>CANPUZ010000001.1:1721727-2921727 GCA_947579665.1 Sympetrum striolatum | reverse complement strand
GATATAATGACGAAAATAAAGTTCGTCCTTGCGTCTGTTCGTCCGTGCGTTTGTTCGTCCGTGCATCTGTTCGTTCGTGTGGTAGTTCGTCCAAGCGTCAGTTCATCCGTGCGTCTGTTCGTCTGTGAGTCTGTTCGTCCGTGCGTGTTTTTGTCCGAGCATCTGTTCGTCCGTGCGTCTGTTCGTCCGTGCGTCTGTTCGTCCGTGCGTCAGTTCTTCCGTGCGTCTGTTTGTCCGTGCGTATTTTTGTCTGTGCGTCTGTTCGTTCATGCGTCTATTCGTCCGTGCATCTGTTTGTCCGTGCGACTATTCGTCCGTGCGTCTGTTCGTCCGTTTGTCTGTTCGTCCATGCGTCAGTTGATCCGTATGTCTGTTCGTACTTGCGTCTGTTCGTCCGTGCGTCTGTTCGTCTGTGCGTCTGATCGTACATGCGACTTTTCTTCCGTGCGTCTGTTCGTCCGTGCGTCTGTTCGTCTGTGCGTCTATTCGTCCGTGCGTCTGTACGTCCGTGCGTCTGTTCGTCTGTGAGTCTGTTTGTCCGTGCATCTGTTTGTCCGTGCGTCTGTTCGTCCGCGCATCTGTTTGTCCGCGCATCTGTTTGTCCGTGCGTCTGTTTGTCCGTGCGTCTGTTCGTCCTTGCGTCTGTTCGTCCATGCGTCTGTTCGTCCATGCGTCTTTTCATCCGTCATCTGTTCGACCGTGCGACTGTTCGTCCGTGCGTCTGTTCGTCCGTGCGTCTGTTCGTCCGTGCGTCTGTTTGTCCGTGCGTCTGTTCGTCCGCGCATCTGTTTGTCCTTGCGTCTGTTTATCCGTGCGTCTGTTCGTCCTTGCGTCTGTTCGTCCGTGCGTCTGTTCGTCCATGCGTCTGTTCATCCGTGCGTCTATTCGTCCGTGCGTCTGTTCGTCCATGCGTTAGTTCGTTAGTGCGTCTGTTCGTCCGTGTGTCTGTTCGTCCGTAAGTCTGTTCGCCTGTGCGTCTGTTTGTCCGTGCGTCTGTACGTCTGTGCGTCTGTTCGTCCGTGCGTCTGTTCGTCCGTGCGTCTGCTTTTCCGTGCGTCTCTTTATCCGTGCGTTTGTTCATCCGAACGTCTGTTTGTCCGTGCGTCTGTTCGTCCGTGCGTCTGTTTGTCCGTGCGTCTCTTCATCAATGCGTCTGTTCGTCCGTGCATCTGTTCGTCCATGTGTCTGTTTGTCAATGCGTCTGTTCGTCCATGTGTTTTTTTGTCCCTTCGTCTGTTCGTCCGTGCGTCTGTTCGTCCGTGCGTCTGTTCGTCCATGCGTCTGTTCATCCGTGCGTCTATTCGTCCGTGCGTCTGTTCGTCCATGCGTTAGTTCGTTAGTGCGACTGTTCGTCCGTGTGTCTGTTCGTCCGTAAGTCTGTTCGCCTGTGCGTCTGTTTGTCCGTGCGTCTGTACGTCTGTGCGTCTGTTCGTCCGTGCGTCTGTTCGTCCGTCCGTCTGCTTTTCCGTGCGTCTGTTTGTCCGTGCGTTTGTTCATCCGAACGTCTGTTTGTCCGTGCGTCTGTTCATCCGTGCGTCTGTTTGTCCGTGCGTCTCTTCATCAATGCGTCTGTTCGTCCGTGCGTCTGTTCGTCAATGTGTCTGTTTGTCAATGCGTCTGTTCGTCCATGTGTTTTTTTGTCCCTTCGTCTGTTCGTCCGTGCGTCTGTTCGTCCGTGCGTCTGTTTGTCCGTGCGTCTGTTCGTCCGTGCGTCTGTTCGTCCATGCGTCTGTTCATCCGTGCGTCTATTCGTCCGTGCGTCTGTTCGTCCATGCGTTAGTTCGTTAGTGCGACTGTTCGTCCGTGTGTCTGTTCGTCCGTAAGTCTGTTCGCCTGTGCGTCTGTTTGTCCGTGCGTCTGTACGTCTGTGCGTCTGTTCGTCCGTGCGTCTGTTCGTCCGTCCGTCTGCTTTTCCGTGCGTCTGTTTGTCCGTGCGTTTGTTCATCCGAACGTCTGTTTGTCCGTGCGTCTGTTCGTCCGTGCGTCTGTTTGTCCGTGCGTCTCTTCATCAATGCGTCTGTTCGTCCGTGCGTCTGTTCGTCCATGTGTCTGTTTGTCAATGCGTCTGTTCGTCCATGTGTTTTTTTGTCCCTTCGTCTGTTCGTCCGTGCGTCTGTTCGTCCGTGCGTCTGTTTGTCCGTGCGTCTGTTCGTCCGTGCGTCTGTTCGTCCGTGCGTCTGTTCATCCGTATGTCTGTTCGTCCGTGCGTCTATTCGTCCGTGCGTCTGCTTTTCAGAGCGTCTGTTCGTCTGTGCGTCTGTTCGTCCGTGCGTCTGTTCGTCCGTGCGTCTGATCGTCCGTGCGTCTGTTTTTCCGTGCGTCCGTTTGTCCGTGCGACTGTTCATCCGAACGTCTGTTTGTCCGTGCGTCTGTTCGTCCGTGCGTCTGTTCGTACGTGCGTCTGTTCATCCGTATGTCTGTTCGTCCGTGCGTCTATTCGTCCGTGCGTCTGCTTTTCAGAGCGTCTGTTCGTCTGTGCGTCTGTTCGTCCGTGCGTCTGTTCGTCCGTGCGTCTGATCGTCCGTGCGTCTGTTTTTCCGTGCGTCTGTTTGTCCGTGCGACTGTTCATCCGAACGTCTGTTCGTCCGTGCGTCTGTTCGTCCGTGCGTCTGTTCGTCCATGTTTCTGTTCGTCCGTGCGTCTATTCGTCCGTGCGTCTGTTCGTCCGTGCGTCTGTTTGTTCGTGCGACTGTTTGTCCGTGCGTCTGTTTGTCCGTCCGTCTGTTCGTCTGTGCGTATGTTTGTTCATGCGTTTGTTGGTCCGTACATCTGTTTGCCAGAACACAACCGTTTTCGAAATTTTTTTTGATCATACCTTTAGGAAATAATTAAAATAAGGGCTAAATATTGAATATAATTACAAATTTGGTGAAATTGTCCGTTTTTGAAACTTTTTTTCGATCATACCTCGCTAAAATTACGAAAATAATGGCAAAAAAGGGAAACATGATTGAAACATCGGTGAATTAATTCGTTTTTTAGTTTTCTTCGGTCATACCTTAATAAAATGACGAAATTTAGGTTCGTCCGTAAGTCTGATCGTGCGAGCGATTGTTCCTTCATGCTTCAGTTCGTCCGTGCGTCTGTTCGTAAGTGTGTCTGTTCGTCAATGCGTCCGTTCGTCCATGATAATTTTTTCCGTGCGTCTGTTCTTCCGTGCGTCTGTTCGTCCGTGCGTCTATTCATCCGAGCGACTGTTCAACCCTGCGCCTCTTCGACCCTGCTTCCGTTCTTCCGTGCGTCCGTTCGTATGTGCGTATGTACGTCCGTGCTATTTTCGTCCATGCGTCTGATCATACGAGTGATTGTTCTTCCGTGCGTCATTTCGACCGTGCGTCTTTTCGTCCGTGCATTATTTCGTCCTTGCGTCTGTTCGTCCGTGGGTCTGATCGTTCGTGCCAATATTCGTCCGTGCGTCTGTTCGTCCGTGCGTCTGTTCATCCATGCGTCTGTTCATCCGTTTTTCTGTTCTTCTGTGCGTGTTTTTGTCCGAGCGTCTGTTCGTCTGCTCATCTGTTTGCCCGAACAGAACCATTTTCGAAATTGTTTTCGATCATACCTTTAGAAAATAATGAAAATAAGGGCAAAATATTGGATAAAATATAAATTTGGTGAAATTGTCCGTTTTCGAAATTTTTTTTCGATCATACCTCGCTGAAATTACGAAAATAGGGTCAATAAAGAGAAACATGATTGAAATATCGGTGAATTATTTCGTTTCTTAGCTTTTTTCGATCATACCTCAATAAAATGACGAAAATAAGGTTCGACCGGGCGACTGATCGTCCGAGCGATTGTTCCTTCATGCTTCAGCTCGTCAGTGCGTCTGTTCGTCCGTGCGACTACTCGTCTGTGCGTCTATTCGTCCATGCGTCTGTTCTTCCGTACATCTATTTCTCCACATAGAACTAATTTCGAACATTTTTTTGATCATAGCTTGAGAAAATAACGAACATAAGGGCGAAATAGTAGATAAAAATTGAAATTTCAGTGACAATATACATTTTCGAAACCTTTTTCTATCATACCTCCCTAAAATGACGAAAAGTTAGGGGAAAATAGATGAACTAGATTGAAATATCGGTGAATTCATTCGTTTTTTACCATATTTAGATCATACCTCAATAAAAGGACGAAAATAAGGCTCGTCCGTGGGTCTGTTCGTCCGTGAGTTTGTTCGTCCGTGCATATGTTTGTCCGTGCGTCTGTACCCCCGTGCATCTGTTCGTTCATGCGTATTTCGTCCGAGCTTCTGTTCATCCGTGCGTCTGTTCGTCCGTGCGTGTGTTCGTCCGTGCGTCTGTCGGTCCGTGCGTCTGTTCGTCCGTGCGTCTGTTCGTCCGTACATCTGATTGTCTGAACAGAACCGATGTAGAACATTTTCGATCGTAGCTTGAGAAAATAACGAAAATAAGAGCGAAATAATGTTTAAAAAATGAAATTTCAGTGAAATTATCCATTTTCGAAACTTTTTTCGATCATACCTCTCTAATATGACGAAAAAAAGGGTGAAATAGATGAACAAGATTGAAATATTGTTGAATTCATTCGTTTTTTACCATATTTAGATCATACCTCGATAGAATGACGAAAATAAGGTTCGTCCGTGCGTCTGTTTGTCTGTGCGCTTGTTCGTCCGTGCGTCTGTTCGTCCATGCGTTTGTTCATCCGTACATCTGTTTCTCCAAACAGAACCAATTTCGAACCTTATTTGATCAAAGCTTGAGAAAATAATTAATATAAAGACGAAATAGTGGATAAAAATTGAAATTTCGGTGACAATATACATTTTCGAAACTTTTTTCAATCATACCACTCTAAAATGACGAAAAGTAAGGGATAAATAGATGAACAAGATTGAAATATCGTTGAATTCATTGGTTTTTTACCTTTTTTAGATCATACCTCGATAGCATGACGAAAATAAAGTTCGTCCGTGCGTCTGTTCGTCCATGCGTTTGTTCGTCCGTGCATCTGTTCGTTCGTGCGTCTGTTCGTCCGAGCGTCTGTCAATCTGTGCGTCTCTTCGACAGTGCGACCGTTTTTCCGTGCGTCTGTTCGTCCGAATGTCTGTTCGTCCGTTAGTCTGTCATCCGTTCGACTATTCGTCCGTGCGTCTGTTCGTTCATGCGTCTGTTCGTCCGAGCGTCTGTTCATCCGTGCGTCTGTTTGTCCGTGCGTGTGTTCGTCCGTGCGTCTGTTTGTCCGTGCGTCTGTACGTCCGTGTGTCTGTTGTCCATGCGTCAGTTCGTCCGTGCGTCTGTTCAACCGTGCGTCTGTTCTTCCGTGCGTCTGTTCGCCGTGCGTCTGTTCTTCCGTATGTCTGTTCGTAAGTGCGTCTGTTCGTCCATGCATCTGTTCATCCGTGCATCTGTTCGTCTGTGCGTCAGTTCGTCCATGCGTCTGTTCATCCGTGCGTCTGTTCGACCGTGCGTCTGTTCGTCCGTGCGTCTGTTTGTCCGTGCGTCTGTTCGTCTGTGCGTCTGTTCGTCCGCGCTTCTGTTTGTCCGTGCGTCTGTTTGTCCGTGCGTTTGTTCGTCCTTGCGTCTGTTCGTCCATGCGTCTGTTCGTCCATGCGTCTGTTCATCCGTGCGTCTGTTCGACCGTGCGACTGTTCGTCCGTGCGGCTGTTCGTCCGTGCGTCTGTTCGTCCGTGCGTCTGTTTGTCCGTGCGTCTGTTCGTCCGCGTATCTGTTTGTCCTTGCGTCTGTTTATCCGTGCGTCTGTTCGTCCTTGCGTCTGTTCGTCCGTGCGTCTGTTCGTCCGTGCGTCTGTTCGTCCGTGCGTCTGTTCGTCCGTGCGTCTGTTCATCCATGCGTCTGTTCATCCGTTCGTCTGTTCGTCTGTGCGTGTTTTTGTCCATGCATCTGTTCGTCAAACAGATGAAGATCTGTTTGTCCGAACAGAACCGTTTTCGAAATTATTTTCGGTCATACCTTTAGAATATAATAAAAATAAGGACAAAATATTGGATTAAATATAAATTTGGCGAAAATGTCCGATTTAGAAATTTTTTTCCGATCATACTTCGCTAAAATTACGAAAATAATGGCAAAAAAGGGGAACAAGATTGAAATATCGGTGAATTAATTCGTTTTTTAGTTTTTTTCGGTCATACCTTAATAAAATGAGGAAAATTAGGATCGTCCGTAAGTCTTATCGTGCGAGCGATTGTTCCTTCATGCTTCAGTTCGTCCGTTCGTTTGTTCGTAAGTGTGTCTGTTCGTCAATGCATCCGTTCGTCCATGATAATTTTTTCCGTTTGTCTGTTCTTCCGTGCGTCTGTTCGTCCGTGCGTCTATTCATCCAAGCGACTGTTAAACCGTGCGCCTATTCGACCCTGCTTCCGTTCTTTCGTGCGTCCGTTCGTATGTGCGTATGTACGTCCGTGCTATTTTCGTCCATGTGTCTGATCATACGAGTGATTGTTCTTCCGTGCGTCTTTTCGACCGTGCGTCTTTTCGTCCGTGCATCATTTCGTCCTTGCGTCTGTTCGTCCATGGGTCTGATCGTTCGTGCGTCTGTTCGTCCACGCATCTGTTTGTCCGAGCGTCTGTTTGTCCGTGCGTCTGTTCGTCCTTCCGTCTGTTCTTCCATGCGTCTGTTCGTCCATGCGTCTGTTCATCCGTGCGTCTGGTCGTCCGTGCGTCTGTTCGTCCATGCGTCTGTTCATCCGTGCGTCTGTTCGTCCGTGCGTCTGTTCGTCCATGCGTTTGTTCGTTAGTGCGTCTGTTCGTCCGTGTGTCTGTTCGTCCGTGCGTTTTTTCGTCTGTAAGTCTGTTTATCCGTGCGTCTGTACGTCTGTGCGTCTGTTCGTCCGCGCGTCTGTTCGTCCGTGAGTCTGCTTTTCTGTGCGTCTATTTGTCCGTGCGTCTGTTCATCCGAACGTCTATTCGTCCGTGCGTCTGTTCGTCCGTGCGTCTGTTCGTCCGTGCGTCTCTTCGTCCTTGCGTCTGTTCGTCCGTGCGTCTGTTTGTCCATGTTTCTGTTGAATCAATGCGTCTGTTCGTCCATGTGTTTTTTTGACCCTTCGTCTGTTCGTCCGTGCGTCTGTTCGTCGGTGCGTCTGTTTGTTCGTGCATCTGTTCGTCCGTGGCTCTTTTCATCCAAGCGTCTATTCGTCCTTGCGTCTGTTTGTCTGTGTGACTGTTCGTCCATGCGTTTGTTCGTCCGTACATCTGATTGTCCGAACAGAACCAATGTCGAACATTTTTTGATCATACCTCTCTAATATGACAAAAAAAGGGGGAAATATATGAACAAGATTGAAATATCGTTGAATTCATTAGTTTGATACCTTTTTCTGACCAAACCTCGATAGCATGACGAAAATAAAGTTCGTCCGTGCGTTTGTTCGTCCTTGCGTCTGTTCGTCCGTGCGTCTGTTTGTCCGTGCGTCTGTTCGTTCGTGTGGTAGTTCGTTCGAGCGTCAGTTCATCCGTGCGTCTGTTCGTCCATGCGTCTGTTTGTCCGTGCGTCTTTTTTATGTGCGTCTGTTTGTCCGTCCGTTTGTTCGTCTGTGCGTCTGTTTGTTCATGCGTCTGTTGGTCCGTACATCTGTATGTCCGAACACAACCGTTTTCGAAATTTTTTTTGATCATACCTTTAGGAAATAATGATAATAAGGACTAAATATTGAATATAAATACAAATTTGGTGAAATTGTCCGTTTTTGAAACTTTTTTTCGATCATACCTCGCTTAAATTACGAAAATAATGGCAAAAAAGGGGAACAAGATTGAAATATCGGTGAATTAATTCGTTTTTTAGTATTCTTCCGTCATACCTTAATAAAATGACGAAAATTAGGTTCGTCCGTAAGTCTTATCGTGCGAGCGATTGTTCCTTCATGCTTAAGTTCGTCCGTGCGTCTGTTCGTAAGTGTGTCTGTTCGTCAATGCGTCCGTTCGTCCATGATAATTTTTTCCGTGCGCCTGTTCTTCCGTGCGTCTGTTCGTCCATGCGTCTATTCATCCGAGCGACTGTTCAACCGTGCGCCTGTTCGACCCTGCATCCGTTTTTCCGTGCGTCCATTCGTATGTGCGTATGTACGTCCGTGCTATTTTCGTCCATGCGTCTGATCGTACGAGTGATTGTTCTTCCGTGCGACTTTTCGACCGTGCGTCTTTTCGTCCGTGCATCATTTCATCCTTGCGTCTGTTCGTCCGTGGGTCTGATCGTTCGTGCCAATATTCGTCCGTGCGTCTGTTCGTCCGTGCGTCTGTTCATCCATGCGTCTGTTCATCCGTTCGTTTGTTCAACTGTGCGTGTTTTTGTCCAAGCGTCTGTTCGTCTGTTTATCTGTTTGCCCGAACAGAACCGTTTTCGAAATTGTTTTCGATCATACCTTTAGAAAATAATGAAAATAAGGGTAAAATATTGGATAAAATATAAATTTGGTGAAATTGTCCGTTTTTGAAATTTTTTTTCGATCATACCTCGCTGAAATTACGAAAATAGGGTCGATAAAGAGAAACATGATTGAAATATCGGTGAATTATTTCGTTTCTTAGCTTTTTTCGATCATACGTCAATAAATTGACGAATATAAGGTTCGACCGGGCGACTGATAGTCCGAGCGATTGTTCCTTCATGCTTCAGTTCGTCCGTGCGTCTGTTCGTCCGTGCGACTACTCGTCTGTGCGTCTATTCGTCCATACGTCTGTTCATCCGTACATCTATTTCTCCAGACAGAACTAATTTCGAACATTTTTTTGATCATAGTTTAGAAAATAACGAACATAAGGGCGAAATAGTAGATAAAATTTGAAATTTCAGTGACAACATACATTTTCGAAACCTTTTTCTATCATACCTCCCTAAAATGACGAAAAGTTAGGGGAAAATAGATGAACTAGATTGAAATATCGGTGAATTCATTCGTTTTTTACCATATTTAGATCATACTTCAATAAAAGGACGAAAATAAGGTTCGTCCGTGCGTCTGTTCGTCCGTGAGTTTGTTCGTCCGTGCATCTGTTTGTCCGTGCGTCTGTACGCCCGTGCATCTGTTCGTTCATGCGTATGTTCGTACGAGCGTCTGTTCATCCGTGCGTCTGTTCGTCCGTGCGTGTGTTCGTCGGTGCGTCTGTTTGTCCGTGCGTCTGTACGTCCGTGCGTCTGTTTGTCCATGCATCTGTTCGTCCGTGCGTCTGTTCGTCCGTGCGTCTGTTCGTCCGTACATCTGATTGTCTGAACAGAACCAATGTCAAACATTTTCGATCATAGCTGGAGAAAATAACGAAAATAAGAGCGAAATAATGTTTAAAAAATGAAATTTCAGTGAAATTATCCGTTTTCGAACCTTTTTTCGATCATACCTCTCTAATATGACGAAAAAAAAGGGTGAAATAGATGAACAAGATTGAAATATTGTTGAATTCATTTGTTATTTTACCTTTTTTAGATCATACCTCGATAGAATGACGAAAATAAGGTTCGTCCGTGCGTCTGTTCGTCCATGCGTATGCTCATCCTTCGCGTCTGTTCTTCCGTGCG
This sequence comes from Sympetrum striolatum, assembly GCA_947579665.1. NCBI lineage: Eukaryota > Metazoa > Arthropoda > Insecta > Odonata > Libellulidae > Sympetrum > Sympetrum striolatum. The sequence continues at coordinate 2,912,229 of CANPUZ010000001.1, read as the reverse complement.
TCTGTTCATCCGTATGTCTGTTCTACCGTGCGTCTGTTCGTCAGTTCGTCTGTTCGTCTGTGCGTCTGTTCGTCCGTGCGTCTGTTCGTCTGTGCGTCTGTTTATCCGTGCGACTGTTCGCCCGTGCGTCTGTTCGTCCGTGCGTCTGTTCGTAAGTGCGTCTTTCGTCCATGCGTCTGTTCGTCCGTACATCTGTTTGTCCGAACAAAACCAATTTCGAACATTTTTTTAGATCATAGCTCGAGAAATTAACGAACATAAGTGCGAAATGTTGGATAAAAATTGAAATTTTGGTGACATTATCCATTTTCGCAACTTTTTTCAATCATAACTCTCTAAAATGTCGAAATACAAGGAGGAAATAAATGAACAAGAATGAAATATCGGTGAATTCATTCGTTTTTTACCTTTTTTAGATCATAACTCGATATAATGACGAAAATAAAGTTCGTCCTTGCGTCTGTTCGTCCGTGCGTTTGTTCGTCCGTGCATCTGTTCGTTCGTGTGGTAGTTCGTCCGAGCGTCAGTTCATCCGTGCGTCTGTTCGTCCGTGAGTCTGTTCGTCCGTGCGTGTTTTTGTCCGTGCATCTGTTCGTCCGTGCGTCTGTTCGTCCGTGCGTCTGTTCGTTCGTGCGTCTGTTCTTCCGTGCGTCTGTTTGTCCGTGCGTATTTTTGTCTGTGCGTCTGTTCGTTCATGCGTCTATTCGTCCGTGCATCTGTTTGTCCGTGCGACTATTCGTCCGTGCGTCTGTTCGTCCGTTTGTCTGTTCGTCCATGCGTCAGTTCATCCGTATGTCTGTTCGTACTTGCGTCTGTTCGTCCGTGCGTCTGTTCGTCTGTGCGTCTGTTCGTCCATGCGACTTTTCTTCCGTGCGTCTGTTCGTCCGTGCGTCTGTTCGTCTGTGCGTCTATTCGTCCGTGCGTCTGTACGTCCGTGCGTCTGTTCGTCCGTGAGTCTGTTCGTCCGTGCGTCTGTTCGTCCATGCGTATGTTCTTCCGTGCGTCTGTTCGTCCGTGCGTCTGTTCTTCCGTATGTCTGTTCGTCCGTGCGTCTGTTCGTCCATGCATCTGTTCATCCGTGCGTCTGTTCGTCTGTGCGTCTGTTGGACCGTGCGTCTGTTTGTCCGTGCATCTGTTTGTCCGTGCGTCTGTTCGTCCGCGCATCTGTTTGTCCGCGCATCTGTTTGTCCGGTCGTCTGTTTGTCCGTGCGTCTGTTCGTCCTTGCGTCTGTTCGTCCATGCGTCTGTTCGTCCATGCCTCTTTTCATCCGTGCGTCTGTTCGACCGTGCGACTGTTCGTCCGTGCGTCTGTTCGTCCGTGCGTCTGTTCGTCCGTGCGTCTGTTTGTCCGTGCGTCTGTTCGTCCGCACAACTGTTTGTCCTTGCGTCTGTTTATCCGTGCGTCTGTTCGTCCTTGCGTCTGTTCGTCCGTGCGTCTGTTCGTCCATGCGTCTGTTCATCCGTGCGTCTATTCGTCCGTGCGTCTGTTCGTCCATGCAATAGTTCGTTAGTGCGTCTGTTCGTCCGTGTGTCTGTTCGTCCGTGCGTCTGTTTGCCTGTGCGTCTGTTTGTCCGTGCGTCTGTACGTCTGTGCGTCTGTTCGTCCGTGCGTCTGTTCGTCCGTGCGTCTGCTATTCCGTGCGTCTGTTTGTCCGTGCGTTTGTTCATCCGAACGTCTGTTTGTCCGTGCGTCTGTTCGTCCGTGCGTCTGTTCGTCCGTAAGTCTGTTTGTCCGTGCGTCTTTTTGTCTGTGCGTCTGTTCGTTCATGCGTCTATTCGTCCGTGCATCTGTTTGTCCGTGCGTCTGTTCGTCCGTGCGTCTGTTCGTCCATTTGTCTGTTCGTCCATGCGTCTGTTCATTCGGATGTCTGTTCGTCCGTGCGTCTTTTTTTCCGTGCGTCTGTTTGTCCGTGCGACTGTTCATCCGAACGTCTGTTCGTCCGTGCGTCTGTTCGTCCGTGCGTCTGTTCGTCCATGTTTCTGTTCGTCCGTGCGTCTATTCGTCCGTGCGTCTGTTCGTCCGTGCGTCTGTTTGTCCGTGCGACTGTTTGTCCGAGCGTCAGTTCATCCGTGCGTCTGTTCGTTCGTGAGTCTGTCCGTCCGTGCGTCTGTTTGTCCGTGCGTCTGTTCGTACGTGCGTCTGTTCGTCCGTGCGTCTGTTCATCCGTGCGTCTGTTCATCCGTGCGTCTGTTTGTCCGTGCGTCTGTTTGTCTGTGCGTCTGTTCGTCCATGCGTCTGTTCGTCCGTGCATCTGTTTGTCCGTGCGTCTGTTCGTCCGTGCGTCTGTTCGTCCGTGCGTCTGTTCGTCCATGCGTCTGTTCATCCGTATGTCTGTTCGTCCGTGCGTCTGTTCGTCCGTGCGTCTGTTCGTCTGTGCGTCTGTTCGTCCGTGCGTCTTTTTTTTCGTGCGTCTGTTCGTCCGTGCGTCTGTTCGCCTGTGCGTTTGTTCGTCCGTGCGTCTGTACGTCCATGCGTCTGTTCGTCCGTGCGTCTGTTCGTCCGTGCGTCTGTTCGTCCATGCGTATGCTCATCCTTCGCGTCTGTTCTTCCATGCGTCTGTTCATCCGTATGTCTGTTCGTCCGTGAGTCTGTTCGTCAGTTCGTCTGTTCGTCTGTGCGTCTGTTCGTCCGTGCGTCTGTTCGTCTGTGCGTCTGTTTATCCGTGCGACTGTTCGCCCGTGCGTCTGTTCGTCCGTGCGTCTGTTCGTATGTGCGTCTTTCGTCCATGAGTCAGTTCGTCCGTACATCTGTTTGTACGAACAAAACCAATTTCGAACATTTTGTTTGATCATAGCTCGAGAAATTAACGAACATAAGTGCGAAATGTTGGATAAAAATTGAAATTTTGGTGACATTATCCATTTTCGCAACTTTTTTCAATAATACCTCTCTAAAATGTCGAAATACAACGGGAAATAAATGAACAAGAATGAAATATCGGTGAATTCATTCGTTTTTTACCTTTTTTAGATCATAACTCGATATAATGACGAAAATAAAGTTCGTCCTTGCGTCTGTTCGTCCGTGCGTTTGTTCGTCCGTGCATCTGTTCGTTCGTGTGGTAGTTCGTCCAAGCGTCAGTTCATCCGTGCGTCTGTTCGTCTGTGAGTCTGTTCGTCCGTGCGTGTTTTTGTCCGAGCATCTGTTCGTCCGTGCGTCTGTTCGTCCGTGCGTCTGTTCGTCCGTGCGTCAGTTCTTCCGTGCGTCTGTTTGTCCGTGCGTATTTTTGTCTGTGCGTCTGTTCGTTCATGCGTCTATTCATCCGTGCATCTGTTTGTCCGTGCGACTATTCGTCCGTGCGTCTGTTCGTCCGTTTGTCTGTTCGTCCATGCGTCAGTTGATCCGTATGTCTGTTCGTACTTGCGTCTGTTCGTCCGTGCGTCTGTTCGTCTGTGCGTCTGATCGTACATGCGACTTTTCTTCCGTGCGTCTGTTCGTCCGTGCGTCTGTTCGTCTGTGCGTCTATTCGTCCGTGCGTCTGTACGTCCGTGCGTCTGTTCGTCTGTGAGTCTGTTTGTCCGTGCATCTGTTTGTCCGTGCGTCTGTTCGTCCGCGCATCTGTTTGTCCGCGCATCTGTTTGTCCGTGCGTCTGTTTGTCCGTGCGTCTGTTCGTCCTTGCGTCTGTTCGTCCATGCGTCTGTTCGTCCATGCGTCTTTTCATCCGTCATCTGTTCGACCGTGCGACTGTTCGTCCGTGCGTCTGTTCGTCCGTGCGTCTGTTCGTCCGTGCGTCTGTTTGTCCGTGCGTCTGTTCGTCCGCGCATCTGTTTGTCCTTGCGTCTGTTTATCCGTGCGTCTGTTCGTCCTTGCGTCTGTTCGTCCGTGCGTCTGTTCGTCCATGCGTCTGTTCATCCGTGCGTCTATTCGTCCGTGCGTCTGTTCGTCCATGCGTTAGTTCGTTAGTGCGTCTGTTCGTCCGTGTGTCTGTTCGTCCGTAAGTCTGTTCGCCTGTGCGTCTGTTTGTCCGTGCGTCTGTACGTCTGTGCGTCTGTTCGTCCGTGCGTCTGTTCGTCCGTGCGTCTGCTTTTCCGTGCGTCTCTTTATCCGTGCGTTTGTTCATCCGAACGTCTGTTTGTCCGTGCGTCTGTTCGTCCGTGCGTCTGTTTGTCCGTGCGTCTCTTCATCAATGCGTCTGTTCGTCCGTGCATCTGTTCGTCCATGTGTCTGTTTGTCAATGCGTCTGTTCGTCCATGTGTTTTTTTGTCCCTTCGTCTGTTCGTCCGTGCGTCTGTTCGTCCGTGCGTCTGTTCGTCCATGCGTCTGTTCATCCGTGCGTCTATTCGTCCGTGCGTCTGTTCGTCCATGCGTTAGTTCGTTAGTGCGACTGTTCGTCCGTGTGTCTGTTCGTCCGTAAGTCTGTTCGCCTGTGCGTCTGTTTGTCCGTGCGTCTGTACGTCTGTGCGTCTGTTCGTCCGTGCGTCTGTTCGTCCGTCCGTCTGCTTTTCCGTGCGTCTGTTTGTCCGTGCGTTTGTTCATCCGAACGTCTGTTTGTCCGTGCGTCTGTTCATCCGTGCGTCTGTTTGTCCGTGCGTCTCTTCATCAATGCGTCTGTTCGTCCGTGCGTCTGTTCGTCAATGTGTCTGTTTGTCAATGCGTCTGTTCGTCCATGTGTTTTTTTGTCCCTTCGTCTGTTCGTCCGTGCGTCTGTTCGTCCGTGCGTCTGTTTGTCCGTGCGTCTGTTCGTCCGTGCGTCTGTTCGTCCATGCGTCTGTTCATCCGTGCGTCTATTCGTCCGTGCGTCTGTTCGTCCATGCGTTAGTTCGTTAGTGCGACTGTTCGTCCGTGTGTCTGTTCGTCCGTAAGTCTGTTCGCCTGTGCGTCTGTTTGTCCGTGCGTCTGTACGTCTGTGCGTCTGTTCGTCCGTGCGTCTGTTCGTCCGTCCGTCTGCTTTTCCGTGCGTCTGTTTGTCCGTGCGTTTGTTCATCCGAACGTCTGTTTGTCCGTGCGTCTGTTCGTCCGTGCGTCTGTTTGTCCGTGCGTCTCTTCATCAATGCGTCTGTTCGTCCGTGCGTCTGTTCTTCCATGTGTCTGTTTGTCAATGCGTCTGTTCGTCCATGTGTTTTTTTGTCCCTTCGTCTGTTCGTCCGTGCGTCTGTTCGTCCGTGCGTCTGTTTGTCCGTGCGTCTGTTCGTCCGTGCGTCTGTTCGTCCGTGCGTCTGTTCATCCGTATGTCTGTTCGTCCGTGCGTCTATTCGTCCGTGCGTCTGCTTTTCAGAGCGTCTGTTCGTCTGTGCGTCTGTTCGTCCGTGCGTCTGTTCGTCCGTGCGTCTGATCGTCCGTGCGTCTGTTTTTCCGTGCGTCCGTTTGTCCGTGCGACTGTTCATCCGAACGTCTGTTTGTCCGTGCGTCTGTTCGTCCGTGCGTCTGTTCGTACGTGCGTCTGTTCATCCGTATGTCTGTTCGTCCGTGCGTCTATTCGTCCGTGCGTCTGCTTTTCAGAGCGTCTGTTCGTCTGTGCGTCTGTTCGTCCGTGCGTCTGTTCGTCCGTGCGTCTGATCGTCCGTGCGTCTGTTTTTCCGTGCGTCTGTTTGTCCGTGCGACTGTTCATCCGAACGTCTGTTCGTCCGTGCGTCTGTTCGTCCGTGCGTCTGTTCGTCCATGTTTCTGTTCGTCCGTGCGTCTATTCGTCCGTGCGTCTGTTCGTCCGTGCGTCTGTTTGTTCGTGCGACTGTTTGTCCGTGCGTCTGTTTGTCCGTCCGTCTGTTCGTCTGTGCGTATGTTTGTTCATGCGTTTGTTGGTCCGTACATCTGTTTGCCAGAACACAACCGTTTTCGAAATTTTTTTTGATCATACCTTTAGGAAATAATTAAAATAAGGGCTAAATATTGAATATAATTACAAATTTGGTGAAACTTTTTTTCGATCATACCTCGCTAAAATTACGAAAATAATGGCAAAAAAGGGAAACATGATTGAAACATCGGTGAATTAATTCGTTTTTTAGTTTTCTTCGGTCATACCTTAATAAAATGACGAAATTTAGGTTCGTCCGTAAGTCTGATCGTGCGAGCGATTGTTCCTTCATGCTTCAGTTCGTCCGTGCGTCTGTTCGTAAGTGTGTCTGTTCGTCAATGCGTCCGTTCGTCCATGATAATTTTTTCCGTGCGTCTGTTCTTCCGTGCGTCTGTTCGTCCGTGCGTCTATTCATCCGAGCGACTGTTCAACCCTGCGCCTCTTCGACCCTGCTTCCGTTCTTCCGTGCGTCCGTTCGTATGTGCGTATGTACGTCCGTGCTATTTTCGTCCATGCGTCTGATCATACGAGTGATTGTTCTTCCGTGCGTCATTTCGACCGTGCGTCTTTTCGTCCGTGCATTATTTCGTCCTTGCGTCTGTTCGTCCGTGGGTCTGATCGTTCGTGCCAATATTCGTCCGTGCGTCTGTTCGTCCGTGCGTCTGTTCATCCATGCGTCTGTTCATCCGTTTTTCTGTTCGTCTGTGCGTGTTTTTGTCCGAGCGTCTGTTCGTCTGCTCATCTGTTTGCCCGAACAGAACCATTTTCGAAATTGTTTTCGATCATACCTTTAGAAAATAATGAAAATAAGGGCAAAATATTGGATAAAATATAAATTTGGTGAAATTGTCCGTTTTCGAAATTTTTTTTCGATCATACCTCGCTGAAATTACGAAAATAGGGTCAATAAAGAGAAACATGATTGAAATATCGGTGAATTATTTCGTTTCTTAGCTTTTTTCGATCATACCTCAATAAAATGACGAAAATAAGGTTCGACCGGGCGACTGATCGTCCGAGCGATTGTTCCTTCATGCTTCAGCTCGTCAGTGCGTCTGTTCGTCCGTGCGACTACTCGTCTGTGCGTCTATTCGTCCATGCGTCTGTTCTTCCGTACATCTATTTCTCCACATAGAACTAATTTCGAACATTTTTTTGATCATAGCTTGAGAAAATAACGAACATAAGGGCGAAATAGTAGATAAAAATTGAAATTTCAGTGACAATATACATTTTCGAAACCTTTTTCTATCATACCTCCCTAAAATGACGAAAAGTTAGGGGAAAATAGATGAACTAGATTGAAATATCGGTGAATTCATTCGTTTTTTACCATATTTAGATCATACCTCAATAAAAGGACGAAAATAAGGCTCGTCCGTGGGTCTGTTCGTCCGTGAGTTTGTTCGTCCGTGCATATGTTTGTCCGTGCGTCTGTACCCCCGTGCATCTGTTCGTTCATGCGTATTTCGTCCGAGCTTCTGTTCATCCGTGCGTCTGTTCGTCCGTGCGTGTGTTCGTCCGTGCGTCTGTTCGTCCGTGCGTCTGTTCGTCCGTGCGTCTGTTCGTCCGTACATCTGATTGTCTGAACAGAACCGATGTAGAACATTTTCGATCGTAGCTTGAGAAAATAACGAAAATAAGAGCGAAATAATGTTTAAAAAATGAAATTTCAGTGAAATTATCCATTTTCGAAACTTTTTTCGATCATACCTCTCTAATATGACGAAAAAAAGGGTGAAATAGATGAACAAGATTGAAATATTGTTGAATTCATTCGTTTTTTACCATATTTAGATCATACCTCGATAGAATGACGAAAATAAGGTTCGTCCGTGCGTCTGTTTGTCTGTGCGCTTGTTCGTCCGTGCGTCTGTTCGTCCATGCGTTTGTTCATCCGTACATCTGTTTCTCCAAACAGAACCAATTTCGAACCTTATTTGATCAAAGCTTGAGAAAATAATTAATATAAAGACGAAATAGTGGATAAAAATTGAAATTTCGGTGACAATATACATTTTCGAAACTTTTTTCAATCATACCACTCTAAAATGACGAAAAGTAAGGGATAAATAGATGAACAAGATTGAAATATCGTTGAATTCATTGGTTTTTTACCTTTTTTAGATCATACCTCGATAGCATGACGAAAATAAAGTTCGTCCGTGCGTCTGTTCGTCCATGCGTTTGTTCGTCCGTGCATCTGTTCGTTCGTGCGTCTGTTCGTCCGAGCGTCTGTCAATCTGTGCGTCTCTTCGACAGTGCGACCGTTTTTCCGTGCGTCTGTTCGTCCGAATGTCTGTTCGTCCGTTAGTCTGTCATCCGTTCGACTATTCGTCCGTGCGTCTGTTCGTTCATGCGTCTGTTCGTCCGAGCGTCTGTTCATCCGTGCGTCTGTTTGTCCGTGCGTGTGTTCGTCCGTGCGTCTGTTTGTCCGTGCGTCTGTACGTCCGTGTGTCTGTTGTCCATGCGTCAGTTCGTCCGTGCGTCTGTTCAACCGTGCGTCTGTTCTTCCGTGCGTCTGTTCGCCGTGCGTCTGTTCTTCCGTATGTCTGTTCGTAAGTGCGTCTGTTCGTCCATGCATCTGTTCATCCGTGCATCTGTTCGTCTGTGCGTCAGTTCGTCCATGCGTCTGTTCATCCGTGCGTCTGTTCGACCGTGCGTCTGTTCGTCCGTGCGTCTGTTTGTCCGTGCGTCTGTTCGTCTGTGCGTCTGTTCGTCCGCGCTTCTGTTTGTCCGTGCGTCTGTTTGTCCGTGCGTTTGTTCGTCCTTGCGTCTGTTCGTCCATGCGTCTGTTCGTCCATGCGTCTGTTCATCCGTGCGTCTGTTCGACCGTGCGACTGTTCGTCCGTGCGGCTGTTCGTCCGTGCGTCTGTTCGTCCGTGCGTCTGTTTGTCCGTGCGTCTGTTCGTCCGCGTATCTGTTTGTCCTTGCGTCTGTTTATCCGTGCGTCTGTTCGTCCTTGCGTCTGTTCGTCCGTGCGTCTGTTCGTCCGTGCGTCTGTTCGTCCGTGCGTCTGTTCGTCCGTGCGTCTGTTCATCCATGCGTCTGTTCATCCGTTCGTCTGTTCGTCTGTGCGTGTTTTTGTCCATGCATCTGTTCGTCAAACAGATGAAGATCTGTTTGTCCGAACAGAACCGTTTTCGAAATTATTTTCGGTCATACCTTTAGAATATAATAAAAATAAGGACAAAATATTGGATTAAATATAAATTTGGCGAAAATGTCCGATTTAGAAATTTTTTTCCGATCATACTTCGCTAAAATTACGAAAATAATGGCAAAAAAGGGGAACAAGATTGAAATATCGGTGAATTAATTCGTTTTTTAGTTTTTTTCGGTCATACCTTAATAAAATGAGGAAAATTAGGATCGTCCGTAAGTCTTATCGTGCGAGCGATTGTTCCTTCATGCTTCAGTTCGTCCGTTCGTTTGTTCGTAAGTGTGTCTGTTCGTCAATGCATCCGTTCGTCCATGATAATTTTTTCCGTTTGTCTGTTCTTCCGTGCGTCTGTTCGTCCGTGCGTCTATTCATCCAAGCGACTGTTAAACCGTGCGCCTATTCGACCCTGCTTCCGTTCTTTCGTGCGTCCGTTCGTATGTGCGTATGTACGTCCGTGCTATTTTCGTCCATGTGTCTGATCATACGAGTGATTGTTCTTCCGTGCGTCTTTTCGACCGTGCGTCTTTTCGTCCGTGCATCATTTCGTCCTTGCGTCTGTTCGTCCATGGGTCTGATCGTTCGTGCGTCTGTTCGTCCACGCATCTGTTTGTCCGAGCGTCTGTTTGTCCGTGCGTCTGTTCGTCCTTGCGTCTGTTCTTCCATGCGTCTGTTCGTCCATGCGTCTGTTCATCCGTGCGTCTGGTCGTCCGTGCGTCTGTTCGTCCATGCGTCTGTTCATCCGTGCGTCTGTTCGTCCGTGCGTCTGTTCGTCCATGCGTTTGTTCGTTAGTGCGTCTGTTCGTCCGTGTGTCTGTTCGTCCGTGCGTTTTTTCGTCTGTAAGTCTGTTTATCCGTGCGTCTGTACGTCTGTGCGTCTGTTCGTCCGCGCGTCTGTTCGTCCGTGAGTCTGCTTTTCTGTGCGTCTATTTGTCCGTGCGTCTGTTCATCCGAACGTCTATTCGTCCGTGCGTCTGTTCGTCCGTGCGTCTGTTCGTCCGTGCGTCTCTTCGTCCTTGCGTCTGTTCGTCCGTGCGTCTGTTTGTCCATGTTTCTGTTGAATCAATGCGTCTGTTCGTCCATGTGTTTTTTTGACCCTTCGTCTGTTCGTCCGTGCGTCTGTTCGTCGGTGCGTCTGTTTGTTCGTGCATCTGTTCGTCCGTGGCTCTTTTCATCCAAGCGTCTATTCGTCCTTGCGTCTGTTTGTCTGTGTGACTGTTCGTCCATGCGTTTGTTCGTCCGTACATCTGATTGTCCGAACAGAACCAATGTCGAACATTTTTTGATCATACCTCTCTAATATGACAAAAAAAGGGGGAAATATATGAACAAGATTGAAATATCGTTGAATTCATTAGTTTGATACCTTTTTCTGACCAAACCTCGATAGCATGACGAAAATAAAGTTCGTCCGTGCGTTTGTTCGTCCTTGCGTCTGTTCGTCCGTGCGTCTGTTTGTCCGTGCGTCTGTTCGTTCGTGTGGTAGTTCGTTCGAGCGTCAGTTCATCCGTGCGTCTGTTCGTCCATGCGTCTGTTTGTCCGTGCGTCTTTTTTATGTGCGTCTGTTTGTCCGTCCGTTTGTTCGTCTGTGCGTCTGTTTGTTCATGCGTCTGTTGGTCCGTACATCTGTATGTCCGAACACAACCGTTTTCGAAATTTTTTTTGATCATACCTTTAGGAAATAATGATAATAAGGACTAAATATTGAATATAAATACAAATTTGGTGAAATTGTCCGTTTTTGAAACTTTTTTTCGATCATACCTCGCTTAAATTACGAAAATAATGGCAAAAAAGGGGAACAAGATTGAAATATCGGTGAATTAATTCGTTTTTTAGTATTCTTCCGTCATACCTTAATAAAATGACGAAAATTAGGTTCGTCCGTAAGTCTTATCGTGCGAGCGATTGTTCCTTCATGCTTAAGTTCGTCCGTGCGTCTGTTCGTAAGTGTGTCTGTTCGTCAATGCGTCCGTTCGTCCATGATAATTTTTTCCGTGCGCCTGTTCTTCCGTGCGTCTGTTCGTCCATGCGTCTATTCATCCGAGCGACTGTTCAACCGTGCGCCTGTTCGACCCTGCATCCGTTTTTCCGTGCGTCCATTCGTATGTGCGTATGTACGTCCGTGCTATTTTCGTCCATGCGTCTGATCGTACGAGTGATTGTTCTTCCGTGCGACTTTTCGACCGTGCGTCTTTTCGTCCGTGCATCATTTCATCCTTGCGTCTGTTCGTCCGTGGGTCTGATCGTTCGTGCCAATATTCGTCCGTGCGTCTGTTCGTCCGTGCGTCTGTTCATCCATGCGTCTGTTCATCCGTTCGTTTGTTCAACTGTGCGTGTTTTTGTCCAAGCGTCTGTTCGTCTGTTTATCTGTTTGCCCGAACAGAACCGTTTTCGAAATTGTTTTCGATCATACCTTTAGAAAATAATGAAAATAAGGGTAAAATATTGGATAAAATATAAATTTGGTGAAATTGTCCGTTTTTGAAATTTTTTTTCGATCATACCTCGCTGAAATTACGAAAATAGGGTCGATAAAGAGAAACATGATTGAAATATCGGTGAATTATTTCGTTTCTTAGCTTTTTTCGATCATACGTCAATAAATTGACGAATATAAGGTTCGACCGGGCGACTGATAGTCCGAGCGATTGTTCCTTCATGCTTCAGTTCGTCCGTGCGTCTGTTCGTCCGTGCGACTACTCGTCTGTGCGTCTATTCGTCCATACGTCTGTTCATCCGTACATCTATTTCTCCAGACAGAACTAATTTCGAACATTTTTTTGATCATAGTTTAGAAAATAACGAACATAAGGGCGAAATAGTAGATAAAATTTGAAATTTCAGTGACAACATACATTTTCGAAACCTTTTTCTATCATACCTCCCTAAAATGACGAAAAGTTAGGGGAAAATAGATGAACTAGATTGAAATATCGGTGAATTCATTCGTTTTTTACCATATTTAGATCATACTTCAATAAAAGGACGAAAATAAGGTTCGTCCGTGCGTCTGTTCGTCCGTGAGTTTGTTCGTCCGTGCATCTGTTTGTCCGTGCGTCTGTACGCCCGTGCATCTGTTCGTTCATGCGTATGTTCGTACGAGCGTCTGTTCATCCGTGCGTCTGTTCGTCCGTGCGTGTGTTCGTCGGTGCGTCTGTTTGTCCGTGCGTCTGTACGTCCGTGCGTCTGTTTGTCCATGCATCTGTTCGTCCGTGCGTCTGTTCGTCCGTGCGTCTGTTCGTCCGTACATCTGATTGTCTGAACAGAACCAATGTCAAACATTTTCGATCATAGCTGGAGAAAATAACGAAAATAAGAGCGAAATAATGTTTAAAAAATGAAATTTCAGTGAAATTATCCGTTTTCGAACCTTTTTTCGATCATACCTCTCTAATATGACGAAAAAAAAGGGTGAAATAGATGAACAAGATTGAAATATTGTTGAATTCATTTGTTATTTTACCTTTTTTAGATCATACCTCGATAGAATGACGAAAATAAGGTTCGTCCGTGCGTCTGTTTGTCTGTGCGCCTGTTCGTCCGTGCATCTGTTCGTCCATGCGTTTGTTCATCCGTACATCTGTTTCTCCAAACAGAACCAATTTCGAACCTTATTTGATCAAAGCTTGAGAAAATAACGAATATAAAGACAAAATAGTGGATAAAAATTGAAATTTCGGTGACAATATACATTTTCGAAACTTTTTTCAATCATACCACTCTAAAATGACGAAAAGTAAGGGATAAATAGATGAACAAGATTGAAATATGGTTGAATTCATTGGTTTTTTACCTTTTTTAGATCATACCTCGATAGAGTGACGAAAATAAAGTTCGTCCGTGCGTCTGTTCGTCCATGCGTTTCTTCGTCCGTGCATCTGTTCGTTCGTGCGTCTGTTCGTCCGAGCGTCTGTTAATCTGTGCGTCTCTTCGACAGTGCGACCGTTCTTCCATGCGTCTGTTCGTCCGAATGTCTGTTCGTCCGTTAGTCTGTCATCCGTTCGACTATTCGTCCGTGCGTCTGTTCGTTCATGCGTCTGTTCGTCCGAGCGTCTGTTCATCCGTGCGTCTGTTTGTCCGTGCGATTGTTCGTCCGTGCGTCTGTTTGTCCGTGCGTCTGTAAGTCCGTGTGTCTGTTGTCCATGCGTCTGTTCGTCCGTGCGTCTGTTCATCCGTGCGTATGTTCATCCGTTTGTCTGTTCGTCCGTGCGTCTGTTCGTCAGTGCGTCTGTTCGTCTGTGCGTCTGTTCGTCAGTGCGTCTGTTCGTCTGTGCGTCTGTTCATCCGTGCGACTGTTCGCCCGTGCGTCTGTTCGTCCGTGCGTCTGTTCGTCCGTACATCTGTTAGTCCGAACAGAACCAATTTCGAACATTTTTTTTGATCATAGCTCGAGAAATTAACGAGCATAAGGGCGAAATGTTGGATAAAAATTGAAATTTTGGTGACATTATCCATTTTCGCAACTTTTTTCAATCATACCTCTCTAAAATGTTTAAATACAAGGCGGAAATAAATGAACAAGAATGAAATATCGGTGAGTTCATTCGTTTTTTACCTTTTTTAGATCATAACTCGATAAAATGACGAAAATAAAGTTCGTCCTTGCGTCTGTTCGTCCGTGCGTTTGTTCATCCGTGCGTCTGTTCGTCCGTACGTCTATTCGTCCGTGCGTGTTTTTGTCCGTGCATCTGTTCGTCCGTGCGTCTGTTCGTCCGTGTGTCTGTTCGTCCGTGCGTCTGTTCGTCCGTGCGTCTGTTCGTCCGTGCGTCTTTTCGTCCGTTTGTCTGTTCGTCCATGCGTCTGTTCATCCTTATGTCTGTTCGTCCTTGCGTCTGTTCATCCGTGCGTCTGTTCGTCTGTGCGTCTGTTCGTCGGTGCGACTTTTCTTCCGTGCGTCTGTTTGTCCGTGCGTCTGTTCGTCCGTGCGTCTGTTTGTCTGTGCGCCTGTTCGTCCGTGCATCTGTTCGTCCATGGGTTTTTTTCATCCGTACATCTGTTTCTCCAAACAGAACCAATTTCGAACCTTATTTGATCAAAGCTTGAGAAAATAACGAATATAAAGACAAAAGAGTGGATAAAAATTGAAATTTCGGTGACATTATCCATTTTCGCAACTTTTTTCAATCATACCTCTCTAAAATGTCGAAATACAAAGAGGAAATAAATGAACTAGAATGAAATATCGGTGAATTCATTCGTTTTTTACCTTTTTTAGATCATAACTCGATAAAATGACGAAAATAATGTTCGTCCTTGCGTCTGTTCGTCCGTGCGTTTGTTCGTCCGTGCATCTGTTCGTTCGTGTGGTAGTTCGTCCGAGCGTCAGTTCATCCGTGCGTCTGTTCGTCCGTGAGTCTGTTCGTCCGTGCGTGCTTTTGTCCGTATATCTGTTCGTCCGTGCGTCTGTTCGTCCGTGCGTCTGTTCGTCCGTGCGTATGTTCGTCCGTAAGTCTGTTTGTCCGTGCGTCTTTTTGTCTGTGCGTCTGTTCGTTCATGCGTCTATTCGTCCGTGCATCTGTTTTCCGTGCGTCTGTTCGTCCGTGCGTCTGTTCGTCCGTTTGTCTGTTCGTCCATGCGTCTGTTCATCCGTATGTCTGTTCGTCCTTGCGTCTGTTCGTCCGTGCGTCTGTTCGTCTGTGCGTCTGTTCGTCCGTGCGACTTTTCTTCCGTGCGTCTGTTCGTCCGTGCGTCTGTTCACCTGTGCGTCTATTCGTCCGTGCGTCTGTACGTCCATGCATCTGTTCATCCGTGCGTCTGTTCGTCTGTGCATCTGTTCGTCCATGCGTCTGTTCATCCGTGCTCTGTTCGACCGTGCGTCTGTTCTTCCGTGCGTCTGTTCGTCCGTGCGTCTGTTCTTCCGTATGTCTGTTTGTCCGTGCGTCTGTTCGTCCATGCATCTGTTCATCCGTGCGTCTGTTCGTCTGTGCGTCTGTTCGTCCATGCGTCTGTTCATTCGTGCGTCTGTTCGACCGTGCGTCTGTTTGTCCGTGCGTCTGTTTGTCCGTGCGTCTGTTCGTCCGTGCGTCTGTTCGTCTGCGCATCTGTTTGTCCGTGCGTCTGTTTGTCCGTGCGTCTGTTCGTCCTTGCGTCTGTTCGTCCATGCGTCTGTTCGTCCATGCGTCTGTTCATCCGTGCGTCTGTTCGACAGTGCGACTGTTCGTCCGTGCGGCTGTTCGTCCGTACGTCTGTTCGTCCGTGCGTCTGTTTGTCCTTGCATCTGTTTATCCGTGCGTCTGTTCGTCCTTGCGTCTGTTCGTCCGTGCGTCTGTTCGTCCATACGTCTGTTCATCCGTGCGTCTCTTCGTCCGTGTGTCTGTTCGTCCGTGCGTCTGTTCGCCTGTGCGTCTGTTTGTCCGTGCGTCTGTACGTCTGTGCATCTGTTTGTCCATGCGTCTGTTCATCCGAACGTCTGTTTGTCCGTGCGTCTGTTCGTCCGTGCGTCTGTTCGTCCGTGCGCCTCTTCGTCCATGCGTCTGTTCGTCCGTGCGTCTGTTCGTCCATGTGTCTGTTTGTCAATGCGTCTGTTCGTCCATGTGTTTTTTCGTCCCTTCATCTGTTCATCCGTGCGTCTGTTCGTCCGTGCGTCTGTTTGTCCGTGCGTCTGTTCGTCCGTGCGTCTGTTCGTCCGTGCGTCTGTTCATCCTAATGTCTGTTCGTCCGTGCGTCTATTCGTCCGTGCGTCTGCTTTTCAGTGCGTCTGTTCGTCTGTGCGTCTGTTCGTCCGTGCGTCTGTTCGTCCGTGCGTCTGTTCGTCCGTGCGTGTGTTTTTCCGTGCGTCTGTTCGTCCGTGCGTCTGTTCATCCGAACGTCTGTTCGTCCGTGCGTCTGTTCGTCCGTGCGTCTGTTCATCCTAATGTCTGTTCGTCCGTGCGTCTATTCGTCAGTGCGTCTGCTTTTCAGTGCGTCTGTTCGTCTGTGCGTCTGTTCGTCCGGGCGTCTGTTCGTCCGTGCGTCTGTTCGTCCGTGCGTGTGTTTTTCCGTGCGTCTGTTCGTCCGTGCGTCTGTTCATCCGAACGTCTGTTCGTCCGTGCGTCTGTTCGTCCGTGCGTCTGTTCGTCCGTGCGTCTTTTCGTCCATGTTTCTGTTCGTCCGTGCGTCTATTCGTCCGTGCGTCTGTTCGTCCGTGCGTCTTTTTGTCCGTGCTTCTGTTTGTCATTCCGTCTGTTCGTCTATGCGTCTGTTTGTTCATGCGTTTGATGGTCCGTACATCTGTTTGTCCGAACACAACCGTTTTCGAAATTTTTTTCAATCATACCTTTAGGAAATAGTTATAATAAGGGCTAAATATTGAATATAAATACAAATTTGGTGAAATTATCCGTTTTTGAAACTTTTTTCGATCATACCTCGCTAAAATTACGAAAATAATGGCAAAAAAGGGGAACAAGATTGAAATATCGGTGAATTAATTCGTTTTTTAGTTTTTTTCGGTCATACCTCAATAAAATGACGAAAATTAGGTTCGTCCGTAAGTCTGATCGTGCGAGCGATTGTTCCTTCATGCTTCAGTTCGTCCGTGCGTCTGTTCGTAAGTGTGTCTGTTCGTCAATGCGTCCGTTCGTCCATGATAATTTTTTCCGTGCGTCTGTTCTTCCGTGCGTCTGTTCGTCCGTGCGTCTATTCATCCAAGCGACTGTTCAACCGTGCGCCTGTTCGACCCTGCTTCCGTTCTTCCGTGCGTCCGTTTGTATGTGCGTATGTACGTCCGTGCTATTTTCGTCCATGCTTCTGATCATACGAGTGATTGTTCTTCCGTGCGTCTTTTCGACCGTGCGTCTTTTCGTCCGTGCATCATTTCGTCCTTGCGTCTGTTCGTCCATGGGTCTGATCGTTCGTGCGTCTGTTCGTCCACGAATCTGTTTGTCCGTGCGTCTGTTTGTCCGTGCGTCTGTTCGTCCTTGCGTCTGTTCGTCCATGCGTCTGTTCGTCCATGCGTCTTTTCATCCGTGCGTCTGTTCGTCCGTGCGTCTGTTCGTCCATGCGTTTGTTCGTTAGTGCGTCTGTTCGTCCGTTTGTCTGTTCGTCCGTGCGTTTTTTCGTCTGTGCGTCTGTTTATCCGTGCGTCTGTACGTCTGTGCGTGTGTTCGTCCGCGCGTCTGTTCGTCCGTGAGTCTGCTTTTCTGTGCGTCTATTTGTCCGTGCGTCTGTTCATCCGAACGTCTGTTCGTCCGTGCGTCTGTTCGTCCGTGCGTCTGTTCGTCCATGCGTCTCTTCGTCCTTGCGTCTGTTCGTCCGTGCGTCTGTTCGTCCATGTGTCTGTTGAATCAATGCGTCTGTTCGTCCATGTGTTTTTTTGTCCCTTCGTCTGTTCGTCCGTGCGTCTGTTCGTCGGTGCGTCTGTTTGTTCGTGCATCTGTTCGTCCGTGGCTCTGTTCATCCGAGCGTCTATTCGTCCGTGCGTCTGTTTGGCTGTGCGACTGTTCCTCCATGCGTTTGTTCGTCCGTACATCTGATTGTCCGAACAGAACCAATGTCGAACATTTTTTATCATACCTCTCTAATAAGACAAAAAAAGGGGGAAATATATGAACAAGATTGAAATATCGTTGAATTCATTAGTTTGATACCTTTTTTAGGCCAAACCTCGATAGCATGACGAAAATAAAGTTCGTCCTTGCGTCTGTTCGTCCGTGCGTTTGTTCGTCCGTGCATCTGATCGTTCGTGTGTCTGTTCGTCCGTGCGTCTGTTCGTTCAAGCGTCAGTTCATCTGTGCGTCTGTTCGTCCATGAGTCTGTTCGTCCGTGCGTCTGTTTGTCCGTGCGTCTGTTCGTTCGTGTGGTAGTTCGTTCGAGCGTCAATTCATCCGTGCGTCTGTTCGTCCGTGCATCTGTTCGTCCGTGCGTCTTTTCGTCCGTGCATCTGTTCGTCCATGTTTCTGTTCGTCCGTGTGTCTATTCGTCCATGCGTCTGTTCGTCCGTGCGTCTGTTTGTCCGTGCGTCTTTTTGTCCGTGCGTCTGTTTGTCCGTCCGTTTGTTCGTCTGTGCGTCTGTTTGTTCATGCGTCTGTTGGTCCGTACATCTGTATGTCCGAACACAACCGTTTTCGAAATTTTTTTTGATCATACCTTTAGGAAATAATGATAATAAGGGCTAAATCTATTATATATAGATGCTTCTCCGGATTCATTCATATATATACCTATATAGATAGATAGGATACAAATTCACAGCCTAAACTACAAGCGTCATTGATCTGAAATTTTTATGACATATTGGCCATAACGTGAAACCCCCAGGAAAAAAGAGACTTTGATCCTCAGTGTCATAGGTTCGATTCCAGAGGGCCCCAAAGTCCCGATTTTTCCCGTTTGAATGCATTGCCGTGATTTTCGGGAATTAAAAAAAAATACTTTCCGGATAGGTAGAGAAGTAAAACTCAAGGTGCCTATATTTATGGTCTTGGACTTTCGAAAACATCAATGACTTTTACAAAAGTTATCCTGGGTTCGATGCTAGGACGATGCAAAGATCTGCCCTTTAAAATACATGGGAGCCGTTTTTCATTATTTTTTTAGATGCACTTATCGAAATGATAGGATGTTCGTGCTTGGCTGGAAGATGTATGGTACGAATAAGTTTTAGAAAAAAATTTTCATAAGACCGTACTGTTCCTGGGTTCGAAGCCAGAGCACAATAACGTTTCTCTCATAAGGAATATAAAGGAAAAGTAGGACGTCATTTGAGGCAGTTGTAACCAATATTTCTGCTTGAATTTGCATACGCGGTTAGAGATGGTGTTTTTCTTTTGTGCTGCATAGAAAGTATTGCCTGAAAGACCCGGGTTCGATGCCGGGCGGTAAAAATATCACCCATATATAATACTATGGGGTATCTTTTCATAATTTTTTTATGCATTTATCGATATGTAAGGGAGCTCTTGCTTAGATGGAAGATGTATATTAACACTTTGTTTAAGAAAAAAAATAGATAAGACCATGCTGTTCCTGGGTTCGATGCCAGAGCACATTATAATTTCTCAAATAAGGAGTGTATGTGAATAGTAGGACGTCGTTTGAGGTAGTTGCACCTAATAGTTTTGCTTGAATTTTCACACATAGTTTGATATGGTAATTTTCTATTTTGCTGCATAGTAAGTACACCAGGAAGACCGGGGTTCGCTGCCAGGTGATTAAATTGCAGCGAATTCTACGAATATTTTGAATTTTTTTTTTCTTTTGATGTCCGTCCCGATATGATGCCGATATGAAATTAGTGTTGTCGATCTGCTTGCAGTATGCAAGCTACATTTTACTCGTATTGAATATAAATACAAATTTGGTGAAATTGTCCGTTTTTGAAACTTTTTTTCGATCATACCTCGCTAAAATTACGAAAATAATGGCAAAAAAGGGGAACAAGATTGAAATATCGGTGAATTAATTCGTTTTTTAGTATTCTTCCGTCATACCTTAATAAAATGACGAAAATTAGGTTCGTCCGTAAGTTTGATCGTGCGAGCGATTGTTCCTTCATGCTTTAGTTCGTCCGTGCGTCTGTTCGTAAGTGTGTCTGTTCGTCAATGCGTCCGTTCGTCCATGATAATTTTTTCCGTGCGTCTGTTCTTCCGTGCGTCTGTTCGTCCGTGCGTCTATTCATCCGAGCGACTGTTCAACCGTGCGCCTGTTCGACCCTGCATCCGTTCTTCCGTGCGTCCGTTCGTATGTGCGTATGTACGTCCCTGCTATTTTCGTCCATGCGTCTGATCGTACGAGTGATTGTTCTTACGTGCGACTTTTCGACCGTGCGTCTTTTCGTCCGTGCATCATTTCGTCCTTGCGTCTGTTCGTCCGGGGGTCTGATCGTTCGTGCCAATATTCGTCCGTGCGTCTGTTCGTCCGTGCGTCTGTTCATCCATGCGTCTGTTCGTCCGTGCGTCTGTTCGTCCGTGCGTGTGTTCGTCCGTGCATCTGTTTGTCCGTGCGTCTGTTCGTCCGTGCGTCTGTTCGTCCGTGCGTCTGTTCGTCCATGCGTCTGTTCATCCGTATGTCTGTTCGTCCGTGCGTCTGTTCGTCCGTGCGTCTGTTCGTCCGTGCGTCTGTTCGTCCGTGCGTCTGTTCGTCCGTGCGTCTTTTCTTCCGTGCGTCTGTTCGACCGTGCGTCTGTTTGCCTTTGCGTCTGTTCGTCCGTCTGTCTGTACGTCCGTGCGTCTGTTCGTCCGTGCGTCTGTTCGTCCGTGCGTCTGTTCGTCCATGCGTATGTTCATCCGTGCGTCTGTTCTTCCGTGCGTCTGTTCATCTTTATGTCTGTTCGTCCGTGCGTCTGTTCGTCCGTGCGTCTGTTCGTCCGTGCGTTTGTTCATCTATGCGTCTGTTCATCCTTTCTGTTCGTCTGCGCGTGTTTTTGTCCATGCGTCTGTTCGTCAAACAGATGAAGATCTGTTTGTCCGAACAGAACCGTTTTCAAAATTTTTTTCGGTAATACCTTTAGAAAATAATAAAAATAAGGAAAAAATATTGGATTAAATATAAATTTATTGATATTGTTCGATTTAGAAATTTTTTTCCGATCATACCTAGCTATAATTACTAAAATAGGGGCGATTAAGAGAAACAAGATTGAAATATCGGTGAATTATTTCGTTTCATAGCTTTTTACGATCAAACCTTAAAAAAATGACGAATATAAGGTTCGACCGGGCGTCAGATCGTCCAAGCGATTTTTCTTTCATGATTCAGTTCGTATGTGCGTCTGTTCGTCCATGCGTTTGTTCATCCGTACATCTGTTTCTCCAAACAGAACCAATTTCGAACCTTATTTGATCATAGTTTGAGAAAATAACGAATATAATGGCGAAATAAGGGATAAAAATTGAAATTTCGGTGACAATATACATTTTTGAAACTTTTTTCTATCATACATCTCTAAAATGACGAAAAGTAAGGGATAAATAGATGATCAAGATTGAAATATCGGTGTATTCATTTTTTTTACCATATTTAGATCATACCTCGATAAAATGACGAAAATAAGGTTCGTCCGTAAGTCTGATAGTCCGTGCGTTTGTTCGTCCGTGCGTTTGTTCGTCCTTGCGTCTGTTCGTTCGTGTGACTGTTCTTCTGTGCGTCTGTTCGTCCATGCGTTTGTTCATCCGTACATCTGTTTCTCCAAACAGAACCAATTTCGAACCTTATTTGATCAAAGCTTGAGAAAATATCGAATATAAAGACAAAATAGTGGATAAAAATTGAAATTTCGGTGACAATATACATTTTCGAAACTTTTTTCAATCATACCACTCTAAAATGACGAAAAGTAAGGGATAAATAGATGAAGAAGATTGAAATATCGTTGAATTCATTGGTTTTTTACCTTTTTTAGATCATACCTCGATAGAGTGACGAAAATAAAGTTCGTCCGTGCGTCTGTTCGTCCATGCGTTTGTTCGTCCGTGCATCTGTTCGTTCGTGCGTCTGTTCGTCCGAGCGTCTGTTAATCTGTGCGTCTCTTCGACAGTGCGACCGTTCTTCCATGCGTCTGTTCGTCCGAATGTCTGTTCGTCCGTTAGTCTGTCATCCGTTCGACTATTCGTCCGGGCGTCTGTTCGTTCATGCGTCTGTTCGTCCGAACGTCTGTTCATCCGTGCGTCTGTTTGTCCGTGCGTGTGTTCGTCCGTGCGTCTGTTTTTCCGTGCGTCAGTAAGTCCGTGTGTCTGTTGTCCATGCGTCTGTTCGTCCGTGCGTCTGTTCATCCTAATGTCTGTTCGTCAGTGCGTCTATTCGTCCGTGCGTCTGCTTTTCAGTGCGTCTGTTCGTCTGTGCGTCTGTTCGTCCGTGCGTCTGTTCGTCCGTGCGTCTCTTCGTCCGTAAGTGTGTTTTTCCGTGCGTCTGTTCGTCCGTGCGTCTGTTCATCCGTGCGTCTGTTCGTCCGTGCGTCTTTTCGTCCATGTTTCTGTTCGTCCGTGCGTCTATTCGTCCGTGCGTCTGTTCGTCCGTGCGTCTTTTTGTCCGTGCTTCTGTTTGTCATTCCGTCTGTTCGTCTATGCGTCTGTTTGTTCATGCGTTTGATGGTCCGTACATCTGTTTGTCCGAACACAACCGTTTTCGAAATTTTTTTTGATCATACCTTTAGGAAATAATTATAATAAGGGCTAAATATTGAATATAAATACAAATTTGGTGAAATTATCCGTTTTTGAAACTTTTTTCGATCATACCTCGCTAAAATTACGAAAATAATGGCAAAAAAGGGGAACAAGATTGAAATATCGGTGAATTAATTCGTTTTTTAGTTTTTTTCGGTCATACCTTAATAAAATGACGAAAATTAGGTTCGTCCGTAAGTCTGATCGTGCGAGCGATTGTTCCTTCATGCTTCAGTTCGTCCGTGCGTCTGTTCGTAAGTGTGTCTGTTCGTCAATGCGTCCGTTCGTCCATGATAATTTTTTCCGTGCGTCTGTTCTTCCGTGCGTCTGTTCGTCCGTGCGTCTATTCATCCGAGCGACTGTTCAACCGTGCGCCTGTTCGACCCTGCTTCCGTTCTTCCGTGCGTCCGTTCGTATGTGCGTATGTACGTCCGTGCTATTTTCGTCCATGCGTCTGATCATACGAGTGATTGTTCTTCCGTGCGTCTTTTCGACCGTGCGTCTTTTCGTCCGTGCATCATTTCGTCCTTGCGTCTGTTCGTCCATGGGTCTGATCGTTCGTGCGTCTGTTCGTCCACGAATCTGTTTGTCCGAGCGTCTGTTTGTCCGTGCGTCTGTTCGTCCTTGCGTCTGTTCGTCCATGCGTCTGTTCGTCCATGCGTCTGTTCATCCGTGCGTCTGTTCGTCCGTGCGTCTGTTCGTCCATGCGTTTGTTCGTTAGTGCGTCTGTTCGTCCGTGTGTCTGTTCGTCCGTGCGTTTTTTCGTCTATGCGTCTGTTCGTCCGTGCGTCTGTTCGTCCGCGCGTCTGTTCGTCCGTGAGTCTGCTTTTCTGTGCGTCTATTTGTCCGTGCGTCTGTTCATCCGAACGTCTGTTCGTCCGTGCGTCTGTTCGTCCGTGCGTCTGTTCGTCCATGCGTCTCTTCGTCCTTGCGTCTGTTCGTCCGTGCGTCTGTTCGTCCATGTGTCTGTTGAATCAATGCGTCTGTTCGTCCATGTGTTTTTTTGTCCCTTCGTCTGTTCGTCCGTGCGTCTGTTCGTCGGTGCGTCTGTTTGTTCGTGCATCTGTTCGTCCGTGGCTCTGTTCATCCGAGCGTCTATTCGTCCGTGCGTCTGTTTGGCTGTGCGACTGTTCGTCCATGCGTTTGTTCGTCCGTACATCTGATTGTCCGAACAGAACCAATGTCGAACATTTTTTGATCATACCTCTCTAATAAGACAAAAAAAGGGGGAAATATATGAACAAGATTGAAATATCGTTGAATTCATTAGTTTGATACCTTTTTTAGGCCAAACCTCGATAGCATGACGAAAATAAAGTTCGTCCTTGCGTCTGTTCGTCCGTGCGTTTGTTCGTCCGTGCATCTGTTCGTTCGTGTGTCTGTTCGTCCATGCGTCTGTTCGTTCAAGCGTCAGTTCATCTGTGCGTCTGTTCGTCCGTGAGTCTGTTCGTCCGTGCGTCTGTTTGTCCGTGCGTCTGTTCGTTCGTGTGGTAGTTCGTTCGAGCGTCAATTCATCCGTGCGTCTGTTCGTCCGTGCATCTGTTCGTCCGTGCGTCTGTTCGTCCGTGCATCTGTTCGTCCATGTTTCTGTTCGTCCGTGCGTCTATTCGTCCGTGCGTCTGTTCGTCCGTGCGTCTGTTTGTCCGTGCGTCTTTTTGTCCGTGCGTCTGTTTGTCCGTCCGTTTGTTCGTCTGTGCGTCTGTTTGTTCATGCGTCTGTTGGTCCGTACATCTGTATGTCCGAACACAACCGTTTTCGAAATTTTTTTTGATCATACCTTTAGGAAATAATGATAATAAGGGCTAAATCTATTATATATAGATGCTTCTCCGGATTCATTCATATATATACCTATATAGATAGATAGGATACAAATTCACAGCCTAAACTACAAGCGTCATTGATCTGAAATTTTTATGACATATTGGCCATAACGTGAAACCCCCAGGAAAAAAGAGACTTTGATCCTCAGTGTCATAGGTTCGATTCCAGAGGGCCCCAAAGTCCCGATTTTTCCCGTTTGAATGCATTGCCGTGATTTTCGGGAATTAAAAAAAAATACTTTCCGGATAGGTAGAGAAGTAAAACTCAAGGTGCCTATATTTATGGTCTTGGACTTTCGAAAACATCAATGACTTTTACAAAAGTTATCCTGGGTTCGATGCTAGGACGATGCAAAGATCTGCCCTTTAAAATACATGGGAGCCGTTTTTCATTATTTTTTTAGATGCACTTATCGAAATGATAGGATGTTCGTGCTTGGCTGGAAGATGTATGGTACGAATAAGTTTTAGAAAAAAATTTTCATAAGACCGTACTGTTCCTGGGTTCGAAGCCAGAGCACAATAACGTTTCTCTCATAAGGAATATAAAGGAAAAGTAGGACGTCATTTGAGGCAGTTGTAACCAATATTTCTGCTTGAATTTGCATACGCGGTTAGAGATGGTGTTTTTCTTTTGTGCTGCATAGAAAGTATTGCCTGAAAGACCCGGGTTCGATGCCGGGCGGTAAAAATATCACCCATATATAATACTATGGGGTATCTTTTCATAATTTTTTTATGCATTTATCGATATGTAAGGGAGCTCTTGCTTAGATGGAAGATGTATATTAACACTTTGTTTAAGAAAAAAAATAGATAAGACCATGCTGTTCCTGGGTTCGATGCCAGAGCACATTATAATTTCTCAAATAAGGAGTGTATGTGAATAGTAGGACGTCGTTTGAGGTAGTTGCACCTAATAGTTTTGCTTGGTTTTCACACATAGTTTGATATGGTAATTTTCTATTTTGCTGCATAGTAAGTACACCAGGAAGACCGGGGTTCGCTGCCAGGTGATTAAATTGCAGCGAATTCTACGAATATTTTGAATTTTTTTTTTCTTTTGATGTCCGTCCCGATATGATGCCGATATGAAATTAGTGTTGTCGATCTGCTTGCAGTATGCAAGCTACATTTTACTCGTATTGAATATAAATACAAATTTGGTGAAATTGTCCGTTTTTGAAACTTTTTTTCGATCATACCTCGCTAAAATTACGAAAATAATGGCAAAAAAGGGGAACAAGATTGAAATATCGGTGAATTAATTCGTTTTTTAGTATTCTTCCGTCATACCTTAATAAAATGACGAAAATTAGGTTCGTCCGTAAGTTTGATCGTGCGAGCGATTGTTCTTTCATGCTTTAGTTCGTCCGTGCGTCTGTTCGTAAGTGTGTCTGTTCGTCAATGCGTCCGTTCGTCCATGATAATTTTTTCCGTGCGTCTGTTCTTCCGTGCGTCTGTTCGTCCGTGCGTCTATTCATCCGAGCGACTGTTCAACCGTGCGCCTGTTCGACCCTGCGTCCGTTCTTCCGTACTTCCGTTCGTATGTGCGTATGTACGTCCGTGCTATTTTCGTCCATGCGTCTGATCGTACGAGTGATTGTTCTTCCGTGCGACTTTTCGACCGTGCGTCTTTTCGTCCGTGCATCATTTCGTCCTTGCGTCTGTTCGTCCGGGGGTCTGATCGTTCGTGCCAATATTCGTCCGTGCGTCTGTTCGTCCGTGCGTCTGTTCATCCATGCGTCTGTTCGTCCGTGCGTCTGTTCGTCCGTGCGTGTGTTCGTCCGTGCATCTGTTTGTCCGTGCGTCTGTTCGTCCGTGCGTCTGTTCGTCCGTGCGTCTGTTCGTCCATGCGTCTGTTCATCCGTATGTCTGTTCGTCCGTGCGTCTGTTCGTCCGTGCGTCTGTTCGTCCGTGCGTCTGTTCGTCCGTGCGTCTGTTCGTCCGTGCGTCTTTTCTTCCGTGCGTCTGTTCGTCCGTGCGTCTGTTTGCCTTTGCGTCTGTTCGTCCGTCTGTCTGTACATCCGTGCGTCTGTTCGTCCGTGCGTCTGTTCGTCCGTGCGTCTGTTCGTCCATGCGTATGTTCATCCGTGCGTCTGTTCTTCCGTGCGTCTGTTCATCTTTATGTCTGTTCGTCCGTGCGTCTGTTCGTCCGTGCGTCTGTTCGTCCGTGCGTTTGTTCATCTATGCGTCTGTTCATCCTTTCTGTTCGTCTGCGCGTGTTTTTGTCCATGCGTCTGTTCGTCAAACAGATGAAGATCTGTTTGTCCGAACAGAACCGTTTTCAAAATTTTTTTCGGTCATACCTTTAGAAAATAATAAAAATAAGGAAAAAATATTGGATTAAATATAAATTTAGTGAAATTGTCCGATTTAGAAATTTTTTTCCGATCATACCTCGCTAAAATTACTAAAATAGGGGCTATTAAGAGAAACAAGATTGAAATATCGGTGAATTATTTCGTTTCATAGCTTTTTACGATCAAACCTTAAAAAAATGACGAATATAAGGTTCGACCGGGCGTCAGATCGTCCAAGCGATTTTTCTTTCATGATTCAGTTCGTATGTGCGTCTGTTCGTCCATGCGTTTGTTCATCCGTACATCTGTTTCTCCAAACAGAACCAATTTCGAACCTTATTTGATCAAAGCTTGAGAAAATATCGAATATAAAGACAAAATAGTGGATAAAAATTGAAATTTCGGTGACAATATACATTTTCGAAACTTTTTTCAATCATACCACTCTAAAATGACGAAAAGTAAGGGATATATAGATGAAGAAGATTGAAATATCGTTGAATTCATTGGTTTTTTACCTTTTTTAGATCATACCTCGATAGAGTGACGAAAATAAAGTTCGTCCGTGCGTCTGTTCGTCCATGCGTTTGTTCGTCCGTGCATCTGTTCGTTCGTGCGTCTGTTCGTCCGAGCGTCTGTTAATCTGTGCGTCTCTTCGACAGTGCGACCGTTCTTCCATGCGTCTGTTCGTCCGAATGTCTGTTCGTCCGTTAGTCTGTCATCCGTTTGACTATTCGTCCGTGCGTCTGTTCGTTCATGCGTCTGTTCGTCCGAGCGTCTGTTCATCCTAGCGTCTGTTTGTCCGTGCGTCTGTTCGTCCGTGCGTCTGTTTTTCCGTGCGTCTGTAAGTCCGTGTGTCTGTTGTCCATGCGTCTGTTCGTCCGTGCGTCTGTTCATCCGGGCGTATGTTCATCCGTTTGTCTGTTCGTCCGTGCGTCTGTTTGTCTGTGCGTCGGTTCGTCCGTGCGTCGGTTTGTCCATGCGTCTGTTCGTCCATGCGTGTGTTCGTCCGTGCATCTGTTTGTCCGTGCGTCTGTTCGTCCGTGCGTCTGTTCGTCCGTGCGTCTGTTCGTCCATGCGTCTGTTCATCCGTATGTCTGTTCGTCCGTGCGTCTGTTCGTCCGTGCGTCTGTTCGTCCGTGCGTCTGTTCGTCCGTGCGTCTGTTCGTCCGTGCGTCTTTTCTTCCGTGCGTCTGTTGGTCCTTGCGTCTGTTTGCCTGTGCGTCTGTTCGTCCATCTGTCTGTACGTCCGTGCGTCTGTTCGTCCGTGCGTCTGTTCGTCCGTGCGTCTGTTCGTCCGTGCGTCTGTTCGTCGATGCGTATGTTCATCCGTGCGTCTGTTCTTCCGTACGTCTGTTCATCTTTATGTCTGTTCGTCCTTACGTCTGTTCGTCCGTGCGTCTGTTCGTCCGTGCGTTTGTTCATCTATGCGTCTGTTCATCCGTTCGTCTGTTCGTCTGTGCGTGTTTTTGTCCATGCGTCTGTTCGTCAAACAGATGTAGATCTGTTTGTCCGAACAGAACCGTTTTCAATATTTTTTTCGGTCATACCTTTAGAAAATAATAAAAATAAGGAAAAAATATTGGATTAAATATAAATTTAGTGAAATTGTCCGATTTAGAAATTTTTTTCCGATCATACCTTGCTAAAATTACGAAAATAGGGGCGATTAAGAGAAACAAGATTGAAATATCGGTGAATTAATTCGTTTCATAGCTTTTTATGATCAAACCTTAAAAAAATGACGAATATAAGGTTCGACCGGGCGTCAGATCGTCCAAGCGATTTTTCTTTCATGATTCAGTTCGTATGTGCGTCTGTTCGTCCATGCGTTTTTTCATCCATACATCTGTTTCTCCAAACAGAACCAATTTCGAACCTTATTTGATCATAGTTTGAGAAAATAACGAATTTAATGGCGAAATAGTGGATAAAAATTGAAATTTCGGTGACAATATACATTTCCGAAACTTTTTTCTATCATACATCTCTAAAATGACGAAAAGTAAGGGATAAATAGAAGATCAAGATTGAAATATCGGTGTATTCATTTTTTTTACCATATTTAGATCATACCTCGATAAAATGACGAAAATAAGGTTCGTCCGTGCGTCTGTTCGTCCGTGCGTCTGTTCGTCCGTGCGTCTGTTCGTCCGTGCATCTGTTCGTTCGTGTGACAATTCGTCCGAGCGTCAGTTCATCCGTGCGTCTGTTCGTCCGTGCATCTGTTCGTTCGTGTGACAATTCGTCCGAGCGTCAGTTCATCCGTGCGTCTTTTTGTCCGTGCGTCTGTTCGTCCGTGCGTCTGTTCGTCCGTGCGTCTGTTCGTCCGTGCGTCTCTTCATCCGTGCGTCTGTTTGTCCGTGCGTCTGTTTGTTTGTGCGTCTGTTCGTCCATGCGTCTGTTCGTCCGTGCATCTGTTCGTCCATGCGTCTGTTCATCCGTATGTCTGTTCGTCCGTGCGTCTGTTCGTCCGTGCGTCTGTTCGTCTGTGCTTCTGTTCGTCCGTTCGTCTTTTCTTCCGTGCGTCTGTTCGTCCGTGCGTCTGTTCGCCTGTGCGTCTGTTCGTCCGTGCGTCTGTACGTCCGTGCGTCTGTTCGTCCGTGCGTCTGTTCGTCCGTGCATCTGTTCGTTCGTGTGTCAGTTCGTCCGAGCGTCAGTTCATCCGTGCGTCTGTTCGTCCGTGCGTCTGTTCGTCCGTGCGTCTGTTTGTCCGTGCGTCTTTTTGTTTGTGTGTCTGTTCATTCATGCGTCTGTTCGTCCATGCATCTGTTTGTCCGTGCGTCTGTTCGTCCGTGCGTCTGTTCGTCCGTTTGTCTGTTCGTCCATGCGTCTGTTTATCCGTATGTCTGTTCGTCCTTGCGTCTGTTCGTCCGTGAGTCTGTTCGTCCGTGCGACTGTTTGTCCGTGCGTCTGTTTGTCCTTGCGTCTGTTCGTCCGTGCATCTGTTTGTCCGTGCGTCTGTTCGTCCGTGCGTCTGTTCGTCCATGCGTCTGTTCATCAGGATGTCTGTTCGTCCATGCGTCTGTTCATCCGTGCGTCTGTTCGACCGTGCGCCTTTTCTTTCGTGCGTCTGTTTGTCCGTGCGTCTGTTCATCCGTATGTCTGTTCGTCCGTGCGTCTGTTCGTCCATGCATCTGTTCATCTGTGCGTCTGTTCGTCTGTGCGTCTGTTCGTCCATGAGTCTGTTCATCCGTGCGTCTGTTCGACCGTGCGTCTGTTTGTCCGTGCGTCTGTTTGTCCGTGCGTCTGTTCGTCCGTGCGTCTGTTCGTCCGCGCATCTGTTTGTCCGTGCGTCTGTTTGTCCGTGCGTCTGTTAGTCCATGCGTCTGTTCGTCCGTGCGTCTGTTCACACATGTGTCTGTTTGTCAATGCGTCTGTTCGTCCATGTGTTTTTTTGTCCTTTCATCTGTTCATCCGTGCGTCTGTTCGTCCGTGCGTATGTATGTCCGTGCGTCTGTTCGTCCGTGCGTCTGTTCGACCGTGCGTCTGTTCATCCGTATGTCTGTTCGTCCGTGCGTCTATTCGTCCGTGCGTCTGCTTTTCAGTGCGTCTGTTCGTCTGTGCGTCTGTTCGTCCGTGCGTCTGTTCGTCCGTGCGTCTGTTCGTCCATGTTTCTGTTCGTCCGTGCGTCTATTCGTCCGTGCGTCTGTTCGTCCGTGCGTCTGTTTGTCCGTGCGACTGTTTGTCCGTGCGTCTGTTTGTCCGTCCGTCTGTTCGCCTGTGCGTCTGTTTGTTCATGCGTTTGTTTGTCCGTACATCTGTTTGTCCGAACACAACCGTTTTCGAAATTTTTTTTGATGATACCTTTAGGAAATAATTATAATAAGGGCTAAATATTGAATATAAATACAAATTTGGTGAAATAGTCCGTTTTTGAAACTTTTATTCGATTATACCTCGCTAAAATTACGAAAATAATGGCAAAAAAGGGGAACAAGATTGAAATATCGGTGAAATAATTCGTTTTTTAGTTTTCTTCGGTCATACCTTAATAAAATGACGAAAATTAGGTTCGTCCGTAAGTCTGATCGTGCGAGCGATTGTTCCTTCATGCTTCAGTTCGTCCGTGCGTCTGTTCGTAAGTGTGTCTGTTCGTCAATGCGTCCGTTCGTCAATGATAATTTTTTCCGTGCGTCTGTTCCTCCGTGCGTCTTTTCGTCCGTGCGTCTATTCATCCGAGCGACTGTTCAACCGTGCGCCTGTTCGACCCTGCTTCCGTTCTTCCGTGCGTCTGTTCGTATGTGCGTATGTACGTCCGTGCTATTTTCGTCCATGCGTCTGTTCGTCCGTGGGTCTGATCGTTCGTGCCAATATTCGTCCGTAGGTCTGTTCGTCTGTGCGTCTGTTTATCCATGCGTCTGTTCATCCGTTTTTCTGTTCGTCTGTGCGAGTTTTTGTCCAAGCGTCTGTTCGTCTGTTCATCTGTTTGCCCGAACAGAACCGTTTTCGAAATTGTTTTCGATCATACCTTTAGAAAATAATGAAAATAAGGGCAAAATATTGGATAAAATATAAATTTGGTGAAATTGTCCGTTTTCGAAATTTTTTTTCAATCATACCTCGCTGATATTACGAAAATAGGGTCGATAAAGAGAAACATGATTGAAATATCGGTGAATTATTTCGTTTCTTAGCTTTTTTCGATCATACCTTAATAAAATGACGAAAATAAGGTTCGACCGGTCGACTGATCGTCCGAGCGATTGTTCCTTCATGCTTCAGTTCGTCCGTGCGTCTGTTCGTCCGTGCGACTACTCGTCTGTGCGTCTATTCGTCCATGCGACTGTTCATCCGTACATCTATTTCTCCACACAGAACTAATTTCGAACATTTTTTTGATCATAGCTTGAGAAAATAACGAACATAAGGGCGAAATAGTAGATAAAAATTGAAATTTCAGTGACAATATACATTTTCGAAACCTTTTTCTATCATACCTCCATAAAATGACGAAAAAATAAGGGAAAATAGATGAACTAGATTGAAATATCGGTGAATTCATTCGTTATTTACCATATTTAGATCAAACCTCAATAAAAGGACGAAAATAAGGTTCGTCCGTGCGTCTGTTCGTCCGAATGTCTGTTCGTCCGTTAGTCTGTCATCCGTTCGACTATTCGTCCGTGCGTCTGTTCGTTCTTTCGTCTGTTCGTCCGAGCGTCTGTTCATCCGTGCGTCTGTTTGTCCGTTCGTGTGTTCGTCCGTGCGTCTGTTTGTCCGTGCATCTGTACGTCCGTGTGTCTGTTGTCCGTGCGTCTCTTCGTCCGTGCGTCTGTTCATCCTTGCATCTGTTCATCCGTGCGTCTGTTCGTCCGTGCGTCTGTTTGTCTGTGCGTCGGTTCGTCCGTGCGTCTGTTCGTCCGTGCGTCTGTTCGTTCGTGCTTGTGTTCGTCCGTGCATCTGTTTGTCCGTGCGTCTGTTTGTCCTTGCGTCTGTTTGTCCATGCGTCTGTTCGTCCGTGCGTCTGTTCATCCGTGCGTCAGTTCATCCGTGCGTCTGTTCGTCCGTGTGTCTGTTCGTCCGTGCGTCTGTTCGTCAGTGCGTCTGTTCATCCTTGCGACTGTTCGCCCGTGCGTCTGTTCGTTCGTGCGTCTGTTCGTCTGTGCGTCTGTTCGTCCATGCGTCTGTTCGTCCGTACATCTGTTTGTCCGAACAGAACCAATTTCGGACATTTTTTTTGATCATAGCTCGAGAAATTAACGAACATAAGGGCGAAATGTTGGATAAAAATTGAAGATTTGGTGACATTATCCATTTTCGCAACTTTTTTCAATCATACCTCTATAAAATGTCGAAATACAAGGAGGAAATAAATGAACAAGAATGAAATATCGGTGAATTCATTCGTTTTTTACCTTTTTTAGATCATAACTCGATAAAATGACGAAAATAAACTTCGTCCTTGGGTCTGTTCGTCCGTGAGTCTGTTCGTCCGTGCGTGTTTTTGTCCGTGCATCTGTTCATCGTTGCGTCTGTTCGTCCGTGCGTCTGTTCGTCCGTGCGTCTGTTCGTCCGTGCGTCTGTTTGTCCGTGCGTCTTTTTGTTTGTGCGTCTGTTCGTTCATGCGTCTGTTCGTCCATGCATCTGTTTGCCCGTGCGTCTGTTCGTCCGTGCGTCTGTTCGTCCGTTTGTCTGTTCGTCCATGCGTCTGTTTATCCGTATGTCTGTTCGTCCTTGCGTCTGTTCGTCCGTGCGTCTGTTCGTCTGTGCGTCTGTTCGTCCGTGCGACTTTTCTTCCGTGCGTCTGTTCGTCCGTGCGTCTGTTCGCCTGTGCGTCTGTTCATCCGTGCGTCTGTACGTCCGTGCGTCTGTTCGTCCGTGAGTCTGTTCGTCCGTTTGTCTGTTCGTCCATGCATATGTTCTTCCGTGCGTCTGTTCGCTTGTGCGTCTGTTCATCCGTATGTCTGTTCGACCGTGCGTCTGTTCGTCCATGCGTCTGTTTGTCCATGCGTCTGTTCGTCCTTGCGTCTGTTCGTCCACGCATCTGTTTGTCCGTGCGTCTGTTTGTCCGTGCGTCTGTTCGTCCTTGCGTCTGTTCGTCCATGCGTCTGTTCGTCCATGCGTCTGTTCATCCGTGCGTCTGTTCGTCCTTGCGTCTGTTCGTCCATGCGTCTGTTCATCCGTGCGTCTGTTCGTCCGTGCGTCTGTTCGTCCATGCGTTTGTTCGTTAGTGCGTCTGTTCGTCCGTGTGTCTGTTCGTCCGTGCGTTTTTTCATCTGTGCGTCTGTTTATCCGTGCGTCTGTACGTCTGTGCGTCTGTTCGTCTGCGCGTCTGTTCGTTTTAGAGTGTTCTTTTCTGTGCGTCTATTTGTCCGTGCGTCTGTTCATCCGAACGTCTGTTCGTCCGTGCGTCTGTTCGTCCGTGCGTCTGTTCGTCCGTGCGTCTCTTCGTCCTTGCGTCTGTTCATCCTTGCGTCTGTTCGTCCATGTGTCTGTTGAATCAATGCGTCTGTTCGTCCATGTGTTTTTTTGTCCCTTCGTCTGCTCGTCCGTGCGTCTGTTCGTCGGTGCGTCTGTTTGTTCGTGCATCTGTTCGTCCGTGGCTCTGTTCATCCGTGCGTCTGTTCGTCCGTGCGTCTGTTTGTCTGTGCGTCTGTTTGTCCGTGCGTCTGTTCGTCCGTGCGTCTGTTCGTCCGCGCATCTGTTTGTCCGTGCGTCTGTTTGTCCGTGTGTCTGTTCGTCAATGCGTCCGTTCGTCAATGATAATTTTTTCCGTGCGTCTGTTCCTCCGTGCGTCTTTTCGTCCGTGCGTCTATTCATCCGAGCGACTGTTCAACCGTGCGCCTGTTCGACCCTGCTTCCGTTCTTCCGTGCGTCTGTTCGTATGTGCGTATGTACGTCCGTGCTATTTTCGTCCATGCGTCTGTTCGTCCGTGGGTCTGATCGTTCGTGCCAATATTCGTCCGTGCGTCTGTTCGTCCGTGCGTCTGTTCATCCATGCGTCTGTTCATCCGTTCGTTTGTTCGTCTGTGCGTGTTTTTGTCCAAGCGTCTGTTCGTCTGTTCATCTGTTTGCCCGAACAGAACCGTTTTCAAAATTGTTTTCGATCATACCTTTAGAAAATAATGAAAATAAGGGCAAAATATTGGATAAAATATAAATTTGGTGAAATTGTCCGTTTTCGAAATTTTTTTTCGATCATACCTCGCTGAAATTACGAAAATAGGGTCGATAAAGAGAAACATGATTGAAATATCGGTGAACTATTTCGTTTCTTAGCATTTTTCGATCATACCTTAATAAAATGACGAAAATAAGGTTCGACCGGGCGACTGATCGTCCGAGCGATTGTTCCTTCATGCTTCAGTTCGTCCGTGCGTCTGTTCGTCCGTGTGACTACTCGTCTGTGCGTCTATGCGTCCATGCGTCTGTTCATCCGTACATCTATTTCTCCACACAGAACTAATTACGAACATTTTTTTGATCATAGTTTGAGAAAATAACGAACATAAGGGCGAAATAGAAGATAAAAATTGAAATTTCAGTGACAATATACATTTTCGAAACCTTTTCCTATCATACCTCCCTAAAATGACAAAAAGTTAGGGGAAAATAGATGAACTAGATTGAAATATCGGTGAATTCATTCGTTTTTTACCATATTTAGATCTTACCTCAATAAAAGGACGAAAATAAGGTTCGTCCGTGCGTCTGTTCGTCTCTGAGTTTGTTCGTCCGTGCATCTGTTTGTCCGTGCGTCTGAACGTCCGTGCATCTGTTCGTTCATGCGTATGTTCGTACGAGCGTCTGTTCATCCGTGCGTCTGTTCGTCCGTGCGTCTGTTTGTCCGTGCGTCTGTACGTCCGTGCGTCTGTTTGTCCATGCGTCTGTTCATCCGTGCGTCTGTTAATCCATGCGACTGTTTGTCCGTATTCTGATCGTCCGTAAGTCTGATCGTCCGTGCGTTTGTTCGTCCGTGCGTTTGTTCTTCCGTGCGTATGTTCGTTCGTGTGACTGTTCTTGCGTGCGTCTGTTCGTCCATGCGTTTGTTCATCCGTACATCTGTTTCTCCAAACAGAACCAATTTCGAACCTTATTTGATCAAAGCTTGAGAAAATAACGAATATAAAGACGAAATAGTGGATAAAAATTGAAATTTCGGTGACAATATACATTTTCGAAACTTTTTTCAATCATACCACTCTAAAATGACGAAAAGTATGGGATAAATAGATGAACAAGATTTAAATATCGTTGAATTCATTGGTTTTTTACCTTTTTTAGATCATACCTCGATAGCATGACGAAAATAAAGTTCGTCCGTGCGTCTGTTCGTCCGAATGACTGTTCGTCCGTTAGTCTGTCATCCGTTCGACTATTCGTCCGTGCGTCTGTTCGTTCATGCGTCTGTTCGTTCGAGCTTCTGTTCATCTGTGCGTTTTTTTGTCCGTGCGTGTGTTCGTCCGTGCGTCTGTTTGTCTGTGCGTCTGTACGTCCGTGCGTATGTTCATCCGTTTGCCTGTTCGTCCGTTCGTCTGTTTGTCCGTGCGTCTGTTCGTCCGTGCGTCTGTTCGTCCGTGCGTCTGTTCGTCCGTGCGTCTGTTTGTCCGTGCGTCTGTTCGTCCGTGCGTCTGTTCGTCCGTGCGTCTGTTCGTCCGTGCGTCTGTTCGTCCGTGCGTCTGTTCGTCCATGCGTCTGTTCATCCGTATGTCTGTTCGTCCGGTCGTCTGTTCGTCCGTGCGTCTGTTCGTCCGTGCGTCTGTTCGTCCGTGCGTCTGTTCGTCCGTGCGTCTTTTCTTCCGTGCGTCTGTTCGTCCGTGCGTCTGTTTGCCTGTGCGTCTGTTCGTCCGTGCGTCTGTACGTCCGTGCGTCTGTTCGTCCGTGCGTCTGTTCGTCCGTGCGTCTGTTCGTCCATGCGTATGTTCATCCGTGCGTCTGTTCTTCCGTGCGTCTGTTCATCCGTATGTCTGTTCGTCCGTGCGTCTGTTCGTCCGTGCGTCTGTTCGTCCGTGCGTTTGTTCATCCATGCGTCTGTTCATCCGTTCGTCTGTTCGTCTGTGCGTGTTTTTGTCCATGCGTCTGTTCGTCAAACAGATGAAGATCTGTTTGTCCGAACAGAACCGTTTTAGAAATTTTTTTCGGTCATACCTTTAGAAAATAATAAAAATAAGGGCAAAATATTGGATTAAATATAAATTTGGTGAAATTGTCCGATTTAGAAATTTTTTCCGATCATACGTCGCTACAATTACGAAAATAGGGGCGATTAAGAGAAACAAGATTGAAATATCGGTGAATTATTTCGTTTCATAGCTTTTTACGATCAAACCTTAAAAAAATGACGAATATAAGGTTCGACCGGGCGTCAGATCATCCAAGCGATTTTTCTTTCATGATTCAGCTCTTATGTGCGTCTGTTCGTCCATGCGTTTGTTCATCCGTACATCTGTTTCTCCAAACAGAATCAATTTCGAACCTTATTTGATCATAGTTTGAGAAAATAACGAATATAATGGCGAAATAGTGGATAAAAATTGAAATTTCGGTGACAATATACATTTTCGAAACTTTTTTTAATCATACATCTCTAAAATGACGAAAAGTAAGGGATAAATAGATGAACTACATTGAAATATCGGTGAATTCATTCGTTTTTTACAATATTTAGATCTTACCTCGATAAAATGACGAAAATAGGTTTCGTCCGTGCGTCTGTTCGTCCGTGCGTCTGTTCGTCCGTGCATCTGTTTGTTCGTGTGTCAGTTCGTCCGAGCGTCAGTTCATCCGTGCGTCTGTTCGTCCGTGAGTCTGTTCGTCCGTGCGTGTTTTTGTCCGTGCATCTGTTCGTCCTTGCGTCTGTTCGTCCGTGCGTCTGTTCGTCCGTGCGTCTGTTCGTCCGTGCGTCTGTTTGTCCATGCATCTTTTTGTTTGTGCGTCTGTTCATTCATGCGTCTGTTCGTCCATGCATCTGTTTGTCCGTGCGTCTGTTCGTCCGTGCGTCTGTTCGTCCGTTTGTCTGTTCGTCCATGCGTCTGTTTATCCGTATGTCTGTTCGTCCTTGCGTCTGTTCGTCCGTGAGTCTGTTCGTCCGTGCGACTGTTTGTCCGTGCGTCTGTTCGTCCGTGCGTCTGTTCCTCCGTGCGTCTGTTCGTCCGTGCGTCTGTTCATCCATGCGTCTGTTTGTCCGTGCGTCTGTTTGTCTGTGCGTCTGTTCGTCCATGCGTCTGTTCGTCCGTGCATCTGTTTGTCCGTGCGTCTGTTCGTCCGTGCGTCTGTTCGTCCGTGCGTCTGTTCGTCCATGCGTCTGTTCATCAGGATGTCTGTTCGTCCGTGCGTCTGTTCGTCCGTGCGTCTGTTCGTCTATGCGTCTGTTCGTCCGTGCGTCTTTTCTTCCGTGCGTCTGTTCGTCCGTGCGTCTGTTCACCTGTGCGTCTGTTCGTCCGTGCGTCTGTACGTCCGTGCGTCTGTTCGTCCGTGCGTCTGTTCGTCCGTGCGTCTGTTCGTCCATGCGTATGTTCATCCGTGCGTCTGTTCATCCGTATGTCTGTTCGTCCGTGCGTCTGTTCATCCGTGCGTCTGTTCGTCTGTGCGTCTGTTCGTCCATGCGTCTGTTCATCCGTGCGTCTGTTCGACCGTGCGGCTATTCGTCCGTGCGTCTGTTTGTCCGTGCGTCTGTTCGTCCGTGCGTCTGTTCGTCCGCGCATCTGTTTGTCCGTGCGTCTGTTTGTCCGTGCGTCTGTTCGTCCTTTCGTCTGTTCGTCCATGCGTCTGTTCGTCCATAAGTCTGTTCATCCGTGCGTCTGTTCGACCCTGCGTCTGTTCGTCCGTTCGTCTGTTCGTCCGTGCGTCTGTTCGTCCGTGCGTCTGTTTGTCCGTGCAGCTGTTCGTCCGCGCATCTGTTTGTCCCTGCGTCTGTTTATTCGTGCCTCTGTTCGTAATTGCGTCTGTTCGTCCGTGCGTCTGTTCGTCCATGTATCTGTTCATCCGTGCGTCTGTTTCTCCAAACAGAATCAATTTCGAACCTTATTTGATCATAGTTTGAGAAAATAACGAATATAATGGCGAAATAGTGGATAAAAATTGAAATTTCGGTGACAATATACATTTTCGAAACTATTTTGAATCATTCATCTCTAAAATGACGAAAAGTAAGGGATAAATAGATGATCAAGATTGAAATATCGGTGTATTCATTTTTTTACCATATTTAGATCATACCTCGATAAAAGGACGAAAATAAGGTTCGTCCGTGCGTCTGTTCCTCCGTGAGTTTGTTCGTCCGTGCATCTGTTTGTCCGTGCGTCTGTACCCCCGTGCATCTGTTCGTTCATGCGTATGTTCGTCCGAGCGTCTGGTTCATCCGTGCGTCTGTTCGTCCGTGCGTGTGTTCGTCCGTGCGTCTGTTTGTCCGTGCGTCTGTACGTCCGTGCGTCTGTTTGTCCATGCGTCTGTTCGTCCGTGCGTCTGTTCGTCCGTGCGTCTATTCGTCCGTACATCTGATTGTCTGAACAGAACCAATGTCGAACATTTTCGATCATTACTTGAGAAAAATAACGAAAATAAGAGCGAAATAATGTTTAAAAAATGAAATTTCAGTGAAATTATCCATTTTCGAAACTTTTTTCGATCATACCTCTCTAATATGACGAAAAAAAAGGGTGAAATAGATGAACAAGATTGAAATATTGTTAAATTCATTTGTTATTTTACCTTTTTTAGATCATACTTCGATAGAATGACGAAAATAAGGTTCGTCCGTGCGTCTGTTTGTCTGTGCACCTGTTCGTCCGTGCATCTGTTCGTCCATGCGTTTGTTCATCCGTACATCTGTTTCTCCAAACAGAACCAATTTCGAACCTTATTTTATCAAAGCTTGAGAAAATAACGAATATAAAGACGAAATAGTGGATAAAAATTGAAATTTCGGTGACAATATACATTTTCGAAACTTTTTTCAATCATACCACTCTAAAATGACGAAAAGTAAGGGATAAATAGATGAACAAGATTGAAATATCGTTGAATTCATTGGTTTTTTACCTTTTTTAGATCATACCTCGATAGCATGACGAAAATAAAGCTCGTCCGTGCGTCTGTTCGTCCATGCGTTTGTTCGTCCATGCATCTGATCGTTCGTGCGTCTGTTCGTCCGAGCGTCTGTTAATCTGTGCGTCTCTTCGAAAGTGCGACCGTTGTTCCGTGCGTCTGATCGTCCGAATGTCTGTTCGTCCGTTAGTCTTTCATCCGTTCGACTATTCGTCCGTGCGTCTGTTGGTTCATGCGTCTGTTAGTCCGAGCGTCTGTTCGTCCGTGCGTTTTTTCATCCATGCGTCTGTTCATCCGTTCGTCTGTTCGTCTGTGCGTGTTTTTGTCCATGCGTCTGTTCGTCAAACAGATGAAGATCTGTTTGTCCGAACAGAACCGTTTTCGAAATTTTTTTCGGTCATACCTTTAGAAAATATTAAAAATAAGGGCAAAATATTGGATTAAATATAAATTTGGTGAAATTGTCCGATTTAGAAATTTTTTTCCGATCATACCTCGCTAAAATTACGAAAATAGGGGCGATTAAGAGAAACAAGATTGAAATATCGGTGAATTATTTCGTTTCATAGCTTTTTACGATCAAACCTTAAATAAATGACGAATATAAGGTTCGACCGGGCGTCAGATCGTCCAAGCGATATTTCTTTCATGATTCAGTTCGTATGTGCGTCTGTTCGTCCATGCGTTTGTTCATCCGTACATCTGTTTCTCCAAACAGAACCAATTTCGAACCTTATTTGATCATAGTTTGAGAAAATAACGAAAATAATGGCGAAATAACGGATAAAAATTGAAATTTCGGTGACAATATACATTTTCGAAACTTTTTTCAATCATACATCTCTAAAATGACGAAAAGTAAGGGATAAATAGATGATCAAGATTGAAATATCGGTGTATTCATTTTTTTTACCATATTTAGATCATACCTCGATAACATGACGAAAATAAGGTTCGTCCGTGCGTCTGTTTGTCCGTGCGTGTGTTCGTCCGTGCGCCTGTTCGTCCGTGCGTCTGTACGTCCGTTTGTCTGTTCATCCGTGCGTCTGTTTGTCCGTGCGTCTGTTTGTCTGTGCGTCTGTTCGTCCATGCGTCTGTTCGTCCGTGCATCTGTTTGTCCGTGCGTCTGTTCGTCCGTGCGTCTGTTCGTCCGTGCGTCTGTTCATCCATGCGTCTGTTCATCCGTATGTCTGTTCGTCCGTGCGTCTGTTCGTCCGTGCGTCTGTTCGTCTGTGCGTCTGTTCGTCCGTGCGTCTTTTCTTCCGTGCGTCTGTTCGTCCGAGCGTCTGTTCGCCTGTGCGTCTGTTCGTCCGTGCGTCTGTACGTCCATGCGTCTGTTCGTCCGTGCGTCTGTTCGTCCGTGCGTCTGTTCGTCCATGCGTATGCTCATCCTTCGCGTCTGTTCTTCCGTGCGTCTGTTCATCCGTATGTCTGTTCGTCCGTGCGTCTGTTCGTCAGTTCGTCTGTTCGTCTGTGCGTCTGTTCGTCCGTGCGTCTGTTCGTCTGTGCGTCTGTTTATCCGTGCGACTGTTCGCCCGTGCGTCTGTTCGTCCGTGCGTCTGTTCGTAAGTGCGTCTTTCGTCCATGCGTCTGTTCGTCCGTACATCTGTTTGTCCGAACAAAACCAATTTCGAACATTTTTTTAGATCATAGCTCGAGAAATTAACGAACATAAGTGCGAAATGTTGGATAAAAATTGAAATTTTGGTGACATTATCCATTTTCGCAACTTTTTTCAATCATACCTCTCTAAAATGTCGAAATACAAGGAGGAAATAAATGAACAAGAATGAAATATCGGTGAATTCATTCATTTTTTACCTTTTTTAGATCATAACTCAATATAATGACGAAAATAAAGTTCGTCCTTGCGTCTGTTCGTCCGTGCGTTTGTTCGTCCGTGCATCTGTTCGTTCGTGTGGTAGTTCGTCCGAGCGTCGGTTCATCCGTGCGTCTGTTCGTCCGTGAGTCTGTTCGTCCGTGCGTGTTTTTGTCCGTGCATCTGTTCGTCCGTGCGTCTGTTCGTCCGTGCGTCTGTTCGTCCGTGCGTCTGTTCTTCCGTGCGTCTGTTTGTCCGTGCGTATTTTTGTCTGTGCGTCTGTTCGTTCATGCGTCTATTCGTCCGTGCATCTGTTTGTCCGTGCGACTATTCGTCCGTGCGTCTGTTCGTCCGTTTGTCTGTTCGTCCATGCGTCAGTTCATCCGTATGTCTGTTCGTACTTGCGTCTGTTCGTCCGTGCGTCTGTTCGTCTGTGCGTCTGTTCGTCCATGCGACTTTTCTTCCGTGCGTCTGTTCGTCCGTGCGTCTGTTCGTTGTGCGTCTATTCGTCCGTGCGTCTGTACGTCCGTGCGTCTGTTCGTCCGTGAGTCTGTTCGTCCGTGCGTCTGTTCGTCCATGCGTATGTTCTTCCGTGCGTCTGTTCGTCCGAGCGTCTGTTCTTCCGTATGTCTGTTCGTCCGTGCGTCTGTTCGTCCATGCATCTGTTCATCCGTGCGTCTGTTCGTCTGTGCGTCTGTTCGACCGTGCGTCTGTTTGTCCGTGCATCTGTTTGTCCCTGCGTCTGTTCGTCCGCGCATCTGTTTGTCCGCGCATCTGTTTGTCCATGCGTCTGTTTGTCCGTGCGTCTGTTCGTCCTTGCGTCTGTTCGTCCATGCGTCTCTTCGTCCATGCCTCTTTTCATCCGTGCGTCTGTTCGTCCGTGCGTCTGTTTGTCCGTGCGTCTGTTCGTCCGCGCATCTGTTTGTCCTTGCGTCTGTTTATCCGTGCGTCTGTTCGTCCTTGCGTCTGTTCGTCCGTGCGTCTGTTCGTCCATGCGTCTGTTCATCCGTGCGTCTATTCGTCCGTGCGTCTGTTCGTCCATGCAATAGTTCGTTAGTGCGTCTGTTCGTCCGTGTGTCTGTTCGTCCGTGCGTTTGTTCGCCTGTGCGTCTGTTTGTCCGTGCGTCTGTACGTCTGTGCGTCTGTTCGTCCGTGCGTCTGTTCGTCCGTGCGTCTGCTTTTCCGTGCGTCTGTTTGTCCGTGCGTTTGTGCATCCGAACGTCTGTTTGTCCGTGCGTCTGTTCGTCCGTGCGTCTGTTTGTCCGTGCGTCTCTTCATCCATGCGTCTGTTCGTCCGTGCGTCTGTTCGTCCATGTGTCTGTTTGTCAATGCGTCTGTTCGTCCATGTGTTTTTTTGTCCCTTCGTCTGTTCGTCCGTGCGTCTGTTCGTCCGTGCGTCTGTTTGTCCGTGCGTCTGTTCGTCCGTGCGTCTGTTCGTCCGTGCGTCTGTTCATCCGTATGTCTGTTCGTCCGTGCGTCTATTCGTCCGTCCGTCTGCTTTTCAGAGCGTCTGTTCGTCTGTGCGTCTGTTCGTCCGTGCGTCTGTTCGTCCGTGCGTCTGATCGTCCGTGCGTCTTTTTTTCCGTGCGTCTGTTTGTCCGTGCGACTGTTCATCCGAACGTCTGTTCGTCCGTGCGTCTGTTCGTCCGTGCGTCTGTTCGTCCGTGCGTCTGTTCGTCCATGTTTCTGTTCGTCCGTGCGTCTATTCGTCCGTGCGTCTGTTCGTCCGTGCGTCTGTTTGTCCGTGCGACTGTTTGTCCGAGCGTCAGTTCATCCGTGCGTCTGTTCGTCCGTGAGTCTGTCCGTACGTGCGTCTGTTCGTCCGTGCGTCTGTTCATCCGTGCGTCTGTTTGTCCGTGCGTCTGTTAGTCCGTGCGTCTGTTCGTCCGTGCATCTGTTCGTTCTTGTGACAGTTCGTCCGAGCGTCAGTTCATCCGTGCGTCTGTTCGTCCGTGAGTCTGTTCGTCATTGCGTCTGATTGTCCGTGCGTCTGTTCGTCCGTGCGTTTGTTCGTCCGTGCGTCTGTTCGTCCGTGCGTCTGTTCATCCGTGCGTCTGTTTGTGCGTGCGTCTGTTTGTCTGTGCGGCTGTTCGTC
Organism: Sympetrum striolatum; assembly: GCA_947579665.1. Classification (NCBI taxonomy): domain Eukaryota; kingdom Metazoa; phylum Arthropoda; class Insecta; order Odonata; family Libellulidae; genus Sympetrum; species Sympetrum striolatum. The sequence continues at coordinate 2,869,719 of CANPUZ010000001.1, read as the reverse complement.
CGTGCGTCTGTTCGTCCGTGCGGCTGTTCGTCCATGCGTCTGTTCATCCGTATGCCTGTTCTTCCGTGCGTCTGTTCATCCGTATGTCTGTTCGTCCGTGCGTCTGTTCGTCAGTGCGTCTGTTCGTCTGTGCGTCTGTTCGTCCGTGCGTCTGTTCGTCTGTGCGTCTGTTCATCCGTGCGACTGTTCGCCCGTGCGTCTGTTCGTCCGTGCGTCTGTTCGTCCGTTCATCTGTTTGTCGGAACAGAACCAATTTCGAACTTTTTTTTTGATCATAGCTCGAGAAATTAACGAGCATAAGGGCGAAATGTTGGATAAAAATTGAAATTTTGGTGACATTATCCATTTTCGCAACTTTTTTCAATCATATCTCTCTAAAATGTTTAAATACAAGGAGGAAATAAATGAACAAGAATGAAATATCGGTGACTTCATTCGTTTTTTACCTTTTTTAGATCATAAATCGATAAAATGACGAAAATAAAGTTCGTCCTTGCGTCTGATCGTCCGTGCGTTTGTTCGTCCGTGCATCTGTTCGTTCGTGTGGTAGTTCGTCCGAGCGTCAGTTCATCCGTGCGTCTGTTCGTCCGTGAGTCTGTTCGTCCGTGCGTGTTTTTGTCCGTGCATCTGTTCGTCCGTGCGTCTGTTCGTCCGTGCGTCTGTTCGTCCGTTCGTCTGTTCGTCCGTAAGTCTGTTTGTCCGTGCGTCTTTTTGTCTGTGCGTCTGTTCGTTCATGCGTCTATTCGTCCGTGCATCTGTTTGTCCGTGCGTCTGTTCGTCCGTGCGTCTGTTCGTCCGTTTGTCTGTTCGTCCATGCGTCTGTTCATCCGTATGTCTGTTCGTCCTTGCGTCTGTTCGTCCGTGCGTCTGTTCGTCTGTGCGTCTGTTCGTCCGTGCGACTTTTCTTCCGTGCGTCTGTTCGTCCGTGCATCTGTTCGCCTGTGCGTCTATTCGTCCATGCGTCTGTTCATCCGTGCGTCTGTTCGACCGTGCGTCTGTTCTTTCGTGCGTCTGTTTGTCCGTGCGTCTGTTCATCCGTATGTCTGTTCGTCCGTGCGTCTGTTCGTCCATGCATCTGTTCATCTGTGCGTCTGTTCGTCTGTGCGTCTGTTCGTCCATGAGTCTGTTCATCCGTGCGTCTGTTCGACCGTGCGTCTGTTTGTCCGTGCGTCTGTTTGTCCGTGCGTCTGTTCGTCCGTGCGTCTGTTCGTCCGCGCATCTGTTTGTCCGTGTGTATGTTTGTCCGTGCGTCTGTTAGTCCTTGCGTCTGTTCGTCCATGCGTCTGTTCGTCCATGCGTCTGTTCATCCGTGCGTCTGTTCGACCGTGCGACTGTTCGTCCGTGCAGCTATTCGTCCGTGCGTCTGTTCGTCCGTGCGTCTGTTTGTCCGTGCGTCTGTTCATCCGCGCGTCTGTTTGTCCGTGCGTCTGTTCATCCGTGCGTCTGTTCGTCCTTGCGTCTGTTCGTCCGTGCGTCTGTTCGTCCATACGTCTATTCGTCCGTGCGTCTGTTCGTCCATGCGTTTGTTAGTTAGTACGTCTGTTCGTCCGTGTGTCTGTTCGTCCGTGCGTCTGCTCGCCTGTGCGTCTGTTTTTCCGTGCGTCTTTACGTCTGTGCGTCTGTTCGTCCGTGCGTCTGCTTTTCCGTGCGTTTGTTTGTCCGTGCGTCTGTTCATCCGAACGTCTGTTTGTCCGTGCGTCTTTTCGTCCGTGCGTCTGTTCGTCCGTGCGTCTCTTCGTCCATGCGTCTGTTCGTCCGTAGGTCTGTTCGTCCATGTGTCTGTTTGTCAATGTGTCTGTTCGTCCATGTGTTTTTTTGTCCCTTCATCTGTTCATCCGTGCGTCTGTTCGTCCGTGCGTCTGTTTGTCCGTGCGTCTGTTCGTCCGTGCGTCTGTTCGTCCGTAAGTCTGTTTGTCCGTGCGTCTTTTTGTCTGTGCGTCTGTTCATTCATGCGTCTATTCGTCCGTGCATCTGTTTGTCCGTGCGTCTGTTCGTCCGTGCGTCTGTTCGTCCGTTTGTCTGTTCGTCCATGCGTCTGTTCATTCGGATGTCTGTTCGTCCTTGCGTCTTTTCGTCCGTGCGTCTGTTCGTCTGTGCGTCTGTTCGTCCGTGCGACTTTTCTTCCATGCGTCTGTTCGTCCGTGCGTCTGTTCGCCTGTGCGTCTATTCGTCCGTGCGTCTGTACGTCCATACATCTGTTCATCCGTGCGTCTGTTCGTCTGTGCGTCTGTTCGTCCATGCGTCTGTTCATCCGTGCGTCTGTTCGACCGTGCGTAAGTTCTTCCGTGCGTCTGTTTGTCCGTGCGTCTGTTCGTCCGTGCGTCTGTTCGACCGTGCGTCTGTTTGTCCGTGCGTCTGTTAGTCCTTGCGTCTGTTCGTCCGTGCGTCTGTTTGTCCGTGCGTCTGTTCGTCCGTGCGTCTGTTCGTCCGTAAGTCTGTTTGTCCGTGCGTCTTTTTGTCTGTGCGTCTGTTCATTCATGCGTCTATTCGTCTGTGCATCTGTTTGTCCGTGCGTCTGTTCGTCCGTGCGTCTGTTCGTCCGTTTGTCTGTTCGTCCATGCGTCTGTTCATTCGGATGTCTGTTCGTCCTTGCGTCTTTTCGTCCGTGCGTCTGTTCGTCTGTGCGTCTGTTCGTCCGTGCGACTTTTCTTCCGTGCGTCTGTTCGTCCGTGCGTCTGTTCGCCTGTGCGTCTATTCGTCCGTGCGTCTGTACGTCCATACATCTGTTCATCCGTGCGTCTGTTCGTCTGTGCGTCTGTTCGTCCATGCGTCTGTTCATCCGTGCGTCTGTTCGACCGTGCGTAAGTTCTTCCGTGCGTCTGTTTGTCCGTGCGTCTGTTCATCCGTATGTCTGTTCGTCCGTGCGTCTGTTCGTCCATGCATCTGTTCATCCGTGCGTGTGTTCGTCTGTGCGTCTGTTCGTCCATGAGTCTGTTCATCCGTGCGTCTGTTAGACCGTGCGTCTGTTCGTCCGTGCGTCTGTTCGTCCATGCGTCTGTTCGTCCATGCGTCTGTTCATCCGTGTGTCTGTTCGTCTGTGCGTCTGTTCGTCCATGCGTCTGTTCATCCGTGCGTCTGTTCGACCGTGCGTCTGTTTGTCCGTGCGTCTGTTAGTCCTTGCGTCTGTTCGTCCATGCGTCTGTACGTCCATGCATCTGTTCATCCGTGCGTCTGTTCGTCTTTGCGTCTGTTCGACCGTGCGTCTTTTCTTCCGTGCGTCTGTTTGTCCGTGCGTCTGTTCATCCGTATGTCTGTTCGTCCGTGCGTCTGTTCGTCCATGCTTCTGTTTATCCGTGCGTCTGTTCGTCTGTGCGTCTGTTCGTCCATGAGTCTGTTCATCCGTGCGTCAGTTAGACCGTGCGTCTGTTCGTCCGTGCGTCTGTTTGTCCGTGCGTCTGTTCGTCCGTGCGTCTGTTCGTCCGCGCATCTGTTTGTCCGTGCGTCTGTTTGTCCGTGCATCTCTTCGTCCATGCGTCTGTTCGTCCGTGCGTCTGTTCACACATGTGTCTGTTTGTCAATGCGTCTGTTCGTCCATGTGTTTTTTTGTCCCTTCATCTTTTCATCCGTGCGTACGTTCGTCCGTGCGTATATATGTCCGTGCGTCTGTTCGTCCGTGCGTCTGTTCGACCGTGCGTCTGTTCATCCGTATGTCTGTTCGTCCGTGCGTCTATTCGTCCGTGCGTCTGCCTTTCAGTGCGTCTCTTCGTCTGTGCGTCTGTTCGTCCGTGCGTCTGTTCGTCCGTGCGTCTGTTCGTCCATGTTTCTGTTCGTCCGTGCGTCTATTCGTCCGTGCGTCTGTTCGTCCGTGCGTCTGTTTGTCCGTGCGACTGTTTGTCCGTGCGTCTGTTTGTGCGTCCGTCTGTTCGTCTGTGCGTCTGTTTGTTCATGCGTTTGTTGGTCCGTACATCTGTTTGTCCGAACACAACCGTTTTCGAAATTTTTTTTGATGATACCTTTAGGAAATAATTATAATAAGGGCTAAATATTGAATATAAATACAAATTTGGGGAAATAGTCCGTTTTTGAAACTTTTATTCGATTATACCTCGCTAAAATTACGAAAATAATGGCAAAAAAGGGGAACAAGATTGAAATATCGGTGAAATAATTCGTTTTTTAGTTTTCTTCGGTCATACCTTAATAAAATGACGAAAATTAGGTTCGTCCGTAAGTCTGATCGTGCGAGCGATTGTTCCTTCATGCTTCAGTTCGTCCGTGCGTCTGTTCGTAAGTGTGTCTGTTCGTCAATGCCTCCGTTCGTCCATGATAATTTTTTCCGTGCGTCTGTTCCTCCGTGCGTCTTTTCGTCCGTGCGTCTATTCATCCGAGCGACTGTTCAACCGTGCGCCTGTTCGACCCTGCTTCCGTTCTTCCGTGCGTCTGTTCGTATGTGCGTATGTACGTCCGTGCTATTTTCGTCCATGCGTCTGTTCGTCCATGGGTCTGATCGTTCGTGCCAATATTCGTCCGTGCGTCTGTTCGTCTGTGCGTCTGTTTATCCATGCGTCTGTTCATCCGTTTTTCTGTTCGTCTGTGCGAGTTTTTGTCCAAGCGTCTGTTCGTCTGTTCATCTGTTTGCCCGAACAGAACCGTTTTCGAAATTGTTTTCGATCATACCTTAAGAAAATAATGAAAATAAGGGCAAAATATTGGATAAAATATAAATTTGGTGAAATTGTCCGTTTTCGAAATTTTTTTTCAATCATACCTCGCTGATATTACGAAAATAGGGTCGATAAAGAGAAACATGATTGAAATATCGGTGAATTATTTCGTTTCTTAGCTTTTTTCGATCATACCTTAATAAAATGACGAAAATAAGGTTCGACCGGGCGACTGATCGTCCGAGCGATTGTTCCTTCATGCTTCAGTTCGTCCGTGCGTCTGTTCGTCCGTGCGACTACTCGTCTGTGCGTCTATTCGTCCATGCGACTGTTCATCCGTACATCTATTTCTCCACACAGAACTAATTTCGAACATTTTTTTGATCATAGCTTGAGAAAATAACGAACATAAGGGCGAAATAGTAGATAAAAATTGAAATTTCAGTGACAATATACATTTTCGAAACCTTTTTCTATCATACCTCCATAAAATGACGAAAAAATAGGGGAAAATAGATGAACTAGATTGAAATATCTGTGAATTCATTCGTTTTTTACCATATTTAAATCAAACCTCAATAAAAGGACGAAAATAAGGTTCGTCCGTGCGTCTGTTCGTCCGAATGTCTGTTCGTCCGTTAGTCTGTCATCCGTTCGACTATTCGTCCGTGCGTCTGTTCGTTCTTTCGTCTGTTCGTCCGAGCGTCTGTTCATCCGTGCGTCTGTTTGTCCGTTCGTGTGTTCGTCCGTGCGTCTGTTTGTCCGTGCATCTGTACGTCCGTGTGTCTGTTGTCCGTGCGTCTGTTCGTCCGTGCGTCTGTTCATTCTTGCGTCTGTTCATCCGTGCGTCTGTTCGTGTGTGCGTAATTTTGTCTGTGCGTCGGTTCGTCCGTGCGTCTGTTCGTCCGTGCGTCTGTTCGTTCGTGCGTGTGTTCGTCCGTGCATCTGTTTGTCCGTGCGTCTGTTTGTCCGTGCGTCTGTTTGTCCATGCGTCTGTTCGTCCGTGCGTCTGTTCATCCGTGCGTCAGTTCATCCGTGCGTCTGTTCGTCCGTGCGTCTGTTCGTCCGTGCGTCTGTTCGTCCGTGCGTCTGTTCATCAGTGCGACTGTTCGCCCGTGCGTCTGTTCGTCCGTGCGTCTGTTCGTCTGTGCGTCTGTTCGTCCATGCGTCTGTTCGTCCGTACATCTGTTTGTCCGAACAGAACCAATTTCGGACATTTTTTTTGATCATAGCTCGAGAAATTAACGAACATAAGGGCGAAATGTTGGATAAAAATTGAAGATTTGGTGACATTATCCATTTTCGCAACTTTTTTCAATCACACCTCTATAAAATGTCGAAATACAAGGAGGAAATAAATGAACAATAATGAAATATCGGTGAATTCATTCGTTTTTTACCTTTTTTAGATCATAACTCGCTAAAATGACGAAAATAAACTTCGTCTTTGGGTCTGTTCGTCCGTGAGTCTGTTCGTCCGTGCGTGTTTTTGTCCGTGCATCTGTTCGTCCTTGCGTCTGTTCGTCCGTGCGTCTGTTCGTCCGTGCGTCTGTTCGTCCGTGCGTCTGTTTGTCCGTGCGTCTTTTTGTTTGTGCGTCTGTTCGTTCATGCGTCTGTTCGTCCATGCATCTGTTTGCCCGTGCGTCTGTTCGTCCGTGCGTCTGTTCGTCCGTTTGTCTGTTCGTCCATGCGTCTGTTTATCCGTATGTCTGTTCGTCCTTGCGTCTGTTCGTCCGTGCGTCTGTTCGTCTGTGCGTCTGTTCGTCCGTGCGACTTTTCTTCCGTGCGTCTGTTCGTCCGTGCGTCTGTTCGCCTGTGCGTCTGTTCATCCGTGCGTCTGTACATCTGTGTGTCTGTTCGTCCGTGAGTCTGTTCGTCCGTGAGTCTGTTCGTCCATGCATATGTTCTTCCGTGCGTCTGTTCGCTTGTGCGTCTGTTCATCCGTATGTCTGTTCGACCGTGCGTCTGTTCGTCCATGCGTCTGTTTGTCCGTGCGTCTGTTCGTCCTTGCGTCTGTTCGTCCACGCATCTGTTTGTCCGTGCGTCTGTTTGTCCGTGCGTCTGTTCGTCCTTGCGTCTGTTCGTCCATGCGTCTGTTCGTCCATGCGTCTGTTCATCCGTGCGTCTGTTCGTCCTTGCGTCTGTTCGTCCATGCGTCTGTTCATCCGTGCGTCTGTTCGTCCGTGCGTCTGTTCGTCCATGCGTTTGTTCGTTAGTGCGTCTGTTCGTCCGTGTGTCTGTTCGTCCGTGCGTTTTTTCATCTGTGCGTCTGTTTATCCGTGCGTCTGTACGTCTGTGCGTCTGTTCGTCTGCGCGTCTGTTCGTTTTAGAGTGTTCTTTTCTGTGCGTCTATTTGTCCGTGCGTCTGTTCATCCGAACGTCTGTTCGTCCGTGCGTCTGTTCGTCCGTGCGTCTGTTCGTCCGTGCGTCTCTTCGTTCTTGCGTCTGTTCGTCCGTGCGTCTGTTCGTCCATGTGTCTGTTGAATCAATGCGTCTGTTCGTCCATGTGTTTTTTTGTCCCTTCGTCTGCTCGTCCGTGCGTCTGTTCGTCGGTGCGTCTGTTTGTTCGTGCATCTGTTCGTCCGTGGCTCTGTTCATCCGAGCGTCTATTCGTCCGTGCGTCTGTTTATCTGTGCGACTGTTCGTCCATGCGTTTGTTCGTCCGTACATCTGATTGTCCGAAAAGAACCAATGTCGAACATTTTTTGATCATAGCTTGAGAAAATACCGAACATAAGAGCGAAATAATGTATAAAAATTGAAATTTCGGTGAAATTATCCATTTTCAAAACTTTTTTCGATCATACCTCTCTAATATGACAAAAAAGGGGGAAATATATGAACAAGATTGAAATATCGTTGAATTCATTAGTTTGATACCTTTTTTAGACCAAACCTCGATAGCATGACGAAAATAAAGTTCGTCCGTGCGTTTGTTCGTCCGTGCATCTGTTCGTTCGTGTGGTAGTTCGTTCGAGCGTCAGTTCATCCGTGCGTCTGTTTGTCCGTGAGTCTGTTCGTCCGTGCGTCTGTTTGTCCGTGCGTCTGTTCGTTCGTGTGGTAGTTCGTTCGAGCGTCAGTTCATCCGTGCGTCTTTTCGTCCGTGCATCTGTTCGTCCGTGCGTCTGTACGTCCGTGCGTCTGTTCGTCCATGTTTCTGTTCGTCCGTGCGTCTATTCGTCCGTGCGTCTGTTCGTCCGTGCGTCTGTTTGTCCGTGCGACTGTTTGTCCGTGCGTCTGTTTGTTCATGCGTTTGTTGGTCCGTACATCTGTTTGTTCGAACACAACCGTTTTCGAAATTTTTTTTGATCATACCTTTATAATTATAATAAGGGCTAAATATTGAATATAAATACAAATTTGGTGAAATTGTCCGTTTTTGAAACTTTTTTTCGATCATACCTCGCTAAAATTACGGAAATAATGGCAAAAAAGGGGAACAAGATTGAAATATCGGTGAAATAATTCGTTTTTTAGTATTCTTCCGTCATATCTTAATAAAATGACGAAAATTAGGTTCGTCCGTAAGTCTGATCGTGCGAACGATTGTTCCTTCATGCTTCAGTTCGTCCGTGCGTCTGTTCGTAAGTGAGTCTGTTCGTCAATGCGTCCGTTCGTTCATGATAATTTTTTCCGTCGTCTGTTCTTCCGTGCGTCTGTTCGTCCGTGCGTCTATTCATCCGAGCGACTGTTCAACCGTGCGCCTGTTCGACCCTGCATCCGTTCTTCCGTGCGTCCGTTCGTATGTGCGTATGTACGTCCGTGCTATTTTCGTCCATGCGTCTGATCGTACGAGTGATTGTTCTTCCGTGCGTCTTTTCGACCGTGCGACTTTTCGTCCCTGCATCATTTCGTCCTTGCGTCTGTTCGTCCGAGGGTCTGATCGTTCGTGCCAATATTCGTCCGTGCGTCTGTTCGTCCGTGCGTCTGTTCATCCATGCGTCTGTTCATCCGTTCGTTTGTTCGTCTGTGCGTGTTTTTGTCCAAGCGTCTGTTCGTCTGTTCATCTGTTTGCCCGAACAGAACCGTTTTCGAAATTGTTTTCGATCATACCTTTAGAAAATAATGAAAATAAGGGCAATATATTGGATAAAATATAAATTTGGTGAAATTGTCCGTTTTCGAAATTTTTTTTCGATCATACCTCGCTGAAATTACGAAAATAGGGTCGATAAAGAGAAACATGATTGAAATATCGGTGAATTATTTCGTTTCTTAGCTTTTTTCGATCATACCTTAATAAAATGACGAAAATAAGGTTCGACCGGGCGACTGATCGTCCGAGCGATTGTTCCTTCATGCTTCAGTTCGTCCGTGCGTCTGTTCGTCCGTGCGACTACTCGTCTGTGCGTCTATGCGTCCATGCGTCTGTTTATCCGTAAATCTATTTCTCCACACAGAACTAATTTCGAACATTTTTTTGATCATAGTTTGAGAAAATAACGAACATAAGGGCGAAATAGAAGATAAAAATTGAAATTTCAGTGACAATATACATTTTCGAAACCTTTTTCTATCATACCTCCCTAAAATGACGAAAAGTTAGGGGAAAATAGATGAACTAGATTGAAATATCGGTGAATTCATTCGTTTTTTACCATATTTAGATCTTACCTCAATAAAAGGACGAAAATAAGGTTCGTCCGTGCGTCTGTTCGTCTCTGAGTTTGTTCGTCCGTGCATCTGTTTGTCCGTGCGTCTGAACGTCCGTGCATCTGTTCGTTCATGCGTATGTTCGTCCGAGCGTCTGTTCATCCGTGCGTCTGTTCGTCCGTGCGTCTGTTTGTCCGTGCGTCTGTACGTCCGTGCGTCTGTTTGTCCATGCATCTGTTCGTCCGTGCGTCTGTTCGTCCGTGCGTCTGTTCGTCCGTACATCTGATTGTCTGAACAGTAACAATGTCGAACATTTTCGATCATAGCTTGAGAAAATAACGAAAATAAGAGCGAAATAATGTTTAAAAAATGAAATTTCAGTGAAATTATCCGTTTTCGAAACTTTTTTCGATCATACCTCTCTAATATGACGAAAAAAAAAGGGTGAAATAGATGAACAAGATTGAAATATTGTTGAATTCATTTGTTATTTTACCTTTTTTAGATCATACCTCGATAGAATGACGAAAATAAGGTTCGTCCGTGCGTCTGTTTGTCTGTGCGCCTGTTCGTCCGTGCGTCTGTACGTCTGTGCGTCTGTTCATCCGTGCGTCTGTTCGTCCGTGCCTCTTTACGTCCGTGCGTCAGTTCGTCCATGCGTCGCTTCGTCCGTGCGTCTGTTCGTCCGTGCGTCTGTTCGTCCGTGCATCTGTATGTCCTTGCGTCTGTTTGTCCGTGCCTCTGTTTGTCCGTGCGTCTGTTTGTCCATGCGTCTGTTAATCCATGCGTCTGTTTGTCCGTATTCTGATCGTCCGTGCGTTTGTTCGTCCGTGCGTTTGTTCTTCCGTGCGTATGTTCGTTCGTGTGACTGTTCTTCTGTGCGTCTGTTCGTCCATGCGTTTGTTCATCCGTACATCTGTTTCTCCAAACAGAACCAATTTCGAACCTTATTTGATCAAAGCTTGAGAAAATAACGAATATAAAGACGAAATAGTGGATAAAAATTGAAATTTCGGTGACAATATACATTTTCGAAACTTTTTTCAATCATACCACTCTAAAATGACGAAAAGTATGGGATAAATAGATGAACAAGATTTAAATATCGTTGAATTCATTGGTTTTTTACCTATTTTAGATCATACCTCGATAGCATGACGAAAATAAAGTTCGTCCGTGCGTCTGTTCGTCCATGCGTTTGTTCGTCCGTGCATCTGTTCGTTCGTGCGTCTGTTCGTCCGAGCGTCTGTTAATCTGTGCGTCTCTTCGACTGTGCGACCGTTCTTCCATGCGTCTGTTCGTCCGAATGACTGTTCGTCCGTTAGTCTGTCATCCGTTCGACTATTCGTCCGTGCGTCTGTTCGTTCATGCGTCTGTTCGTTCGAGCTTCTGTTCATCTGTGCGTTTTTTTGTCCGTGCGTGTGTTCGTCCGTGCGTCTGTTTGTCTGTGCGTCTGTACGTCCGTGTGTCTATTGTCCATGCGTCTGTTCGTCCGTGCGTCTGTTCATCCGTGCGTATGTTCATCCGTTTGCATGTTCGTCCGTGCGTCTGTTTGTCCGTGCGTCTGTTCGTCCGTGCGTCTGTTCGTCCGTGCATCTGTTTGTCCGTGCGTCTGTTCGTCCGTGCGTCTGTTCGTCCGTGCGTCTGTTCGTCCGTGCGTTTGTTCGTCCATGCGTCTGTTCGTCCGTGCGTCTTTTCTTCCGTGCGTCTGTTCGTCCGTGCGTCTGTTTGCCTGTGCGTCTGTTCGTCCGTGCGTCTGTACGTCCGTGCGTCTGTTCGTCCGTGCGTCTGTTCGTCCGTGCGTCTGTTCGTCCATGCGTATGTTCATCCGTGCGTCTGTTCTTCCGTGCGTCTGTTCATCCGTATGTCTGTTCGTCCGTGCGTCTGTTCGTCCGTGCGTCTGTTCGTCCGTGCGTTTGTTCATCCATGTGTCTGTTCATCCGTTCGTCTGTTCGTCTGTGCGTGTTTTTGTCCATGCGTCTGTTCGTCAAACAGATGAAGATCTGTTTGTCCGAACAGAACCGTTTTCAAAATTTTTTTCGGTCATACCTTTAGAAAATAATAAAAATAAGGGCAAAATATTGGATTAAATATAAATTTGGTGAAATTGTCCGATTTAGAAATTTTTTTCCGATCATACGTCGCTACAATTACGAAAATAGGGGCGATTAAGAGAAACAAGATTGAAATATCGGTGAATTATTTCGTTTCATAGCTTTTTACGATCAAACCTTAAAAAAATGACGAATATAAGGTTCGACCGGGCGTCAGTTCATCCAAGCGATTTTTCTTTCATGATTCAGTTCGTATGTGCGTCTGTTCGTCCATGCGTTTGTTCATCCGTACATCTGTTTCTCCAAACAGAATCAATTTCGAACCTTATTTGATCATAGTTTGAGAAAATAACGAATATAATGGCGAAATAGTGGATAAAAATTGAAATTTCGGTGACAATATACATTTTCGAAACTTTTTTTAATCATACATCTCTAAAATGACGAAAAGTAAGGGATAAATAGATGATCAAGATTGAAATATCGGTGTATTCATTTTTTTTACCATATTTGGATCATACCTCGATAAAATGACGAAAATAAGGTTCGTCCGTGCGTCTGTTCGTCCGTGCGTCTGTTCGTCCGTGCATCTGTTTGTTCGTGTGTCAGTTCGTCCGAGCGTCAGTTCATCCGTCCGTCTGTTCGTCCGTGAGTCTGTTCGTCCATGCGTGTTTTTGTCCGTGCATCTGTTCGTCCTTGCGTCTGTTCGTCCGTGCGTCTGTTCGTCCGTGCGTCTGTTCGTCCGTGCGTCTGTTTGTCCATGCGTCTTTTTGTTTGTGCGTCTGTTCATTCATGCGTCTGTTCGTCCATGCATCTGTTTGTCCGTGCGTCTGTTCGTCCGTGCGTCTGTTCGTCCGTTTGTCTAATCGTCCATGCGTCTGTTTATCCGTATGTCTGTTCGTCCTTGCGTCTGCTCATCCGTGAGTCTGTTCGTCCGAGCGTCAGTTCATCCGTCCGTCTGTTCGTCCGTGAGTCTGTTCGTCCATGCGTGTTTTTGTCCGTGCATCTGTTCGTCCTTGCGTCTGTTCGTCCGTGCGTCTGTTCGTCCGTGCGTCTGTTCGTCCGTGCGTCTGTTTGTCCATGCGTCTTTTTGTTTGTGCGTCTGTTCATTCATGCGTCTGTTCGTCCATGCATCTGTTTGTCCGTGCGTCTGTTCGTCCGTGCGTCTGCTCGTCCGTTTGTCTAATCGTCCATGCGTCTGTTTATCCGTATGTCTGTTCGTCCTTGCGTCTGTTCATCCGTGAGTCTGTTCGTCCGTGCGACTGTTTGTCCGTGCGTCTGTTCGTCCGTGCGTCTGTTCCTCCGTGCGTCTGTTCGTCCGTGCGTCTGTTCATCCGTGCGTCTGTTTGTCCGTGCGTCTGTTTGTCTGTGCGTCTGTTCGTCCATGCGTCTGTTCGTCCGTGCATCTGTTTGTCCGTGCGTCTGTTCGTCCGTGCGTCTGTTCGTCCGTGCGTCTGTTCGTCCATGCGTCTGTTCATCAGGATGTCTGTTCGTCCGTGCGTCTGTTCGTCCGTGCGTCTGTTCGTCTGTGCGTCTGTTCGTCCGTGCGTCTTTTCTTCCGTGCGTCTGTTCGTCCGTGCGTCTGTTCACCTGTGCGTCTGTTCGTCCGTGCGTCTGTACGTCCGTGCGTCTGTTCGTCCGTGCGTCTGTTCGTCCGTGCGTCTGTTCACCTGTGCGTCTGTTCGTCCGTGCGTCTGTACGTCCGTGCGTCTGTTCGTCCTTGCGTCTGTTCGTCCATGCGTCTGTTCGTCCATAAGTCTGTTCACCCGTGCGTCTGTTCGACCGTGCGTCTGTTCGTCCGTGCGTCTGTTCGTCCGTGCGTCTTTTCGTCCGTGCGTCTGTTTGTCCGTGCGTCTGTTCGTCCGCGCATCTGTTTGTCCCTGCGTCTGTTTATTCGTGCCTCTGTTCGTAATTGCGTCTCTTCGTCCGTGCGTCTGTTCGTCCATGTATCTGTTCATCCGTGCGTCTGTTTCTCCAAACAGAATCAATTTCGAACCTTATTTGATCATAGTTTGAGAAAATAACGAATATAATGGCGAAATAGTGGATAAAAATTGAAATTTCGGTGACAATATACATTTTCGAAACTATTTTGAATCATACATCTCTAAAATGACGAAAAGTAAGGGATAAATAGATGATCAAGATTGAAATATCGGTGTATTCATTTTTTTACCATATTTAGATCATACCTCGATAAAAGGACGAAAATAAGGTTCGTCCGTGCGTCTGTTCGTCCGTGAGTTTGTTCGACCGTGCATCTGTTTGTCCGTGCGTCTGTACCCCCGTGCATCTGTTCGTTCATGCGTATGTTCGTCCAAGCGTCTGTTCATCCGTGCGTCTGTTCGTCCGTGCGTCTGTTCGTCCGTGCGTCTGTTCGTCCGTGCGTCTGTTCGTCCGAACATCTGATTGTCTGAACAGAACCAATGTCGAACATTTTCGATCATAACTTGAGAAAAATAACGAAAATAAGAGCGAAATAATGTTTAATAAATGAAATTTCAGTGAAATTATCCATTTTCGAAACTTTTTTCGATCAAACCTCTCTAATATGACGAAAAAAAAGGGTGAAATAGATGAACAAGATTGAAATATTGTTAAATTCATTTGTTATTTTACCTTTTTTAGATCATACCTCGATAGAATGACGAAAATAAGGTTCGTCCGTGCGTCTGTTTGTCTGTGCACCTGTTCGTCCGTGCATCTGTTTGTCCATGCGTTTGTTCATCCGTACATCTGTTTCTCCAAACAGAACCAATTTCGAACCTTATTTGATCAAAGCTTGAGAAAATAACGAATATAAAGACGAAATTGTGGATAAAAATTGAAATTTCGTTGACAATATACATTTTTGAAACTTTTTTCAATCATACCACTCTAAAATGACGAAAAGTAAGGGATAAATAGATGAACAAGATTGAAATATCGTTGAATTCATTGGTTTTTTACCTTTTTTAGATCATACCTCGATAGCATGACGAAAATAAAGTTCGTCCGTGCGTCTGTTCGTCCATGCGTTTGTTCGTCAATGCATCTGTTCGTTCGTGCGTCTGTTCGTCCGAGCGTCTGTTAATCTGTGCGTCTCTTCGAAAGTGCGACCGTTGTTCCGTGCGTCTGCTCGTCCGAATGTCTGTTCGTCCGTTAGTCTTTCATCCGTTCGACTATTCGTCCGTGCGTCTGTTGGTTCATGCGTCTGTTAGTCCGAGCGTCTGTTCGTCCGTGCGTCTGTTCATCCATGCGTCTGTTCATCCGTTCGTCTGTTCGTCTGTGCGTGTTTTTGTCCATGAGTCTGTTCGTCAAACAGATGAAGATCTGTTTGTCCGAACAGAACCGTTTTCGAAATTTTTTTCGGTCATACCTTTAGAAAATAATAAAAATAAGGGCAAAATATTGGATTAAATATAAATTTGGTGAAATTGTCCGATTTAGAAATTTTTTTCCGATCATACCTCGCTAAAATTACGAAAATAGGGGCGATTAAGAGAAACAAGATTGAAATATCGGTGAATTATTTCGTTTCATAGCTTTTTACGATCAAACCTTAAATAAATGACGAATATAAGGTTCGACCGGGCGTCAGATCGTCCAAGCGATATTTCTTTCATGATTCAGTTCGTATGTGCGTCTGTTCGTCCATGCGTTTGTTCATCCGTACATCTGTTTCTCAAAACAGAACCAATTTCGAACCTTATTTGATCATAGTTTGAGAAAATAACGAAAATAATTGCGAAATAACGGATAAAAATTGAAATTTCGGTGACAATATACATTTTCGAAACTTTTTTCAATCATACATCTCTAAAATGACGAAAAGTAAGGGATAAATAGATGATCAAGATTGAAATATCGGTGTATTCATTTTTTTTACCATATTTAGATCATACCTCGATAACATGACGAAAATAAGGTTCGTCCGTGCGTCTGTTTGTCCGTGCGTGTGTTCGTCCGTGCGCCTGTTCGTCCGTGCGTCTGTACGTCCGTGTGTCTGTTCATCCGTGCGTCTGTTTGTCCGTGCGTCTGTTTGTCTGTGTGTCTGTTCGTCCATGCGTCTGTTCGTCCGTGCATCTGTTTGTCCGTGCGTCTGTTCGTCCGTGCGTCTGTTCGTCCGTGCGTCTGTTCGCCTGTGCGTCTGTTCGTCCGTGCGTCTGTACGTCCATGCGTCTGTTCGTCCGTGCGTCTGTTCGTCCGTGCGTCTGTTCGTCCATGCGTATGCTCATCCTTCGCGTCTGTTCTTCCGTGCGTCTGTTCATCCGTATGTCTGTTCGTCCGTGCGTCTGTTCGTCAGTTCGTCTGTTCGTCTGTGCGTCTGTTCGTCCGTGCGTCTGTTCGTCTGTTTGTCTGTTTATCCGTGCGACTGTTCGCCCGTGCGTCTGTTCGTCCGTGCGTCTGTTCGTAAGTGCGTCTTTCGTCCATGCGTCTGTTCGTCCGTACATCTGTTTGTCCGAACAAAACCAATTTCGAACATTTTTTTAGATCATAGCTCGAGAAATTAACGAACATAAGTGCGAAATGTTGGATAAAAATTGAAATTTTGGTGACATTATCCATTTTCGCAACTTTTTTCAATCATACCTCTCTAAAATGTCGAAATAAAAGGAGGAAATAAATGAACAAGAATGAAATATCGGTGAATTCATTCGTTTTTTACCTTTTTTAGATCATAACTCGATATAATGACGAAAATAAAGTTCGTCCTTGCGTCTGTTCGTCCGTGCGTTTGTTCGTCCGTGCATCTGTTCGTTCGTGTGGTAGTTCGTCCGAGCGTCAGTTCATCCGTGCGTCTGTTCGTCCGTGAGTCTGTTCGTCCGTGCGTGTTTTTGTCCGTGCATCTGTTCGTCCGTGCGTCTGTTCGTCCGTGCGTCTGTTCGTCCGTGCGTCTGTTCTTCCGTGCGTCTGTTTGTCCGTGCGTATTTTTGTCTGTGCGTCTGTTCGTTCATGCGTCTATTCGTCCGTGCATCTGTTTGTCCGTGCGACTATTCGTCCGTGCGTCTGTTCGTCCGTTTGTCTGTTCGTCCATGCGTCAGTTCATCCGTATGTCTCTTCGTACTTGCGTCTGTTCGTCCGAGCGTCTGTTCGTCTGTGCGTCTGTTCGTCCATGCGACTTTTCTTCCGTGCGTCTGTTCGTCCGTGCGTCTGTTCGTCTGTGCGTCTATTCGTCCGTGCGTCTGTACGTCCGTGCGTCTGTTCGTCCGTGAGTCTGTTCGTCCGTGCGTCTGTTCGTCCATGCGTATGTTCTTCCGTGCGTCTGTTCGTCCGTGCGTCTGTTCTTCCGTGCGTCTGTTTGTCTGTGCGTCTGTTCGACCGTGCGTCTGTTTGTCCGTGCATCTGTTTGTCCGTGCGTCTGTTCGTCCGCGCATCTGTTTGTCCGCACATCTGTTTGTCCGTGCGTTTGTTTGTCCGTGCGTCTGTTCGTCCTTGCGTCTGTTCGTCCATGCGTCTGTTCGTCCATGCCTCTTTTCATCCGTGCGTCTGTTCGACCGTGCGACTGTTCGTCCGTGCGTCTGTTCGTCCGTGCGTCTGTTCGTCCGTGCGTCTGTTTGTCCGTGCGTCTGTTCGTCCGCGCATCTGTTTGTCCTTGCGTCTGTTTATCCGTGCGTCTGTTCTTCCGTGCGTCTGTTCGTCCATGCGTCTGTTCATCCGTGCGTCTATTCGTCCGTGCGTCTGTTCGTCCATGCAATAGTTCGTTAGTGCGTCTGTTCGTCCGTGTGTCTGTTCGTCCGTGCGTCTGTTCGCCTGTGCGTCTGTTTGTCCGTGCGTCTGTACTTCTGTGCGTCTGTTCGTCCGTGCGTCTGTTCGTCCGTGCGTCTGCTTTTCCGTGCGTCTGTTTGTCCGTGCGTTTGTTCATCCGAACGTCTGTTTGTCCGTGCGTCTGTTCGTCCGTGCGTCTGTTTGTCCGTGCGTCTCTTCATCCATGCGTCTGTTCGTCCGTGCGTCTGTTCGTCCATGTGTCTGTTTGTCAATGCGTCTGTTCGTCCATGTGTTTTTTTGTCCCTTCGTCTGTTCGTCCGTGCGTCTGTTCGTCCGTGCGTCTGTTTGTCCGTGCGTCTGTTCATCCGTGCGTCTTTTTTTCCGTGCGTCTGTTCATCCGTGCGTCTTTTTTTCCGTGCGTCTGTTCGTCCGTGCGTCTGTTTGTCCGTGCGTCTCTTCATCCATGCGTCTGTTCGTCCGTGCGTCTGTTCGTCCATGTGTCTGTTTGTCAATGCGTCTGTTCGTCCATGTGTTTTTTTGTCCCTTCGTCTGTTCGTCCGTGCGTCTGTTCGTCCGTGCGTCTGTTCGTCCGTGCGTCTGTTCGTCCGTGCGTCTGATCGTCCGTGCGTCTTTTTTTCCGTGCGTCTGTTTGTCCTTGCGACTGTTCATCCGAACGTCTGTTCGTCCGTGCGTCTGTTCGTCCGTGCGTCTGTTCGTCCATGTTTCTGTTCGTCCGTGCGTCTATTCGTCCGTGCGTCTGTTCGTCCGTGCGTCTGTGTGTCCGTGCGACTGTTTGTCCGAGCGTCAGTTCATCCGTGCGTCTGTTCGTCCGTGAGTCTGTCCGTCCGTGCGTCTGTTTGTCCGTGCGTCTGTTCGTACGTGCGTCTGTTCGTCCGTGCGTCTGTTCATCCGTGCGTCTGTTCATCCGTGCGTCTGTTTGTCCGTGCGTCTGTTTGTCTGTGCGTCTGTTCGTCCAGGCGTCTGTTCGTCCGTGCATCTGTTTGTTCGTGCGTCTGTTCGTCCGTGCGTCTGTTCGTCCGTGCGTCTGTTCGTCCATGTGTCTGTTCATCCGTATGTCTGTTCGTCCGTGCGTCTGTTCGTCCGTGCGTCTGTTCGTCTGTGCGTCTGTTCGTCCGTGCGTCTTTTCTTCCGTGCGTCTGTTCGTCCGTGCGTCTGTTCGCCTGTGCGTCTGTTCGTCCGTGCGTCTGTACGTCCATGCGTCTGTTCGTCCGTGCGTCTGTTCGTCCGTGCGTCTGTTTATCCGTATGTCTGTTCGTCCGTGCGTCTGTTCGTCCGTGCGTCTGTTCGTCTGTGCGTCTGTTCGTCCGTGCGTCTTTTCTTCTGTGCGTCTGTTCGTCCGTGCGTCTGTTCGCCTGTGCGTCTGTTCGTCCGTGCGTCTGTACGTCCATGCGTATGCTCATCCTTCGCGTCTGTTCTTCCATGCGTCTGTTCATCCGTATGTCTGTTCGTCCGTGCGTCTGTTCGTCAGTTCGTCTGTTCGTCTGTGCGTCTGTTCGTCCGTGCGTCTGTTCGTCTGTGCGTCTGTTTATCCGTGCGACTGTTCGCCCGTGCGTCTGTTCGTCCGTGCGTCTGTTCGTATGTGCGTCTTTCGTCCATGCGTCTGTTCGTCCGTACATCTGTTTGTCCGAACAAAACCAATTTCGAACATTTTTTTTGATCATAGCTCGAGAAATTAACGAACATAAGTGCGAAATGTTGGATAAAAATTGAAATTTTGGTGACATTATCCATTTTCGCAACTTTTTTCAATCATACCTCTCTAAAATGTCGAAATACAAGGAGGAAATAAATGAACAAGAATGAAATATCGGTGAATTCATTCGTTTTTTACCTTTTTTAGATCATAACTCGATATAATGACGAAAATAAAGTTCGTCCTTGCGTCTGTTCGTCCGAGCGTCAGTTCATCCGTGCGTCTGTTCGTCCGTGAGTCTCTTCGTCCGTGCGTGTTTTTGTCCGTGCATCTGTTCGTCCGTGCGTCTGTTCGTCCGTGCGTCTGTTCGTCCGTGCGTCTGTTCTTCCGTGCGTCTGTTTGTCCGTGCGTATTTTTGTCTGTGCGTCTGTTCGTTCATGCGTCAATTCGTCCGTGCATCTGTTTGTCCGTGCGACTATTCGTCCGTGCGTCTGTTCGTCCGTTTGTCTGTTCGTCCATGCGTCAGTTGATCCGTATGTCTGTTCGTACTTGCGTCTTTTCGTCCGTGCGTCTGTTCGTCTGTGCGTCTGTTCGTCCATGCGACTTTTCTTCCGTGCGTCTGTTCGTCCGTGCGTCTGTTCTTCTGTGCGTCTATTCGTCCGTGCGTCTGTACGTCCGTGCGTCAGTTCGTCCGTGAGTCTGTTTGTCCGTGCATCTGTTTGTCCGTGCGTCTGTTCGTCCGCGCATCTGTTTGTCCGCGCATCTGTTTGTCCGTGCGTCTGTTTGTCCGTGCGTCTGTTCGTCCTTGCGTCTGTTCGTCCATGCGTCTGTTCGTCCATGCGTCTTTTCATCCGTCATCTGTTCGACCGTGCGACTGTTCGTCCGTGCGTCTGTTCGTCCGTGCGTCTGTTCGTCCGTGCGTCTGTTTGTCCGTGCGTCTGTTCGTCCGCGCATATGTTTGTCCTTGCGTCTGTTTATCCGTGCGTCTGTTCGTCCTTGCGTCTGTTCGTCCGTGCGTCTGTTCGTCCATGCGTCTGTTCATCCGTGCGTCTATTCGTCCGTGCGTCTGTTCGTCCATGCGTTAGTTCGTTAGTGCGTCTGTTCGTCCGTGTGTCTGTTCGTCCGTAAGTCTGTTCGCCTGTGCGTCTGTTTGTCCGTGCGTCTGTACGTCTGTGCGTCTGTTCGTCCGTGCGTCTGTTCGTCCGTGCGTCTGCTTTTCCGTGCGTCTGTTTGTCCGTGCGTTTGTTCATCCGAACGTCTGTTTGTCCGTGCGTCTGTTCGTCCGTGCGTCTGTTTGTCCGTGCGTCTCTTCATCAATGCGTCTGTTCGTCCGTGCGTCTGTTCGTCCATGTGTCTGTTTGTCAATGCGTCTGTTCGTCCATGTGTTTTTTTGTCCCTTCGTCTGTTCGTCCGTGCGTCTGTTCGTCCGTGCGTCTGTTTGTCCGTGCGTCTGTTCGTCCGTGCGTCTGTTCGTCCGTGCGTCTGTTCATCCGTATGTCTGTTCGTCCGTGCGTCTATTCGTCCGTGCGTCTGCTTTTCAGAGCGTCTGTTCGTCTGTGCGTCTGGTCGTCCGTGCGTCTGTTCTTCCGTGCGTCTGATCGTCCGTGCGTCTGTTTTTCCGTGCGTTCGTTTGTCCGTGCGACTGTTCATCCGAACGTCTGTTTGTCCGTGCGTCTGTTCGTCCGTGCGTCTGTTCGTCCTTGCGTCTGTTCAGCCGTATGTTTGTTCGTCCGTGCGTCTATTCGTCCGTGCGTCTGATTTTCAGAGCGTCTGTTCGTCTGTGCGTCTGTTCGTCCGTGCGTCTGTTCGTCCGTGCGTCTGATCGTACGTGCGTCTGTTTTTCCGTGCGTCTGTTTGTCCGTGCGACTGTTCATCCGAACGTCTGTTCGTCCGTGCGTCTGTTCGTCCGTGCGTCTGTTCGTCCATGTTTCTGTTCGTCCGTGCGTCTATTCGTCCGTGCGTCTGTTCGTCCGTGCGTCTGTTTTTCCGTGCGACTGTTTGTCCGTGCGTCTGTTTGTCCGTCCGTCTGTTCGTCTGTGCGTCTGTTTGTTCATGCGTTTGTTGGTCCGTACATCTGTTTGCCCGAACACAACCGTTTTCGAAATTTTTTTTGATCATACCTTTAGGAAATAATTATAATAAGGGCTAAATATTGAATATAAATACAAATTTGGTGAAATTGTCCGTTTTTGAAACTTTTTTTCGATCATACCTCGCTAAAATTACGAAAATAATGGCAAAAAAGGGGAACAAGATTGAAATATCGGTGAATTAATTCGTTTTTTAGTTTTCTTCGGTCATACCTTAATAAAATGACGAAATTTAGGTTCGTCCGTAAGTCATATCGTGCGAGCGATTGTTCCTTCATGCTTCAGTTCGTCCGTGCGTCTGTTCGTAAGTGTGTCTGTTCGTCAATGCGTCCGTTCGTCCATGATAATTTTTTCCGTGCATCCGTTCTTCCGTGCGTCCGTTGTATGTACGTCTGTGCTATTTTCGTCCATGCGTCTGATCATACGAGTGATTGTTCTTCCGTGCGTCATCTCGACCGTGCGTCTTTTCGTCCGTGCATTATTTCGTCCTTGCGTCTGTTCGTCCGTGGGTCTGATCGTTCGTGCCAATATTCGTCCGTGCGTCTGTTCGTCCGTGCGTCTGTTCATCCATGCGTCTGTTCATCCGTTTTTCTGTTCGTCTGTGCGTGTTTTTGTCCAAGCGTCTGTTCGTCTGCTCATCTGTTTGCCCGAACAGAACCATTTTCGAAATTGTTTTCGATCATACCTTTAGAAAATAATGAAAATAAGGGCAAAATATTGGATAAAATATAAATTTGGTGAAATTGTCCGTTTTGGAAATTTTTTTTCGATCATACCTCGCTGAAATTACGAAAATAGGGTCAATAAAGAGAAACATGATTGAAATATCGGTGAATTATTTCGTTTCTTAGCTTTTTTCGATCATACCTCAATAAAAAGACGAAAATAAGGTTCGACCGGGCGACTGATCGTCCGAGCGATTGTTCCTTCATGCTTCAGCTCGTCAGTGCGTCTGTTCGTCCGTGCGACTACTCGTCTGTGCTTCTATTCGTCCATGCGTCTGTTCTTCCGTACATCTATTTCTCCACATAGAACTAATTTCGAACATTTTTTTGATCATAGCTTGAGAAAATAACGAACATAAGGGCGAAATAGTAGATAAAAATTGAAATTTCAGTGACAATA
Organism: Sympetrum striolatum; assembly: GCA_947579665.1. NCBI lineage: Eukaryota > Metazoa > Arthropoda > Insecta > Odonata > Libellulidae > Sympetrum > Sympetrum striolatum. The sequence goes on along the minus strand of CANPUZ010000001.1, from coordinate 2,847,911 downwards.
TACATTTTCGAAACCTTTTTCTATCATACCTCCCTAAAATGACGAAAAGTTAGGAGAAAATAGATGAACTAGATTGAAATATCGGTGAATTCATTCGTTTTTTACCATATTTAGATCATACCTCAATAAAAGGACGAAAATAAGGTTCGTCCGTGCGTCTGTTCGTCCGTGCGTTTGTTCGTCCGTGCATCTGTTCGATCGTGTGACAGTTCGTCCGAGCGTCAGTTCATCCGTGCGTCTGTTCGTCCGTGAGTCTGTTCGTCCGTGCGTCTGTTTGTCCGTACGTCTGTTCGTCCGTGCGTCTGTTCGTCCGTGCGTCTGTTCGTCCGTGCGTCTGTTCGTCCGTGCGTCTGTTCATCAGTGCGTCTGTTTGTCCGTGCGTCTGTTTGTCTGTGCGTCTGTTCGTCCATGCGTCTGTTCGTCCGTGCATCTGTTTGTCCGTGCGTCTGTTCGTCCGTGCGACTGTTCGTCCGTGCGTCTGTTCGTCCATGCGTCTGTTCATCCGTATGTCTGTTCGTCCGTGCGTCTGTTCGTCCGTGCGTCTGTTCGTCTGTGCGTCTGTTCGTCCGTGCGTCTTTTCTTCCGTGCGTCTGTTAGTCCGTGCGTCTGTTCGCCTGTGCGTCTATTCGTCCGTGCATCTGTTTGTCCGTGCGTCTGTTCGTCCGTGCGTCTGTTCGTCCGTTTGTCTGTTCGTCCATACGTCTGTTCATCCGTATGTCTTTTCGTCCTTGCGTCTGTTCGTCCGTGCGTCTGTTCGTCTGTGCGTCTGTTCGTCCGTGCGTCTGTTCGTCCGTGCGTCTGTTCGTCCGTAAGTCTGTTTGTCCGTGCGTCTTTTTGTCTGTGCGTCTGTTCGTTCATGCGTCTATTCGTCCGTGCATCTGTTTTCCGTGCGTCTTTTCGTCCGTGCGTCTGTTCGTCCGTTTGTCTGTTCGTCCATGCGTTGCTCATCCGTATGTCTGTTCGTCCTTGCGTCTGTTCGTCCGTGCGTCTGTTCGTCTGTGCGTCTGTTCGTCCGTGCGACTTTTCTTCCGTGCGTCTGTTCGTCCGTGCGTCTGTTCACCTGTGCGTCTATTCGTCCGTCTGTCTGTACGTCCATGCATCTGTTCATCCGTGCGTCTGTTCGTCTGTGCGTCTGTTCGTCCATGCGTCTGTTCATCCGTGCTCTGTTCGACCGTGCGTCTGTTCTTCCGTGCGTCTGTTCGTCCGTGCGTCTGTTCTTCCGTATGTCTGTTCGTCCGTGCGTCTGTTCGTCCATGCATCTGTTCATCCGTGCGTATGTTCGTCTGTGCGTCTGTTCGTCCATGCGTCTGTTCATCCGTGCGTCTGTTCGACCGTGCGTCTGTTCGTCCGTGCGTCTGTTTGTCCGTGCGTCTGTTCGTCCGTGCGTCTGTTCGTCTCCGCATCTGTTTGTCCGTGCGTCTGTTTGTCCGTGCGTCTGTTCGTCCTTGCGTCTGTTCGTCCGTGCGTCTGTTCGTCCATGAGTTTGCTCGTTAGTGCGTCTGTTCGTCCGTGTGTCTGTTCGTCTCCGCATCTGTTTGTCCGTGCGTCTTTTTGTCTGTGCGTCTGTTCGTTCATGCGTCTATTCGTCCGTGCATCTGTTTTCCGTGCGTTTGTTTGTCCGTGCGTCTGTTCATCCGAACGTCTGTTTGTCCGTGCGTCTGTTCGTCCGTGCGTCTGTTCGTCCGTGCGTCTCTTCGTCCATGCGTCTGTTCGTCCGTGCGTCTGTTCGTCCATGTGTCTGTTTGTCAATGCGTCTGTTCGTCCATGTGTTTTTTTGTCCCTTCATCTGTTCATCCGTGCGTCTTTTCGTCCGTGCGTCTGTTTGTCCGTGCGTCTGTTCGTCCGTGCGTCTGTTAGTCCGTGCGTCTGTTCATCCGTATGTCTGTTCGTCCGTGCGTCTATTCGTCCGTGCGTCTGCTTTTCAGTGCGTCTGTTCGTCTGTGCGTCTGTTCGTCCGTGCGTCTGTTCGTCCGTGCGTCTGTTCGTCCGTGCGTCTGTTCGTCCGTGCGTCTGTTTGTCCGTGCGTCTGTTCGTCCGTGCGTCAGTTCATCCGAACGTCTGTTCGTCCGTGCGTCTGTTCGTCCGTGCGTCTGTTCGTTCGTGCGTCTGTTCGTCCATGTTTCTGTTCGTCGGTGCGTCTATTCGTCCGTGCGTCTGTTCGTCCGTGCGTCTTTTTGTCCGTGCGTCTATTTGTCCGTCCGTCTGTTCGTCTATGCGTCTGTTTGTTCATGCGTTTGTTGGTCCGTACATCTGTTTGTCTTAACACAACCGTTTTCGAAATTTTTTTTGATCATACCTTTATAATTATAATAAGGGCTAAATATTGAATATAAATACAAATTTGGTAAAATTGTCCGTTTTTGAAACTTTTTTTCGATCATACCTCGCTAAAATTACGAAAATAATGGCAAAAAAGGGGAACAAGATTGAAATATCGGTGAATTAATTCGTTTTTTAGTTTTTTTCGGTCATACCTTAATAAAATGACGAAAATTAGGATCGTCCGTAAGTCTTATCGTGCGAGCGATTGTTCCTTCATGCTTCAGTTCGTCCGTTCGTTTGTTCGTAAGTGTGTCTGTTCGTCAATGCATCCGTTCGTCCATGATAATTTTTTCCGTTTGTCTGTTCTTCCGTGCGTCTGTTCGTCCGTGCGTCTATTCATCCAAGCGACTGTTCAACCGTGCGCCTGTTCGACCCTGCTTCCGTTCTTCTGTGCGTCCGTTCGTATGTGCGTATGTACGTCCGTGCTATTTTCGTCCATGCGTCTGATCATACGAGTGATTGTTCTTCCGTGCGTCTTTTCGACCGTGCGTCTTTTCGTCCGTGCATCATTTCGTCCTTGCGTCTGTTCGTCCATGGGTCTGATCGTTCGTGCGTCTGTTCGTCCACGCATCTGTTTGTCCGTGCGTCTGTTTGTCCGTGCGTCTGTTCGTCCTTGCGTCTGTTCGTCCATGCGTCTGTTCGTCCATGCGTCTGTTCATCCGTGCGTCTGGTCGTCCGTGAGTCTGTTCGTCCATGCGTCTGTTCATCCGTGCGTCTGTTCGTCCGTGCGTCTGTTCGTCCATGCGTTTGTTCGTCAGTGCGTCTGTTCGTCCGTGTGTCTGTTCGTCCGTGCGTTTTTTCGTCTGTGCGTCTGTTTATCCGTGCGTCTGTACGTCTGTGCGTCTGTTCGTCCGCGCGTCTGTTCGTCCGTGAGTCTGCTTTTCTGTGCGTCTATTTGTCCGTGCGTCTGTTCATCCGAACGTCTATTCGTCCGTGCGTCTGTTCGTCCGTGCGTCTGTTCGTCCGTGCGTCTCTTCGTCCTTGCGTCTGTTCGTCCGTGCGTCTGTTCGTCCATGTTTCTGTTGAATCAATGCGTCTGTTCGTCCATGTGTTTTTTTGACCCTTCGTCTGTTCGTCCGTGCGTCTGTTCGTCGGTGCGTCTTTTTGTTCGTGCATCTGTTCGTCCGTGGCTCTGTTCATCCAAGCGTCTATTCGTCCGTGCGTCTGTTTGTCTGTGCGACTTTTCGTCCATGCGTTTGTTCGTCCGTACATCTGATTGTCCGAACAGAACCAATGTCGAACATTTTTTGATCATACCTCTCTAATATGACAAAAAAAGGGGAAATATATGAACAAGATTGAAATATCGTTGAATTCATTAGTTTGATACCTTTTTCTGACCAAACCTCGATAGCATGACGAAAATAAAGTTCGTCCTTGCGACTGTTCGTCCGTGCGTCTGTTTGTCCGTGCGTCTGTTCGTTCGTGTGGTAGTTCGTTCGAGCGTCAGTTCATCCGTGCGTCTGTTCGTCCATGCGTCTGTTTGTCCGTGCGTCTTTTTGTATGTGCGTCTGTTTGTCCGTACGTTTGTTCGTCTGTGCGTCTGTTTGTTCATGCGTCTGTTGGTCCGTACATCTGTATGTCCGAACACAACCGTTTTCGAAATTTTTTTTGATCATACCTTTAGGAAATAATGATAATAAGGGCTAAATATTGAATATAAATACAAATTTGGTGAAATTGTCCGTTTTTGAAACTTTTTTTCGATCATACCTCGCTTAAATTACGAAAATAATGGCAAAAAAGGGGAACAAGATTGAAATATCGGTGAATTAATTCGTTTTTTAGTATTCTTCCGTCATACCTTAATAAAATGACGAATATTAGGTTCGTCCGTAAGTCATATCGTGCGAGCGATTGTTCCTTCATGCTTAAGTTCGTCCGTGCGTCTGTTCGTAAGTGTGTCTGTTCGTCAATGCGTCCGTTCGTCCATGATAATGTTTTCCGTGCGCCTGTTCTTCCGTGCGTCTGTTCGTCCATGCGTCTATTCATCCGAGCGACTGTTCAACCGTGCGCCTGTTCGACCCTGCATCCGTTTTTCCGTGCGTCCATTCGTATGTGCGTATGTACGTCCGTGCTATTTTCGTCCATGCGTCTGATCGTACGAGTGATTGTTCTTCCGTGCGACTTTTCGACCGTGCGTCTTTTCGTCCGTGCATCATTTCGTCCTTGCGTCTGTTCGTCCGTGGGTCTGATCGTTCGTGCCAATATTCGTCCGTGCGTCTGTTCGTCCGTGCGTCTGTTCATCAATGCGTCTGTTCATCCGTTCGTTTGTTCGACTGTGCGTGTTTTTGTCCAAGCGTCTGTTCGTCTGTTCATCTGTTTGCCCGAACAGAACCGTTTTCGAAATTGTTTTCGATCATACCTTTAGAAAATAATGAAAATAAGGGTAAAATATTGGATAAAATATAAATTTGGTGAAATTGTCCGTTTTTGAAATTTTTTTTCGATCATACCTCGCTGAAATTACGAAAATAGGGTCGATAAAGAGAAACATGATTGAAATATCGGTGAATTATTTCGTTTCTTAGCTTTTTTCGATCATACCTCAATAAAATGACGAAAATAAGGTTCGACCGGGCGACTGATAGTCCGAGCGATCGTTCCTTCATGCTTCAGTTCGTCCGTGCGTCTGTTCGTCCGTGCGACTACTCGTCTGTGCGTCTATTCGTCCATGCGTCTGTTCATCCGTACATCTATTTCTCCAGACAGAACTAATTTCGAACATTTTTTTGATCATAGTTTAGAAAATAACGAACATAAGGGCGAAATAGTAGATAAAAATTGAAATTTCAGTGACAATATACATTTTCGAAACCTTTTTCTATCATACCTCCCTAAAATGACGAAAATTTAGGGGAAAATAGATGAACTAGATTGAAATATCGGTGAATTCATTCGTTTTTTACCATATTTAGATCATACCTCAATAAAAGGACGAAAATAAGGTTCGTCCGTGCGTCTGTTCGTCCGTGAGTTTGTTCGTCCGTGCATCTGTTTGTCCGTGCGTCTGTACGCCCGTGCATCTGTTCGTTCATGCGTATGTTCGTACGAGCGTCTGTTCATCCGTGCGTCTGTTCGTCCGTGCGTGTGTTCGTCGGTGCGTCTGTTTGTCCGTGCGTCTGTACGTCCGTGCGTCTGTTTGTCCATGCATCTGTTCGTCCGTGTGTCTGTTCGTCCGTGCGTCTGTTCGTCCGTACATCTGATTGTCTGAACAGAACCAATGTAAAACATTTTCGATCATAGCTGGAGAAAATAACGAAAATAAGAGCGAAATAATGTTTAAAAAATGAAATTTCAGTGAAATTATCCGTTTTCGAACCTTTTTTCGATCATACCTCTCTAATATGACGAAAAAAAAGGTTGAAATAGATGAACAAGATTGAAATATTGTTGAATTCATTTGTTATTTTACCTTTTTTAGATCATACCTCAATAGAATGACGAAAATAAGGTTCGTCCGTGCGTCTGTTTGTCTGTGCGCCTGTTCGTCCGTGCATCTGTTCGTCCATGCGTTTGTTCATCCGTACATCTGTTTCTCCAAACAGAACCAATTTCGAAGCTTATTTGATCAAAGCTTGAGAAAATAACGAATATAAAGACAAAATAGTGGATAACAATTGAAATTTCGGTGACAATATACATTTTCGAAACTTTTTTCAATCATACCACTCTAAAATGACGAAAAGTAAGGGATAAATAGATGAACAAGATTGAAATATGGTTGAATTCATTGGTTTTTTACCTTTTTTAGATCATACCTCGATAGAGTGACGAAAATAAAGTTCGTCCGTGCGTCTGTTCGTCCATGCGTTTGTTCGTCCGTGCATCTGTTCGTTCGTACGTCTGTTCGTCCGAGCGTCTGTTCGTTCATGCGTCTGTTCGTCCGAGCGTCTGTTCATCCGTGCGTCTGTTTGTCCGTGCGTGTGTTCGTCCGTGCGTCTGTTTGTCCGTGCGTCTGTAAGTCCGTGTGTCTGTTGTCCATGCGTCTGTTCGTCCGTGCGTCTGTTCATCCGTGCGTATGTTCATCCGTTTGTCTGTTCGTCCGTGCGTCTGTTCGTCAGTGCGTCTGTTCGTCTGTGCGTCTGTTCGTCAGTGCGTCTGTTCGTCTGTGCGTCTGTTCATCCGTGCGACTGTTCGCCCGTGCGTCTGTTCGTCCGTGCGTCTGTTCGTCCGTACATCTGTTTGTCCGAACAGAACCAATTTCGAACATTTTTTTTGATCATAGCTCGAGAAATTAACGAGCATAAGGGCGAAATGTTGGATAAAAATTGAAATTTTGGTGACATTATCCATTTTCGCAACTTTTTTCAATCATACCTCTCTAAAATGTTTAAATACAAGGCGGAAATAAATGAACAAGAATGAAATATCGGTGAGTTCATTCGTTTTTTACCTTTTTTAGATCATAACTCGATAAAATGACGAAAATAAAGTTCGTCCTTGCGTCTGTTCGTCCGTGCGTTTGTTCATCCGTGCGTCTGTTCGTCCGTGAGTCTGTTCGTCCGTGCGGATTTTTGTCCGTGCATCTCTTCGTCCGTGCGTCTGTTCGTCCGTGTGTCTGTTCGTCCGTGCATCCGTTTGTCCGTGCGTCTGTTCGTCCGTGCGTCTGTTCGTCCGTGCGTCTGTTCGTCCATGCGTCTGTTCATCAATATGTCTGCTCGTCCGTGCGTCTGTTCGTCTGTGCGTCTGTTCGTCCATGCGACTTTTCTTCCGTGCGTCTGTTCGTCCGTGCGTCTGTTCTTCTGTGCGTCTATTCGTCCGTGCGTCTGTACGTCCGTGCGTCAGTTCGTCCGTGAGTCTGTTTGTCCGTGCATCTGTTTGTCCGTGCGTCTGTTCGTCCGCGCATCTGTTTGTCCGCGCATCTGTTTGTCCGTGCGTCTGTTTGTCCGTGCGTCTGTTCGTCCTTGCGTCTGTTCGTCCATGCGTCTGTTCGTCCATGCGTCTTTTCATCCGTCATCTGTTCGACCGTGCGACTGTTCGTCCGTGCGTCTGTTCGTCCGTGCGTCTGTTCGTCCGTGCGTCTGTTTGTCCGTGCGTCTGTTCGTCCGCGCATCTGTTTGTCCTTGCGTCTGTTTATCCGTGCGTCTGTTCGTCCTTGCGTCTGTTCGTCCGTGCGTCTGTTCGTCCATGCGTCTGTTCATCCGTGCGTCTATTCGTCCGTGCGTCTGTTCGTCCATGCGTTAGTTCGTTAGTGCGTCTGTTCGTCCGTGTGTCTGTTCGTCCGTAAGTCTGTTCGCCTGTGCGTCTGTTTGTCCGTGCGTCTGTACGTCTGTGCGTCTGTTCGTCCGTGCGTCTGTTCGTCCGTGCGTCTGCTTTTCCGTGCGTCTGTTTGTCCGTGCGTTTGTTCATCCGAACGTCTGTTTGTCCGTGCGTCTGTTCGTCCGTGCGTCTGTTTGTCCGTGCGTCTCTTCATCAATGCGTCTGTTCGTCCGTGCGTCTGTTCGTCCATGTGTCTGTTTGTCAATGCGTCTGTTCGTCCATGTGTTTTTTTGTCCCTTCGTCTGTTCGTCCGTGCGTCTGTTCGTCCGTGCGTCTGTTCGTCCATGCGTCTGTTCATCCGTGCGTCTATTCGTCCGTGCGTCTGTTCGTCCATGCGTTAGTTCGTTAGTGCGTCTGTTCGTCCGTGTGTCTGTTCGTCCGTAAGTCTGTTCGCCTGTGCGTCTGTTTGTCCGTGCGTCTGTACGTCTGTGCGTCTGTTCGTCCGTGCGTCTGTTCGTCCGTGCGTCTGCTTTTCCGTGCGTCTGTTTGTCCGTGCGTTTGTTCATCCGAACGTCTGTTTGTCCGTGCGTCTGTTCGTCCGTGCGTCTGTTTGTCCGTGCGTCTCTTCATCAATGCGTCTGTTCGTCCGTGCGTCTGTTCGTCCATGTGTCTGTTTGTCAATGCGTCTGTTCGTCCATGTGTTTTTTTGTCCCTTCGTCTGTTCGTCCGTGCGTCTGTTCGTCCGTGCGTCTGTTTGTCCGTGCGTCTGTTCGTCCGTGCGTCTGTTCGTCCGTGCGTCTGTTCATCCGTATGTCTGTTCGTCCGTGCGTCTATTCGTCCGTGCGTCTGCTTTTCAGAGCGTCTGTTCGTCTGTGCGTCTGGTCGTCCGTGCGTCTGTTCTTCCGTGCGTCTGATCGTCCGTGCGTCTGTTTTTCCGTGCGTTCGTTTGTCCGTGCGACTGTTCATCCGAACGTCTGTTTGTCCGTGCGTCTGTTCGTCCGTGCGTCTGTTCGTCCGTGCGTCTGTTCAGCCGTATGTCTGTTCGTCCGTGCGTCTATTCGTCCGTGCGTCTGATTTTCAGAGCGTCTGTTCGTCTGTGCGTCTGTTCGTCCGTGCGTCTGTTCGTCCGTGCGTCTGATCGTACGTGCGTCTGTTTTTCCGTGCGTCTGTTTGTCCGTGCGACTGTTCATCCGAACGTCTGTTCGTCCGTGCGTCTGTTCGTCCGTGCGTCTGTTCGTCCATGTTTCTGTTCGTCCGTGCGTCTATTCGTCCGTGCGTCTGTTCGTCCGTGCGTCTGTTTTTCCGTGCGACTGTTTGTCCGTGCGTCTGTTTGTCCGTCCGTCTGTTCGTCTGTGCGTCTGTTTGTTCATGCGTTTGTTGGTCCGTACATCTGTTTGCCCGAACACAACCGTTTTCGAAATTTTTTTTGATCATACCTTTAGGAAATAATTATAATAAGGGCTAAATATTGAATATAAATACAAATTTGGTGAAATTGTCCGTTTTTGAAACTTTTTTTCGATCATACCTCGCTAAAATTACGAAAATAATGGCAAAAAAGGGGAACAAGATTGAAATATCGGTGAATTAATTCGTTTTTTAGTTTTCTTCGGTCATACCTTAATAAAATGACGAAATTTAGGTTCGTCCGTAAGTCATATCGTGCGAGCGATTGTTCCTTCATGCTTCAGTTCGTCCGTGCGTCTGTTCGTAAGTGTGTCTGTTCGTCAATGCGTCCGTTCGTCCATGATAATTTTTTCCGTGCATCCGTTCTTCCGTGCGTCCGTTGTATGTACGTCTGTGCTATTTTCGTCCATGCGTCTGATCATACGAGTGATTGTTCTTCCGTGCGTCATCTCGACCGTGCGTCTTTTCGTCCGTGCATTATTTCGTCCTTGCGTCTGTTCGTCCGCGGGTCTGATCGTTCGTGCCAATATTCGTCCGTGCGTCTGTTCGTCCGTGCGTCTGTTCATCCATGCGTCTGTTCATCCGTTTTTCTGTTCGTCTGTGCGTGTTTTTGTCCAAGCGTCTGTTCGTCTGCTCATCTGTTTGCCCGAACAGAACCATTTTCGAAATTGTTTTCGATCATACCTTTAGAAAATAATGAAAATAAGGGCAAAATATTGGATAAAATATAAATTTGGTGAAATTGTCCGTTTTGGAAATTTTTTTTCGATCATACCTCGCTGAAATTACGAAAATAGGGTCAATAAAGAGAAACATGATTGAAATATCGGTGAATTATTTCGTTTCTTAGCTTTTTTCGATCATACCTCAATAAAAAGACGAAAATAAGGTTCGACCGGGCGACTGATCGTCCGAGCGATTGTTCCTTCATGCTTCAGCTCGTCAGTGCGTCTGTTCGTCCGTGCGACTACTCGTCTGTGCGTCTATTCGTCCATGCGTCTGTTCTTCCGTACATCTATTTCTCCACATAGAACTAATTTCGAACATTTTTTTGATCATAGCTTGAGAAAATAACGAACATAAGGGCGAAATAGTAGATAAAAATTGAAATTTCAGTGACAATATACATTTTCGAAACCTTTTTCTATCATACCTCCCTAAAATGACGAAAAGTTAGGAGAAAATAGATGAACTAGATTGAAATATCGGTGAATTCATTCGTTTTTTACCATATTTAGATCATACCTCAATAAAAGGACGAAAATAAGGTTCGTCCGTGCGTCTGTTCGTCCGTGAGTTTGTTCGTCCGTGCATATGTTTGTCCGTTCGTCTGTACCCCCGTGCATCTGTTCGTTCATGCGTATTTCGTCCGAGCTTCTGTTCATCCGTGCATCTGTTTGTCCGTGCGTCTGTTCGTCCGTGCGTCTGTTCGTCCGTGCGTCTGTTCGTCCATGCGTCTGTTCATCCGTATGTCTGTTCGTCCGTTCGTCTGTTCGTCCGTGCGTCTGATCGTCTGTGCGTCTGTTCGTCCGTGCGTCTGTTTGCCTGTGCGTCTGTTCGTCCGTGCGTCTGTACGTCCGAGCGTCTGTTCGTCCGTGCGTCTGTTCGTCCGTGCGTCTGTTCGTCCATGCGTATGTTCATCCGTGCGTCTGTTCTTCCGTGCGTCTGTTCATCCGTATGTCTGTTCGTCCGTGCGTCTGTTCGTCCGTGCGTCTGTTCGTCCGTGCGTCTGTTCATCCATGCGCCTGTTCATCTGTTCGTCTGTTCGTCTGTGCGTGTTTTTGTCCATGCGACTGTTTGTCAAACAGATGAACATCTTTTTGTCCGTACAGAACCGTTTTCGAAATTTTTTTCGGTCATACCTTTAGAAAATAATAAAAATAAGGGCAAAATATTGGATTAAATATATATTTGGTGAAATTGTCCGATTTAGAAATTTTTTTCCGATCATACCTCGCTAAAATTACGAAAATAGGGGCGATTAAGAGAAACAAGATTGAAATATCGGTGAATTATTTCGTTTCATAGCTTTTTACGATCAAACCTTAAAAAAATGACGAATATAAGGTTCGACCGGGCGTCAGATCGTCCAAGCGATTTTTCTTTTTTGATTCAGTTCGTATGTGCCCCTGTTTGTCCATGCGTTTGTTCATCCGTACATCTGTTTCTCCAAACAGAACCAATTTGAACCTTATTTGATCATAGTTTGAGAAAATAACGAATATAATGGCGAAATATTGGATAAAAATTGAAATTTCGGTGACAATATAAATTTTCGAAACTTTTTTCAATCATACATCTCTAAAATAACGAAAAGTAAGGGATAAATAGATGATCAAGATTGAAATATCGGTGTATTCATTTTTTATACCATATTTAGATCATACCTCGATAAAATGACGAAAATAAGGTTCGTCCGTGCGTCTGTTCGTCCGTGCGTCTGTTCGTCCGTGCATCTGTTCGATCGTGTGACAGTTCGTCCGAGCGTCAGTTCATCCGTGCGTCTGTTCGTCCGTGAGTCTGTTCGTCCGTGCGTCTGTTTGTCCGTACGTCTGTTCGTCCGTGCGTCTGTTCGTCCGTGCGTCTGTTCGTCCGTGCGTCTGTTCGTCCGTGCGTCTGTTCATCAGTGCGTCTGTTTGTCCGTGCGTCTGTTTGTCTGTGCGTCTGTTCGTCCATGCGTCTGTTCGTCCGTGCATCTGTTTGTCCGTGCGTCTGTTCGTCCGTGCGACTGTTCGTCCGTGCGTCTGTTCGTCCATGCGTCTGTTCATCCGTATGTCTGTTCGTCCGTGCGTCTGTTCGTCCGTGCGTCTGTTCGTCTGTGCGTCTGTTCGTCCGTGCGTCTTTTCTTCCGTGCGTCTGTTAGTCCGTGCGTCAGTTCGCCTGTGCGTCTATTCGTCCGTGCATCTGTTTGTCCGTGCGTCTGTTCGTCCGTGCGTCTGTTCGTCCGTTTGTCTGTTCGTCCATACGTCTGTTCATCCGTATGTCTTTTCGTCCTTGCGTCTGTTCGTCCGTGCGTCTGTTCGTCTGTGCGTCTGTTCGTCCGTGCGTCTGTTCGTCCGTGCGTCTGTTCGTCCGTAAGTCTGTTTGTCCGTGCGTCTTTTTGTCTGTGCGTCTGTTCGTTCATGCGTCTATTCGTCCGTGCATCTGTTTTCCGTGCGTCTTTTCGTCCGTGCGTCTGTTCGTCCGTTTGTCTGTTCGTCCATGCGTTGCTCATCCGTATGTCTGTTCGTCCTTGCGTCTGTTCGTCCGTGCGTCTGTTCGTCTGTGCGTCTGTTCGTCCGTGCGACTTTTCTTCCGTGCGTCTGTTCGTCCGTGCGTCTGTTCACCTGTGCGTCTATTCGTCCGTCTGTCTGTACGTCCATGCATCTGTTCATCCGTGCGTCTGTTCGTCTGTGCGTCTGTTCGTCCATGCGTCTGTTCATCCGTGCTCTGTTCGACCGTGCGTCTGTTCTTCCGTGCGTCTGTTCGTCCGTGCGTCTGTTCTTCCGTATGTCTGTTCGTCCGTGCGTCTGTTCGTCCATGCATCTGTTCATCCGTGCGTATGTTCGTCTGTGCGTCTGTTCGTCCATGCGTCTGTTCATCCGTGCGTCTGTTCGACCGTGCGTCTGTTCGTCCGTGCGTCTGTTTGTCCGTGCGTCTGTTCGTCCGTGCGTCTGTTCGTCTCCGCATCTGTTTGTCCGTGCGTCTGTTTGTCCGTGCGTCTGTTCGTCCTTGCGTCTGTTCGTCCGTGCGTCTGTTCGTCCATGAGTTTGCTCGTTAGTGCGTCTGTTCGTCCGTGTGTCTGTTCGTCTCCGCATCTGTTTGTCCGTGCGTCTTTTTTTCTGTGCGTCTGTTCGTTCATGCGTCTATTCGTCCGTGCATCTGTTTTCCGTGCGTTTGTTTGTCCGTGCGTCTGTTCATCCGAACGTCTGTTTGTCCGTGCGTCTGTTCGTCCGTGCGTCTGTTCGTCCGTGCGTCTCTTCGTCCATGCGTCTGTTCGTCCGTGCGTCTGTTCGTCCATGTGTCTGTTTGTCAATGCGTCTGTTCGTCCATGTGTTTTTTTGTCCCTTCATCTGTTCATCCGTGCGTCTTTTCGTCCGTGCGTCTGTTTGTCCGTGCGTCTGTTCGTCCGTGCGTCTGTTAGTCCGTGCGTCTGTTCATCCGTATGTCTGTTCGTCCGTGCGTCTATTCGTCCGTGCGTCTGCTTTTCAGTGCGTCTGTTCGTCTGTGCGTCTGTTCGTCCGTGCGTCTGTTCGTCCGTGCGTCTGTTCGTCCGTGCGTCTGTTCGTCCGTGCGTCTGTTTGTCCGTGCGTCTGTTCGTCCGTGCGTCAGTTCATCCGAACGTCTGTTCGTCCGTGCGTCTGTTCGTCCGTGCGTCTGTTCGTTCGTGCGTCTGTTCGTCCATGTTTCTGTTCGTCGGTGCGTCTATTCGTCCGTGCGTCTGTTCGTCCGTGCGTCTTTTTGTCCGTGCGTCTATTTGTCCGTCCGTCTGTTCGTCTATGCGTCTGTTTGTTCATGCGTTTGTTGGTCCGTACATCTGTTTGTCTTAACACAACCGTTTTCGAAATTTTTTTTGATCATACCTTTATAATTATAATAAGGGCTAAATATTGAATATAAATACAAATTTGGTAAAATTGTCCGTTTTTGAAACTTTTTTTCGATCATACCTCGCTAAAATTACGAAAATAATGGCAAAAAAGGGGAACAAGATTGAAATATCGGTGAATTAATTCGTTTTTTAGTTTTTTTCGGTCATACCTTAATAAAATGACGAAAATTAGGATCGTCCGTAAGTCTTATCGTGCGAGCGATTGTTCCTTCATGCTTCAGTTCGTCCGTTCGTTTGTTCGTAAGTGTGTCTGTTCGTCAATGCATCCGTTCGTCCATGATAATTTTTTCCGTTTGTCTGTTCTTCCGTGCGTCTGTTCGTCCGTGCGTCTATTCATCCAAGCGACTGTTCAACCGTGCGCCTGTTCGACCCTGCTTCCGTTCTTCTGTGCGTCCGTTCGTATGTGCGTATGTACGTCCGTGCTATTTTCGTCCATGCGTCTGATCATACGAGTGATTGTTCTTCCGTGCGTCTTTTCGACCGTGCGTCTTTTCGTCCGTGCATCATTTCGTCCTTGCGTCTGTTCGTCCATGGGTCTGATCGTTCGTGCGTCTGTTCGTCCACGCATCTGTTTGTCCGTGCGTCTGTTTGTCCGTGCGTCTGTTCGTCCTTGCGTCTGTTCGTCCATGCGTCTGTTCGTCCATGCGTCTGTTCATCCGTGCGTCTGGTCGTCCGTGAGTCTGTTCGTCCATGCGTCTGTTCATCCGTGCGTCTGTTCGTCCGTGCGTCTGTTCGTCCATGCGTTTGTTCGTCAGTGCGTCTGTTCGTCCGTGTGTCTGTTCGTCCGTGCGTTTTTTCGTCTGTGCGTCTGTTTATCCGTGCGTCTGTACGTCTGTGCGTCTGTTCGTCCGCGCGTCTGTTCGTCCGTGAGTCTGCTTTTCTGTGCGTCTATTTGTCCGTGCGTCTGTTCATCCGAACGTCTATTCGTCCGTGCGTCTGTTCGTCCGTGCGTCTGTTCGTCCGTGCGTCTCTTCGTCCTTGCGTCTGTTCGTCCGTGCGTCTGTTCGTCCATGTTTCTGTTGAATCAATGCGTCTGTTCGTCCATGTGTTTTTTTGACCCTTCGTCTGTTCGTCCGTGCGTCTGTTCGTCGGTGCGTCTTTTTGTTCGTGCATCTGTTCGTCCGTGGCTCTGTTCATCCAAGCGTCTATTCGTCCGTGCGTCTGTTTGTCTGTGCGACTTTTCGTCCATGCGTTTGTTCGTCCGTACATCTGATTGTCCGAACAGAACCAATGTCGAACATTTTTTGATCATACCTCTCTAATATGACAAAAAAAGGGGAAATATATGAACAAGATTGTAATATCGTTGAATTCATTAGTTTGATACCTTTTTCTGACCAAACCTCGATAGCATGACGAAAATAAAGTTCGTCCTTGCGACTGTTCGTCCGTGCGTCTGTTTGTCCGTGCGTCTGTTCGTTCGTGTGGTAGTTCGTTCGAGCGTCAGTTCATCCGTGCGTCTGTTCGTCCATGCGTCTGTTTGTCCGTGCGTCTTTTTGTATGTGCGTCTGTTTGTCCGTACGTTTGTTCGTCTGTGCGTCTGTTTGTTCATGCGTCTGTTGGTCCGTACATCTGTATGTCCGAACACAACCGTTTTCGAAATTTTTTTTGATCATACCTTTAGGAAATAATGATAATAAGGGCTAAATATTGAATATAAATACAAATTTGGTGAAATTGTCCGTTTTTGAAACTTTTTTTCGATCATACCTCGCTTAAATTACGAAAATAATGGCAAAAAAGGGGAACAAGATTGAAATATCGGTGAATTAATTCGTTTTTTAGTATTCTTCCGTCATACCTTAATAAAATGACGAATATTAGGTTCGTCCGTAAGTCATATCGTGCGAGCGATTGTTCCTTCATGCTTAAGTTCGTCCGTGCGTCTGTTCGTAAGTGTGTCTGTTCGTCAATGCGTCCGTTCGTCCATGATAATGTTTTCCGTGCGCCTGTTCTTCCGTGCGTCTGTTCGTCCATGCGTCTATTCATCCGAGCGACTGTTCAACCGTGCGCCTGTTCGACCCTGCATCCGTTTTTCCGTGCGTCCATTCGTATGTGCGTATGTACGTCCGTGCTATTTTCGTCCATGCGTCTGATCGTACGAGTGATTGTTCTTCCGTGCGACTTTTCGACCGTGCGTCTTTTCGTCCGTGCATCATTTCGTCCTTGCGTCTGTTCGTCCGTGGGTCTGATCGTTCGTGCCAATATTCGTCCGTGCGTCTGTTCGTCCGTGCGTCTGTTCATCAATGCGTCTGTTCATCCGTTCGTTTGTTCGACTGTGCGTGTTTTTGTCCAAGCGTCTGTTCGTCTGTTCATCTGTTTGCCCGAACAGAACCGTTTTCGAAATTGTTTTCGATCATACCTTTAGAAAATAATGAAAATAAGGGTAAAATATTGGATAAAATATAAATTTGGTGAAATTGTCCGTTTTTGAAATTTTTTTTCGATCATACCTCGCTGAAATTACGAAAATAGGGTCGATAAAGAGAAACATGATTGAAATATCGGTGAATTATTTCGTTTCTTAGCTTTTTTCGATCATACCTCAATAAAATGACGAAAATAAGGTTCGACCGGGCGACTGATAGTCCGAGCGATCGTTCCTTCATGCTTCAGTTCGTCCGTGCGTCTGTTCGTCCGTGCGACTACTCGTCTGTGCGTCTATTCGTCCATGCGTCTGTTCATCCGTACATCTATTTCTCCAGACAGAACTAATTTCGAACATTTTTTTGATCATAGTTTAGAAAATAACGAACATAAGGGCGAAATAGTAGATAAAAATTGAAATTTCAGTGACAATATACATTTTCGAAACCTTTTTCTATCATACCTCCCTAAAATGACGAAAATTTAGGGGAAAATAGATGAACTAGATTGAAATATCGGTGAATTCATTCGTTTTTTTACCATATTTAGATCATACCTCAATAAAAGGACGAAAATAAGGTTCGTCCGTGCGTCTGTTCGTCCGTGAGTTTGTTCGTCCGTGCATCTGTTTGTCCGTGCGTCTGTACGCCCGTGCATCTGTTCGTTCATGCGTATGTTCGTACGAGCGTCTGTTCATCCGTGCGTCTGTTCGTCCGTGCGTGTGTTCGTCGGTGCGTCTGTTTGTCCGTGCGTCTGTACGTCCGTGCGTCTGTTTGTCCATGCATCTGTTCGTCCGTGTGTCTGTTCGTCCGTGCGTCTGTTCGTCCGTACATCTGATTGTCTGAACAGAACCAATGTAAAACATTTTCGATCATAGCTGGAGAAAATAACGAAAATAAGAGCGAAATAATGTTTAAAAAATGAAATTTCAGTGAAATTATCCGTTTTCGAACCTTTTTTCGATCATACCTCTCTAATATGACGAAAAAAAAGGTTGAAATAGATGAACAAGATTGAAATATTGTTGAATTCATTTGTTATTTTACCTTTTTTAGATCATACCTCAATAGAATGACGAAAATAAGGTTCGTCCGTGCGTCTGTTTGTCTGTGCGCCTGTTCGTCCGTGCATCTGTTCGTCCATGCGTTTGTTCATCCGTACATCTGTTTCTCCAAACAGAACCAATTTCGAAGCTTATTTGATCAAAGCTTGAGAAAATAACGAATATAAAGACAAAATAGTGGATAACAATTGAAATTTCGGTGACAATATACATTTTCGAAACTTTTTTCAATCATACCACTCTAAAATGACGAAAAGTAAGGGATAAATAGATGAACAAGATTGAAATATGGTTGAATTCATTGGTTTTTTACCTTTTTTAGATCATACCTCGATAGAGTGACGAAAATAAAGTTCGTCCGTGCGTCTGTTCGTCCATGCGTTTGTTCGTCCGTGCATCTGTTCGTTCGTACGTCTGTTCGTCCGAGCGTCTGTTCGTTCATGCGTCTGTTCGTCCGAGCGTCTGTTCATCCGTGCGTCTGTTTGTCCGTGCGTGTGTTCGTCCGTGCGTCTGTTTGTCCGTGCGTCTGTAAGTCCGTGTGTCTGTTGTCCATGCGTCTGTTCGTCCGTGCGTCTGTTCATCCGTGCGTATGTTCATCCGTTTGTCTGTTCGTCCGTGCGTCTGTTCGTCAGTGCGTCTGTTCGTCTGTGCGTCTGTTCGTCAGTGCGTCTGTTCGTCTGTGCGTCTGTTCATCCGTGCGACTGTTCGCCCGTGCGTCTGTTCGTCCGTGCGTCTGTTCGTCCGTACATCTGTTTGTCCGAACAGAACCAATTTCGAACATTTTTTTTGATCATAGCTCGAGAAATTAACGAGCATAAGGGCGAAATGTTGGATAAAAATTGAAATTTTGGTGACATTATCCATTTTCGCAACTTTTTTCAATCATACCTCTCTAAAATGTTTAAATACAAGGCGGAAATAAATGAACAAGAATGAAATATCGGTGAGTTCATTCGTTTTTTACCTTTTTTAGATCATAACTCGATAAAATGACGAAAATAAAGTTCGTCCTTGCGTCTGTTCGTCCGTGCGTTTGTTCATCCGTGCGTCTGTTCGTCCGTGAGTCTGTTCGTCCGTGCGGATTTTTGTCCGTGCATCTCTTCGTCCGTGCGTCTGTTCGTCCGTGTGTCTGTTCGTCCGTGCATCCGTTTGTCCGTGCGTCTGTTCGTCCGTGCGTCTGTTCGTCCGTGCGTCTGTTCGTCCATGCGTCTGTTCATCAATATGTCTGCTCGTCCGTGCGTCTGTTCGTCCGTGCGTCTGTTCGTCCGTGCGTCTGTTCGTCTGTGCGTCTGTTCGTCCGTGCGTCTTTTCTTCCGTGCGTCTGTTCGTCCGTGCGTCTGTTTGCCTGTGCGTCTGTTCGTCCGTGCGTCTGTACGTCCGTGCGTCTGTTCGTCCGTGCGTCTGTTCGTCCGTGCGTCTGTTCGTCCATGCGTATGTTCATCCGTGCGTCTGTTCGTCCGTGCATCTGTTCGTTCTTGTGACAGTTCGTCCTTGCGTCAGTTCTTACGTGCGTCTGTTCGTCCGTGCGTCTGTTCTTCCGTGCGTCTGTTCATCCGTGCGTCTGTTTGTCCGTGCGTCTGTTTGTCTGTGCGTCTGTTCGTCCATGCGTCTGTTCGTCCGTGCATCTGTTTGTCCGTGCGTCTGTTCGTCCGTGCGTCTGTTCGTCCGTGCGTCTGTTTGTCCATGCGTCTGTTCATCCGTATGTCTATTCGTCCGTGCGTCTGTTCGTCCGTGCGTCTGTTCGCCTGTGCGTCTGTTTGTCCGTGCGTCTTTTCTTCCGTGCGTCTGTTCGTCCGTGCGTCTGTTCGCCTGTGTTTCTGTTCGTCCGTGCGTCTGTACGTCCGTGCATCTGTTCGTCCGTGATTCTGTTCGTCCGTGCGTTTGTTCGTCCATGCGTATGTTCATCCGTGCGTCTGTTTTTCCTTGCGTCTGTTCATCCGTATGTCTGTTCGTCCGTGCGTCTGTTCGTCAGTGCGTCTGTTCGTCTGTGCGTCTGTCCGTCCGTGCGTCTGTTCGTCTGTGCGTCTGTTCATCCGTGCGACTGCTCGCACGTGCGTCTGCTCGTCCGTGCGTCTGTTCGTCCGTACATCTGTTTGTCCGAACAGAACCAATTTCGAACATTTTTTTTATCATAGCTCGAGAAATTAACGAGCATAAGGGCGAAATGTTGGATAAAAATTGAAATTTTGGTGACATTATCCATTTTCGCAACTTTTTTCAATCATACCTCTCTAAAATGTTTAAATACAAGGCGGAAATAAATGAACAAGAATGAAATATCGGTGAGTTCATTCGTTTTTTACCTTTTTTAGATCATAACTCGATAAAATGACGAAAATAAAGTTCGTCCTTGCGTCTGTTCGTCCGTGCGTTTGTTCATCCATGCGTCTGTTCGTCCGTGAGTCTGTTCGTCCGTGCGTATTTTTGTCCGTGCATCTGTTCGTCCGTGCGTCTGTTCGTCCGTGCGTCTGTTCGTCCGTGCGTTGTTCGTTCGTGCGTCTGTTCGTCCGTTAGTCTGTTCGTCCATGCGTCTATTCATCCGTATGTCTGTTCGTCCTTGCGTCTGTTCGTCCGTGCGTCTGATCGTCTGTGCGTCTGTTCGTCCGTGCGACTTTTCTTCCGTACGTCTGTTCGTCCGTGCGTCTGTTCGTCCGTGCGTCTGTTCGTCCGTGCTTCTGTTCGTCCGTGCGTCTATTCGTCCGTTTGTCTTTTCGTCCATGCGTCTGTTCATCCGTATGTCTGTTCGTTCTTGTGTCTGTTCGTCTGTGCGTCAGTTCATCCGTGCGTCTGTTTGTCCGTGAGTCTGTTCATCTGTGCGTGTTTTTGTCCGTGCGTCTGTTAGTCCGTTCGTCTGTTCGTCCGTGCGTCTGTTCGTCCGTGCGTCTGTTTGTCCGTGCGTCTTTGGGTCGGTGCGTCTGTTCGTTCATGCGTCTATTCGTCCGTGCATCTGTTTGTCCGTGCGTCTGTTCGTCCGTGCGTCTGTTCGTCCGTTTGTCTGTTCGTCCTTGCGTCTGTTCGTCCGTGCGTCTGTTCACCTGTGCGTCTATTCGTCCGTGCGTCTGTACGTCCGTGCGTCTGTTCGTCCGTGAATCTGTTCGTCCGTGCGTCTGTTCGTCCATGCATCTGTTCATCCGTGCGTCTGTTCGTCTGTGCGTCTGTTCATCCATGCGTCTGTTCATCCGTGCGCCTGTTCGACCGTGCGTCTGTTCTTCCGTGCGTCTGTTCGTCCGTGCGTCTGTTCTTCCGTATGACTGTTCGTCCGTGCGTCTGCTCGTCCATGCGTATGTTCATCCGTGCGTCTGTTCTTCCGTGCGTGTGTTCATCCGTATGTCTGTTCGTCCAAGCGTCTGTTCGTAAGTGCGTCTGTTCGTCAGTGCGTCTGTTCGTCCCGTCGACATTTCTTCCGTGCGTCTGTTCGACCGTGCATCTGTACGTCCATGCATCTGTTCATCCGTGCGTCTGTTCGTCTGTGCGTCTGCTCGTCCATGCGTCTGTTCATCCGTGCGTCTGTTCGACCGTGCGTCTGTTCATCCGTGCGTCTGTTCGTCCGTGCGTCTGTTCTTCCGTATGTTTGTTCGTCCGTGCGTCTGTTCGTCCATGCATCTGTTCATCCGTGCGTCTGTTCGTCTCTTTGTCTGTTCGTCCATGCGTCTGTTCATCCGTGCGTCTGTTCGACCGTGCGTCTGTTCGTCCGTGCGTCTGTTTGTCCGTGCGTCTGTTCGTCCGTGCGTCTGTTCGTCTGCGCATCTGTTTGTCCGTGCGTCTGTTTGTCCGTGCGTCTGTTCGTCCTTGCGTCTGTTCGTCCATGCGTCTATTCGTCCATGCGTCTGTTCATCCGTGCGTCTGTTCGACAGTGCGACTGTTCGTCCGTGCGGCTGTTCGTCCGTACGTCTGTTCGTCCGTGCGTCTATTTGTCCGTTCGTCTGTTCGTCCGCGCATCTGTTTGTCCTTGCGTCTGTTTATCCGTGCGTCTGTTCGTCCTTGCGTCTGTTCGTCCGTGCGTCTGTTCGTCCATACGTCTGTTCATTCGTGCGTCTATTCGTCCGTTTGTCTGTTCGTCCATGAGTTTGTTCGTTAGTGCGTCTGTTCGTCCGTGTGTCTGTTCGTCCGTGCGCCTGTTCGCCTGTGAGTCTGTTTTTCCGTGCGTCTGTACGTCTGTGCGTCTGTTCGTCCGTGCGTCTGTTCGTCCGTGCGTCTGTTCGTCCGTGCGTCTGCTTTTCCATGCGTTTGTTTGTCCGTGCGTCTGTTCATCCGAACGTCTAATTGTCCGTGCGTCTGTTCGTCCGTGCGTCTGTTCGTCCGTGCGTCTCTTCGTCCATGCGTCTGTTCGTCCGTGCGTCTGTACGTCCATGTGTCTGTTTGTCAATGCGTCTGTTCGTCCATGTGTTTTTTTGTCCCTTCATCTGTTCATCCGTGCGTCTGTTCCTCCGTGCGTCTGCTTGTCCGTGCGTCTGTTCGTCCGTGCGTCTGTTCGTCCGTGCGTCTGTTCATCCGTATGTCTGTTCGTCCGTGCGTCTATTCGTCCGTGCGTCTGCTTTTCAGTGCGTCTGTTCGTCTGTGCGTCTGTTCGTCCGTGCGTCTGTTCGTCCATGCGTCTGTTCGTCCGTGCGTTTGTTTTTCCGTGCGTCTGTTTATCCGTGCGTCTGTTCATCCGAACGTCTGTTCGTCCGTGCGTCTGTTCGTCCGTGCGTCTGCTCGTCCGTGCGTCTATTCGTCCGTGCGTCTGTTCGTCCGTGCGTCTGTTTGTCCGTGCGTCTGTTTGTCCGTCCTTCTGTTCGTCTATGCGTCTGTTTGTTCATGCGTTTGTTGGTCCGTACATCTGTTTGTCCGAACACAATCGTTTTCGAAATTTTTTTTGATCATACCTTTAGGAAATAATTATAATAAGGGCTAAATATTGAATATAAATACAAATTTGGTGAAATTGTCCGTTTTTGAAACTTTTTTTCGACCATACCTCGCTAAAATTACGAAAATAATAGCAAAAAAGGGAAGCAAGATTGAAATATCGATGAATTAATTCGTTTTTTAGTTTTTTTCGGTCATACCTTAATAAAATGACGAAAATCAGGTTCGTCCGTAAGTCTGATCGTGCGAGCGATTGTTCCTTCATGCTTCAGTTCGTCCGTGCGTCTGTTCGTAAGTGTGTCTGTTCGTCAATGCGTCCGTTCGTCCATGATAATTTTTTCCGTTCCTCTGTTCTTCCGTGCGTCTGTTCGTCCGTGCGTCTATTCATCCGAGCTACTGTTCAACCGTGCGCCTGTTCGACCCTGCTTCCGTTCTTCCGTGCGTCCGTTCGTATGTGCGTATGTACGTCCGTGCTATTTTCGTCCATGCGTCTGATCATACGAGTGATTGTTCTTCCGTGCGTCTTTTCGACCGTGCGTCTTTTCGTCCGTGCATCATTACGTCCTTGCGTCTGTTCGTCCATGGGTCTGATCGTTCGTGCCAATATTCGTCCGTGCGTCTGTTCGTCCGTGCGTCTGTTCATCCATGCGTCTGTTCATCCGTTTTTCTGTTCGTCTGTGCGTGTTTTTGTCCAAGCGTCTGTTCGTCTGTTCATCTGTTTGCCCGAACAGAACCGTTTTCGAAATTGTTTTCGATCATACCTTTAGAAAATAATGAAAATAAGGACAAAATATTGGATAAAATATAAATTTGGTGAAATTGTCCGTTTTCGAAATTTTTTTTCGATCATACCTCGCTAAAATTACGAAAATAGGGTCGATAAAGAGAAACATGATTGAAATATCGGTGAATTATTTCGTTTCTTAGCTTTTTTCGATCATACCTTAATAAAATGACGAAAATAAGGTTCGACCGGGCGACTGATCGTCCGAGCGATTGTTCCTTCATGCTTCAGTTCGTCCGTGCGTCTGTTCGTCCATGCGTTTGTTCATCCGTACATCTGTATCTCAAAACAGAACCAATTTCGAACCTTATTTGATCATAGTTTGAGAAAATAACGAATATAATGGCGAAATAGTGGATAAAAATTGAAATATCGGTGACAATATACATTTTCGAAACTTTTTTCAATCATACATCACTAAAATGACGAAAAGTAAGGGATAAATAGATGATCAAGATTGAAATATCGGTGTATTCATTTTTTTTCCATATTTAGATCATACCTCGATAAAATGACGAAAATAAGGTTCGTCCGTGCGTCTGTTTGTCCGTGCGTGTGTTCGTCCGTGCGTCTGTTTGTCCGTGCGTCTTTACGTCCGTGTGTCTGTTGTCCATGCGTCTGTTCATCCGTGCGTCTGTTCATCTGTTTGTCTGTTCGTCCATGCGTCTGTTCATCCGTATGTCTGTTTGTCATTGCGTCTGTTCGTCCGTGCGTCTGTTCGTCCGTGCGTCTGTTCGTCCGTGCGTCTGTTTGTCCGATCGTCTTTTTGTCTGTGCGTCTGTTCGTTCATGCGTCTATTCGTCCGTGCATCTGTTTGTCCGTGCGTCTGTTCGTCCGTGCGTCTGTTCGTCCGTTTGTCTGTTCGTCCATACGTCTGTTCATCCGTATGTCTGTTGGTCCTTGCGTCTGTTCGTCCGTGCGTCTGTTCGTCTGTGCGTCTGTTCGTCCGTGCGACTTTTCTTCCGTGCGTCTGTTCGTCCATGCGTCTGTTCACCTGTGCGTCTATTCGTCCGTGCGTCTGTACGTCCGTGCGTCTGTTCGTCCGTATGTCTGTTCGTCCGTGCGTCTGTTCGTCCATGCATCTGTTCATCCGTGCGTCTGTTCGTCTGTGCGTCTGTTCGTCCATGCGTCTGTTCATCCGTGCGTCTGTTCGACCGTGCGTCTGTTCTTCCGTGCGTCTGTTCGTCCGTGCGTCTGTTCTTCCGTATGACTGTTCGTCCGTGCGTCTGTTCGTCCATACGTATGTTCATCCGTGCGTCTGTTCTTCCGTGCGTCTGTTCATCCGTATGTCTGTTCGTCCGTGCGTCTGTTCGTCAGTGCGTCTGTTCGCAAGTGCGTCTGTTCGTCAGTGCGTCTGTTCGTCCGTGCGTCTGTTCATCTGTGCGTCTGTTCATCCGTGCGACTGTTCGCCCGTGCGTCTGTTCGTCCATTCGTCTGTTCGTCCGTACATCTGTTTGTCCGAACAGAACCAATTTCGAACATTTTTTTTGATCATAGATCGAGAAATTAACGAGCATAAGGGCGAAATGTTGGATAAAAATTGAAATTTTGGTGACATTTTCCATTTTCGCAACTTTTTTCAATCATACCTCTCTAAAATGTCGAAATACAAGGAGGAAATAAATGAACAAGAATGAAATATCGGTGAATTCATTCGTTTTTTACCTTTTTTAGATCATAACTCGATAAAATGACGAAAATAAAGTTCGTCCTTGCGTCTGTTCGTCCGTGCGTTTGTTCGTCCGTGCATCTGTTCGTTCGTGTGGTAGTTCGTCCGAGCGTCAGTTCATCCGTGCGTCTGTTCGTCCGTGAGTCTGTTCGTCCGTGCGTGTTTTTGTCCGTGCAACTGTTCGTCCGTGCGTCTCTTCGTCCGTGCGTCTGATCGTCCGTGCGTCTGTTCGTCCGTAAGTCTGTTTGTCCGTGAGTCTTTTTGTCTGTGCGTCTGTTCGTTCATGCGTCTATTCGTCCGTGCATCTGTTTGTCCGTGCGTCTGTTCGTCCATGCAACTGTTCGTCCGTTTGTCTGTTCGTCCATACGTCTGTTCATCCGTATGTCTGTTCGTCCTTGCGTCTGTTCGTCCGTGCGTCTGTTCGTCTGTGCGTCTGTTCGTCCGTTCGACTTTTCTTCCTTGCGTCTGTTCGTCCGTGCGTCTGTTCGCCTGTGCGTCTGTTCGTTCGTGCGTCTGTACGTCCGTGCGTCTGTTCGTCCGTGAGTCTGTTCGTCCGTGCGTCTGTTCGTCCATGCATATGTTCTTCCGTGCGTCTGTTCGTCCGTGCGTCTGTTCATCCGTATGTCTGTTCGTCCGTGCGTCTGTTCGTCCATGCGTCTATTCATCCGTGCGTCTGTTCGTCTTTGCGTCTGTTCGTCCATGCGTCTGCTCCACCGTGCGTCTGTTCGACCGTGCGTCTGTTCGTCCGTGCGTCTGTTTGTCCGTGCGTCTGTTCGTCCGTGCGTCTGTTCGTCCACGCATCTGATTGTCCGTGCGTCTGTTTGTACGTGCGTCTTTTCGTCCGTGCGTCTGTTCGTCCCTGCGTCTCTTCGTCCTTGCGTCTGTTCGTCCGTGCGTCAGTTCGTCCATGTGTCTGTTGAATCAATGCGTCTGTTCGTCCATGTGTTTTTTTGTCCGTGCATCAGTTCGTTCGTGCGTCTGTTCGTCCGAATGTCTGTTCGTCCGTTAGTCTGTCATCCGTTCGACTATTCGTCCGTGCGTCTGTTCGTTCATGCGTCTGTTCGTCCGAGCGTCTGTTCATCCGTGCATCTGTTTGTCCGTGCGTGTGTTCGTCCGTGCGTCTGTTTGTCCGTGCGTCTGTACGTCCGTGTGTCTGTTGTCCATGCGTCTGTTCGTCCGTGCGTCTTTTCATCCGTGCGTCTGTTCATCCGTGCGTCTGTTCGTCCGTGCGTCTGTTTGTCTGTGCGTCGGTTCGTCCGTGCGTCTGTTCGTCCGTGCGTCTGTCCGTCCGTGCGTGTGTTCGTCCGTGCGTCTGTTTGTCCGTGCGTCTGTTTGTCCATGCGTCTGTTTGTCCATGCGTCTGTTCGTCCGTGCGTCTGTTCATTTGTGCGTCAGTTCATCCGTGTGTCTGTTCGTCCGCGCGTCTGTTCGTCCGTGCGTCTGTTCGTCGGTGCGTCTGTTCGTCCGTGCGTCTGTTCATCCATGCGTCTGTTCATCCGTTCGTCTGTTCGTCTGTGCGTGTTTTTGTCCATGCGTCTGTTCGTCAAACAGATGAAGATCTGTTTGTCCGAACAGAACCGTTTTCGAAACTTTTTTCGGTCATACGTTTAGAAAATAATAAAAATAAGGGCAAAATATTGGATTAAATATAAATTTGGTGAAATTGTCCGATTTAGAAATTTTTCTCCGATCATACCTCGCTAAAATTACGAAAATAGGGGCGATTAAGAGAAACAAGATTGAAATATCGGTGAATTATTTCGTTTTATAGCTTTTTACGATCAAACCTTAAAAAAATGACGAATATAAGGTTCGACCGGGCGTCAGATCGTCCAAGCGATTTTTCTTTCATTATTCAGTTCGTCCGTGCGTTTGTTCGTCCATGCGTATGTTCATCCGTGCGTCTGTTTTTCCGTGCGTCTTTTCATCCGTATGTCTGTTCGTCCGTGCGTCTGTTCGTCTGTGCGTCTATTCGTCCATGCGTCTGTTCATCCGTACATCTTTTTCTCCACACAGAACTAATTTCGAACATTTTTTTTATCATAGTTTGAGAAAATAACAAACATAAGGGCGAAATAGTAGATAAAAATTGAAATTTCAGTGACAATATATATTTTCGAAACCTTTTTCTATCATACCTCCCTAAAATGACGAAAAGTTAGGGGAAAATAGATGAACTAGATTGAAATATCGGTGAATTCATTCGTTTTTTACCATATTTAGATCATACTTCAATAAATGGACGAAAATAAGGTTCGTCCGTGCGTCTGTTCGTCCGTGAGTTTGTTCGTCCGTGCATCTGTTTGTCCGTGCGTCTGTACGCCCGTGCATCTGTTCGTTCATGCGTATGTTCGTCCGAGCGTCTGTTCATCCGTGCGTCTGTTCGTCCGTGCGTCTGTTTGTCCGTGCGTCTGTACGTCCGTGCGTCTGTCTGTCCATGCATCTGTTCGTCCGTGCGTCTGTTCGTCCGTGCGTCTGTTCGTCCGTACATCTGATTGTCTGAACAGAAACAATGTCGAACATTTTCGATCATAGCTTGAGAAAATAACGAAAATAAGAGCGAAATAATGTTTAAAAAATGAAATTTCAGTGAAATTATCCGTTTTCGAAACTTTTTTCGATCATACCTCTCTAATATGACGAAAAAAAAGGGTGAAATAGACGAACAAGATTGAAATATTGTTGAATTCATTTGTTATTTTACCTTTTTTAGATCATACCTCGATAGAATGACGAAAATAAGGTTCGTCCGTACGTCTGTACGTCTGTGCGTCTGTTCATCCGTGCGTCTGTTCGTCTGTGCGTCTGATCATCCGTGCGTCTGTTCGTCCGTGCCTCTTTACGTCCGTGCGTCAGTTCGTCCATGCGTCGCTTCGTCCGTGCGTCTGTTCGTCCGTGCGTCTGTTCGTCCGTGCATCTGTATGTCCTTGCGTCTGTTTGTCCGTGCGCCTGTTCGTCCGTGCGTCTGTACGTCTGTGCATCTGTTCATCCTTGCGTCTGTTCGTCCGTGCCTCTTTACGTCCGTGCGTCAGTTCGTCCATGCGTCGCTTCGTCCGTGCGTCTGTTCGTCCGTGCGTCTGTTCGTCCGTGCATCTGTATGTCCCTGCGTCTGTTTGTCCGTGCGTCTGTTTGTCCGTGCGTCTGTTTGTCCATGCGTCTATTAATCCATGCGTCTGTTTGTCCGTATTCTGATCGTCCGTAAGTCTGATCGTCCGTGCGTTTGTTCGTCCGTGCGTTTGTTCTTCCGTGCGTATGTTCGTTCGTGTGACTGTTCTTCTGTGCGTCTGTTCGTCCATGCGTTTGTTCATCCGTACATCTGTTTCTCCAAACAGAACCAATTTCGAACCTTATTTGATCAAAGCTTGAGAAAATAACGAATATAAAGACGAAATAGTGGATAAAAATTGAAATTTCGGTGACAATATACATTTTCGAAACTTTTTTCAATCATACCACTCTAAAATGACGAAAAGTAAGGGATAAATAGATGAACAAGATTTAAATATCGTTGAATTCATTGGTTTTTTACCTTTTTTAGATCATACCTCGATAGAGTGACGAAAATAAAGTTCGTCCGTGCGTCTGTTCGTCCATGCGTTTGTTCGTCCGTGCATCTGTTCGTTCGTGCGTCTGTTCGTCCGAGCGTCTGTTAATCTGTGCGTCTCTTCGACTGTGCGACCGTTCTTCCATGCGTCTGTTCGTCCGAATGACTGTTCGTCCGTTAGTCTGTCATCCGTTCGACTATTCGTCCGTGCGTCTGTTCGTTCATGCGTCTGTTCGTTCGAGCGTCTGCTCATCTGTGCGTCTGTTGGTCCGTGCGTGTGTTCGTCCGTGCGTCTGTTTGTCTGTGCGTCTGTACGTCCGTGTGTCTATTGTCCATGCGTCTGTTCGTCCGTGCGTCTGTTCATCCGTGCGTATGTTCATCCGTTTGCCTGTTCGTCCGTGCGTCTGTTTGTCTGTGCGTCGGTTCGTCCGTGCGTCTGTTCGTCATTGCGTCTGTTCGTCCGTGCGTGTGTTCGTTCCTGCATCTGTTTGTCCGTGCGTCTGTTCGTCCGTGCGTCTGTTTGTCCGTGCGTCTGTTTGTCCATGCGTCTGTTTGTCCATGCGTCTGTTCGTCCGTGCGTCTGTTCATCCGTGCGTCAGTTCATCCGTGTGTCTGTTCGTCCGCGCGTCTGTTCGTCCGTGCGTCTGTTCGTCGGTGCGTCTGTTCGTCCGTGCGTCTGTTCATCCATGCGTCTGTTCATCCGTTCGTCTGTTCGTCTGTGCGTGTTTTTGTCCATGCGTCTGTTCGTCAAACAGATGAAGATCTGTTTGTCCGAACAGAACCGTTTTCGAAACTTTTTTCGGTCATACGTTTAGAAAATAATAAAAATAAGGGCAAAATATTGGATTAAATATAAATTTGGTGAAATTGTCCGATTTAGAAATTTTTCTCCGATCATACCTCGCTAAAATTACGAAAATAGGGGCGATTAAGAGAAACAAGATTGAAATATCGGTGAATTATTTCGTTTTATAGCTTTTTACGATCAAACCTTAAAAAAATGACGAATATAAGGTTCGACCGGGCGTCAGATCGTCCAAGCGATTTTTCTTTCATTATTCAGTTCGTCCGTGCGTTTGTTCGTCCATGCGTATGTTCATCCGTGCGTCTGTTTTTCCGTGCGTCTTTTCATCCGTATGTCTGTTCGTCCGTGCGTCTGTTCGTCTGTGCGTCTATTCGTCCATGCGTCTGTTCATCCGTACATCTTTTTCTCCACACAGAACTAATTTCGAACATTTTTTTGATCATAGTTTGAGAAAATAACAAACATAAGGGCGAAATAGTAGATAAAAATTGAAATTTCAGTGACAATATATATTTTCGAAACCTTTTTCTATCATACCTCCCTAAAATGACGAAAAGTTAGGGGAAAATAGATGAACTAGATTGAAATATCGGTGAATTCATTCGTTTTTTACCATATTTAGATCATACTTCAATAAATGGACGAAAATAAGGTTCGTCCGTGCGTCTGTTCGTCCGTGAGTTTGTTCGTCCTTGCATCTGTTTGTCCGTGCGTCTGTACGCCCGTGCATCTGTTCGTTCATGCGTATGTTCGTCCGAGCGTCTGTTCATCCGTGCGTCTGTTCGTCCGTGCGTCTGTTTGTCCGTGCGTCTGTACGTCCGTGCGTCTGTCTGTCCATGCATCTGTTCGTCCGTGCGTCTGTTCGTCCGTGCGTCTGTTCGTCCGTACATCTGATTGTCTGAACAGAAACAATGTCGAACATTTTCGATCATAGCTTGAGAAAATAACGAAAATAAGAGCGAAATAATGTTTAAAAAATGAAATTTCAGTGAAATTATCCGTTTCCGAAACTTTTTTCGATCATACCTCTCTAATATGACGAAAAAAAAGGGTGAAATAGACGAACAAGATTGAAATATTGTTGAATTCATTTGTTATTTTACCTTTTTTAGATCATACCTCGATAGAATGACGAAAATAAGGTTCGTCCGTGCGTCTGTACGTCTGTGCGTCTGCTCATCCGTGCGTCTGTTCGTCTGTGCGTCTGTTCATCCGTGCGTCTGTTCGTCCGTGCCTCTTTACGTCCGTGCGTCAGTTCGTCCATGCGTCGCTTCGTCCGTGCGTCTGTTCGTCCGTGCGTCTGTTCGTCCGTGCATCTGTATGTCCTTGCGTCTGTTTGTCCGTGCGCCTGTTCGTCCGTGCGTCTGTACGTCTGTGCGTCTGTTCATCCTTGCGTCTGTTCGTCCGTGCCTCTTTACGTCCGTGCGTCAGTTCGTCCATGCGTCGCTTCGTCCGTGCGTCTGTTCGTCCGTGGGTCTGTTCGTCCGTGCATCTGTATGTCCCTGCGTCTGTTTGTCCGTGCGTCTGTTTGTCCGTGCGTCTGTTTGTCCATGCGTCTATTAATCCATGCGTCTGTTTGTCCGTATTCTGATCGTCCGTAAGTCTGATCGTCCGTGCGTTTGTTCGTCCGTGCGTTTGTTCTTCCGTGCGTATGTTCGTTCGTGTGACTGTTCTTCTGTGCGTCTGTTCGTCCATGCGTTTGTTCATCCGTACATCTGTTTCTCCAAACAGAACCAATTTCGAACCTTATTTGATCAAAGCTTGAGAAAATAACGAATATAAAGACGAAATAGTGGATAAAAATTAATATTTCGGTGACAATATACATTTTCGAAACTTTTTTCAATCATACCACTCTAAAATGACGAAAAGTAAGGGATAAATAGATGAACAAGATTTAAATATCGTTGAATTCATTGGTTTTTTACCTTTTTTAGATCATACCTCGATAGAGTGACGAAAATAAAGTTCGTCCGTGCGTCTGTTCGTCCATGCGTTTGTTCGTCCGTGCATCTGTTCGTTCGTGCGTCTGTTCGTCCGAGCGTCTGTTAATCTGTGCGTCTCTTCGACTGTGCGACCGTTCTTCCATGCGTCTGTTCGTCCGAATGACTGTTCGTCCGTTAGTCTGTCATCCGTTCGACTATTCGTCCGTGCGTCTGTTCGTTCATGCGTCTGTTCGTTCGAGCGTCTGCTCATCTGTGCGTCTGTTTGTCCGTGCGTGTGTTCGTCCGTGCGTCTGTTTGTCTGTGCGTCTGTACGTCCGTGTGTCTATTGTCCATGCGTCTGTTCGTCCGTGCGTCTGTTCATCCGTGCGTATGTTCATCCGTTTGCCTGTTCGTCCGTGCGTCTGTTTGTCTGTGCGTCGGTTCGTCCGTGCGTCTGTTCGTCATTGCGTCTGTTCGTCCGTGCGTGTGTTCGTTCCTGCATCTGTTTGTCCGTGCGTCTGTTTGTCCGTGCGTCTGTTCGTCCGTGCGTCTTTTCGTCCATGCGTCTGTTCATCCGCATGTCTGTTCGTCCGTGCGTCTGATCGTCCGTGCGTCTCTTCGTTCGTGCGTCTGTTCGTCCGTGCGTCTGTTCGTCCGTGCGTCTTTTCTTCCGTGCGTCTGTTCGTCCGTGCGTCTGTTTGCCTGTGCGTCTGTTCGTCCGTGCGTCTGTACGTCCGTGCGTCTGTTCGTCCGTGCGTCTGTTCGTCCGTGCGTCTGTTCGTCCATGCGTATGTTCATCCGAGCGTCTGTTCTTCCGTGCGTCTGTTCATCCGTATGTCTGTTCGTCCGTGCGTCTGTTCGTCCGTGCGTCTGTTCGTCCGTGCGTTTGTTCATCCATGCGTCTGTTCATCCGTTCGTCTGTTCGTCTGTGCGTGTTTTTGTCCATGCGTCTGTTCGTCAAACAGATGAAGATCTGTTTGTCCGAACAGAACCGTTTTCAAAATTTTTTTCGGTCATACCTTTAGAAAATAATAAAAATAAGGGCAAAATATTGGATTAAATATAAATTTGGTGAAATTGTCCGATTTAGAAATTTTTGTCCGATCATACGTCGCTACAATTACGAAAATAGGGGCGATTAAGAGAAACAAGATTGAAATATCGGTGAATTATTTCGTTTCATAGCTTTTTACGGTCAAACCTTAAAAAAATGACGAATATAAGGTTCGACCGGGCGTCAGATCATCCAAGCGATTTTTCTTTCATGATTCAGTTCGTATGTGCGTCTGTTCGTCCATGCGTTTGTTCATCCGTACATCTGTTTCTCCAAACAGAATCAATTTCGAAACTTATTTGATCATAGTTTGAGAAAATAACGAATATAATGGCGAAATAGTGGATAAAAATTGAAATTTTGGTGACAATATACATTTTCAAAACTTTTTTTAATCATACATCTCTAAAATGACAAAAAGTAAGGGATAAATAGATGATCAAGATTGAAATATCGGTGTATTCATTTTTTTACCATATTTAGATCATACCTCGATAAAATGACGAAAATAAGGTTCGTCCGTGCGTCTGTTCGTCCGTGCGTCTGTTCGTCCGTGCATCTGTTCGTTCGTGTGTCAGTTCGTCCGAGCGTCAGTTCATCCGTGAGTCTGTTCGTCCGTGCGTCTGTTCGTCCGTGCGTCTGTTTGTCCGTGCGTCTTTTTGTTTGTGCGTCTGTTCATTCATGCGTCTGTTCGTCCATGCATCTGTTTGTCCGTGCGTCTGTTCGTCCGTGCGTCTGTTCGTCCGTTTGTCTGTTCGTCCATGCGTCTGTTTATCCGTATGTCTGTTCGTCCTTGCGTCTGTTCGTCCGTGAGTCTGTTCGTCCGTGCGACTGTTTGTCCGTGCGTCTGTTTGTCCGTGCGTCTGTTCTTCCGTGCGTCTGTTCGTCCGTGCGTCTGTTCATCCGTGCGTCTGTTTGTCCGTGCGTCTGTTTGTCTGTGCGTCTGTTCGTCCATGCGTCTGTTCGTCCGTGCGTCTGTTTGTCCGTGCGTCTGTTCGTCCGTGCGTCTGTTCGTCCATGCGTCTGTTCATCAGGATGTCTGTTCGTCCGTGCGTCTGTTCGTCCGTGCGTCTGTTCGTCTGTGCGTCTGTTCGTCCGTGCGTCTTTTCTTCCGTGCGTCAGTTCGTCCGTGCGTCTGTTCACCTGTGCGTCTGTTCGTCCGTGCGTCTGTACGTCGGTGCGTCTGTTCGTCCGTGCGTCTGTTCGTCCGTGCGTCTGTTCGTCCATGCGTATGTTCATCCGTGCGTCTGTTCATCCGTATGTCTGTTCGTCCATGCGTCTGTTCATCCGTGCGTCTGTTCGTCTGTGCGTGTGTTCGTCCATGCGTCTGTTCATCCGTGCGTCTGTTCGACCGTGCGTCTATTCATCCGTGCGTCTGTTTGTCCGTGCGTCTGTTCGTCCGTGCGTCTGTTCGTACGCGCATCTGTTTGTCCGTGCGTCTGTTTGTCCGTGCGTCTGTTCGTCCTTGCGTCTGTTCGGCCATGCGTCTGTTCGTCCATGCGTCTGTTCATCCGTGCGTCTGTTCGACCGTGCGTCTGTTCGTCCGTGCGTCTGTTCGTCCGTGCGTCTGTTCGTCCGTGCGTCTGTTTGTCCGTGCGTCTGTTCGTCCGCGCATCTGTTTGTCCCTGCGTCTGTTTATTCGTGCCTCTGTTCGTCCTTGCGTCTGTTCGTCCGTGCGTCTGTTCGTCCATGTATCTGTTCATCCGTGCGTCTGTTTCTCCAAACAGAATCAATTACGAACCTTATTTGATCATAGTTTGAGAAAATAACGAATATAATGGCGAAATAGTGGATAAAAATTGAAATTTCGGTGACAATATACATTTTCGAAACTATTTTGAATCATACATCTCTAAAATGACGAAAAGTAAGGGATAAATAGATGATCAAGATTGAAATATCGGTGTATTTATTTTTTTTACCATATTTAGATCATACCTCGATAAAATGACGAAAATAAGGTTCACCCGTGCGTCTGATCGTCCGTGCGTCTGTTCGTCCGTGCATCTGTTCGTTCGTATGTCAGTTCGTCCGAGCGTCAGTTCATCCGTGCGTCTGTTCGTCCGTGAGTCTGTTCGTCCGTGCGTGTTTTTGTCCGTGCATCTGTTCGTCCTTGCGTCTGTTCGTCCGTGCGTCTGTTCGTCCGTGCGTCTGTTTGTCCGTGCGTCTGTTTGTCCGTGCGTCTTTTTGTTTGTGCGTCTGTTCATTCAAGCGTCTGTTCGTCCATGCATCTGTTTGTCCGTGCGTCTGTTCGTCCGTGCCTCTGTTCGTCCGTTTGTCTGTTCGTCCATGCGTCTGTTTATCCGTATGTCTGTTCGTCCTTGCGTCTGTTCGTCCGTGAGTCTGTTCGTCCGTGCGACTGTTTGTCCGACCGTCTGTTCGTCCGTGAGTCTGTTCGTCCGTGCGTCTGTTCGTCCGTGCGTCTGTTCATCCGTGCGTCTGTTTGTCTGTGCGTCTGTTCGTCCATGCGTCTGTTCGTCCGTGCATCTGTTTGTCCGTGCGTCTGTTCGTCCGTGCGTCTGTTCGTCCGTGCGTCTGTTCGTCCATGCGTCTGTTCATCCGTATGTCTGTTCGTCCGTGCGTCTGTTCGTCCGTGCGTCTGTTCGTCTGTACGTCTGTTCGTCCGTGCGTCTTTTCTTCCGTGCGTCTGTTCGTCCGTGCGTCAGTTCGCCTGTGCATCTGTTCGTCCGTGCGTCTGTACGTCCGTGCGTCTGTTCGTCCGTGCGTCTGTTCGTCCGTGCGTCTGTTCGTCCATGCGTATGTTCATCCGTGCGTCTGTTCATCCGTATGTCTGTTCGTCCGTGCGTCTGTTCATCCGTGCGTCTGTTCGTCTGTGCGTCTGTTCGTCCGCGCGTCTGTTCATCCGTGCGTCTGTTCGACCGTGCGTCTTTTCGTCCGTGCGTCTGTTTGTCCGTGCGTCTGTTCGTCCGTGCGTCTGTTCGTCCGCGCATCTGTTTGTCCGTGCGTCATTTTGTCCCTGCGTCTGTTCGTCCTTGCGTCTGTTCGTCCATGAGTCTTTTCGTCCATGCGTCTGTTCATCCGTGCGTCTTTTCGACCGTGCGTCTGTTCGTCCGTGCGTCTGTTCGTCCGTGCGTCTGTTCGTCCATGCGTCTGTTTGTCCGTGCGTCTGTTCGTCCGCACATCTGTTTGTCCCTGCGTCTGTTTAATCGTGCGTCTGTTCGTCCTTGCGTCTGTTCGTCCGTGCGTCTGTTCGTCCATGCATCTGTTCATCCGTGCCTCTATTCGTCCGTGCTTCTGTTCGTCCATGCGTTTGTTCGTTAGTGCGTCTGTTCGTCCGTTTGTCTGTTCGTCCGTGCGTCTGTTCGCCTGTGCGTCTGTTTGTCCGTGCGTCTTTACGTCTGTGCGTCTGTTCGTCCGTGCGTCTGTTCGTCCGTGCGTCTGCTTTTCCGTTCGTCTATTTGTCCGTGCGTCTGTTCATCCGAACTTCTGTTCGTCCGTGCGTCTGTTCGTCCGTGCGTCTGTTCGTCCGTGCGTCTGTTCGTCCATGCGTCTGTTCGTCCGTGCGTCTGTTCGTCCATGTGTATGTTTGTCAATGCGTCTGTTCGTCCATCTGTTTTTTTTGTCCCTTCGTCTGTTCGTCCGTGCGTCTGTTCGTCCGTGCGTCTGTTTGTCCGTGCGTCTGTTCGTCCGTGCGTCTGTTCGTCCGTGCGTCTGTTCATCCGTATGTCTGTTCGTCCGTGCGTCTATTCGTCCGTGCGTCTGCTTTTCAGTGCGTCTGTTCGTCTGTGCGTCTGTTCGTCCGTGCGTCTGTTCGTCCATGCGTCTGTTTGTCCGTGCGTCTGTTTTTCCGTGCGTCTGTTTCTCCGTGCGTCTGTTCATCCGAACGTCTGTTCGTCCGTGCGTCTGTTCGTCCGTGCGTCTGTTCGGCCGTGCGTCTCTTCGTCCATGTTTCTGTTCGTCTGTGCGTCTATTCGTCCGTGCGTCTGTTCGTCCGTGCGTTTGTTTGTCCGTGCGACTGTTTGTCCGTGCGTCTGTTTGTCCGTCCTTCTGTTCGTCTGTGCGTCTGTTTGTACATGCGTTTGTTGGTCCGTACATCTGTTTGTCCGAACACAACCGTTTTCGAAATTTTTTTGATCATACCTATAGGAAATAATTATAATAAGGGCTAAATATTGAATATAAATACAAATTTGGTGAAATTGTCCGTTTTTGAAACTTTTTTTCGGTCATACCTCGCTAAAATTACGAAAATAATGGCAAAAAATGGGAACAAGATTGAAATATCGGTGAATTTATTCGTTTTTTAGTTTTCTTCGGTCATACCTTAATAAAATGACGAAAATAAGGTTCGTCCGTGCGTCTGTTAGTCCGTGCGTCTGTTCGTCCATGCATCTGTTCGTTCTTGTGACAGTTCGTCCGAGCGACAGTTCATCCGTGCGTCTGTTCGTCCGTGAGTCTGTTCGTCATTGCGTCTGATTGTCCGTGCGGCTGTTCGTCCGTGCGTTTGTTCGTCCGTGCGTCTGTTCGTCCGTGCGTCTGTTCATCCGTGCGTCTGTTTGTGCGTGCGTCTGTTTGTCTGTGCGGCTGTTCGTCCATGCGTCTGTTCGTCCTTGCATCTTTTTGTCCGTGCGTCTGTTCGTCCGTGCGTCTGTTCGTCCGTGCGGCTGTTCGTCCATGCGTCTGTTCATCCGTATGTCTGTTCTTCCGTGCGTCTGTTCATCCGTATGTCTGTTTGTCCGTGCGTCTGTTCGTCAGTGCGTCTGTTCGTCTGTGCGTCTGTTCGTCCGTGCGTCTGTTCGTCTGTGCGTCTGTTCATCCGTGCGACTGTTCGCCCGTGCGTCTGTTCGTCCGTGCGTCTGTTCGTCCGTTCATCTTTTTGTCCGAACAGAACCAATTTCGAACATTTTTTTTGATCATAGCTCGAGAAATTAACGAGCATAAGGGCGAAATGTTGGATAAAAATTGAAATTTTGGTGACATTATCCATTTTCGCAACTTTTTTCAATCATACCTCTCTAAAATGTTTAAATACAAGGAGGAAATAAATGAACAAGAATGAAATATCGGTGAGTTCATTCGTTTTTTACCTTTTTTAGATCATAACTCGATAAAATGACGAAAATAAAGTTCGTCCTTGCGTCTGATCGTCCGTGCGTTTGTTCGTCCGTGCATCTGTTCGTTCGTGTGGTAGTTCGTCCGAGCGTCAGTTCATCCGTGCGTCTGTTCGTCCGTGAGTCTGTTCGTCCGTGCGTGTTTTTGTCCGTGCATCTGTTCGTCCGTGCGTCTGTTCGTCCGTGCGTCTGTTCGTCCGTGCGTCTGTTCGTCCGTAAGTCTGTTTGTCCGTGCGTCTTTTTGTCTGTGCGTCTGTTCGTTCATGCGTCTATTCGTCCGTGCATCTGTTTGTCCGTGCGTCTGTTCGTCCGTTTGTCTGTTCGTCCATGCGTCTGTTCATCCGTATGTCTAATCGTCCTTGCGTCTGTTCGTCCGTGCGTCTGTTCGTCTGTGCGTCTGTTCGTCCGTGCGACTTTTCTTCCGCGCGTCTGTTCGTCCGTGCATCTGTTCGCCTGTGCGTCTATTCGTCCGTGAGTCTGTACGTCCATGCATCTGTTCATCCGTGCGTCTGTTCGTCTGTGCGTCTATTCGTCCATGCGTCTGTTCATCCGTGCGTCTGTTCGACCGTGCGTCTGTTCTTTCGTGCGTCTGTTTGTCCGTGCGTCTGTTCATCCGTATGTCTGTTCGTCCGTGCGTCTGTTCGTCCATGCATCTGTTCATCTGTGCGTCTGTTCGTCTGTGCGTCTGTTCGTCCATGAGTCTGTTCATCCGTGCATCTGTTCGACCGTGCGTCTGTTTGTCCGTGCGTCTGTTTGTCCGTGCGTCTGTTCGTCCGTGCGTCTGTTCGTCCGCGCATCTGTTTGTCCGTGCGTCTGTTTGTCCGTGCGTCTGTTAGTCCTTGCGTCTGTTCGTCCATGCGTCTGTTCGTCCATGCGTCTGTTCATCCGTGCGTCTGTTCGACCGTGCGACTGTTCGTCCGTGCAGCTGTTCGTCCGTGCGTCTGTTCGTCCGTGCGTCTGTTTGTCCGTGCGTCTGTTCATCCGCGCGTCTGTTTGTCCGTGCGTCTGTTCATCCGTGCGTCTGTTCGTCCTTGCGTCTGTTCGTCCGTGCGTCTGTTCGTCCATGCATCTGTTCATCTGTGCGTCTGTTCGTCTGTGCGTCTGTTCGTCCATGAGTCTGTTCATCCGTGCATCTGTTCGACCGTGCGTCTGTTTGTCCGTGCGTCTGTTTGTCCGTGCGCCTGTTCGACCCTGCTTCCGTTCTTCCGTGCGTCTGTTCGTATGTGCGTATGTACGTCCGTGCTATTTTCGTCCATGCGTCTGTTCGTCCGTGGGTCTGATCGTTCGTGCCAATATTTGTCCGTGCGTCTGTTCGTCTGTGCGTCTGTTTATCCATGCGTCTGTTCATCCGTTTTTCTGTTCGTCTGTGCGAGTTTTTGTCCAAGCGTCTGTTCGTCTGTTCATCTGTTTGCCCGAACAGAACCGTTTTCGAAATTGTTTTCGATCATACCTTTAGAAAATAATGAAAATAAGGGCAAAATATTGGATAAAATATAAATTTGGTGAAATTGTCCGTTTTCGAAATTTTTTTTCAATCATACCTCGCTGAAATTACGAAAATAGGGTCGATAAAGAGAAACATGATTGAAATATCGGTGAATTATTTCGTTTCTTAGCTTTTTTCGATCATACCTTAATAAAATGACGAAAATAAGGTTCGACCGGGCGACTGATCGTCCGAGCGATTGTTCCTTCATGCTTCAGTTCGTCCGTGCGTCTGTTCGTCCGTGCGACTACTCGTCTGTGCGTCTATTCGTCCATGCGACTGTTCATCCGTACATCTATTTCTCCACACAGAACTAATTTCGAACATTTTTTTGATCATAGCTTGAGAAAATAACGAACATAAGGGCGAAATAGTAGATAAAAATTGAAATTTCAGTGACAATATACATTTTCGAAACCTTTTTCTATCATACCTCCATAAAATGACGAAAAAATAGGGGAAAATAGATGAACTAGATTGAAATATCGGTGAATTCATCCGTTTTTTACCATATTTAGATCAAACCTCAATAAAAGGACGAAAATAAGGTTCGTCCGTGCGTCTCTTCGTCCGAATGTCTGTTCGTCCGTTAGTCTGTCATCCGTTCGACTATTCGTCCGTGCGTCTGTTCGTTCTTTCGTCTGTTCGTCCGAGCGTCTGTTCATCCGTGCGTCTGTTTGTCCGTTCGTGTGTTCGTCCGTGCGTCTGTTTGTCCGTGCATCTGTACGTCCGTGTGTCTGTTGTCCGTGCGTCTGTTCGTCCGTGCGTCTGTTCATCCTTGCGTCTGTTCATCCGTGCGTCTGTTCGTCCGTGCGTCTGTTTGTCTGTGCGTCGGTTCGTCCGTGCGTCTGTTCGTCCGTGCGTCTGTTCGTTCGTGCGTGTGTTCGTCCGTGCATCTGTTTGTCCGTGCGTCTGTTTGTCCGTGCGTCTGTTTGTCCATGCGTCTGTTCGTCCGTGCGTCTGTTCATCCGTGCGTCAGTTCATCCGTGCGTCTGTTCGTCCGTGCGTCTGTTCGTCCGTGCGTCTGTTCGTCCGTGCGTCTGTTCATCCGTGCGACTGTTCGCCCGTGCGTCTGTTCGTCCGTGCGTCTGTTCGTCTGTGCGTCTGTTCGTCCATGCGTCTGTTCGTCCGTGCATCTGTTTGTCCGAACAGAACCAATTTCGGACATTTTTTTTGATCATAGCTCGAGAAATTAACGAACATAAGGGCGAAATGTTGGATAAAAATTGAAGATTTGGTGACATTATCCATTTTCGCAACTTTTTTCAATCATACCTCTATAAAATGTCGAAATACAAGGAGGAAATAAATGAACAAGAATGATATATCGGTGAATTCATTCGTTTTTTACCTTTTTTAGATCATAACTCGATAAAATGACGAAAATAAACTTCGTCCTTGGGTCTGTTCGTCCGTGAGTCTGTTCGTCCGTGCGTGTTTTTGTCCGTGCATCTGTTCGTCCTTGCGTCTGTTCGTCCGTGCGTCTGTTCGTCCGTGCGTCTGTTCGTCCGTGCGTCTGTTTGTCCGTGCGTCTTTTTGTTTGTGCGTCTGTTCGTTCATGCGTCTGTTCGTCCATGCATCTGTTTGCCCGTGCGTCTGTTCGTCCGTGCGTCTGTTCGTCCGTTTGTCTGTTCGTCCATGCGTCTGTTCGTCTGTGCGTGTTTTTGTCCATGCGTCTGTTCGTCAAACAGATGAAGATCTGTTTGTCCGAACAGAACCGTTTTCGAAACGTTTTTCGGTCATACGTTTAGAAAATAATAAAAATAAGGGCAAAATATTGGATTAAATATAAATTTGGTGAAATTGTCCGATTTAGAAATTTTTTTCCGATCATACCTCGCTAAAATTACGAAAATAGGGGCGATTAAGAGAAACAAGATTGAAATATCGGTGAATTATTTCGTTTCATAGCTTTTTTCGATCATACCTTAAAAAAATGACGAATATAAGGTTCGACCGGGCGTCAGATCGTCCAAGCGATTTTTCTTTCATTATTCAGTTCGTCCG
The DNA here is from genome assembly GCA_947579665.1 of Sympetrum striolatum. NCBI lineage: Eukaryota > Metazoa > Arthropoda > Insecta > Odonata > Libellulidae > Sympetrum > Sympetrum striolatum. The sequence goes on along the minus strand of CANPUZ010000001.1, from coordinate 2,807,765 downwards.
TGCGTTTGTTCGTCCATGCGTATGTTCATCCGTGCGTCTGTTTTTCCGTGCGTCTTTTCATCCGTATGTCTGTTCGTCCGTGCGTCTGTTCGTCAGTGCGTCTGTTTGTCTGTGCGTCTGTTCGTCCGTGCGTCTGTTCGTCTGTGCGTCTGTTCATCCGTGCGACTGCTCGTCCGTGCGTCTGTTCGTCCGTGCGTCTGTTCGTCCGTTCATCTGTTTGTCCGAACAGAACCAATTTCGAACATTTTTTTTGATCATAGCTCGAGAAATTAACGAGCATAAGGGCGAAATGTTGGATAAAAATTGAAATTTTGGTGACATTTTCCATTTTCGCAACTTTTTTCAATCATACCTCTCTAAAATGTTTAAATACAAGGCGGAAATAAATGAACAAAAATGAAATATCGGTGAGTTCATTCGTTTTTTACCTTTTTTAGATCATAACTCGATAAAATGACGAAAATAAAGTTCGTCCTTGCGTCTGTTCGTCCGTGCGTTTGTTCATCCGTGCGTCTGTTCGTCCGTGAGTCTGTTCGTCCGTGCGTATTTTTGTCCGTGCATCTGTTCGTCCGTGCGTTTGTTCGTCCGTGCGTCAGTTCGTCCGTGCGTCTGTTCGTCCGTGCGTCTGTTCGTCCATGCGTCTGTTCGTCCGTTAGTCTGTTCGTCCATGCGTCTGTTCATCCGTATGTCTGTTCGTCCTTGCGTCTGTTCGTCCGTGCGTCTGCTCGTTTGTGCGTCTGTTCGTCCGTGCGACTTTTCTTCCGTGCGTCTGTTCGTCCGTGCGTCTGTTCGTCCGAGCGTCTGTTCGTCCGTGCGTTTGTTCGTCCGTGCGTCTATTCGTCCGTTTGTCTGTTCGTCCATGCGTCTGTTCATCCGTATGTCTGTTTGTCATTGCGTCTGTTCGTCCGTGCGTCTGTTCGTCCGTGCGTCTTTTCGTCCGTGCGTCTGTTTGTCCGTGCGTCTTTTTTTCTGTGCGTCTGTTCGTTCATGCGTCTATTCGTCCGTGCATCTGTTTTTCCGTGCGTCTGTTCGTCCGTGCGTCTGTTCGTCCGTTTGTCTGTTCGTCCATACGTCTGTTCATCCGTATGTCTGTTTGTCCTTGCGTCTGTTCGTCCGTGCGTCTGTTCGTCTGTGCGTCTGTTCGTCCGTGCGACTTTTCTTCCGTGCGTCTGTTCGTCCGTGCGTCTGTTCACCTGTGCGTCTATTCGTCCGTGCGTCTGTACGTCCGTGCGTCTGTTCGTCCGTGAGTCTGTTCGTCCGTGCGTCTGTTCGTCCATGCATCTGTTCATCCGTGCGTCTGTTCGTCTGTGCGTCTGTTCGTCCATGCGTCTGTTCATCCGTGCGTCTGTTCGACCGTGCGTCTGTTCTTCCGTGCGTCTGTTCGTCCGTGCGTCTGTTCTTCCGTATGACTGTTCGTCCGTGCGTCTGTTCGTCCATGCGTATGTTCATCCGTGCGTCTGTTTTTCCGTGCGTCTATTCATCCGTATGTCTGTTCGTCCGTGCGTCTGTTCGTCAGTGCGTCTGTTCGTCTGTGCGTCTGTTCGTCCGTGCGTCTGTTCATCTGTGCGTCTGTTTATCCGTGCGACTGTTCGCCCGTGCGTCTGTTCGTCCATTTGTCTGTTCGTCCGTACATCTGTTTGTCCGAACAGAACCAATTTCGAACATTTTTTTTGATCATAGATCGAGAAATTAACGAGCATAAGGGCGAAATGTTGGATAAAAATTGAAATTTTGGTGACATTTTCCATTTTCGCAACTTTTTTCAATCATACCTCTCTAAAATGTCGAAATACAAGGAGGAAATAAATGAACAAGAATGAAATATCGGTGAAATCATTCGTTTTTTACCTTTTTTAGATCATAACTCGATAAAATGACGAAAATAAAGTTCGTCCTTGCGTCTGTTCGTCCGTGCGTTTGTTCGTCCGTGCATCTGTTCGTTCGTGTGGTAGTTCGTCCGAGCGTCAGTTCATCCGTGCGTCTGTTCGTCCGTGAGTCTGTTCGTCCGTGCGTGTTTTTGTCCGGGCATCTGTTCGTCCGTGCGTCTGTTCGTCCGTGCGTCTGTTCGTCCGTGCGTCTGTTCGTCCGTAAGTCTGTTTGTCCGTGCGTCTTTTTGTCTGTGCGTCTGTTCGTTCATGCGTCTATTCGTCCGTGCATCTGTTTGTCCGTGCGTCTGTTCGTCCATGCATCTGTTCGTCCGTTTGTCTGTTCGTCCATACGTCTGTACATCCGTATGTCTGTTCGTCCTTGCGTCTGTTCGTCCGTGCGTCTGTTCGTCTGTGCGTCTGATCGTCCGTGCGACTTTTCTTCTGTACGTCTGTTCGTCCAGGCGTCTGTTCGCCTGTGCGTCTATTCGTCCGTGCGTCTGTACGTCCATGCATCTGTTCATCCGTGCGTCTATTCGTCTGTGCGTCTGTTCGTCCAAGCGTCTGTTCATCCGTGCGTCTGTTCGACCGTGCGTCTGTTCTTCCGTGCGTCTGTTCGTCCGTGCGTCTGTTCTTCCGTATGTCTGTTCGTCCGTGCGTCTGTTCGTCCATGCATCTGTTCATCCGTGCGTCTGTTCGTCTGTGCGTCTGTTCGTCCATGCGTCATTTCATCCGTGCGTCTGTTCAACCGTGCGTCTGTTCGTCCGTGCGTCTGTTTGTCCGTGCGTCTGTTCGTCCGTGCGTCTGTTCGTCTGCTCATTTGTTTTTCCGTGGGTCTGTTTGTCCGTGCGTCTGTTCGTCCTTGCTTCTGTTCGTCCATGCATCTGTTCGTCCATGCGTCTGTTCATCCGTGCGTCTGCTCGACAGTGCGACTGTTCGTCCGTGCGGCTGTTCGTCCGTACGTCTGTTCGTCCGTGTGTCTGTTTGTCCGTGCGTCTGTTCGTCCGCGCATCTGTTTGTCCTTGCGTCTGTTTATCCGTGCGTCTCTTCGTCCTTGCGTCTGTTCGTCCGTGCGTCTGTTCGTCCATATGTCTGTTCATCCGTGCGTCTATTCGTCCATGCGTCTGTTCGTCCATGAGTTTGTTCGTTGGTGCGTCTGTTCGTCCGTGTGTCTGTTCGTCCGTGCGTCTGTTCGCCTGTGCGTCTGTTTGTCCGTGCGTCTGTACGTCTGTGCGTCTGTTCGTCCGTGCGTCTGTTCGTCCGTGCGTCTGCTTTTCCTTGCGTTTGTTTGTCCGTGCGTCTGTTCATCCGAATGTCTGTTTGTCCGTGCGTCTGCTCGTCCGTGCGTCTGTTCGTCCGTGCGTCTCTTCGTCCATGCGTCTGTTCGTCCGTGCGTCTGTTTGTCCATGTGTCTGTTTGTCATTGCGTCTGTTCGTCCATGTGTTTTTTTGTCCCTTCATCTGTTCATCCGTGCGTCTGTTCGCCGGGCGGCTGTTCGTCCGTACGTCTGTTCGTCTGTGCGTCTGTTCGTCCGTGCGTCTGTTCGTCCGTGCGTCTGTTCGTCCGTGCGTGTGTTTTTCCGTGCGTCTGTTTGTCCGTGCGTCTGTTCATCCGAACGTCTGTTCGTCCGTGCGTCTGTTCGTCCGTGCGTCTGTTCGTCCGTGCGTCTGTTCGTCCGTGCGTCTGTTCGTCCATGTTTCTGTTCGTCCGTGCGTCTATTCGTCCGTGCGTCTGTTCGTCCGTGCGTCTGTTTGTCCGTGCGTCTGTTTGTCCGTCCGTCTGTTCGTCTATGCGTCTGTTTGTTCATGCGTTTGTTGGTCCGTACATCTGTTTGTCCGAACACAACCGTTTTCGAAATTTTTTTTGATCATACCTTTAGGAAATAATTATAATAAGGGGTAAATATTGAATATAAATACAAATTTGGTGAAATTGTCCGTTTTTGAAACTTTTTTTCGATCATACCTCGCTAAAATTACGAAAATAATGGAAAAAAAGGGGAACAAGATTGAAATATCGATGAATTAATTCGTTTTTTAGTTTTTTTCGGTCATACCTTAATAAAATGACGAAAATTAGGTTCGTCCGTAAGTCTGATCGTGCGAGCGATTGTTCCTTCATGCTTCAGTTCGTCCTTGCGTCTGTTCGTAAGTGTGTCTGTTCGTCAATGCGTCCGTTCGTCCATGATAATTTTTTCCGTGCGTCTGTTCTTCCGTGCGTCTGTTCGTCCGTGCGACTATTCATCCGAGCGACTGTTAAACCATGCGCCTGTTCGACCATGCTTCCGTTCTTCCGTGCGTCCGTTGGTATGTGCGTATGTACGTCCGTGCTATTTTCGTCCATGCGTCTGATCATACGAGTGATTGTTCTTCCGTGCGTCTTTTCGACCGTGCGTCTTTTCGTCCGTGCATCATTTCGTCCTTGCGTCTGTTCGTCCATGGGTCTGATCGTTCGTGCCAATATTCGTCCGTGCGTCTGTTCGTCTGTGCGTCTGTTCATCCATGCGTCTGTTCATCCGTTTTTCTGTACGTCTGTGCGTGTTTTTGTCCAAGCGTCTGTTCGTCTGTTCATCTGTTTGCCCGAACAGAACCGTTTTCGAAATTGTTTTCGATCATACCTTTAGAAAATAATGAAAATAAGGGCAAAATATTGGATAAAATATAAATTTGGTGAAATTGTCAGTTTTCGAAATTTTTGTTTCGATCATACCTCGCTGAAATTACGAAAATAGGGTCGATAAAGAGAAACATGATTGAAATATCGGTGAATTATTTCGTTTCTTAGCTTTTTTCGATCATACCTTAATAAAATGACGAAAATAAGGTTCGACCGGGCGACTGATCGTCCGAGCGATTGTTCCTTCATGCTTCCGTTCGTCCGTGCGTCTGTTCATCCGTACATCTTTTTCTCCACACAGAACTAATTTCGAACATTTTTTTGATCATAGCTTGAGAAAATAACGAACATAAGGGCGAAATAGTAGATAAAAATTGAAATTTCAGTGACAATATACATTTTCAAAACCTTTTTCTATCATACCTCCCTAAAATGACGAAAAGTTAGGGGAAAATAGATGAACTAGATTGAAATATCGGTGAATTCATTCGTTTTTTACCATATTTAGATCATACCTCAATAAAAGGACGAAAATAAGGTTCGTCCGTGCGTCTGTTCGTCCGAATGTCTGTTCGTCCATGCGTCTGTTCGTCCGTGCGTCTGTTCGTCCGTGCGTCTGTTCGTCCGTGCGTCTGTTCATCCATGCGTCTGTTCATCCGTTCGTCTGTTCGTCTGTGCTTGTTTTTGTCCATGCGTCTGTTCGTCAAACAGATGAAGATCTGTTTGTCCGAACAGAACCGTTTTCGAATTTTTTTTCGGTCATACCTTTAGAATATAATAAAAATAAGGGCAAAATATTGGATTAAATATAAATTTGGTGAAATTGTCCGATTAAAAAATTTCTTCCGATCATACCTCGCTAAAATTACGAAAATAGGGGCGATTAAGAGAAACAAGATTGAAATATCGGTGAATTATTTCGTTTCATAGCTTTTTACGATCAAACCTTAAAAAAATGACGAATATAAGGTTCGACCGGGCGTCAGATCGTCCAAGCGATTTTTCTTTCATGATTCAGTTCGTATGTGCGTCTGTTCGTCCATGCGTTTGTTCATCCGTACATCTGTATGTCAAAACTGAACCAATTTCGAACCTTATTTGATCATAGTTTGAGAAAATAACGAATATAATGGCGAAATAGTGGATAAAAATAGAAAATTCGGTGACAATATACATTTTCGAAACTTTTTTCAATCATACATCTCTAAAATGACGAAAAGTAAGGGATAAATAGATGATCAAGATTGAAATATTGGTGTATTCATTTTTTTACCATATTTAGATCATACCTCGATAAAATGACGAAAATAAGGTTCGTCCGTGCGTCTGATTGTCCGTGTGTGTGTTCGTCCGTGCGTCTGTTTGTCCGTGCGTCTGTACGTCCGTGTGTCTGTTGTCCATGCGTCTGTTCGTCCGTGCGTCTGTTCATCCGTGCGTCTGTTCATCCGTGCGTCTGTTCGTCCGTGCGTCTGTTTGTCTGTGCATCGGTTCGTCCGTGCGTCTGTTTGTCCGTGCGTCTGTTCGTCCGTGCGTGTGTTCGTCCGTGCGTCTGTTTGTCCGTGCGTCTGTTTGTCCATGCGACTGTTCGCCCGTGCGTCTGTTCGTCCGTGCGTCTGTTCGTCTGTGCGTCTGTTCGTCCATGCGTCTGTTCGTCCGTACATCTGTTTGTCCGAACAGAACCAATTTCGAACATTTTTTTTGATCATAGATCGAGAAATTAACGAGCATAAGGGCGAAATGTTGGATAAAAATTGAAATTTTGGTGACATTTTCCATTTTCGCAACTTTTTTCAATCATACCTCTCTAAAATGTCGAAATACAAGGAGGAAATAAATGAACAAGAATGAAATATCGGTGAAATCATTCGTTTTTTACCTTTTTTAGATCATAACTCGATAAAATGACGAAAATAAAGTTCGTCCTTGCGTCTGTTCGTCCGTGCGTTTGTTCGTCCGTGCATCTGTTCGTTCGTGTGGTAGTTCGTCCGAGCGTCAGTTGATCCGTGCGTCTGTTCGTCCGTGAGTCTGTTCGTCCGTGCGTGTTTTTGTCCGGGCATCTGTTCGTCCGTGCGTCTGTTCGTCCGTGCGTCTGTTCGTCCGTGCGTCTGTTCGTCCGTAAGTCTGTTTGTCCGTGCGTCTTTTTGTCTGTGTGTCTGTTCGTTCATGCGTCTATTCGTCCGTGCATCTGTTTGTCCGTGCGTCTGTTCGTCCATGCAACTGTTCGTCCGTTTGTCTGTTCGTCCATACGTCTGTACATCCGTATGTCTGTTCGTCCTTGCGTCTGTTCGTCCGTGCGTCTGTTCGTCTGTGCGTCTGATCGTCCGTGCGACTTTTCTTCTGTACGTCTGTTCGTCCAGGCGTCTGTTCGCCTGTGCGTCTATTCGTCCGTGCGTCTGTACGTCCATGCATCTGTTCATCCGTGCGTCTATTCGTCTGTGCGTCTGTTCGTCCAAGCGTCTGTTCATCCGTGCGTCTGTTCGACCGTGTGTCTGTTCTTCCGTGCGTCTGTTCGTCCGTGCGTCTGTTCTTCCGTATGTCTATTCGTCCGTGCGTCTGTACGTCCATGCATCTGTTCATCCGTGCGTCTATTCGTCTGTGCGTCTGTTCGTCCAAGCGTCTGTTCATCCGTGCGTCTGTTCGACCGTGTGTCTGTTCTTCCGTGCGTCTGTTCGTCCGTGCGTCTGTTCTTCCGTATGTCTGTTCGTCCGTGCGTCTGTTCGTCCATGCATCTGTTCATCCGTGCGTCTGTTCGTCTGTGCGTCTGTTCGTCTGCTCATTTGTTTTTCCGTGGGTCTGTTTGTCCGTGCGTCTGTTCGTCCTTGCGTCTGTTCGTCCGCGCATCTGTTTGTCCTTGCGTCTGTTTATCCGTGCGTCTCTTCGTCCTTGCGTCTGTTCGTCCGTGCGTCTGTTCGTCCATATGTCTGTTCATCCGTGCGTCTATTCGTCCGTGCGTCTGTTCGTCCATGAGTTTGTTCGTTGGTGCGTCTGTTCGTCCGTGTGTCTGTTCGTCCGTGCGTCTGTTCGCCTGTGCGTCTGTTTGTCCGTGCGTCTGTACGTCTGTGCGTCTGTTCGTCCGTGCGTCTGTTCGTCCGTGCGTCTGCTTTTCCTTGCGTTTGTTTGTCCGTGCGTCTGTTCATCCGAATGTCTGTTTGTCCGTGCGTTTGCTCGTCCGTGCGTCTGTTCGTCCGTGCGTCTCTTCGTCCATGCGTCTGTTCGTCCGTGCGTCTGTTTGTCCATGTGTCTGTTTGTCATTGCGTCTGTTCGTCCATGTGTTTTTTTGTCCCTTCATCTGTTCATCCGTGCGTCTGTTCGTCCGTGCGGCTGTTCGTCCGTACGTCTGTTCGTCTGTGCGTCTGTTCGTCCGTGCGTCTGTTCGTCCGTGCGTCTGTTCGTCCGTGCGTGTGTTTTTCCGTGCGTCTGTTTGTCCGTGCGTCTGTTAATCCGAACGTCTGTTCGTCCGTGCGTCTGTTCGTCCGTGCGTCTGTTCGTCCGTGCGTCTGTTCGTCCGTGCGTCTGTTCGTCCATGTTTCTGTTCGTCCGTGCGTCTATTCGTCCGTGCGTCTGTTCGTCCGTGCGTCTGTTTGTCCGTGCGTCTGTTTGTCCGTCCGTCTGTTCGTCTATGCGTCTGTTTGTTCATGCGTTTGTTGGTCCGTACATCTGTTTGTCCGAACACAACCGTTTTCGAAATTTTTTTTGGTCATACCTTTAGGAAATAATTATAATAAGGGCTAAATATTGGATATTAATACAAATTTGGTGAAATTGTCCGTTTTTGAAACTTTTTTTCGATCATACCTCGCTAAAATTACGAAAATAATGGAAAAAAAGGGGAACAAGATTGAAATATCGATGAATTAATTCGTTTTTTAGATTTTTTCGGTCATACCTTAATAAAATGACGAAAATTAGGTTCGTCCGTAAGTCTGATCGTGCGAGCGATTGTTCCTTCATGCTTCAGTTCGTCCTTGCGTCTGTTCGTAAGTGTGTCTGTTCGTCAATGCGTCCGTTCGTCCATGATAATTTTTTCCGTGCGTCTGTTCTTCCGTGCGTCTGTTCGTCCGTGCGACTATTCATCCGAGCGACTGTTAAACCATGCGCCTGTTCGACCATGCTTCCGTTCTTCCGTGCGTCCGTTCGTATGTGCGTATGTACGTCCGTGCTATTTTCGTCCATGCGTCTGATCATAGGAGTGATTGTTCTTCCGTGCGTCTTTTCGACCGTGCGTCTTTTCGTCCGTGCATCATTTCGTCCTTGCGTCTGTTCGTCCATGGGTCTGATCGTTCGTGCCAATATTCGTCCGTGCGTCTGTTCGTCTGTGCGTCTGTTCATCCATGCGTCTGTTCATCCGTTTTTCTGTTCGTCTGTGCGTGTTTTTGTCCAAGCGCCTGTTCGTCTGTTCATCTGTTTGCCCGAACAGAACCGTTTTCGAAATTGTTTTCGATCATACCTTTAGAAAATAATGAAAATAAGGGCAAAATATTGGATAAAATATAAATTTGGTGAAATTGTCAGTTTTCGAAATTTTTTTTCGATCATACCTCGCTGAAATTACGAAAATAGGGTCGATAAAGAGAAACATGATTGAAATATCGGTGAATTATTTCGTTTCTTAGCTTTTTTCGATCATACCTTAATAAAATGACGAAAATAAGGTTCGACCGGGCGACTGATCGTCCGAGCGATTGTTCCTTCATGCTTCAGTTCGTCCGTGCGTCTGTTCATCCGTACATCTTTTTCTCCACACAGAACTAATTTCGAACATTTTTTTGACCATAGCTTGAGAAAATAACGAACATAAGGGCGAAATAGTAGATAAAAATTGAAATTTCAGTGACAATATACATTTTCAAAACCTTTTTCTATCATACCTCCCTAAAATGACGAAAAGTTAGGGGAAAATAGATGAACTAGATTGAAATATCGGTGAATTCATTCGTTTTTTACCATATTTAGATCATACCTCAATAAAAGGACGAAAATAAGGTTCGTCCGTGCGTCTGTTCGTCCGAATGTCTGTTCGTCCATGCGTCTGTTCGTCCGTGCGTCTGTTCGTCCGTGCGTCTGTTCGTCCGTGCGTCTGTTCATCCATGCGTCTGTTCATCCGTTCGTCTGTTCGTCTGTGCGTGTTTTTGTCCATGCGTCTGTTCGTCAAACAGATGAAGATCTGTTTGTCCGAACAGAACCGTTTTCGAAATTTTTTTCGGTCATACCTTTAGAATATAATAAAAATAAGGGCAAAATATTGGATTAAATATAAATTTGGTGAAATTGTCCGATTAAAAAATTTCTTCCGATCATACCTCGCTAAAATTACGAAAATAGGGGCGATTAAGAGAAACAAGATTGAAATATCGGTGAATTATTTCGTTTCATAGCTTTTTACGATCAAACCTTAAAAAAATGACGAATATAAGGTTCGACCGGGCGTCAGATCGTCCAAGCGATTTTTCTTTCATGATTCAGTTCGTATGTGCGTCTGTTCGTCCATGCGTTTGTTCATCCGTACATCTGTATGTCAAAACTGAACCAATTTCGAACCTTATTTGATCATAGTTTGAGAAAATAACGAATATAATGGCGAAATAGTGGATAAAAATAGAAAATTCGGTGACAATATACATTTTCGAAACTTTTTTCAATCATACATCTCTAAAATGACGAAAAGTAAGGGATAAATAGATGATCAAGATTGAAATATTGGTGTATTCATTTTTTTACCATATTTAGATCATACCTCGATAAAATGACGAAAATAAGGTTCGTCCGTGCGTCTGATTGTCCGTGTGTGTGTTCGTCCGTGCGTCTGTTTGTCCGTGCGTCTGTACGTCCGTGTGTCTGTTGTCCATGCGTCTGTTCGTCCGTGCGTCTGTTCATCCGTGCGTCTGTTCATCCGTGCGTCTGTTCGTCCGTGCGTCTGTTTGTCTGTGCATCGGTTCGTCCGTGCGTCTGTTTGTCCGTGCGTCTGTTCGTCCGTGCGTGTGTTCGTCCGTGCGTCTGTTTGTCCGTGCGTCTGTTTGTCCATGCGACTGTTCGCCCGTGCGTCTGTTCGTCCGTGCGTCTGTTCGTCTGTGCGTCTGTTCGTCCATGCGTCTGTTCGTCCGTACATCTGTTTGTCCGAACAGAACCAATTTCGAACATTTTTTTTGATCATAGATCGAGAAATTAACGAGCATAAGGGCGAAATGTTGGATAAAAATTGAAATTTTGGTGACATTTTCCATTTTCGCAACTTTTTTCAATCATACCTCTCTAAAATGTCGAAATACAAGGAGGAAATAAATGAACAAGAATGAAATATCGGTGAAATCATTCGTTTTTTACCTTTTTTAGATCATAACTCGATAAAATGACGAAAATAAAGTTCGTCCTTGCGTCTGTTCGTCCGTGCGTTTGTTCGTCCGTGCATCTGTTCGTTCGTGTGGTAGTTCGTCCGAGCGTCAGTTGATCCGTGCGTCTGTTCGTCCGTGAGTCTGTTCGTCCGTGCGTGTTTTTGTCCGGGCATCTGTTCGTCCGTGCGTCTGTTCGTCCGTGCGTCTGTTCGTCCGTGCGTCTGTTCGTCCGTAAGTCTGTTTGTCCGTGCGTCTTTTTGTCTGTGTGTCTGTTCGTTCATGCGTCTATTCGTCCGTGCATCTGTTTGTCCGTGCGTCTGTTCGTCCATGCAACTGTTCGTCCGTTTGTCTGTTCGTCCATACGTCTGTACATCCGTATGTCTGATCGTCCTTGCGTCTGTTCGTCCGTGCGTCTGTTCGTCTGTGCGTCTGATCGTCCGTGCGACTTTTCTTCTGTACGTCTTTTCGTCCAGGCGTCTGTTCGCCTGTGCGTCTATTCGTCCGTGCGTCTGTACGTCCATGCATCTGTTCATCCGTGCGTCTATTCGTCTGTGCGTCTGTTCGTCCAAGCGTCTGTTCATCCGTGCGTCTGTTCGACCGTGTGTCTGTTCTTCCGTGCGTCTGTTCGTCCGTGCGTCTGTTCTTCCGTATGTCTGTTCGTCCGTGCGTCTGTTCGTCCATGCATCTGTTCATCCGTGCGTCTGTTCGTCTGTGCGTCTGTTCGTCTGCTCATTTGTTTTTCCGTGGGTCTGTTTGTCCGTGCGTCTGTTCGTCCTTGCGTCTGTTCGTCCATGCATCTGTTCGTCCATGCGTCTGTTCATCCGTGCGTCTGCTCGACAGTGCGACTGTTCGTCCGTGCGGCTGTTCGTCCGTACGTCTGTTCGTCCGTGCGTCTGTTTGTCCGTGCGTCTGTTCGTCCGCGCATCTGTTTGTCCTTGCGTCTGTTTATCCGTGCGTCTCTTCGTCCTTGCGTCTGTTCGTCCGTGCGTTTGTTCGTCCATATGTCTGTTCATCCGTGCGTCTATTCGTCCGTGCGTCTGTTCGTCCATGAGTTTGTTCGTTGGTGCGTCTGTTCGTCCGTGTGTCTGTTCGTCCGTGCGCCTGTTCGCCTGTGCGTCTGTTTGTCCGTGCGTCTGTACGTCTGTGCGTCTGTTCGTCCGTGCGTCTGTTCGTCCGTGCGTCTGCTTTTCCTTGCGTTTGTTTGTCCGTGCGTCTGTTCATCCGAATGTCTGTTTGTCCGTGCGTTTGCTCGTCCGTGCGTCTGTTCGTCCGTGCGTCTCTTCGTCCATGCGTCTGTTCGTCCTTGCGTCTGTTTGTCCATGTGTCTGTTTGTCATTGCGTCTGTTCGTCCATGTGTTTTTTTGTCCCTTCATCTGTTCATCCGTGCGTCTGTTCGTCCATGCGGCTGTTCGTCCGTACGTCTGTTCGTCTGTGCGTCTGTTCGTCCGTGCGTCTGTTCGTCCGTGCGTCTGTTCGTCCGTGCGTGTGTTTTTCCGTGCGTCTGTTTGTCCGTGCGTCTGTTCATCCGAACGTCTGTTCGTCCGTGCGTCTGTTCGTCCGTGCGTCTGTTCGTCCGTGCGTCTGTTCGTCCGTGCGTCTGTTCGTCCATGTTTCTGTTCGTCCGTGCGTCTATTCGTCCGTGCGTCTGTTCGTCCGTGCGTCTGTTTGTCCGTGCGTCTGTTTGTCCGTCCGTCTGTTCGTCTATGCGTCTGTTTGTCCATGCGTTTGTTGGTCCGTACATCTGTTTGTCCGAACACAACCGTTTTCGAAATTTTTCTTGGTCATACCTTTAGGAAATAACTATAATAAGGGCTAAATATTGAATATAAATAAAAATTTGGTGAAATTGTCCGTTTTTGAAACTTTTTTTCGATCATACCTCGCTAAAATTACGAAAATAATGGAAAAAAAGGGGAACAAGATTGAAATATCGATGAATTAATTCGTTTTTTAGTTTTTTTCGGTCATACCTTAATAAAATGACGAAAATTAGGTTCGTCCGTAAGTCTGATCGTGCGAGCGATTGTTCCTTCATGCTTCAGTTCGTCCTTGCGTCTGTTCGTAAGTGTGTCTGTTCGTCAATGCGTCCGTTCGTCCATGATAATTTTTTCCGTGCGTCTGTTCTTCCGTGCGTCTGTTCGTCCGTGCGACTATTCATCCGAGCGACTGTTAAACCATGCGCCTGTTCGACCATGCTTCCGTTCTTCCGTGCGTCCGTTCGTATGTGCGTATGTACGTCCGTGCTATTTTCGTCCATGCGTCTGATCATAGGAGTGATTGTTCTTCCGTGCGTCTTTTCGACCGTGCGTCTTTTCGTCCGTGCATCATTTCGTCCTTGCGTCTGTTCGTCCATGGGTCTGATCGTTCGTGCCAATATTCGTCCGTGCGTCTGTTCGTCTGTGCGTCTGTTCATCCATGCGTCTGTTCATCCGTTTTTCTGTTCGTCTGTGCGTGTTTTTGTCAAAGCGTCTGTTCGTCTGTTCATCTGTTTGCCCGAACAGAACCGTTTTCGAAATTGTTTTCGATCATACCTTTAGAAAATAATGAAAATAAGGGCAAAATATTGGATAAAATATAAATTTGGTGAAATTGTCAGTTTTCGAAATTTTTTTTCGATCATACCTCGCTGAAATTACGAAAATAGGGTCGATAAAGAGAAACATGATTGAAATATCGGTGAATTATTTCGTTTCTTAGCTTTTTTCGATCATACCTTAATAAAATGACGAAAATAAGGTTCGACCGGGCGACTGATCGTCCGAGCGATTGTTCCTTCATGCTTCAGTTCGTCCGTGCGTCTGTTCATCCGTACATCTTTTTCTCCACACAGAACTAATTTCGAACATTTTTTTGATCATAGCTTGAGAAAATAACGAACATAAGGGCGAAATAGTAGATAAAAATTGAAATTTCAGTGACAATATACATTTTCAAAACCTTTTTCTATCATACCTCCCTAAAATGACGAAAAGTTAGGGGAAAATAGATGAACTAGATTGAAATATCGGTGAATTCATTCGTTTTTTACCATATTTAGATCATACCTCAATAAAAGGACGAAAATAAGGTTCGTCCGTGCGTCTGTTCGTCCGAATGTCTGTTCGTCCATGCGTCTGTTCGTCCGTGCGTCTGTTCGTCCGTGCGTCTGTTCGTCCGTGCGTCTGTTCATCCATGCGTCTGTTCATCCGTTCGTCTGTTCGTCTGTGCGTGTTTTTGTACATGCGTCTGTTCGTCAAACAGATGAAGATCTGTTTGTCCGAACAGAACCGTTTTCGAAATTTTTTTCGGTCATACCTTTAGAATATAATAAGAATAAGGGCAAAATATTGGATTAAATATAAATTTGGTGAAATTGTCCGATTAAAAAATTTCTTCCGATCATACCTCGCTAAAATTACGAAAATAGGGGCGATTAAGAGAAACAAGATTGAAATATCGGTGAATTATTTCGTTTCATAGCTTTTTACGATCAAACCTTAAAAAAATGACGAATATAAGGTTCGACCGGGCGTCAGATCGTCCAAGCGATTTTTCTTTCATGATTCAGTTCGTATGTGCGTCTGTTCGTCCATGCGTTTGTTCATCCGTACATCTGTATGTCAAAACTGAACCAATTTCGAACCTTATTTGATCATAGTTTGAGAAAATAACGAATATAATGGCGAAATAGTGGATAAAAATAGAAAATTCGGTGACAATATACATTTTCGAAACTTTTTTCAATCATACATCTCTAAAATGACGAAAAGTAAGGGATAAATAGATGATCAAGATTGAAATATTGGTGTATTCATTTTTTTACCATATTTAGATCATACCTCGATAAAATGACGAAAATAAGGTTCGTCCGTGCGTCTGATTGTCCGTGTGTGTGTTCGTCCGTGCGTCTGTTTGTCCGTGCGTCTGTACGTCCGTGTGTCTGTTGTCCATGCGTCTGTTCGTCCGTGCGTCTGTTCATCCGTGCGTCTGTTCATCCGTGCGTCTGTTCGTCCGTGCGTCTGTTTGTCTGTGCATCGGTTCGTCCGTGCGTCTGTTTGTCCGTGCGTCTGTTCGTCCGTGCGTGTGTTCGTCCGTGCGTCTGTTTGTCCGTGCGTCTGTTTGTCCATGCGACTGTTCGCCCGTGCGTCTGTTCGTCCGTGCGTCTGTTCGTCTGTGCGTCTGTTCGTCCATGCGTCTGTTCGTCCGTACATCTGTTTGTCCGAACAGAACCAATTTCGAACATTTTTTTTGATCATAGATCGAGAAATTAACGAGCATAAGGGCGAAATGTTGGATAAAAATTGAAATTTTGGTGACATTATCCATTTTCGCAACTTTTTTCAATCATACCTCTATAAAATGTGAAAATACAAGGAGGAAATAAATGAACAAGAATGAAATATCGGTGAATTCATTCGTTTTTTACCTTTTTTAGATCATAACGCGATAAAATGACGAAAATAAAGTTCGTCCTTGCGTCTGTTCGTCCGTGAGTCTGTTCGTCCGTGCGTGTTTTTGTCCGTGCATCTGTTCGTCCTTGCGTCTGTTCGTCCGTGCGTCTGTTCGTCCGTGCGTTTGTTCGTCCGTGCGTCTGTTTGTCCGTGCGTCTTCTTGTTTGTGCGTCTGTTCGTTTATGCGTCTGTTCGTTCATGCATCTGATGTCCGTGCGTCTGTTCGTCCGTGCGTCTGTTCGTCCGTTTTTCTGTTCGTCCATGCGTCTGTTTATCCATATGTCTGTTCGTCCTTGCGTCTGTTCGTCCGTGCGTTTGTTCGTCCGTGCATCTGTTCGTTCGTGTGGTAGTTCGTTCAAGCGTCAATTCATCCGTGCGTCTGTTCGTCCGTGAGTCTGTTCGTCCGTGCGTCTGTTTGTCCGTGCGTCTGTTCGTTCGTGTGGTAGTTCGTTCGAGCGTCAGTTCATCCGTGCGTCTGTTCGTCCGTGCATCTGTTCGTCCGTGCGTCTGTTCGTCCGTGCATCTGTTCGTCCATGTTTCTGTTCGTCCGTGCATCTATTCGTCCGTGCGTCTGTTCGTCCGTGCGTCTGTTTGTCCGTGCGACTGTTTGTCTGTGCGTCTGTTTGTCCGTCCGTTTGTTCGTCTGTGCGTCTGTTTGTTCATGCGTCTGTTGGTCCGTACATCTGTATGTCGAACACAACCGTTTTCGAAATTTTTTTTGATCATACCTTTAAGAAATAATGATAATAAGGGCTAAATGTTGGATATTAATACAAATTTGGTGAAATTGTCCGTTTTTGAAACTTTTTTTCGATCATACCTCGCTAAAATTACGAAAGTAATGGCAAAAAAGGGGAACACGATTGAAATATCGGTGAATTAATTCGTTTTTAATTATTCTTCCGTCATTCCTTAATAAAATGACGAAAATTAGGTTCGTCCGTAAGTCTGATCGTGCGAGCGATTGTTCCTTCATGCTTCAGTTCGTCCGTGCGTCTGTTCGTAAGTGTGTCTGTTCGTCAATGCGTCCGTTCGTCCATGATAATTTTTTCGGTGCGTCTGTTCTTCCGTGCGTCTGTTCGTCCGTGCGTCTATTCATCCGAGCGACTGTTCAACCGTGCGCCTATTCGACCCTGCATCCGTTCTTCCGTGCGTCCTTTCGTATGTGCGTATGTACGTCCGTGCTATTTTCGTCCATGCGTCTGATCGTACGAGTGATTGTTCTTCCGTGCGGCTTTTCGACCGTGCGTCTTTTCGTCCGTGCATCATTTCGTCCTTGCGTCTGTTCGTCCGTGGGTCTGATCGTCCGTGCCAATATTCGTCCGTGCGTCTGTTCGTCCGTGCGTCCGTTCATCCATGCGTCTGTTCATCCGTTCGTTTGTTCGACTGTGCGTGTTTTTGTCCAAGCGTCTGTTCGTCTGTTCATCTGTTTGCCCGAACAGAACCGTTTTCGAAATTGTTTTCGATCATACCTTTAGAAAATAATGAAAATAAGGGCAAAATATTGGATAAAATATAAATTTGGTGAAATTGTCCGTTTTCGAAATTTTTTTTCGATCATACCTCGCTGAAATTACGAAAATAGGGTCGATAAAGAGAAACATGATTGAAATATCGGTGAATTATTTCGTTTCTTAGCTTTTTTCGATCATACCTCAATAAAATGACGAAAATAAGGTTCGACCGGGCGACTGATCGTCCGAGCGATTGTTCCTTCATGCTTCAGTTCGTCCGTGCGTCTGTTCGTCCGTGCGACTACTCGTCTGTGCGTCTATTCGTCCATGCGTCTGTTCATCCGTACATCTTTTTCTCCACACAGAACTAATTTCGAACATTTTTTTGATCATAGTTTGAGAAAATAACAAACATAAGGGCAAAATAGTAGATAAAAATTGAAATTTCAGTGACAATATACATTTTCGAAACCTTTTTCTATCATACCTCCCTAAAATGACGAAAAGTTAGGGGAAAATAGATGAACTAGATTGAAATATCGGTGAATTCATTCGTTTCTTACCATATTTAGATCATACTTCAATAAAAGGACGAAAATAAGGTTCGCCCGTGCGTCTGTTCGTCCGTGAGTTTGTTCGTCCGTGCATCTGTTTGTCCGTGCGTCTGTACGCCCGTGCATCTGTTCGTTCATGCGTATGTTCGTCCGAGCGTCTGTTCATCCGTGCGTCTGTTCGTCCGTGCGTGTGTTCGTCGGTGCGTCTGTTTGTCCGTGCGTCTGTACGTCCGTGCGTCTGTTTGTCCATGCGTCTGTTCGTCCGTGCGTCTGTTCGTCCGTGCGTCTGTTCGTCCGTGCGTCTGTTCGTCCGTACATCTGATTGTCTGAACAGAACCAATGTCAAACATTTTCGATCATAGCTTGAGAAAATAACGAAAATAAGAGCGAAATAATGTTTAAAAAATGAAATTTCAGTGAAATTATCCGTTTTCGAAACTTTTTTCGATCATACCTCTCTAATATGACGAAAAAAAAGGGTGAAATACATGAACAAGATTGAAATATTGTTGAATTCATTTGTTATTTTACCTTTTTTAGATCATACTTCGATAGAATGACGAAAATAAGGTTCGTCCGTGCGTCTGTTTGTCTGTGCGCCTGTTCGTCCGTGCGTCTGTACGTCTGTGCGTCTGTTCATCCGTGCGTCTGTTCGTCCGTGCCTCTTTACGTCCGTGCGCCAGTTCGTCCATGCGTCGCTTCGTCCGTGCGTCTGTTCGTCCGTGCGTCTGTTCGTCCGTGCATCTGTATGTCCTTGCGTCTGTTTGTCCGTGCGTCTGTTTGTCCGTGCGTTTTTTTGTCCATGCGTCTGTTCATCCATGCGTCTGTTTGTCCGTGTTCTGATCGTCCGTAAGTCTGATCGTCCGTGCGTTTGTTCGTCCGTGCGTTTGTTCGACCGTGCGTCTGTTCGTTCGTGTGACTGTTCTTCTGTGCGTCTGTTCGTCCATGCGTTTGTTCATTCGTACATCTGTTTCTCCAAACAGAACCTATTTCGAACCTTATTTGATCAAAGCTTGAGAAAATAACGAATATAAAGACAAAATACTGGATAAAAATTGAAATTTCGGTGACAATATACATTTTCGAAACTTTTTTCAATCATACCATTCTAAAATGACGAAAAGTAAGGGATAAATAGATGAACAAGATTGAAATAACGTTGAATTCATTGGTTTTTTACCTTTTTTAGATCATACCTCGATAGAGTGACGAAAATAAAGTTCGTCCGTGCGTCTGTTCGTCCATGCGTTTGTTCGTCCGTGCATCTGTTCGTTCGTGCGTCTGATCGTCCGAGCGTCTGTTAATCTGTGCGTCTCTTCGACAGTGCGACCGTTCTTCCCTGCGTCTGTTCGTCCGAATGTCTGTTCGTCCGTTAGTCCGTCATCCGTTCGACTATTCGTCCGTGCGTCTGTTCGTTCATGCGTCTGTTCGTCCGAGCGTCTGTTCATCCGTGCGTCTGTTTGTCCGTGCGTGTGTTCGTCCGTGCGTCTGTTTGTCCGTGCGTCTGTAAGTCCGTGTGTCTGATGTCCATGCGTCTGTTCGTCCGTGCGTCTGTTCATCCGTGCGTATGTTCATCCGTTTGTCGGTTCGTCCGTGCGTCTGTTTGTCTGTGCGTCGGTTCGTCCGTGCGTCTGTTCGTCCGTGCGTCTGTTCGTCCGTGCGTGTGTTCGTCCGTGCATCTGTTTGTCCGAGCGTCTCTTCGTCCGTGCGTCTGTTCGTCCGTGCGTCTGTACGTCCATGCGCCTGTTCATCCGTATGTCTGTTCGTCCGTGCGTCTGTTCGTCCGTGCGTCTGTTCGTCCGTGCGTCTGTTCGTCCGTGCGTCTGTTCGTCCGTGCGTCTTTTCTTCCGTGCGTCTGTTCGTCCGTGCGTCTGTTCGTCCATGCGTATGTTCATCCGTGCGTCTGTTCGTCCGTGCGTCTGTTCGTCCATGCGTCTGTTCGTCCGTGCGTCTGTTCGTCCATGCGTATGTTCATCCGTGCGTCTGTTCGTCCGTGCGTCTGTTCGTCCGTGCGTTTGTTCATCTATGCGTCTGTTCATCCGTTTTTTTGTTCGTCTGTGCGTGTTTTTGTCCATGCGTCTGTTCGTCAAACAGATGAAGATCTGTTTGTCCGCACAGAACCGTTTTCAAAATTTTTTTCGGTCATACCTTTAGAAAACAATAAAAATAAGGAGAAAATATTGGATTAAATATAAATTTAGTGAAATTGTCCGATTTAGAAATTTTTTTCCGATCATACCTCGCTAAAATTACGAAAATAGGGGCGATTAAGAGAAACAAGATTGAAATATCGGTGATTTATTTCGTTTCATAGCTTTTTACTATCAAACCTTAAAAAAATGACGAATATAAGGTTCGACCGGGCGTTAGATCGTCCAAGCGATTTTTCTTTCATGATTCAGTTCGTATGTGCGTCTGTTCGTCCATGCGTTTGTTCATCCGTACATCTGTTTCTCCAAACAGAACCAATTTCGAACCTTATTTGATCATAGTTTGAGAAAATAACGAATATAATGGCGAAATAGTGGATAAAAATTGAAATTTCGGTGACAATATATATTTTCGAAACTTTTTTCTATCATACATCTCTAAAATGACGAAAAGCAAGGGATAAATAGATGATCAAGATTGAAATATCGGTGTATTCATTTTTTTTACCATATTTAGATCATACCTCGATAAAATGACGAAAATAAGGTTCGTCCGTGCGTCTGTTCGTCCGTGCGTCTGTTTGTCCGTGCATCTGTTCGTTCGTGTGACAGTTCGTCCGAGCGTCAGTTCATCCGTGCGTCTGTTCGTCCGTGAGTCTGTTCGTCCGTGCGTCTGTTTGTCCGTGCGTCTGTTCGTCCGTGCGTCTGTTCGTCCGTGCGTCTGTTCGTCCGTGCGTCTCTTCATCCGTGCGTCTGTTTGTCCGTGCGTCTGTTTGTCTGTGCGTCTTTTCGGTTATGCGTCTGTTCATCCGTGCATCTGTTTGTCCGTGCGTCTGTTCGTCCGTGCGTCTGTTCGTCCGTTCGGTTATTCGACCATGCGTCTGTTCATCCGTATGTCTGTTCGTCCGTGCGTCTGTTCGTCCGTGTGTCTGTTCGTCTGTGCGTCTGTTCGTCCGTGCGTCTTTTCTTCGGTGCGTCTGTTCGTCCGTGCGTCTGTTCGTTGTGCGTCTCTTCGTCCGTGCGTCTGTTCGTCCTTGAGTCTGTTCGTCCGTGCGTGTTTTTGTCCGTGCATCTGTTCGTCCGTGCGTCTGTTCGTTCATGCGTCTTTTCGTCCGTGCATCTGTTTGTCCGTGCGTCTGTTCGTCCGTGCGTCTGTTCGTCCGTTTGTCTGTTCGTCCATGCGACTGTTCATCCGTATGTCTGTGCGTCCTTGCGTCTGTTCGTCCGTGCGCCTGTTCGTCCGTGCGTCTGTACGTCTGTGCGTCTGTTCATCCTTGCGTCTGTTCGTCCGTGCCTCTTTACGTCCGTGCGTCAGTTCGTCCATGCGTCGCTTCGTCCGTGCGTCTGTTCGTCCGTGCGTCTGTTCGTCCGTGCATCTGTATGTCCCTGCGTCTGTTTGTCCGTGCGTCTGTTTGTCCGTGCGACTGTTTGTCCATGCGTCTATTAATCAATGCGTCTGTTTGTCCGTATTCTGATCGTCCGTAAGTCTGATCGTCCGTGCGTTTGTTCGTCCGTGCGTTTGTTCTTCCGTGCGTATGTTCGTTCGTGTGACTGTTCTTCTGTGCGTCTGTTCGTCCATGCGTTTGTTCATCCGTACATCTGTTTCTCCAAACAGAACCAATTTCGAACCTTATTTGATCACAGCTTGAGAAAATAACGAATATAAAGACGAAATAGTGGATAAAAATTGAAATTTCGGTGACAATATACATTTTCGAAACTTTTTTCAATCATACCACTCTAAAATGACGAAAAGTAAGGGATAAATAGATGAACAAGATTTAAATATCGTTGAATTCATTGGTTTTTTACCTTTTTTAGATCATACCTCGATAGCATGACGAAAATAAAGTTCGTCCGTGCGTCTGTTCGTCCATGCGTTTGTTCGTCCGTGCATCTGTTCGTTCGTGCGTCTGTTCGTCCGAGCGTCTGTTAATCTGTGCGTCTCTTCGACTGTGCGACCGTTCTTCCATGCGTCTGTTCGTCCGAATGACTGTTCGTCCGTTAGTCTGTCATCCGTTCGACTATTCGTCCGTGCGTCTGTTCGTTCATGCGTCTGTTCGTTCGAGCGTCTGTTCATCTGTGCGTCTGTTTGTCCGTGCGTGTGTTCGTCCGTGCGTCTGTTTGTCTGTGCGTCTGTACGTCCGTGTGTCTATTGTCCATGCGTCTGTTCGTCCGTGCGTCTGTTCATCCGTGCGTATGTTCATCCGTTTGCCTGTTCGTCCGTGCGTCTGTTTGTCTGTGCGTCGGTTCGTCCGTGCGTCTGTTCGTCATTGCGTCTGTTCGTCCGTGCGTGTGTTCGTCCGTGCATCTGTTTGTCCGTGCGTCTGTTCGTCCGTGCGTCTGTTCGTCCGTGCGTCTGTTCGTCCATGCGTCTGTTCATCCGTATGTCTGTTCGTCCGTGCGTCTGTTCGTCCGTGCGTCTGTTCGTCCGTGCGTCTGTTCGTCCGTGCGTCTGTTCGTCCGTGCGTCTTTTCTTCCGTGCGTCTGTTCGTCCGTGCGTCTGTTTGCCTGTGCGTCTGTTCGTCCGTGCGTGTGTACGTCCGTGCGTCGGTTCGTCCGTGCGTCTGTTCGTCCGTGCGTCTGTTCGTCCATGCGTATGTTCATCCGTGCGTCTGTTCTTCCGTGCGTCTGTTCATCCGTATGTCTGTTCGTCCGTGCGTCTGTTCGTCCGTGCGTCTGTTCGTCCGTGCGTTTGTTCATCCATGCGTCTGTTCATCCGTTTGTCTGTTCGTCTGTGCGTGTTTTTGTCCATGCGTCTGTTCGTCAAACAGATGAAGATCTGTTTGTCCGAACAGAACCGTTTTCAAAATTTTTTTCGGTCATACCTTTAGAAAATAATAAAAATAAGGGCAAAATATTGGATTAAATATAAATTTGGTGAAATTGTCCGATTTAGAAATTTTTTTCCGATCATACGTCGCTACAATTACGAAAATAGGGGCGATTAAGAGAAACAAGATTGAAATATCGGTGAATTATTTCGTTTCATAGCTTTTTACGATCAAACCTTAAAAAAATGACGAATATAAGGTTCGACCGGGCGTCAGATCATCCAAACGATTTTTCTTTCATGATTCAGTTCGTATGTGCGTCTGTTCGTCCATGCGTTTGTTCATCCGTACATCTGTATCTCAAAACTGAACCAATTTCGAACCTTATTTGATCATAGTTTGAGAAAATAACGAATATAATGGCGAAATAGTGGATAAAAATTGAAATTTCGGTGACAATGTACATTTTCGAAACTTTTTTTAATCATACATCTCTAAAATGACGAAAAGTAAGGAATAAATAGTTGATCAAGATTGAAATATCGGTGTATTCATTTTTTTACCATATTTAGATCATACCTCGATAAAATGACGAAAATAAGGTTCGTCCGTGCGTCTGTTCGTCCGTGCGTCTGTTCGTCCGTGCATCTGTTCGTTCGTGTGTCAGTTCGTCCGAGCGTCAGTTCATCCGTGCGTCTGTTCGTCCGTGCGTCTGTTCGTCCGTGCGTCTGTTTGTCCGTGCGTCTTTTTGTTTGTGCGTCTGTTCATTCATGCGTCTGTTCGTCCATGCATCTGTTTGTCCGTGCGTCTGTTCGTCCGTGCGTCTGTTCGTCCGTTTGTCTGTTCGTCCATGCGTCTGTTCGTCCGTGAGTCTGTTCGTTCGTGCGACTGTTTGTCCGTGCGTCCGTTTGTCCGTGCGTCTGTTCCTCCGTGCGTCTGTTCGTCCGTGCGTCTGTTCATCCGTGCGTCTGTTTGTCCGTGCGTCTGTTTGTCTGTGCGTCTGTTCGTCCATGCGTCTGTTCGTCCGTGCATCTGTTTGTCCTTGCGTCTGTTCGTCCGTGCGTCTGTTCGTCCATGCGTCTGTTCATCAGGATGTCTGTTCGTCAGTGCGTCTGTTCGTCCGTTTGTCTGTTCGTCTGTGCGTCTGTTCGTCCGTGCGTCTTTTCTTCCGTGCGTCTGTTCGTCCGTGCGTCTGTTCACCTGTGCGTCTGTTCGTCCGTGCGTCTGTACGTCCGTGCGTTTGTTCGTCCGTGCGTCTGTTCGTCCATGCGTCTGTTCGTCCATGCGTATGTTCATCCGTGCGTCTGTTCATCCGTATGTCTGTTCGTCCGTGCGTCTGTTCATCCGTGCGTCTGTTCGTCTGTGCGTCAGTTCGTCCATGCGTCTGTTCATCCGTGCGTCTGTTCGACCGTGCGTCTATTCGTCCGTGCGTCTGTTTGTCCGTGCGTCTGTTCGTCCGTGCGTCTGTTCGTACGCGCATCTGTTTGTCCGTGCGTCTGTTTGTCCGTGCGTCTGTTCGTCCTTGCGTCTGTTCGTCCATGCGTCTGTTCGTCCATGCGTCTGTTCATCCGTGCGTCTGTTCGACCGTGCGTCTGTTCGTCCGTGCGTCTGTTCGTCCGTGCGTCTGTTCGTCCGTGCGTCTGTTCGTCCGTGCGTCTGTTTGTCCGTGCGTCTTTTCGTCCGCGCATCTGTTTGTCCCTGCGTCTGTTTATTCGTGCCTCTGTTCGTCCTTGCATCTGTTCGTCCGTGCGTCTGTTCGTCCATGTATCTGTTCATCCGTGCGTCTGTTTCTCCAAACAGAATCAATTACGAACCTTACTTGATCATAGTTTGAGAAAATAACGAATATAATGGCGAAATAGTGGATAAAAATTGAAATTTCGGTGACAATATACATTTTCGAAACTATTTTGAATCATACATCTCTAAAATGACGAAAAGTAAGGGATAAATAGATGATCAAGATTGAAATATCGGTGTATTCATTTTTTTTACCATATTTAGATCATACCTCGATAAAATGACGAAAATAAGGTTCGTCCGTGCGTCTGATCGTCCGTGCGTCTGTTCGTCCGTGCATCTGTTCGTTCGTATGTCAGTTCGTCCGAGCGTCAGTTCATCCGCGCGTCTGTTCGTCCGTGAGTCTGTTTGTCCGTGCGTGTTTTTGTCCGTGCATCTGTTCGTCCTTGCGTCTGTTCGTCCGTGCGTCTGTTCGTCCGTGCGTCTGTTCGTCCGTGCGTCTGTTTGTCCGTGCGTCTTTTTGTTTGTGCGTCTGTTCATTCATGCGTCTGTTCGTCCATGCATCTGTTTGTCCGTGCGTCTGTTCGTCCGTGCCTCTGTTCGTCCATTTGTCTGTTCGTCCATGCGTCTGTTTATCCGTATGTCTGTTCGTCCTTGCGTCTGTTCGTCCGTGAGTCTGTTCGTCCGTGCGACTGTTTGTCCGAGCGTCTGTTCGTCCGTGCGTCTGTTCGTCCGTGCGTCTGTTCGTCCGTGCGTCTGTTCATCCGTGCGTCTGTTTGTCTGTGCGTCTGTTCGTCCATGCGTCTGTTCGTCCGTGCATCTGTTTGTCCGTGCGTCTGTTCGTCCGTGCGTCTGTTCGTCCGTGCGTCTGTTCGTCCATGCGTCTGTTCATCCGTATGTCTGTTCGTCCGTGCGTCTGTTCGTCCGTGCGTCTGTTCGTCTGTACGTCTGTTCGTCCGTGCGTCTTTTCTTCCGTGCGTCAGTTCGTCCGTGCGTCAGTTCGCCTGTGCGTCTGTTCGTCCGTGCGTCTGTACGTCCGTGCGTCTGTTCGTCCGTGCGTCTGTTCGTTCATGCGTCTGTTCGTCCATGAGTATGTTCATCCGTGCGTCTGTTCATCCGTATGTCTGTTCGACCGTGCGTCTGTTCATCCGTGCGTCTGTTCGTCTGTGCGTCTGTTCGTCCGCGCGTCTGTTCATCCGTGCGTCTGTTCGACCGTGCGTCTATTCGTCCGTGCGTCTGTTTGTCCGTGCGTCTGTTCGTCCGTGCGTCTGTTCGTCCGCGCATCTGTTTGTCCGTGCGTCTGTTTGTCCCTGCGTCTGTTCGTCCTTGCGTCTGTTCGTCCATGAGTCTTTTCGTCCATGCGTCTGTACATCCGTGCGTCTTTTCGACCGTGCGTCTGTTCGTCCGTGCGTCTGTTCGTCCGTGCGTCTGTTCGTCCATGCGTCTGTTTGTCCGTGCGTCTGTTCGTCCGCGCATCTGTTTGTCCCTGCGTCTGTTTATTCGTGCGTCTGTTCGTCCTTGCGTCTGTTCGTCCGTGCGTCTGTTCGTCCTTGCGTCTGTTCGTCCATGAGTCTTTTCGTCCATGCGTCTGTTCATCCGTGCGTCTTTTCGACCGTGCGTCTGTTCGTCCGTGCGTCTGTTCGTCCGTGCGTCTGTTCGTCCATGCGTCTGTTTGTCCGTGCGTCTGTTCGTCCGCGCATCTGTTTGTCCCTGCGTCTGTTTATTCGTGCGTCTGTTCGTCCTTGCGTCTGTTCGTCCGTGCGTCTGTTCGTCCATGCATCTGTTCATCCGTGCGTCTATTCGTCCGTGCTTCTGTTCGTCCATGCGTTTGTTCGTTAGTGCGTCTGTTCGTCCGTTTGTCTGTTCGTCCGTGCGTCTGTTCGCCTGTGCGTCTGTTTGTCCGTGCGTCTTTACGTCTGTGCGTCTGTTCGTCCGTGCGTCTGTTCGTCCGTGCGT
Organism: Sympetrum striolatum; assembly: GCA_947579665.1. NCBI lineage: Eukaryota > Metazoa > Arthropoda > Insecta > Odonata > Libellulidae > Sympetrum > Sympetrum striolatum. Next base: position 2,781,897 of record CANPUZ010000001.1, on the reverse strand, counting down.
CTGTTCGTCCGTGCGTCTGCTTTTCCGTTCGTCTATTTGTCCGTGCGTCTGTTCATCCGAACTTCTGTTCGTCCGTGCGTCTGTTCGTCCGTGCGTCTGTTCGTCCTTGCGTCTGTTCGTCCATGCGTCTGTTTGTCCGTGCGTCTGTTCGTCCGTGCGTCTGTTCGTCCGTGCGTCTGTTCATCCGTATGTCTGTTCGTCCGTGCGTCTATTCGTCCGTGCGTCTGCTTTTCAGTGCGTCTGTTCGTCCGTGCGTCTGTTTTTCCGTGCGTCTGTTCGTCCATGCGTCTGTTCGTCCGTGCGTCTGTTTTTCCGTGCGTCTGTTTCTCCGTGCGTCTGTTCATCCGAACGTCTGTTCGTCCGTGCGTCTGTTCGTCCGTGCGTCTGTTCGTCCGTGCGTCTGTTCGTCCATGTTTCTGTTCGTCCGTGCGTCTATTCGTCCGTGCGTCTGTTCGTCCGTGCGTTTGTTTGTCCGTGCGACTGTTTGTCCGTGCGTCTGTTTGTCCGTCCTTCTGTTCGTCTGTGCGTCTGTTTGTACATGCGTTTGTTGGTCCGTACATCTGTTTGTCCGAACACAACCGTTTTCGAAATTTTTTTGATCATACCTATAGGAAATAATTATAATAAGGGCTAAATATTGAATATAAATACAAATTTGGTGAAATTGTCCGTTTTTGAAACTTTTTTTCGATCATACCTCGCTAAAATTACGAAAATAATGGCAAAAATGGGAACAAGATTGTAATATCGGTGAATTTATTCGTTTTTTAGTTTTCTTCGGTCATACCTTAATAAAATGACGAAAATAAGGTTCGTCCGTGCGTCTGTTAGTCCGTGCGTCTGTTCGTCCGTGCATCTGTTCGTTCTTGTGACAGTTCGTCCGAGCGTCAGTTCATCCGTGCGTCTGTTCGTCCGTGAGTCTGTTCGTCATTGCGTCTGATTGTCCGTGCGTCTGTTCGTCCGTGCGTTTGTTCGTCCGTGCGTCTGTTCGTCCGTGCGTCTGTTCATCCGTGCGTCTGTTTGTGCGGGCGTCTGTTTGTCTGTGCGGCTGTTCGTCCATGCGTCTGTTCGTCCTTGCATCTTTTTGTCCGTGCGTCTGTTCGTCCGTGCGTCTGTTCGTCCGTGCGGCTGTTCGTCCATGCGTCTGTTCATCCGTATGTCTGTTTTTCCGTGCGTCTGTTCATCCGTATGTCTGTTCGTCCGTGCGTCTGTTCGTCAGTGCGTCTGTTCGTCTGTGCGTCTGTTCGTCCGTGCGTCTGTTCGTCTGTGCGTCTGTTCATCCGTGCGACTGTTCGCCCGTGCGTCTGTTCGTCCGTGCGTCTGTTCGTCCGTTCATCTGTTTGTCCGAACAGAACCAATTTCGAACATTTTTTTTGATCATAGCTCGAGAAATTAACGAGCATAAGGGCGAAATGTTGGATAAAAATTGAAATTTTGGTGACATTATCCATTTTCGCAACTTTTTTCAATCATACCTCTCTAAAATGTTTAAATACAAGGAGGAAATAGATGAACAAGAATGAAATATCGGTGAGTTCATTCGTTTTTTACCTTTTTTAGATCATAACTCGATAAAATGACGAAAATAAAGTTCGTCCTTGCGTCTGATCGTCCGTGCGTTTGTTCGTCCGTGCATCTGTTCGTTCGTGTGGTAGTTCGTCCGAGCGTCAGTTCATCCGTGCGTCTGTGTGTCCGTGAGTCTGTTCGTCCGTGCGTGTTTTTGTCCGTGCATCTGTTCGTCCGTGCGTCTGTTCGTCCGTGCGTCTGTTCGTCCGTGCCTCTGTTCGTCCGTAAGTCTGTTTGTCCGTGCGTCTTTTTGTCTGTGCGTCTGTTCGTCCGTGCGTCTGTTCGTCCGTTTGTCTGTTCGTCCATGCGTCTGTTCATCCGTATGTCTGTTCGTCCTTGCGTCTGTTCGTCCGTGCGTCTGTTCGTCTGTGCGTCTGTTCTTCCGTGCGACTTTTCTTCCGTGCGTCTGTTCGTCCGTGCATCTGTTCGCCTGTGCGTCTATTCGTCCGTGAGTCTGTACGTCCATGCATCTGTTCATCCGTGCGTCTGTTCGTCTGTGCGTCTGTTCGTCCATGCGTCTGTTCATCCGTGCGTCTGTTCGACCGTGCGTCTGTTCTTTCGTGCGTCTGTTTGTCCGTGCGTCTGTTCATCCGAATATCTGTTCGTCCGTGCGTCTGTTCGTCCATGCATCAGTTCATGTGTGCGTCTGTTCGTCTGTGCGTCTGTTCGTCCATGAGTCTGTTCATCCGTGCGTCTGTTCGACCGTGCGTCTGTTTGTCCGTGCGTCTGTTTGTCCGTGCGTCTGTTCGTCCGTGCGTCTGTTCGTCCGCGCATCTGTTTGTCCGTGCGTCTGTTTGTCCGTGCGTCTGTTAGTCCTTGCGTCTGCTCGTCCATGCGTCTGTTCGTCCATGCGTCTGTTCATCCGTGCGTCTGTTCGACCGTGCGACTGTTCGTCCGTGCAGCTGTTCGTCCGTGCGTCTGTTCGTCCGTGCGTCTGTTTTTCCGTGCGTCTGTTCATCCGCGCGTCTGTTTGTCCGTGCGTCTGTTCATCCGTGCGTCTGTTCGTCCTTGCGTCTGTTCGTCCGTGCGTCTGTTCGTCCATACGTCTATTCGTCCGTGCGTCTGTTCGTCCATGCGTTTGTTAGTTAGTACGTCTGTTCGTCCGTGTGTCTGTTCGTCCGTGCGTCTGCTCGCCTGTGCGTCTGTTTTTCCGTGCGTCTTTACGTCTGTGCGTCTGTTCGTCCGTGCGTCTGCTTTTCCGTGCGTTTGTTTGTCCGTGCGTCTGTTCATCCGAACGTCTGTTTGTCCGTGCGTCTTTTCGTCCGTGCGTCTGTTCGTCCGTGCGTCTCTTCGTCCATGCGTCTGTTCGTCCGTAGGTCTGTTCGTCCATGTGTCTGATTGTCAATGTGTCTGTTCGTCCATGTGTTTTTTTGTCCCTTCATCCGTTCATCCGTGCGTCTGTTCGTCCGTGCGTCTGTTTTTCCGTGCGTCTGTTCGTCCGTGCGTCTGTTCGTCCGTAAGTCTGTTTGTCCGTGCGTCTTTTTGTCTGTGCGTCTGTTCGTTCATGCGTCTATTCGTCCGTGCATCTGTTTGTCCGTGCGTCTGTTCGTCCGTGCGTCTGTTCGTCCGTTTGTCTGTTCGTCCATGCGTCTGTTCATTCGGATGTCTGTTCGTCCTTGCGTCTTTTCGTCCGTGCGTCTGTTCGTCTGTGCGTCTGTTCGTCCGTGCGACTTTTCTTCCGTGCGTCTGTTCGTCCGTGCGTCTGTTCGCCTGTGCGTCTATTCGTCCGTGCGTCTGTACGTCCATGCATCTGTTCATCCGTGCGTCTGTTCGTCTGTGCGTCTGTTCGTCCATGCGTCTGTTCATCCGTGCGTCTGTTCGACCGTGCGTCTGTTCTTCCGTGCGTCTGTTCATCCGTGCGTCTGTTAGACCGTGCGTCTGTTCGTCCGTGCGTCTGTTTGTCCGTGCGTCTTTTCGTCCGTGCGTCTGTTCATCCGCGCATCTGTTTGTCCGTGCGTCTGTATGTCCGTGCGTCTGTTAGTCCTTGCGTCTGTTCGTCCATGCTTCTGTTCGTCCATGCGTCTGTTCATCCGTGTGTCTGTTCGTCTGTGCGTCTGTTCGTCCATGCGTCTGTTCATCCGTGCGTCTGTTCGACCGTGCATCTGTTTGTCCGTGCGTCTGTTAGTCCTTGCGTCTGTTCGTCCATGCGTCTGTACGTCCATGCATCTGTTCATCCGTGCGTCTGTTCGTCTGTGCGTCTGTTCGTCCATGCGTCTGTTCATCCGTGCGTCTGTTCGACCGTGCGTCTGTTCTTCCGTGCGTCTGTTTGTCCGTGCGTCTGTTCATCCGTATGTCTGTTCGTCCGTGCGTCTGTTCGTCCATGCTTCTGTTTATCCGTGCGTCTGTTCGTCTGTGCGTCTGTTCGTCCATGAGTCTGTTCATCCGTGCGTCTGTTAGACCGTGCGTCTGTTCGTCCGTGCGTCTGTTTGTCCGTGCGTCTGTTCGTCCGTGCGTATGTATGTCCGTGCTTCTGTTTGTCCGTGCGTCTGTTCGACCGTGCGTCTGTTCATCCGTATGTTTGTTCGTCCGTGCGTCTATTCGTCCGTGCGTCTGCTTTTCAGTGCGTCTGTTCGTCTGTGCGTCTGTTCGTCCGTGCGTCTGTTCGTCCGTGCGTCTGTTCGTCCATGTTTCTGTTCGTCCGTGCGTCTATTCGTCCGTGCGTCTGTTCGTCCGTGCGTCTGTTTGTCCGTGCGACTTTTTGTCCGTGCGTCTGTTTGTCCGTCCGTCTGTTCGTCTGTGCGTCTGTTTGTTCATGCGTTTGTTGGTCCGTACATCTGTTTGTCCGAACACAACCGTTTTCGAAATTTTTTTTGATGATACCTTTAGGAAATAATTATAATAAGGGCTAAATATTGAATATAAATACAAATTTGGTGAAATAGTCCGTTTTTGAAACTTTTATTCGATTATACCTCGCTAAAATTACGAAAATAATGGCAAAAAAGGGGAACAAGATTGAAATATTGGTGAAATAATTCGTTTTTTAGTTTTCTTCGGTCATACCTTAATAAAATGACGAAAATTAGGTTCGTCCGTAAGTCTGATCGTGCGAGCGATTGTTCCTTCATGCTTCAGTTCGTCCGTGCGTCTGTTCGTAAGTGTGTCTGTTCGTCAATGCGTCCGTTCGTCCATGATAATATTTTCCGAGCGTCTGTTCCTCCGTGCGTCTTTTCGTCCGTGCGTCTATTCATCCGAGCGACTGTTCAACCGTGCGCCTGTTCGACCCTGCTTCCGTTCTTCCGTGCGTCTGTTCGTATGTGCGTATGTACGTCCGTGCTATTTTCGTCCATGCGTCTGTTCGTCCGTGGGTCTGATCGTTCGTGCCAATATTCGTCCGTGCGTCTGTTCGTCTGTGCGTCTGTTTATCCATGCGTCTGTTCATACGTTTTTCTGTTCGTCTGTGCGAGTTTTTGTCCAAGCGTCTGTTCGTCTGTTCATCTGTTTGCCCGAACAGAACCGTTTTCGAAATTGTTTTCGATCATACCTTTAGAAAATAATGAAAATAAGGGCAAAATATTGGATAAAATATAAATTTGGTGAAATTGTCCGTTTTCGAAATTTTTTTTAAATCATACCTCGCTGAAATTACGAAAATAGGGTCGATAAAGAGAAACATGATTGAAATATCGGTGAATTATTTCGTTTCTTAGCTTTTTTCGATCATACCTTAATAAAATGACGAAAATAAGGTTCGACCGGGCGACTGATCGTCCGAGCGATTGTTCCTTCATGCTTCAGTTCGTCCGTGCGTCTGTTCGTCCGTGCGACTACTCGTCTGTGCGTCTATTCGTCCATGCGACTGTTCATCCATACATCTATTTCTCCACACAGAACTAATTTCGAACATTTTTTTGATCATAGCTTGAGAAAATAACGAACATAAGGGCGAAATAGTAGATAAAAATTGAAATTTCAGTGACAATATACATTTTCGAAACCTTTTTCTATCATACCTCCATAAAATGACGAAAAAATAGGGGAAAATAGATGAACTAGATTGAAATATCGGTGAATTCATTCGTTTTTTACCATATTTAGATCAAACCTCAATAAAAGGACGAAAATAAGGTTCGTCCGTGCGTCTGTTCGTCCGAATGTCTGTTCGTCCGTTAGTCTGTCATCCGTTCGACTATTCGTCCGTGCGTCTGTTCGTTCTTTCGTCTGTTCGTCCGAGCGTCTGTTCATCCGTGCGTCTGTTTGTCCGTTCGTGTGTTCGTCCGTGCGTCTGTTTGTCCGTGCATCTGTACGTCCGTGTGTCTGTTGTCCGTGCGTCTGTTCGTCCGTGCGTCTGTTCATCCTTGCGTCTGTTCATCCGTGCGTCTGTTCGTCCGTGCGTCTGTTTGTCTGTGCGTCGGTTCGTCCGTGCATCTGTTCGTCCGTGCGTCTGTTCGTTCGTGCGTGTGTTCGTCCGTGCATCTGTTTGTCCGTGCGTCTGTTTGTCCGTGCGTCTGTTTGTCCATGCGTCTGTTCGTCCGTGCGTCTGTTCATCCGTGTGTCAGTTCATCCGTGCGTCTGTTCGTCCGTGCGTCTGTTCGTCCTTGCGTCTGTTCGTCCGTGCGTCTGTTCATCCGTGCGACTGTTCGCCCGTGCGTCTGTTCGTCCGTGCGTCTGTTCGTCCATGCGTATGTTCATCCGTGCGTCTGTTCGTCCGTGCATCTGTTTGTCCGTGCGTCTGTTCGTCCGTGCGTCTGTTCGTCCGTGCGTCTGTTCGTCCATGCGTCTGTTCATCCGTGCGTCTGTTCGTCTGTGCGTCTGTTCGTCCGTGCGTCTTTTCGTCCGTGCGTCTGTTCGTCCGTGCGTTTGTTCGTCCGTGCGTCTGTTCGTCCGTGCGTCTGTTTGCCTGTGCGTCTGTTCATCCGTGCGTCTGTACGTCCGAGCGTCTGTTCGTCCGTGCGTCTGTTCGTCCGTGCGTCTGTTCGTCCATGCGTATGTTCATCCGTGCGTCTGTTCTTCCGTGCGTCTGTTCATCCGTATGTCTGTTCGTCCGTGCGTCTGTTCGTCCGTGCGTCTGTTCGTCCGTGCGTCTGTTCATCCATGCGCCTGTTCATCCGTTCGTCTGTTCGTCTGTGCGTGTTTTTGTCCATGCGTCTGTTTGTCAAACAGATGAACATCTTTTTGTCCGTACAGAACCGTTTTCGAAATTTTTTTCGGTCATACCTTTAGAAAATAATAAAAATAAGGGCAAAATATTGGATTAAATATATATTTGGTGAAATTGTCCGATTTAGAAATTTTTTTCCGATCATACCTCGCTAAAATTACGAAAATAGGGGCGATTAAGAGAAACAAGATTGAAATATCGGTGAATTATTTCGTTTCATAGCTTTTTACGATCAAACCTTAAAAAAATGACGAATATAAGGTTCGACCGGGCGTCAGATCGTCCAAGCGATTTTTCTTTTTTGATTCAGTTCGTATGTGCCCCTGTTTGTCCATGCGTTTGTTCATCCGTACATCTGTTTCTCCAAACAGAACCAATTTTGAACCTTATTTGATCATAGTTTGAGAAAATAACGAATATAATGGCGAAATATTGGATAAAAATTGAAATTTCGGTGACAATATAAATTTTCGAAACTTTTTTCAATCATACATCTCTAAAATAACGAAAAGTAAGGGATAAATAGATGATCAAGATTGAAATATCGGTGTATTCATTTTTTATACCATATTTAGATCATACCTCGATAAAATGACGAAAATAAGGTTCGTCCGTGCGTCTGTTCGTCCGTGCGTCTGTTCGTCCGTGCATCTGTTCGATCGTGTGACAGTTCGTCCGAGCGTCAGTTCATCCGTGCGTCTGTTCGTCCGTGAGTCTGTTCGTCCGTGCGTCTGTTTGTCCGTACGTCTGTTCGTCCGTGCGTCTGTTCGTCCGTGCGTCTGTTCGTCCGTGCGTCTGTTCGTCCGTGCGTCTGTTCATCAGTGCGTCTGTTTGTCCGTGCGTCTGTTTGTCTGTGCGTCTGTTCGTCCATGCGTCTGTTCGTCCGTGCATCTGTTTGTCCGTGCGTCTGTTCGTCCGTGCGTCTGTTCGTCCGTGCGTCTGTTCGTCCATGCGTCTGTTCATCCGTATGTCTGTTCGTCCGTGCGTCTGTTCGTCCGTGCGTCTGTTCGTCTGTGCGTCTGTTCGTCCGTGCGTCTTTCCTTCCGTGCGTCTGTTAGTCCGTGCGTCTGTTCGCCTGTGCGTCTATTCGTCCGTGCATCTGTTTGTCCGTGCGTCTGTTCGTCCGTGCGTCTGTTCGTCCGTTTGTCTGTTCGTCCATACGTCTGTTCATCCGTATGTCTTTTCGTCCTTGCGTCTGTTCGTCCGTGCGTCTGTTTGTCTGTGCGTCTGTTCGTCCGTGCGTCTGTTCGTCCGTGCGTCTGTTCGTCCGTAAGTCTGTTTGTCCGTGCGTCTTTTTGTCTGTGCGTCTGTTCGTTCATGCGTCTATTCGTCCGTGCATCTGTTTTCCGTGCGTCTTTTCGTCCGTGCGTCTGTTCGTCCGTTTGTCTGTTCGTCCATGCGTTGCTCATCCGTATGTCTGTTCGTCCTTGCGTCTGTTCGTCCGTGCGTCTGTTCGTCTGTGCGTCTGTTCGTCCGTGCGACTTTTCTTCCGTGCGTCTGTTCGTCCGTGCGTCTGTTCACCTGTGCGTCTATTCGTCCGTGCGTCTGTACGTCCATGCATCTGTTCATCCGTGCGTCTGTTCGTCTGTGCGTCTGTTCGTCCATGCGTCTGTTCATCCGTGCTCTGTTCGACCGTGCGTCTGTTCTTCCGTGCGTCTGTTCGTCCGTGCGTCTGTTCTTCCGTATGTCTGTTCGTCCGTGCGTCTGTTCGTCCATGCATCTGTTCATCCGTGCGTATGTTCGTCTGTGCGTCTGTTCGTCCATGCGTCTGTTCATCCGTGCGTCTGTTCGACCGTGCGTCTGTTCGTCCGTGCGTCTGTTTGTCCGTGCGTCTGTTCGTCCGTGCGTCTGTTCGTCTCCGCATCTGTTTGTCCGTGCGTCTGTTTGTCCGTGCGTCTGTTCGTCCTTGCGTCTGTTCGTCCGTGCGTCTGTTCGTCCATGAGTTTGCTCGTTAGTGCGTCTGTTCGTCCGTGTGTCTGTTCGTCTCCGCATCTGTTTGTCCGTGCGTCTTTTTGTCTGTGCGTCTGTTCGTTCATGCGTCTATTCGTCCGTGCATCTGTTTTCCGTGCGTTTGTTTGTCCGTGCGTCTGTTCATCCGAACGTCTGTTTGTCCGTGCGTCTGTTCGTCCGTGCGTCTGTTCGTCCGTGCGTCTCTTCGTCCATGCGTCTGTTCGTCCGTGCGTCTGTTCGTCCATGTGTCTGTTTGTCAATGCGTCTGTTCGTCCATGTGTTTTTTTGTCCCTTCATCTGTTCATCCATGCGTCTTTTCGTCCGTGCGTCTGTTTGTCCGTGCGTCTGTTCGTCCGTGCGTCTGTTCGTCCGTGCGTCTGTTTGTCCGTGCGTCTGTTCGTCCGTGCGTCAGTTCATCCGAACGTCTGTTCGTCCGTGCGTCTGTTCGTCCGTGCGTCTGTTCGTTCGTGCGTCTGTTCGTCCATGTTTCTGTTCGTCGGTGCGTCTATTCGTCCGTGCGTCTGTTCGTCCGTGCGTCTTTTTGTCCGTGCGTCTATTTGTCCGTCCGTCTGTTCGTCTATGCGTCTGTTTGTTCATGCGTTTGTTGGTCCGTACATCTGTTTGTCTTAACACAACCGTTTTCGAAATTTTTTTTGATCATACCTTTATAATTATAATAAGGGCTAAATATTGAATATAAATACAAATTTGGTAAAATTGTCCGTTTTTGAAACTTTTTTTCGATCATACCTCGCTAAAATTACGAAAATAATGGCAAAAAAGGGGAACAAGATTGAAATATCGGTGAATTTATTCGTTTTTTAGTTTTTTTCGGTCATACCTTAATAAAATGACGAAAATTAGGATCGTCCGTAAGTCTTATCGTGCGAGCGATTGTTTCTTCATGCTTCAGTTCGTCCGTTCGTTTGTTCGTAAGTGTGTCTGTTCGTCAATGCATCCGTTCGTCCATGATAATTTTTTCCGTTTGTCTGTTCTTCCGTGCGTCTGTTCGTCCGTGCGTCTATTCATCCAAGCGACTGTTCAACCGTGCGCCTGTTCGACCCTGCTTCCGTTCTTCCGTGCGTCCGTTCGTATGTGCGTATGTACGTCCGTGCTATTTTCGTCCATGCGTCTGATCATACGAGTGATTGTTCTTCCGTGCGTCTTTTCGACCGTGCGTCTTTTCGTCCGTGCATCATTTCGTCCTTGCGTCTTTTCGTCCATGGGTCTGATCGTTCGTGCGTCTGTTCGTCCACGCATCTGTTTGTCCGTGCGTCTGTTTGTCCGTGCGTCTGTTCGTCCTTGCGTCTGTTCGTCCATGCGTCTGTTCGTCCATGCGTCTGTTCATCCGTGCGTCTGGTCGTCCGTGAGTCTGTTCGTCCATGCGTCTGTTCATCCGTGCGTCTGTTCGTCCGTGCGTCTGTTCGTCCATGCGTTTGTTCGTTAGTGCGTCTGTTCGTCCGTGTGTCTGTTCGTCCGTGCGTTTTTTCGTCTGTGCGTCTGTTTATCCGTGCGTCTGTACGTCTGTGCGTCTGTTCGTCCGCGCGTCTGTTCGTCCGTGAGTCTGCTTTTCTGTGCGTCTATTTGTCCGTGCGTCTGTTCATCCGAACGTCTATTCGTCCGTGCGTCTGTTCGTCCGTGCGTCTGTTCGTCCGTGCGTCTCTTCGTCCTTGCGTCTGTTCGTCCGTGCGTCTGTTCGTCCATGTTTCTGTTGAATCAATGCGTCTGTTCGTCCATGTGTTTTTTTGACCCTTCGTCTGTTCGTCCGTGCGTCTGTTCGTCGGTGCGTCTTTTTGTTCGTGCATCTGTTCGTCCGTGGCTCTGTTCATCCAAGCGTCTATTCGTCCGTGCGTCTGTTTGTCTGTGCGACTGTTCGTCCATGCGTTTGTTCGTCCGTACATCTGATTGTCCGAACAGAACCAATGTCGAACATTTTTTGATCATACCTCTCTAATATGACAAAAAAAGGGGAAATATATGAACAAGATTGAAATATCGTTGAATTCATTAGTTTGATACCTTTTTCTGACCAAACCTCGATAGCATGACGAAAATAAAGTTCGTCCTTGCGACTGTTCGTCCGTGCGTCTGTTTGTCCGTGCGTCTGTTCGTTCGTGTGGTAGTTCGTTCGAGCGTCAGTTCATCCGTGCGTCTGTTCGTCCATGCGTCTGTTTGTCCGTGCGTCTTTTTGTATGTGCGTCTGTTTGTCCGTCCGTTTGTTCGTCTGTGCGTCTGTTTGTTCATGCGTCTGTTGGTCCGTACATCTGTATGTCCGAACACAACCGTTTTCGAAATTTTTTTTGATCATACCTTTAGGAAATAATGATAATAAGGGCTAAATATTGAATATAAATACAAATTTGGTGAAATTGTCCGTTTTTGAAACTTTTTTTCGATCATACCTCGCTTAAATTACGAAAATAATGGCAAAAAAGGGGAACAAGATTGAAATATCGGTGAATTAATTCGTTTTTTAGTATTCTTCCGTCATACCTTAATAAAATGACGAATATTAGGTTCGTCCGTAAGTCTTATCGTGCGAGCGATTGTTCCTTCATGCTTAAGTTCGTCCGTGCGTCTGTTCGTAAGTGTGTCTGTTCGTCAATGCGTCCGTTCGTCCATGATAATGTTTTCCGTGCGCCTGTTCTTCCGTGCGTCTGTTCGTCCATGCGTCTATTCATCCGAGCGACTGTTCAACCGTGCGCCTGTTCGACCCTGCATCCGTTTTTCCGTGCGTCCATTCGTATGTGTCCGTGCTATTTTCGTCCATGCGTCTGATCGTACGAGTGATTGTTCTTCCGTGCTACTTTTCGACCGTGCGTCTTTTCGTCCGTGCATCATTTCGTCCTTGCGTCTGTTCGTCCGTGGGTCTGATCGTTCGTGCCAATATTCGTCCGTGCGTCTGTTCGTCCGTGCGTCTGTTCATCAATGCGTCTGTTCATCCGTTCGTTTGTTCGACTGTGCGTGTTTTTGTCCAAGCGTCTGTTCGTCTGTTCATCTGTTTGCCCGAACAGAACCGTTTTCGAAATTGTTTTCGATCATACCTTTAGAAAATAATGAAAATAAGGGTAAAATATTGGATAAAATATAAATTTGGTGAAATTGTCGGTTTTTGAAATTTTTTTTCGATCATACCTCGCTGAAATTACGAAAATAGGGTCGATAAAGAGAAACATGATTGAAATATCGGTGAATTATTTCGTTTCTTAGCTTTTTTCGATCATACCTCAATAAAATGACGAAAATAAGGTTCGACCGGGCGACTGATAGTCCGAGCGATCGTTCCTTCATGCTTCAGTTCGTCCATGCGTCTGTTCATCCGTACATCTATTTCTCCAGACAGAACTAATTTCGAACATTTTTTTGATCATAGTTTAGAAAATAACGAACATAAGGGCGAAATAGTAGATAAAAATTGAAATTTCAGTGACAATATACATTTTCGAAACCTTTTTCTATCATACCTCCCTAAAATGACGAAAATTTAGGGGAAAATAGATGAACTAGATTGAAATATCGGTGAATTCATTCGTTTTTTACCATATTTAGATCATACCTCAATAAAAGGACGAAAATAAGGTTCGTCCGTGCGTCTGTTCGTCCGTGAGTTTGTTCGTCCGTGCATCTGTTTGTCCGTGCGTCTGTACGCCCGTGCATCTGTTCGTTCATGCGTATGTTCGTCCGAGCGTCTGTTCATCCGTGCGTCTGTTCGTCCGTGCGTCTGTTTGTCCGTGCGTCTGTACGTCCGTGCGTCTGTCTGTCCATGCATCTGTTCGTCCATGCATCTGTTCGTCCGTGTGTCTGTTCGTCCGTGCGTCTGTTCGTCCGTACATCTGATTGTCTGAACAGAACCAATGTAAAACATTTTCGATCATAGCTGGAGAAAATAACGAAAATAAGAGCGAAATAATGTTTAAAAAATGAAATTTCAGTGAAATTATCCGTTTTCGAACCTTTTTTCGATCATACCTCTCTAATATGACGAAAAAAAAGGGTGAAATAGATGAACAAGATTGAAATATTGTTGAATTCATTTGTTATTTTACCTTTTTTAGATCATACCTCAATAGAATGACGAAAATAAGGTTCGTCCGTGCGTCTGTTTGTCTGTGCGCCTGTTCGTCCGTGCATCTGTTCGTCCATGCGTTTGTTCATCCGTACATCTGTTTCTCCAAACAGAACCAATTTCGAAGCTTATTTGATCAAAGCTTGAGAAAATAACGAATATAAAGAATAAATAGTGGATAACAATTGAAATTTCGGTGACAATATACATTTTCGAAACTTTTTTCAATCATACCACTCTAAAATGACGAAAAGTAAGGGATAAATAGATGAACAAGATTGAAATATGGTTGAATTCATTGGTTTTTTACCTTTTTTAGATCATACCTCGATAGAGTGATGAAAATAAAGTTCGTCCGTGCGTCTGTTCGTCCATGCGTTTGTTCGTCCGTGCATCTGTTCGTTCGTGCGTCTGTTCGTCCGAGCGTCTGTTAATCTGTGCGTCTCTTCGACAGTGCGACCGTTCTTCCATGCGTCTGTTCGTCCGAATGTCTGTTCGTCCGTTAGTCTGTCATCCGTTCGACTATTCGTCCGTGCGTCTGTTCGTTCATGCGTCTGTTCGTTCCAGCGTCTGTTCATCTGTGCGTCTGTTTGTCCGTGCGTGTGTTCGTCCGTGCGACTGTTCGCCCGTGCGTCTGTTCGTCCGTGCGTCTGTTCGTCCGTACATCTGTTTGTCCGAACAGAACCAATTTCGAACATTTTTTTTGATCATAGCTCGAGAAATTAACGAGCATAAGGGCGAAATGTTGGATAAAAATTGAAATTTTGGTGACATTATCCATTTTCGCAACTTTTTTCAATCATACCTCTCTAAAATGTTTAAATACAAGGCGGAAATAAATGAACAAGAATGAAATATCGGTGAGTTCATTCGTTTTTTACCTTTTTTAGATCATAACTCGATAAAATGACGAAAATAAAGTTCGTCCTTGCGTCTGTTCGTCCGTGCGTTTGTTCATCCGTGCGTCTGTTCGTCCGTGAGTCTGTTCGTCCGTGCGGATTTTTGTCCGTGCATCTCTTCGTCCGTGCGTCTGTTCGTCCGTGTGTCTGTTCGTCCGTGCATCCGTTTGTCCGTGCGTCTGTTCGTCCGTGCGTCTGTTCGTCCGTGCGTCTGTTCGTCCATGCGTCTGTTCATCAATATGTCTGCTCGTCCGTGCGTCTGTTCGTCCGTGCGTCTGTTCGTCTGTGCGTCTGTTCGTCCGTGCGTCTTTTCTTCCGTGCGTCTGTTCGTCCGTGCATCTGTTTGCCTGTGCGTCTGTTCGTCCGTGCGTCTGTACGTCCGTGCGTCTGTTCGTCCGTGCGTCTGTTCGTCCATGCGTATGTTCATCCGTGCGTCTGTTCGTCCGTGCATCTGTTCGTTCTTGTGACAGTTCGTCCTTGCGTCTGTTCTTACGTGCGTCTGTTCGTCCGTGCGTCTGTTCTTCCGTGCGTCTGTTCATCCGTGCGTCTGTTTGTCCGTGCGTCTGTTTGTCTGTGCGTCTGTTCGTCCATGCGTCTGTTCGTCCGTGCATCTGTTTGTCCGTGCGTCTGTTCGTCCGTGCGTCTGTTCGTCCGTGCGTCTGTTTGTCCATGCGTCTGTTCATCCGTATGTCTATTCGTCCGTGCGTCTGTTCGTCCGTGCGTCTGTTCGCCTGTGCGTCTGTTCGTCCGTGCGTCTTTTCTTCCGTGCGTCTGTTCGTTCGTGCGTCTGTTCGCCTGTGTTTCTGTTCGTCCGTGCGTCTGTACGTCCGTGCATCTGTTCGTCCGTGATTCTGTTCGTCCGTGCGTTTGTTCGTCCATGCGTATGTTCATCCGTGCGTCTGTTTTTCCTTGCGTCTGTTCATCCGTATGTCTGTTCGTCCGTGCGTCTGTTCGTCAGTGCGTCTGTTCGTCTGTGCGTCTGTCCGTCCGTGCGTCTGTTCGTCTGTGCGTCTGTTCATCCGTGCGACTGCTCGCACGTGCGTCTGCTCGTCCGTGCGTCTGTTCGTCCGTACATCTGTTTGTCCGAACAGAACCAATTTCGAACATTTTTTTTATCATAGCTCGAGAAATTAACGAGCAAAAGGGCGAAATGTTGGATAAAAATTGAAATTTTGGTGACATTATCCATTTTCGCAACTTTTTTCAATCATACCTCTCTAAAATGTTTAAATACAAGGCGGAAATAAATGAACAAGAATGAAATATCGGTGAGTTCATTCGTTTTTTACCTTTTTTAGATCATAACTCGATAAAATGACGAAAATAAAGTTCGTCCTTGCGTCTGTTCGTCCGTGCGTTTGTTCATCCATGCGTCTGTTCGTCCGTGAGTCTGTTCGTCCGTGCGTATTTTTGTCCGTGCATCTGTTCGTCCGTGCGTCTGTTCGTCCGTGCGTCTGTTCGTCCGTGCGTCTGTTCGTTCGTGCGTCTGTTCGTCCGTTAGTCTGTTCGTCCATGCGTCTATTCGTCCGTTTGTCTTTTCGTCCATGCGTCTGTTCATCCGTATGTCTGTTCGTTCTTGTGTCTGTTCGTCTGTGCGTCAGTTCATCCGTGCGTCTGTTTGTCCGTGAGTCTGTTCATCCGTGCGTGTTTTTGTCCGTGCGTCTGTTAGTCCGTTCGTCTGTTCGTCCGTGCGTCTGTTCGTCCGTGCGTCTGTTTGTCCGTGCGTCTTTTTGTCGGTGCGTCTGTTCGTTCATGCGTCTATTCGTCCGTGCATCTGTTTGTCCGTGCGTCTGTTCGTCCGTGCGTCTGTTCGTCCGTTTGTCTGTTCGTCCTTGCGTCTGTTCGTCCGTGCGTCTGTTCACCTGTGCGTCTATTCGTCCGTGCGTCTGTACGTCCGTGCGTCTGTTCGTCCGTGAGTCTGTTCGTCCGTGCGTCTGTTTGTCCATGCATCTGTTCATCCGTGCGTCTGTTCGTCTGTGCGTCTGTTCATCCATGCGTCTGTTCATCCGTGCGCCTGTTCGACCGTGCGTCTGTTCTTCCGTGCGTCTGTTCGTCCGTGCGTCTGTTCTTCCGTATGACTGTTCGTCCGTGCGTCTGCTCGTCCATGCGTATGTTCATCCGTGCGTCTGTTCTTCCGTGCGTGTGTTCATCCGTATGTCTGTTCGTCCATGCGTCTGTTCGTAAGTGCGTCTGTTCGTCAGTGCGTCTGCTCGTCCGTGCGACATTTCTTCCGTGCGTCTGTTCGACCGTGCATCTGTACGTCCATGCATCTGTTCATCCGTGCGTCTGTTCGTCTGTGCGTCTGCTCGTCCATGCGTCTGTTCATCCGTGCGTCTGTTCGACCGTGCGTCTGTTCATCCGTGCGTCTGTTCGTCCGTGCGTCTGTTCTTCCGTATGTTTGTTCGTCCGTGCGTCTGTTCGTCCATGCATCTGTTCATCCGTGCGTCTGTTCGTCTCTTTGTCTGTTCGTCCATGCGTCTGTTCATCCGTGCGTCTGTTCGACCGTGCGTCTGTTCGTCCGTGCGTCTGTTTGTCCGTGCGTCTGTTCGTCCGTGCGTCTGTTCGTCTGCGCATCTGTTTGTCCGTGCGTCTGTTTGTCCGTGCGTCTGTTCGTCCTTGCGTCTGTTCGTCCATGCGTCTATTCGTCCATGCGTCTGTTCATCCGTGCGTCTGTTCGACAGTGCGACTGTTCGTCCGTGCGGCTGTTCGTCCGTACGTCTGTTCGTCCGTGCGTCTATTTGTCCGTGCGTCTGTTCGTCCGGGCATCTGTTTGTCCTTGCGTCTGTTTATCCGTGCGTCTGTTCGTCCTTGCGTCTGTTCGTCCGTGCGTCTGTTCGTCCATACGTTTGTTCATTCGTGCGTCTATTCGTCCGTGCGTCTGTTCGTCCATGAGTTTGTTCGTTAGTGCGTCTGTTCGTCCGTGTGTCTGTTCGTCCGTGCGCCTGTTCGCCTGTGAGTCTGTTTATCCGTGCGTCTGTACGTCTGTGCGTCTGTTCGTCCGTGCGTCTGTTCGTCCGTGCGTCTGTTCGTCCGTGCGTCTGCTTTTCCATTCGTTTGTTTGTCCGTGCGTCTGTTCATCCGAACGTCTAATTGTCCGTGCGTCTGTTCGTCCGTGCGTCTGTTCGTCCGTGCGTCTCTTCGTCCATGCGTCTGTTCGTCCGTGCGTCTGTACGTCCATGTGTCTGTTTGTCAATTCGTCTGTTCGTCCATGTGTTTTTTTGTCCCTTCATCTGTTCATCCGTGCGTCTGTTCCTCCGTGCGTCTGCTTGTCCGTGCGTCTGTTCGTCCGTGCGTCTGTTCGTCCGTGCGTCTGTTCATCCGTATGTCTGTTCGTCCGTGCGTCTATTCGTCCGTGCGTCTGCTTTTCAGTGCGTCTGTTCGTCTGTGCGTCTGTTCGTCCGTGCGTCTGTTCGTCCATGCGTCTGTTCGTCCGTGCGTTTGTTTTTCCGTGCGTCTGTTTATCCGTGCGTCTGTTCATCCGAACGTCTGTTCGTCCGTGCGTCTGTTCGTCCGTGCGTCTGCTCGTCCGTGCGTCTATTCGTCCGTGCGTCTGTTCGTCCGTGCGTCTGTTTGTCCGTGCGTCTGTTTGTCCGTCCTTCTTTTCGTCTATGCGTCTGTTTGTTCATGCGTTTGTTGGTCCGTACATCTGTTTGTCCGAACACAATCGTTTTCGAAATTTTTTTTGATCATACCTTTAGGAAATAATTATAATAAGGGCTAAATATTGAATATAAATACAAATTTGGTGAAATTGTCCGTTTTTGAAACTTTTTTTCGACCATACCTCGCTAAAATTACGAAAATAATAGCAAAAAAGGGAAACAAGATTGAAATATCGATGAATTAATTCGTTTTTTAGTTTTTTTCGGTCATACCTTAATAAAATGACGTAAATTAGGTTCGTCCGTAAGTCTGATCGTGCGAGCGATTGTTCCTTCATGCTTCAGTTCGTCCGTGCGTCTGTTCGTAAGTGTGTCTGTTCGTCAATGCGTCCGTTCGTCCATGATAATTTTTTCCGTTCCTCTGTTCTTCCGTGCGTCTGTTCGTCCGTGCGTCTATTCATCCGAGCTACTGTTCAACCGTGCGCCTGTTCGACCCTGCTTCCGTTCTTCCGTGCGTCCGTTCGTATGTGCGTATGTACGTCCGTGCTATTTTCGTCCATGCGTCTGATCATACGAGTGATTGTTCTTCCGTGCGTCTTTTCGACCGTGCGTCTTTTCGTCCGTGCATCATTACGTCCTTGCGTCTGTTCGTCCATGGGTCTGATCGTTCGTGCCAATATTCGTCCGTGCGTCTGTTCGTCCTTGCGTCTGTTCATCCATGCGTCTGTTCATCCGTTTTTCTGTTCGTCTGTGCGTGTTTTTGTCCAAGCGTCTGTTCGTCTGTTCATCTGTTTGCCCGAACAGAACCGTTTTCGAAATTGTTTTCGATCATACCTTTAGAAAATAATGAAAATAAGGACAAAATATTGGATAAAATATAAATTTGGTGAAATTGTCCGTTTTCGAAATTTTTTTCCGATCATACCTCGCTAAAATTACGAAAATAGGGTCGATAAAGAGAAACATGATTGAAATATCGGTGAATTATTTCGTTTCTTAGCTTTTTTCGATCATACCTTAATAAAATGACGAAAATAAGGTTCGACCGGGCGACTGATCGTCCGAGCGATTGTTCCTTCATGCTTCAGTTCGTCCGTGCGTCTGTTCGTCCATGCGTTTGTTCATCCGTACATCTGTATCTCAAAATAGAACCAATTTCGAACCTTATTTGATCATAGTTTGAGAAAATAACGAATATAATGGCGAAATAGTGGATAAAAATTGAAATATCGGTGACAATATACATTTTCGAAACTTTTTTCAATCATACATCTCTAAAATGACGAAAAGTAAGGGATAAATAGATGATCAAGATTGAAATATCGGTGTATTCATTTTTTTTCCATATTTAGATCATACCTCGATAAAATGACGAAAATAAGGTTCGTCCGTGCGTCTGTTTGTCCGTGCGTGTGTTCGTCCGTGCGTCTGTTTGTCCGTGCGTCTTTACGTCCGTGTGTCTGTTGTCCATGCGTCTGTTCATCCGTGCGTCTGTTCATCCGTTTGTCTGTTCGTCCATGCGTCTGTTCATCCGTATGTCTGTTTGTCATTGCGTCTGTTCGTCCGTGCGTCTGTTCGTCCGTGCGTCTGTTCGTCCGTGCGTCTGTTTGTCCGATCGTCTTTTTGTCTGTGCGTCTGTTCGTTCATGCGTCTATTCGTCCGTGCATCTGTTTGTCCGTGCGTCTGTTCGTCCGTGCGTCTGTTCGTCCGTTTGTCTGTTCGTCCATACGTCTGTTCATCCGTATGTCTGTTGGTCCTTGCGTCTGTTCGTCCGTGCGTCTGTTCGTCTGTGCGTCTGTTCGTCCGTGCGACTTTTCTTCCGTGCGTCTGTTCGTCCATGCGTCTGCTCACCTGTGCGTCTATTCGTCCGTGCGTCTGTACGTCCGTGCGTCTGTTCGTCCGTATGTCTGTTCGTCCGTGCGTCTGTTCGTCCATGCATCTGTTCATCCGTGCGTCTGTTCGTCTGTGCGTCTGTTCGTCCATGCGTCTGTTCATCCGTGCGTCTGTTCGACCGTGCGTCTGTTCTTCCGTGCGTCTGTTCGTCCGTGCGTCTGTTCTTCCGTATGACTGTTCGTCCGTGCGTCTGTTCGTCCATGCGTATGTTCATCCGTGCGTCTGTTCTTCCGTGCGTCTGTTCATCCGTATGTCTGTTCGTCCGTGCGTCTGTTCGTCAGTGCGTCTGTTCGCAAGTGCGTCTGTTCGTCAGTGCGTCTGTTCGTCCGTGCGTCTGTTCATCTGTGCGTCTGTTCATCCGTGCGACTGTTCGCCCGTGCGTCTGTTCGTCCATTCGTCTGTTCGTCCGTACATCTGTTTGTCCGAACAGAACCAATTTCGAACATTTTTTTTGATCATAGATCGAGAAATTAACGAGCATAAGGGCGAAATGTTGGATAAAAATTGAAATTTTGGTGACATTTTCCATTTTCGCAACTTTTTTCAATCATACCTCTCTAAAATGTCAAAATACAAGGAGGAAATAAATGAACAAGAATGAAATATCGGTGAATTCATTCGTTTTTTACCTTTTTTAGATCATAACTCGATATAATGACGAAAATAAAGTTCGTCCTTGCGTCTGTTCGTCCGTGCGTTTGTTCGTCCGTGCATCTGTTCGTTCGTGTGGTAGTTCGTCCGAGCGTCAGTTCATCCGTGCGTCTGTTCGTCCGTGAGTCTGTTCGTCCGTGCGTGTTTTTGTCCGTGCAACTTTTCGTCCGTGCGTCTGTTCGTCCGTGCGTCTGTTCGTCCGTGCGTCTGTTCGTCCGTAAGTCTGTTTGTCCGTGCGTCTTTTTGTCTGTGCGTCTGTTCGTTCATGCGTCTATTCGTCCGTGCATCTGTTTGTCCTTGCGTCTGTTCGTCCATGCAACTGTTCGTCCGTTTGTCTGTTCGTCCATACGTCTGTTCATCCGTATGTCTGTTCGTCCTTGCGTCTGTTCGTCCGTGCGTCTGTTCGTCTGTGCGTCTGTTCGTCCGTTCGACTTTTCTTCCTTGCGTCTGTTCGTCCGTGCGTCTGTTCGCCTGTGCGTCTGTTCGTTCGTGCGTCTGTACGTCCGTGCGTCTGTTCGTCCGTGAGTCTGTTCGTCCGTGCGTCTGTTCGTCCATGCATATGTTCTTCCGTGCGTCTGTTCGTCCGTGCGTCTGTTCATCCGTATGTCTGTTCGTCCGTGCGTCTGTTCGTCCATGCGTCTATTCATCCGTGCGTCTGTTCGTCTGTGCGTCTGTTCGTCCATGCGTCTGCTCCACCGTGCGTCTGTTCGACCGTGCGTCTGTTCGTCCGTGCGTCTGTTTGTCCGTGCGTCTGTTCGTCCGTGCGTCTGTTCGTCCACGCATCTGTTTGTCCGTGCGTCTGTTTGTACGTGCGTCTGTTCGTCCGTGCGTCTGTTCGTCCCTGCGTCTCTTCGTCCTTGCGTCTGTTCGTCCGTGCGTCAGTTCGTCCATGTGTCTGTTGAATCAATGCGTCTGTTCGTCCATGTGTTTTTTTGTCCGTGCATCAGTTCGTTCGTGCGTCTGTTCGTCCGAATGTCTGTTCGTCCGTTAGTCTGTCATCCGTTCGACTATTCGTCCGTGCGTCTGTTCGTTCATGCGTCTGTTCGTCCGAGCGTCTGTTCATCCGTGCATCTGTTTGTCCGTGCGTGTGTTCGTCCGTGCGTCTGTTTGTCCGTGCGTCTGTACGTCCGTGTGTCTGTTGTCCATGCGTCTGTTCGTCCGTGCGTCTTTTCATCCGTGCGTCTGTTCATCCGTGCGTCTGTTCGTCCGTGCGTCTGTTTGTCTGTGCGTCGGTTCGTCCGTGCGTCTGTTCGTCCGTGCGTCTGTCCGTCCGTGCGTGTGTTCGTCCGTGCGTCTGTTTGTCCGTGCGTCTGTTTGTCCATGCGTCTGTTTGTCCATGCGTCTGTTCGTCCGTGCGTCTGTTCATCCGTGCGTCAGTTCATCCGTGTTTCTGTTCGTCCGCGCGTCTGTTCGTCCGTGCGTCTGTTCGTCGGTGCGTCTGTTCGTCCGTGCGTCTGTTCATCCATGCGTCTGTTCATCCGTTCGTCTGTTCGTCTGTGCGTGTTTTTGTCCATGCGTCTGTTCGTCAAACAGATGAAGATCTGTTTGTCCGAACAGAACCGTTTTCGAAACTTTTTTCGGTCATACGTTTAGAAAATAATAAAAATAAGGGCAAAATATTGGATTAAATATAAATTTGGTGAAATTGTCCGATTTAGAAATTTTTCTCCGATCATACCTCGCTAAAATTACGAAAATAGGGGCGATTAAGAGAAACAAGCTTGAAATATCGGTGAATTATTTCGTTTTATAGCTTTTTACGATCAAACCTTAAAAAAATGACGAATATAAGGTTCGACCGGGCGTCAGATCGTCCAAGCGATTTTTCTTTCATTATTCAGTTCGTCCGTGCGTTTGTTCGTCCATGCGTATGTTCATCCGTGCGTCTGTTTTTCCGTGCGTCTTTTCATCCGTATGTCTGTTCGTCCGTGCGTCTGTTCGTCTGTGCGTCTATTCGTCCATGCGTCTGTTCATCCGTACATCTTTTTCTCCACACAGAACTAATTTCGAACATTTTTTTGATCATAGTTTGAGAAAATAACAAACATAAGGGCGAAATAGTAGATAAAAATAAATTTCAGTGACAATATATATTTTCGAAACCTTTTTCTATCATACCTCCCTAAAATGACGAAAAGTTAGGGGAAAATAGATGAACTAGATTGAAATATCGGTGAATTCATTCGTTTTTTACCATATTTAGATCATACTTCAATAAAAGGACGAAAATAAGGTTCGTCCGTGCGTCTGTTCGTCCGTGAGTTTGTTCGTCCGTGCATCTGTTTGTCCGTGCGTCTGTACGCCCGTGCATCTGTTCGTTCATGCGTATGTTCGTCCGAGCGTCTGTTCATCCGTGCGTCTGTTCGTCCGTGCGTCTGTTTGTCCGTGCGTCTGTACGTCCGTGCGTCTGTCTGTCCATGCATCTGTTCGTCCGTGCGTCTGTTCGTCCGTGCGTCTGTTCGTCCGTACATCTGATTGTCTGAATAGAAACAATGTCGAACATTTTCGATCATAGCTTGAGAAAATAACGAAAATAAGAGCGAAATAATGTTTAAAAAATGAAATTTCAGTGAAATTATCCGTTTTCGAAACTTTCTTCGATCATACCTCTCTAATATGACGAAAAAAAAGGGTGAAATAGACGAACAAGATTGAAATATTGTTGAATTCATTTGTTATTTTACCTTTTTTAGATCATACCTCGATAGAATGACGAAAATAAGGTTCGTCCGTGCGTCTGTACGTCTGTGCGTCTGTTCATCCGTGCGTCTGTTCGTCTGTGCGTCTGTTCATCCGTGCGTCTGTTCGTCCGTGCCTCTTTACGTCCGTGCGTCAGTTCGTCCATGCGTCGCTTCGTCCGTGCGTCTGTTCGTCCGTGCGTCTGTTCGTCCGTGCATCTGTATGTCCTTGCGTCTGTTTGTCCGTGCGCCTGTTCGTCCGTGCGTCTGTACGTCTGTGCGTCTGTTCATCCTTGCGTCTGTTCGTCCGTGCCTCTTTACGTCCGTGCGTCAGTTCGTCCATGCGTCGCTTCGTCCGTGCGTCTGTTCGTCCGTGCGTCTGTTCGTCCGTGCATCTGTATGTCCCTGCGTCTGTTTGTCCGTGCGTCTGTTTCTCCGTGCGTCTGTTTGTCCATGCGTCTATTAATCCATGCGTCTGTTTGTCCGTATTCTGATCGTCCGTAAGTCTGATCGTCCGTGCGTTTGTTCGTCCGTGCATCTGTTCGTTCGTGCGTCTGTTCGTCCGAGCGTCTGTTAATCTGTGCGTCTCTTCGACTGTGCGACCGTTCTTCCATGCGTCTGTTCGTCCGAATGACTGTTCGTCCGTTAGTCTGTCATCCGTTCGACTATTCGTCCGTGCGTCTGTTCGTTCATGCGTCTGTTCGTTCGAGCGTCTGCTCATCTGTGCGTCTGTTTGTCCGTGCGTGTGTTCGTCCGTGCGTCTGTTTGTCTGTGCGTCTGTACGTCCGTGTGTCTATTGTCCATGCGTCTGTTCGTCCGTGCGTCTGTTAATCCGTGCGTATGTTCATCCGTTTGCCTGTTCGTCCGTGCGTCTGTTTGTCTGTGCGTCGGTTCGTCCGTGCGTCTGTTCGTCATTGCGTCTGTTCGTCCGTGCGTGTGTTCGTTCCTGCATCTGTTTGTCCGTGCGTCTGTTTGTCCGTGCGTCTGTTCGTCCGTGCGTCTGTTCGTCCATGCGTCTGTTCATCCGTATGTCTGTTCGTCCGTGCGTCTGATCGTCCGTGCGTCTCTTCGTCCGTGCGTCTGTTCGTCCGTGCGTCTGTTCGTCCGTGCGTCTTTTCTTCCGTGCGTCTGTTCGTCCGTGCGTCTGTTTGCCTGTGCGTCTGTTCGTCCGTGCGTGTGTACGTCCGTGCGTCTGTTCGTCCGTGCGTCTGTTCGTCCGTGCGTCTGTTCGTCCATGCGTATGTTCATCCGTGCGTCTGTTCTTCCGTGCGTCTGTTCATCCGTATGTCTGTTCGTCCGTGCGTCTGTTCGTCCGTGCGTCTGTTCGTCCGTGCGTTTGTTCATCCATGCGTCTGTTCATCCGTTCGTCTGTTCGTCTGTGCGTGTTTTTGTCCATGCGTCTGTTCGTCAAACAGATGAAGATCTGTTTGTCCGAACAGAACCGTTTTCAAAATTTTTTTCGGTCATACCTTTAGAAAATAATAAAAATAAGGGCAAAATATTGGATTAAATATAAATTTGGTGAAATTGTCCGATTTAGAAATTTTTTTCCGATCATACGTCGCTACAATTACGAAAATAGGGGCGATTAAGAGAAACAAGATTGAAATATCGGTGAATTATTTCGTTTCATAGCTTTTTACAGTCAAACCTTAAAAAAATGACGAATATAAGGTTCGACCGGGCGTCAGATCATCCAAGCGATTTTTCTTTCATGATTCAGTTCGTATGTGCGTCTGTTCGTCCATGCGTTTGTTCATCCGTACATCTGTTTCTCCAAACAGAATCAATTTCGAACCTTATTTGATCATAGTTTGAGAAAATAACGAATATAATGGCGAAATAGTGGATAAAAATTGAAATTTCGGTGACAATATACATTTTCGAAACTTTTTTTAATCATACATCTCTAAAATGACAAAAAGTAAGGGATAAATAGATGATCAAGATTGAAATATCGGTGTATTCATTTTTTTACCATATTTAGATCATACCGCGATAAAATGACGAAAATAAGGTTCGTCCGTGCGTCTGTTCGTCCGTGCGTCTGTTCGTCCGTGCATCTGTTCGTTCGTGTGTCAGTTCGTCCGAGCGTCAGTTCATCCGTGAGTCTGTTCGTCCGTGCGTCTGTTCGTCCGTGCGTCTGTTTGTCCGTGCGTCTTTTTGTTTGTGCGTCTGTTCATTCATGCGTCTGTTCGTCCATGCATCTGTTTGTCCGTGCGTCTGTTCGTCCGTGCGTCTGTTCGTCCGTTTGTCTGTTCGTCCATGCGTCTGTTTATCCGTATGTCTGTTCGTCCTTGCGTCTGTTCGTCCGTGAGTCTGTTCGTCCGTGCGACTGTTTGTCCGTGCGTCTGTTTGTCCGTGCGTCTGTTCCTCCGTGCGTCTGTTCGTCCGTGCGTCTGTTCATCCGTGCGTCTGTTTGACCGTGCGTCTGTTTGTCTGTGCGTCTGTTCGTCCATGCGTCTGTTCGTCCGTGCGTCTGTTTGTCCGTGCGTCTGTTCGTCCGTGCGTCTGTTCGTCCATGCGTCTGTTCATCAGGATGTCTGTTCGTCCGTGCGTCTGTTCGTCCGTGCGTCTGTTCGTCTGTGCGTCTGTTCGTCCGTGCGTCTTTTCTTCCGTGCGTCAGTTCGTCCGTGCGTCTGTTCACCTGTGCGTCTGTTCGTCCGTGCGTCTGTACGTCCGTGCGTCTGTTCGTCCGTGCGTATGTTCGTCCGTGCGTCTGTTCGTCCATGCGTATGTTCATCCGTGCGTCTGTTCATCCGTATGTCTGTTCGTCCATGCGTCTGTTCATCCGTGCGTCTGTTCGTCTGTGCGTCTGTTCGTCCATGCGTCTGTTCATCCGTGCGTCTGTTCGACCGTGCGTCTATTCGTCCGTGCGTCTGTTTGTCCGTGCGTCTGTTCGTCCGTGCGTC
Source organism: Sympetrum striolatum (assembly GCA_947579665.1). Taxonomy (NCBI): domain Eukaryota; kingdom Metazoa; phylum Arthropoda; class Insecta; order Odonata; family Libellulidae; genus Sympetrum; species Sympetrum striolatum. The sequence continues at coordinate 2,756,579 of CANPUZ010000001.1, read as the reverse complement.
TGTTCGTACGCGCATCTGTTTGTCCGTGCGTCTGTTTGTCCGTGCGTCTGTTCGTCCTTGCGTCTGTTCGTCCATGCGTCTGTTCGTCCATGCGTCTGTTCATCCGTGCGTCTGTTCGACCGTGCGTCTGTTCGTCCGTGCGTCTGTTCGTCCGTGCGTCTGTTCGTCCGTGCGTCTGTTTGTCCGTGCGTCTGTTCGTCCGCGCATCTGTTTGTCCCTGCGTCTGTTTATTCGTGCCTCTGTTCGTCCTTGCGTCTGTTCGTCCGTGCGTCTGTTCGTCCATGTATCTGTTCATCCGTGCGTCTGTTTCTCCAAACAGAATCAATTACGAACCTTATTTGATCATAGTTTGAGAAAATAACGAATATAATGGCGAAATAGTGGATAAAAATTGAAATTTCGGTGACAATATACATTTTCGAAACTATTTTGAATCATACATCTCTAAAATGACGAAAAGTAAGGGATAAATAGATGATCAAGATTGAAATATCGGTGTATTCATTTTTTTTACCATATTTAGATCATACCTCGATAAAATGACGAAAATAAGGTTCACCCGTGCGTCTGATCGTCCGTACGTCTGTTCGTCCGTGCATCTGTTCGTTCGTATGTCAGTTCGTCCGAGCGTCAGTTCATCCGTGCGTCTGTTCGTCCGTGAGTCTGTTCGTCCGTGCGTGTTTTTGTCCGTGCATCTGTTCGTCCTTGCGGCTGTTCGTCCGTGCGTCTGTTCGTCCGTGCGTCTGTTTGTCCGTGCGTCTGTTTGTCCGTGCGTCTTTTTGTTTGTGCGTCTGTTCATTCATGCGTCTGTTCGTTCATGCATCTGTTTGTCCGTGCGTCTGTTCGTCCGTGCCTCTGTTCGTCCGTTTGTCTGTTCGTCCATGCGTCTGTTTATCCGTATGTCTGTTCGTCCTTGCGTCTGTTCGTCCGTGAGTCTGTTCGTCCGTGCGACTGTTTGTCCGACCGTCTGTTCGTCCGTGCGTCTGTTCGTCTGTGCGTCTGTTCGTCCGTGCGTCTGTTCATCCGTGCGTCTGTTTGTCTGTGCGTCTGTTCGTCCATGCGTCTGTTCGTCCGTGCATCTGTTTGTCCGTGCGTCTGTTCGTCCGTGCGTCTGTTCGTCCGTGCGTCTGTTCGTCCATGCGTCTGTTCATCCGTATGTCTGTTCGTCCGTGCGTCTGTTCGTCCGTGCGTCTGTTCGTCTGTACGTCTGTTCGTCCGTGCGTCTTTTCTTCCGTGCGTCTGTTCGTCCGTGCGTCAGTTCGCCTGTGCGTCTGTTCGTCCGTGCGTCTGTACGTCCGTGCGTCTGTTCGTCCGTGCGTCTGTTCGTCCGTGCGTCTGTTCGTCCATGCGTATGTTCATCCGTGCGTCTGTTCATCCGTATGTCTGTTCGTCCGTGCGTCTGTTCATCCGTGCGTCTGTTCGTCTGTGCGTCTGTTCGTCCGCACGTCTGTTCATCAGTGCGTCTGTTCGACCGTGCGTCTATTCGTCCGTGCGTCTGTTTGTCCGTGCGTCTGTTCGTCCGTGCGTCTGTTCGTCCGCGCATCTGTTTGTCCGTGCGTCATTTTGTCCCTGCGTCTGTTCGTCCTTGCGTCTGTTCGTCCATGAGTCTTTTCGTCCATGCGTCTGTTCATCCGTGCGTCTTTTCGACCGTGCGTCCGTTCGTCCGTGCGTCTGTTCGTCCGTGCGTCTGTTCGTCCATGCGTCTGTTTGTCCGTGCGTCTGTTCGTCCGCACATCTGTTTGTCCCTGCGTCTGTTTAATCGTGCGTCTGTTCGTCCTTGCGTCTGTTCGTCCGTGCGTCTGTTCGTCCATGCATCTGTTCATCCGTGCGTCTATTCGTCCGTGCTTCTGTTCGTCCATGCGTTTGTTCGTTAGTGCGTCTGTTCGTCCGTTTGTCTGTTCGTCCGTGCGTCTGTTCGCCTGTGCGTCTGTTTGTCCGTGCGTCTTTACGTCTGTGCGTCTGTTCGTCCGTGCGTCTGTTCGTCCGTGCGTCTGCTTTTCCGTTCTTCTATTTGTCCGTGCGTCTGTTCATCCGAACTTCTGTTCGTCCGTGCGTCTGTTCGTCCTTGCGTCTGTTCGTCCGTGCGTCTGTTCGTCCATGCGTCTGTTCGTCCGTGCGTCTGTTCGTCCATGTGTATGTTTGTCAATGCGTCTGTTCGTCCATCTGTTTTTTTTGTCCCTTCGTCTGTTCGTCCGTGCGTCTGTTCGTCCGTGCGTCTGTTTGTCCGTGCGTCTGTTCGTCCGTGCGTCTGTTCGTCCGTGCGTCTGTTCATCCGTATGTCTGTTCGTCCGTGCGTCTATTCGTCCGTGCGTCTGCTTTTCAGTGCGTCTGTTCGTCTGTGCGTCTGTTCGTCCGTGCGTCTGTTCGTCCGTGCGTCTGTTCGTCCGTGCGTCTGTTTTTCCGTGCGTCTGTTTCTCCGTGCGTCTGTTCATCCGAACGTCTGTTCGTCCGTGCGTCTGTTCGTCCGTGCGTCTGTTCGTCCGTGCGTCTCTTCGTCCATGTTTCTGTTCGTCCGTGCGTCTATTCGTCCGTGCGTCTGTTCGTCCGTGCGTTTGTTTGTCCGTGCGACTGTTTGTCCGTGCGTCTGTTTGTCCGTCCTTCTGTTCGTCTGTGCGTCTGTTTGTACATGCGTTTGTTGGTCCGTACATCTGTTTGTCCGAACACAACCGTTTTCGAAATTTTTTTGATCATACCTATAGGAAATAATTATAATAAGGGCTAAATATTGAATATAAATACAAATTTGGTGAAATTGTCCGTTTTTGAAACTTTTTTTCGATCATACCTCGCTAAAATTACGAAAATAATGGCAAAAAATGGGAACAAGATTGAAATATCGGTGAATTTATTCGTTTTTTAGTTTTCTTCGGTCATACCTTAATAAAATGACGAAAATAAGGTTCGTCCGTGCGTCTGTTAGTCCGTGCGTCTGTTCGTCCATGCATCTGTTCGTTCTTGTGACAGTTCGTCCGAGCGACAGTTCATCCGTGCGTCTGTTCGTCCGTGAGTCTGTTCGTCATTGCGTCTGATTGTCCGTGCGTCTGTTCGTCCGTGCGTTTGTTCGTCCGTGCGTCTGTTCGTCCGTGCGTCTGTTCATCCGTGCGTCTGTTTGTGCGTGCGTCTGTTTGTCTGTGCGGCTGTTCGTCCATGCGTCTGTTCGTCCTTGCATCTTTTTGTCCGTGCGTCTGTTCGTCCGTGCGTCTGTTCGTCCGTGCGGCTGTTCGTCCATGCGTCTGTTCATCCGTATGTCTGTTCTTCCGTGCGTCTGTTCATCCGTATGTCTGTTCGTCCGTGCGTCTGTTCGTCAGTGCGTCTGTTCGTCTGTGCGTCTGTTCGTCCGTGCGTCTGTTCGTCTGTGCGTCTGTTCATCCGTGCGACTGTTCGCCCGTGCGTCTGTTCGTCCGTGCGTCTGTTCGTCCGTTCATCTTTTTGTCCGAACAGAACCAATTTCGAACATTTTTTTTGATCATAGCTCGAGAAATTAACGAGCATAAGGGCGAAATGTTGGATAAAAATTGAAATTTTGGTGACATTATCAATTTTCGCAACTTTTTTCAATCATACCTCTCTAAAATGTTTAAATACAAGGAGGAAATAAATGAACAAGAATGAAATATCGGTGAGTTCATTCGTTTTTTACCTTTTTTAGATCATAACTCGATAAAATGACGAAAATAAAGTTCGTCCTTGCGTCTGATCGTCCGTGCGTTTGTTCGTCCGTGCATCTGTTCGTTCGTGTGGTAGTTCGTCCGAGCGTCAGTTCATCCGTGCGTCTGTTCGTCCGTGAGTCTGTTCGTCCGTGCGTGTTTTTGTCCGTGCATCTGTTCGTCCGTGCGTCTGTTCGTCCGTGCGTCTGTTCGTCCGTGCGTCTGTTCGTCCGTAAGTCTGTTTGTCCGTGCGTCTTTTTGTCTGTGCGTCTGTTCGTTCATGCGTCTATTCATCCGTGCATCTGTTTGTCCGTGCGTCTGTTCGTCCGTGCGTCTGTTCGTCCGTTTGTCTGTTCGTCCATGCGTCTGTTCATCCGTATGTCTGTTCGTCCTTGCGTCTGTTCGTCCGTGCGTCTGGTCGTCTGTGCGTCTGTTCGTCCGTGCGACTTTTCTTCCGTGCGTCTGTTCGTCCGTGCATCTGTTCGCCTGTGCGTCTATTCGTCCGTGAGTCTGTACGTCCATGCATCTGTTCATCCGTGCGTCTGTTCGTCTGTGCGTCTGTTCGTCCATGCGTCTGTTCATCCGTGCGTCTGTTCGACCGTGCGTCTGTTCTTTCGTGCGTCTGTTTGTCCGTGCGTCTGTTCATCCGTATGTCTGTTCGTCCGTGCGTCTGTTCGTCCATGCATCTGTTCATCTGTGCGTCTGTTCGTCTGTGCGTCTGTTCGTCCATGAGTCTGTTCATCCGTGCATCTGTTCGACCGTGCGTCTGTTTGTCCGTGCGTCTGTTTGTCCGTGCGTCTGTTCGTCCGTGCGTCTGTTCGTCCGCGCATCTGTTTGTCCGTAGGTCTGTTTGTCCGTGCGTCTGTTAGTCCTTGCGTCTGTTCGTCCATGCGTCTGTTCGTCCATGCGTCTGTTCATCCGTGCGTCTGTTCGACCGTGCGACTGTTCGTCCGTGCAGCTGTTCGTCCGTGCGTCTGTTCGTCCGTGCGTCTGTTTGTCCGTGCGTCTGTTCATCCGCGCGTCTGTTTGTCCGTGCGTCTGTTCATCCGTGCGTCTGTTCGTCCTTAAGTCTGTTCGTCCGTGCGTCTGTTCGTCCATGCATCTGTTCATCTGTGCGTCTGTTCGTCTGTGCGTCTGTTCGTCCATGAGTCTGTTCATCCGTGCATCTGTTCGACCGTGCGTCTGTTTGTCCGTGCGTCTGTTTGTCCGTGCGTCTGATCGTCCGTGCGTCTGTTCGTCCGCGCATCTGTTTGTCCGTGCGTCTGTTTGTCCGTGCGTCTGTAAGTCCTTGCGTCTGTTCGTCCATGCGTCTGTTCGTCCATGCGTCTGTTCATCCGTGCGTCTGTTCGACCGTGCGACTGTTCGTCCGTTCAGCTGTTCGTCCGTGCGTCTGTTCGTCCGTGCGTCTGTTTGTCCGTGCGTCTGTTCATCCGCGCGTCTGTTTGTCCGTGCGTCTGTTCATCCGTGCGTCTGTTCGTCCTAGCGTCTGTTCGTCCGTGCGTCTGTTCGTCCATACGTCTATTCGTCCATGCGTCTGTTTGTCCATGCGTTTGTTAGTTAGTACGTCTGTTCGTCCGTGTGTCTGTTCGTCCGTGCGTCTGCTCGTCCGTGCGTCTGCTCGCCTGTGCGTCTGTTTTTCCGTGCGTCTGTTCGTCCGTGAGTCTGTTCGTCCGTGCGACTGTTTGTCCGACCGTCTGTTCGTCCGTGCGTGTGTTCGTCCGTGCGTCTGTTCGTCCGTGCGTCTGTTCATCCGTGCGTCTGTTTGTCTGTGCGTCTGTTCGTCCATGCGTCTGTTCGTCCGTGCATCTGTTTGTCCGTGCGTCTGTTCGTCCGTGCGTCTGTTCGTCCGTGCGTCTGTTCGTCCATGCGTCTGTTCATCCGTATGTCTGTTCGTCCGTGCGTCTGTTCGTCCGTGCGTCTGTTCGTCTGTACGTCTGTTCGTCCGTGCGTCTTTTCTTCCGTGCGTCTGTTCATCCGTGCGTCTGTTCGACCGTGCGTCTATTCGTCCGTGCGTCTGTTTGTCCGTGCGTCTGTTCGTCCGTGCGTCTGTTCGTCCGCGCATCTGTTTGTCCGTGCGTCTGTTTGTCCCTGCGTCTGTTCGTCCTTGCGTCTGTTCGTCCATGAGTCTTTTCGTCCATGCGTCTGTTCATCCGTGCGTCTTTTCGACCGTGCGTCTGTTCGTCCGTGCGTCTGTTCGTCCGTGCGTCTGTTCGTCCATGCGTCTGTTTGTCCGTGCGTCTGTTCGTCCGCACATCTGTTTGTCCCTGCGTCTGTTTAATCGTGCGTCTGTTCGTCCTTGCGTCTGTTCGTCCGTGCGTCTGTTCGTCCATGCATCTGTTCATCCGTGCGTCTATTCGTCCGTGCTTCTGTTCGTCCATGCGTTTGTTCGTTAGTGCGTCTGTTCGTCCGTTTGTCTGTTCGTCCGTGCGTCTGTTCGCCTGTGCGTCTGTTTGTCCGTGCGTCTTTACGTCTGTGCGTCTGTTCGTCCGTGCGTCTGTTCGTCCGTGCGTCTGCTTTTCCGTTCGTCTATTTGTCCGTGCGTCTGTTCATCCGAACTTCTGTTCGTCCGTGCGTCTGTTCGTCCGTGCGTCTGTTCGTCCGTGCGTCTGTTCATCCATGCGTCTGTTCGTCCGTGCGTCTGTTCGTCCATGTGTATGTTTGTCAATGCGTCTGTTCGTCCATCTGTTTTTTTTTTCCCTTCGTCTGTTCGTCCGTGCGTCTGTTCATCCGTGCGTCTGTTTGTCCGTGCGTCTGTTCGTCCGTGCGTCTGTTCGTCCGTGCGTCTGTTCATCCGTATGTCTGTTCGTCCGTGCGTCTATTCGTCCGTGCGTCTGCTTTTCAGTGCGTCTGTTCGTCTGTGCGTCTGTTCGTCCGTGCGTCTGTTCGTCCGTGCGTCTGTTCGTCCGTGCGTCTGTTTTTCCGTGCGTCTGTTTCTCCGTGCGTCTGTTCATCCGAACGTCTGTTCGTCCGTGCGTCTGTTCGTCCGTGCGTCTCTTCGTCCATGTTTCTGTTCGTCCGTGCGTCTATTCGTCCGTGCGTCTGTTCGTCCGTGCGTTTGTTTGTCCGTGCGACTGTTTGTCCGTGCGTCTGTTTGTCCGTCCTTCTGTTCGTCTGTGCGTCTGTTTGTACATGCGTTTGTTGGTCCGTACATCTTTTTGTCCGAACACAACCGTTTTCGAAATTTTTTTGATCATACCTATAGGAAATAATTATAATAAGGGCTAAATATTGAATATAAATACAAATTTGGTGAAATTGTCCGTTTTTGAAACTTTTTTTCGATCATACCTCGCTAAAATTACGAAAATAATGGCAAAAAATGGGAACAAGATTGAAATATCGGTGAATTTATTCGTTTTTTAGTTTTCTTCGGTCATACCTTAATAAAATGACGAAAATAAGGTTCGTCCGTGCGTCTGTTAGTCCGTGCGTCTTTTCGTCCGTGCATCTGTTCGTTCTTGTGACAGTTCGTCCGAGCGACAGTTCATCCGTGCGTCTGTTCGTCCGTGAGTCTGTTCGTCATTGCGTCTGATTGTCCGTGCGTCTGATCGTCCGTGCGTTTGTTCGTCCGTGCGTCTGTTCGTCCGTGCGTCTGTTCATCCGTGCATCTGTTTGTGCGTGCGTCTGTTTGTCTGTGCGGCTGTTCGTCCATGCGTCTGTTCGTCCTTGCATCTTTTTGTCCGTGCGTCTGTTCGTCCGTGCGTCTGTTCGTCCGTGCGGCTGTTCGTCCATGCGTCTGTTCATCCGTATGTCTGTTCTTCCATGCGTCTGTTCATCCGTATGTCTGTTCGTCCGTGCGTCTGTTCGTCAGTGCGTCTGTTCGTCTGTGCGTCTGTTCGTCCGTGCGTCTGTTCGTCTGTGCGTCTGTTCATCCGTGCGACTGTTCGCCCGTGCGTCTGTTCGTCCGTGCGTCTGTTCGTCCGTTCATCTTTTTGTCCGAACAGAACCAATTTCGAACATTTTTTTTGATCATAGCTCGAGAAATTAACGAGCATAAGGGCGAAATGTTGGATAAAAATTGAAATTTTGGTGACATTATCCATTTTCGCAACTTTTTTCAATTATACCTCTCTAAAATGTTTAAATACAAGGAGGAAATAAATGAACAAGAATGAAATATCGGTGAGTTCATTCGTTTTTTACCTTTTTTAGATCATAACTCGATAAAATGACGAAAATAAAGTTCGTCCTTGCGTCTGATCGTCCGTGCGTTTGTTCGTCCGTGCATCTGTTCGTTCGTGTGGTAGTTCGTCCGAGCGTCAGTTCATCCGTGCGTCTGTTCGTCCGTGCGTCTGTTCGCCTGTGCGTCTAATCGTCCGTGCGTCATTACGTCCATGCATCTCTTCATCCGTGCGTCTGTTCGTCTGTGCGTCTGTTCGTCCATGCGTCTGTTCATCCGTGCGTCTGTTCGACCGTGCGTCTGTTCTTCCGTGCGTCTGTTAGACCGTGCGTCTGTTCGTCCGTGCGTCTGTTTGTCCGTGCGTCTTTTCGTCCGTGCGTCTGTTCGTCCGCGCATCTGTTTGTCCGTGCGTCTGTTTGTCCTTGCGTCTGTTAGTCCTTGCGTCTGTTCGTCCATGCTTCTGTTCGTCCATGCGTCTGTTCATCCGTATGTCTGTTCGTCTGTGCGTCTGTTCGTCCATGCGTCTGTTCATCCGTGCGTCTGTTCGACCGTGCGTCTGTTTGTCCGTGCGTCTGTTAGTCCTTGCGTCTGTTCGTCCATGCGTCTGTACGTCCATGCATCTGTTCATCCGTGCGTCTGTTCGACCGTGCGTCTGTTCTTCCGTGCGTCTGTTTGTCCGTGCGTCTGTTCATCCGTATGTCTGTTCGTCCGTGCGTCTGTTCGTCCATGCTTCTGTTTATCCGTGCGTCTGTTCGTCTGTGCGTCTGTTCGTCCATGAGTCTGTTCATTCGTGCGTCTGTTAGACCGTGCGTCTGTTCGTCCGTGCGTCTGTTTGTCCGTGCGTCTGTTCGTCCGTGCGTCTGTTCGTCCGCGCATCTGTTTGTCCGTGCGTCTGTTTGTCCGTGCGTCTCTTCGTCCATGCGACTGTTCGTCCGTGCGTCTGTTCACACATGTGTCTGTTTGTCAATGCGTCTGTTCGTCCATGTGTTTTTTTGTCCCTTCATCTGTTCATCCGTGCGTCTTTTCGTCCGTGCGTATGTATGTCCGTGCGTCTGTTCGTCCGTGCGTCTGTTCGACCGTGCGTCTGTTCATCCGTATGTCTGTTCGTCCGTGCGTCTATTCGTCCGTGCATCTGCTTTTCAGTGCGTCTGTTCGTCTGTGCGTCTGTTCCTCCGTGCGTCTGTTCGTCCGTGCGTCTGTTCGTCCATGTTTCTGTTCGTCCGTGCGTCTATTCGTCCGTTCGTCTGTTCGTCCGTGCGTCTGTTTGTCCGTGCGATTGTTTGTCCGTGCGTCTGTTTGTCCGTCCGTCTGTTCGTCTGTGCGTCTGTTTGTTCATGCGTTTGTTGGTCCGTACATCTGTTTGTCCGAACACAACCGTTTTCGAAATTTTTTTTGATGATACCTTTAGGAAATAATTATATTAAAGGCTAAATATTGAATATAAATACAAATTTGGTGAAATAGTCCGTTTTTGAAACTTTTATTCGATTATACCTCGCTAAAATTACGAAAATAATGGCAAAAAAGGGGAACAAGATTGAAATATCGGTGAAATAATTCGTTTTTTAGTTTTCTTCGGTCATACCTTAATAAAATGACGAAAATTAGGTTCGTCCGTAAGTCTGATCGTGCGAGCGATTGTTCCTTCATGCTTCAGTTCGTCCGTGCGTCTGTTCGTATGTGTGTCTGTTCGTCAATGCGTCCGTTCGTCCATGATAATTTTTTCCGTGCGTCTGTTCCTCGTTGCGTCTTTTCGTCCGTGCGTCTATTCATCCGAGCGACTGTTCAACCGTGCGCCTGTTCGACCCTGCTTCCGTTCTTCCGTGCGTCTGTTCGTATGTGCGTATGTACGTCCGTGCTATTTTCGTCCATGCGTCTGTTCGTCCGTGGGTCTGATCGTTCGTGCCAATATTCGTCCGTGCGTCTGTTCGTCTGTGCGTCTGTTTATCCATGCGTCTGTTCATCCGTTTTTCTGTTCGTCTGTGCGAGTTTTTGTCCAAGCGTCTGTTCGTCTGTTCATCTGTTTGCCCGAACAGAACCGTTTTCGAAATTGTTTTCGATCATACCTTTAGAAAATAATGAAAATAAGGGCAAAATATTGGATAAAATATAAATTTGGTGAAATTGTCCGTTTTCGAAATTTTTTTTCAATCATACCTCGCTGAAATTACGAAAATAGGGTCGATAAAGAGAAACATGATTGAAATATCGGTGAATTATTTCGTTTCTTAGCTTTTTTCGATCATACCTTAATAAAATGACGAAAATAAGGTTCGACCGGGCGACTGATCGTCCGAGCGATTGTTCCTTCATGCTTCAGTTCGTCCGTGCGTCTGTTCGTCCGTGCGACTACTCGTCTGTGCGTCTATTCGTCCATGCGACTGTTCATCCGTACATCTATTTCTCCACACAGAACTAATTTCGAACATTTTTTTGATCATAGCTTGAGAAAATAACGAACATAAGGGCGAAATAGTAGATAAAAATTGAAATTTCAGTGACAATATACATTTTCGAAACCTTTTTCTATCAAACCTCCATAAAATGACGAAAAAATAGGGGAAAATAGATGAACTAGATTGAAATATCGGTGAATTCATCCGTTTTTTACCATATTTAGATCAAACCTCAATAAAAGGACGAAAATAAGGTTCGTCCGTGCGTCTGTTCGTCCGAATGTCTGTTCGTCCGTTAGTCTGTCATCCGTTCGACTATTCGTCCGTGCGTCTGTTCGTTCTTTCGTCTGTTCGTCCGAGCGTCTGTTCATCCGTGCGTCTGTTTGTCCGTTCGTGTGTTCGTCCGTGCGTCTGTTTGTCCGTGCATCTGTACGTCCGTGTGTCTGTTGTCCGTGCGTCTGTTCGTCCGTGCATCTGTTCATCCTTGCGTCTGTTCATCCGTGCTTCTGTTCGTCCGTGCGTCTGTTTGTCTGTGCGTCGGTTCGTCCGTGCGTCTGTTCGTCCGTGCGTCTGTTCGTTCGTGCGTGTGTTCGTCCGTGCATCTGTTTGTCCGTGCGTCTGTTTGTCCGTGCGTCTGTTTGTCCATGCGTCTGTTCGTCCGTGCGTCTGTTCATCCGTGCGTCAGTTCATCCGTGCGTCTGTTCGTCCGTGCGTCTGTTCGTCCGTGCGTCTGTTCGTCCGTGGGTCTGTTCATCCGTGCGACTGTTCGCCCGTGCGTCTGTTCGTCCGTGCGTCTGTTCGTCTGTGCGTCTGTTCGTCCATGCGTCTGTTCGTCCGTACATCTGTTTGTCCGAACAGAACCAATTTCGGACATTTTTTTTGATCATAGCTCGAGAAATTAACGAACATAAGGGCGAAATGTTGGATAAAAATTGAAGATTTGGTGACATTATCCATTTTCGCAACTTTTTTCAATCATACCTCTATAAAATGTCGAAATACAAGGAGGAAATAAATGAACAAGAATGAAATATCGGTGAATTCATTCGTTTTTTACCTTTTTTAGATCATAACTCGATAAAATGACGAAAATAAACTTCGTCCTTGGGTCTGTTCGTCCGTGAGTCTGTTCGTCCGTGCGTGTTTTTGTCCGTGCATCTGTTCGTCCTTGCGTCTGTTCGTCTGTGCGTCTGTTCGTCCGTGCGTCTGTTCGTCCGTGCGTCTGTTTGTCCGTGCGTCTTTTTGTTTGTGCGTCTGTTCGTTCATGCGTCTGTTCGTCCATGCATCTGTTTGCCCGTGCGTCTGTTCGTCCGTGCGTCTGTTCGTCCGTTTGTCTGTTCGTCCATGCGTCTGTTCGTCTGTGCGTGTTTTTGTCCATGCGTCTGTTCGTCAAACAGATGAAGATCTGTTTGTCCGAACAGAACCGTTTTCGAAACGTTTTTCGGTCATACGTTTAGAAAATAATAAAAATAAGGGCAAAATATTGGATTAAATATAAATTTGGTGAAATTGTCCGATTTAGAAAGTTTTTTCCGATCATACCTCGCTAAAATTACGAAAATAGGGGCGATTAAGAGAAACAAGATTGAAATATCGGTGAATTATTTCGTTTCATAGCTTTTTTCGATCATACCTTAAAAAAATGACGAATATAAGGTTCGACCGGGCGTCAGATCGTCCAAGCGATTTTTCTTTCATTATTCAGTTCGTCCGTGCGTTTGTTCGTCCATGCGTATGTTCATCCGTGCGTCTGTTTTTCCGTGCGTCTTTTCATCCGTATGTCTGTTCGTCCGTGCGTCTGTTCGTCAGTGCGTCTGTTCGTCTGTGCGTCTGTTCGTCCGTGCGTCTGTTCGTCTGTGCGTCTGTTCATCCGTGCGACTGCTCGTCCGTGCGTCTGTTCGTCCGTGCGTCTGTTCGTCCGTTCATCTGTTTGTCCGAACAGAACCAATTTCGAACATTTTTTTGATCATAGCTCGAGAAATTAACGAGCATAAGGGCGAAATGTTGGATAAAAATTGAAATTTTGGTGACATTATCCATTTTCGCAACTTTTTTCAATCATACCTCTCTAAAATGTTTAAATACAAGGCGGAAATAAATGAACAAAAATGAAATATCGGTGAGTTCATTCGTTTTTTACCTTTTCTAGATCATAACTCGATAAAATGACGAAAATAAAGTTCGTCCTTGCGTCTGTTCGTCCGTGCGTTTGTTCATCCGTGCGTCTGTTCGTCCGTGAGTCTGTTCGTCCGTGCGTATTTTTGTCCGTGCATCTGTTCGTCCGTGCGTTTGTTCGTCCGTGCGTCAGTTCGTCCGTGCGTCTGTTCGTCCGTGCGTCTGTTCGTCCATGCGTCTGTTCGTCCGTTAGTCTGTTCGTCCATGCGTCTGTTCATCCGTATGTCTGTTCGTCCTTGCGTCTGTTCGTCCGTGCGTCTGCTCGTTTGTGCGTCTGTTCGTCCGTGCGACTTTTCTTCCGTGCGTCTGTTCGTTCGTGCGTCTGTTCGTCCGAGCGTCTGTTCGTCCGTGCGTTTGTTCGTCCGTGCGTCTATTCGTCCGTTAGTCTGTTCGTCCATGCGTCTGTTCATCCGTATGTCTGTTTGTCATTGCGTCTGTTCGTCCGTGCGTCTGTTCGTCCGTGCGTCTGTTTGTCCGTGCGTCTTTTTGTCTGTGCGTCTGTTCGTTCATGCGTCTATTCGTCCGTGCATCTGTTTTTCCGTGCGTCTGTTCGTCCGTGCGTCTGTTCGTCCGTTTGTCTGTTCGTCCATACGTCTGTTCATCCGTATGTCTGTTTGTCCTTGCGTCTGTTCGTCCGTGCGTCTGTTCGTCTGTGCGTCTGTTCGTCCGTGCGACTTTTCTTCCGTGCGTCTGTTCGTCCGTGCGTCTGTTCACCTGTGCGTCTATTCGTCCGTGCGTCTGTACGTCCGTGCGTCTGTTCGTCCGTGAGTCTGTTCGTCCGTGCGTCTGTTCGTCCATGCATCTGTTCATCCGTGCGTCTGTTCGTCTGTGCGTCTGTTCGTCCATGCGTCTGTTCATCCGTGCGTCTGTTCGACCGTGCGTCTGTTCTTCCGTGCGTCTGTTCGTCCGTGCGTCTGTTCTTCCGTATGACTGTTCGTCCGTGCGTCTGTTCGTCCATGCGTATGTTCATCCGTGCGTCTGTTTTTCCGTGCGTCTATTCATCCGTATGTCTGTTCGTCCGTGCGTCTGTTCGTCAGTGCGTCTGTTCGTCTGTGCGTCTGTTCGTCCGTGCGTCTGTTCATCTGTGCGTCTGTTTATCCGTGCGACTGTTCGCCCGTGCGTCTGTTCGTCCATTTGTCTGTTCGTACGTACATCTGTTTGTCCGAACAGAACCAATTTCGAACATTTTTTTTGATCATAGATCGAGAAATTAACGAGCATAAGGGCGAAATGTTGGATAAAAATTGAAATTTTTGTGACATTTTCCATTTTCGCAACTTTTTTCAATCATACCTCTCTAAAATGTCGAAATACAAGGAGGAAATAAATGAACAAGAATGAAATATCGGTGAAATCATTCGTTTTTTACCTTTTTTAGATCATAACTCGATAAAATGACGAAAATAAAGTTCGTCCTTGCGTCTGTTCGTCCGTGCGTTTGTTCGTCCGTGCATCTGTTCGTTCGTGTGGTAGTTCGTCCGAGCGTCAGTTCATCCGTGCGTCTGTTCGTCCGTGAGTCTGTTCGTCCGTGCGTGTTTTTGTCCGGGCATCTGTTCGTCCGTGCGTCTGTTCGTCCATGCGTCTGTTCGTCCGTGCGTCTGTTCGTCCGTAAGTCTGTTTGTCCGTGCGTCTTTTTGTCTGTGCGTCTGTTCGTTCATGCGTCTATTCGTCCGTGCATCTGTTTGTCCGTGCGTCTGTTCGTCCATGCATCTGTTCGTCCGTTTGTCTGTTCGTCCATACGTCTGTACATCCGTATGTCTGTTCGTCCTTGCGTCTGTTCGTCCGTGCGTCTGTTCGTCTGTGCGTCTGATCGTCCGTGCGACTTTTCTTCTGTACGTCTGTTCGTCCAGGCGTCTGTTCGCCTGTGCGTCTATGCGTCCGTGCGTCTGTACGTCCATGCATCTGTTCATCCGTGCGTCTATTCGTCTGTGCGTCTGTTCGTCCAAGCGTCTGTTCATCCGTGCGTCTGTTCGACCGTGCGTCTGTTCTTCCGTGCGTCTGTTCGTCCGTGCGTCTGTTCTTCCGTATGTCTGTTCGTCCGTGCGTCTGTTCGTCCATGCATCTGTTCATCCGTGCGTCTGTTCGTCTGTGCGTCTGTTCGTCCATGCGTCATTTCATCCGTGCGTCTGTTCAACCGTGCGTCTGTTCGTCCGTGCGTCTGTTTGTCCGTGCGTCTGTTCGTCCGTGCGTCTGTTCGTCTGCTCATTTGTTTTTCCGTGGGTCTGTTTGTCCGTGCGTCTGTTCGTCCTTGCGTCTGTTCGTCCATGCATCTGTTCGTCCATGCGTCTGTTCATCCGTGCGTCTGCTCGACAGTGCGACTGTTCGTCCGTGCGGCTGTTCGTCCGTACGTCTGTTCGTCCGTGCGTCTGTTTGTCAGTGCGTCTGTTCGTCCGCGCATCTGTTTGTCCTTGCGTCTGTTTATCCGTGCGTCTCTTCGTCCTTGCGTCTGTTCGTCCGTGCGTCTGTTCGTCCATATGTCTGTTCATCCGTGCGTCTATTCGTCCATGCGTCTGTTCGTCCATGAGTTTGTTCGTTGGTGCGTCTGTTCGTCCGTGTGTCTGTTCGTCCGTGCGTCTGTTCGCCTGTGCGTCTGTTGTCCGTGCGTCTGTACGTCTGTGCGTCTGTTCGTCCGTGCGTCTGTTCGTCCGTGCGTCTGCTTTTCCTTGCGTTTGTTTGTCCGTGCGTCTGTTCATCCGAATGTCTGTTTGTCCGTGCGTCTGCTCGTCCGTGCGTCTGTTCGTCCGTGCGTCTCTTCGTCCATGCGTCTGTTCGTCCGTGCGTCTGTTTGTCCATGTGTCTGTTTGTCATTGCGTCTGTTCGTCCATGTGTTTTTTTGTCCCTTCATCTGTTCATCCGTGCGTCTGTTTGTCCGTGCGGCTGTTCGTCCGTACGTCTGTTCGTCTGTGCGTCTGTTCGTCCGTGCGTCTGTTCGTCCGTGCGTCTGTTCGTCCGTGCGTGTGTTTTTCCGTGCGTCTGTTTGTCCGTGCGTCTGTTCATCCGAACGTCTGTTCGTCCGTGCGTCTGTTCGTCCGTGCGTCTGTTCGTCCGTGCGTCTGTTCGTCCGTGCGTCTGTTCGTCCATGTTTCTGTTCGTCCGTTTGTCTATTCGTCCGTGCGTCTGTTCGTCCGTGCGTCTGTTTGTCCGTGCGTCTGTTTGTCCGTCCGTCTGTTCGTCTATGCGTCTGTTTGTTCATGCGTTTGTTGGTCCGTACATCTGTTTGTCCGAACACAACCGTTTTCGAAATTTTTTTTGGTCATACCTTTAGGAAATAATTATAATAAGGGCTAAATATTGAATATAAATAAAAATTTGGTGAAATTGTCCGTTTTTGAAACTTTTTTTCGATCATACCTCGCTAAAATTACGAAAATAATGGAAAAAAAGGGGAACAAGATTGAAATATCGATGAATTAATTCGTTTTTTAGTTTTTTTCGGTCATACCTTAATAAAATGACGAAAATTAGGTTCGTCCGTAAGTCTGATCGTGCGAGCGATTGTTCCTTCATGCTTCAGTTCGTCCTTGCGTCTGTTCGTAAGTGTGTCTGTTCGTCAATGCGTCCGTTCGTCCATGATAATTTTTTCCGTGCGTCTGTTCTTCCGTGCGTCTGTTCGTCCGTGCGACTATTCATCCGAGCGACTGTTAAACCATGCGCCTGTTCGACCATGCTTCCGTTCTTCCGTGCGTCCGTTGGTATGTGCGTATGTACGTCCGTGCTATTTTCGTCCATGCGTCTGATCATACGAGTGATTGTTCTTCCGTGCGTCTTTTCGACCGTGCGTCTTTTCGTCCATGCATCATTTCGTCCTTGCGTCTGTTCGTCCATGGGTCTGATCGTTCGTGCCAATATTCGTCCGTGCGTCTGTTCGTCTGTGCGTCTGTTCATCCATGCGTCTGTTCATCCGTTTTTCTGTTCGTCTGTGCGTGTTTTTGTCCAAGCGTCTGTTCGTCTGTTCATCTGTTTGCCCGAACAGAACCGTTTTCGAAATTGTTTTCGATCATACCTTTAGAAAATAATGAAAATAAGGGCAAAATATTGGATAAAATATAAATTTGGTGAAATTGTCAGTTTTCGAAATTTTTTTTCGATCATACCTCGCTGAAATTACGAAAATAGGGTCGATAAAGAGAAACATGATTGAAATATCGGTGAATTATTTCGTTTCTTAGCTTTTTTCGATCATACCTTAATAAAATGACGAAAATAAGGTTCGACCGGGCGACTGATCGTCCGAGCGATTGTTCCTTCATGCTTCAGTTCGTCCGTGCGTCTGTTCATCCGTACATCTTTTTCTCCACACAGAACTAATTTCGAACATTTTTTTGATCATAGCTTGAGAAAATAACGAACATAAGGGCGAAATAGTAGATAAAAATTGAAATTTCAGTGACAATATACATTTTCAAAACCTTTTTCTATCATACCTCCCTAAAATGACGAAAAGTTAGGGGAAAATAGATGAACTAGATTGAAATATCGGTGAATTCATTCGTTTTTTACCATATTTAGATCATACCTCAATAAAAGGACGAAAATAAGGTTCGTCCGTGCGTCTGTTCGTCCGAATGTCTGTTCGTCCATGCGTCTGTTCGTCCGTGCGTCTGTTCGTCCGTGCGTCTGTTCGTCCGTGCGTCTGTTCATCCATGCGTCTGTTCATCCGTTCGTCTGTTCGTCTGTGCGTGTTTTTGTCCATGCGTCTGTTCGTCAAACAGATGAAGATCTGTTTGTCCGAACAGAACCGTTTTCGAAATTTTTTTCGGTCATACCTTTAGAATATAATAAAAATAAGGGCAAAATATTGGATTAAATATAAATTTGGTGAAATTGTCCGATTAAAAAATTTCTTCCGATCATACCTCGCTAAAATTACGAAAATAGGGGCGATTAAGAGAAACAAGATTGAAATATCGGTGAATTATTTCGTTTCATAGCTTTTTACGATCAAACCTTAAAAAAATGACGAATATAAGGTTCGACCGGGCGTCAGATCGTCCAAGCGATTTTTCTTTCATGATTCAGTTCGTATGTGCGTCTGTTCGTCCATGCGTTTGTTCATCCGTACATCTGTATGTCAAAACTGAACCAATTTCGAACCTTATTTGATCATAGTTTGAGAAAATAACGAATATAATGGCGAAATAGTGGATAAAAATAGAAAATTCGGTGACAATATACATTTTCGAAACTTTTTTCAATCATACATCTCTAAAATGACGAAAAGTAAGGGATAAATAGATGATCAAGATTGAAATATTGGTGTATTCATTTTTTTACCATATTTAGATCATACCTCGATAAAATGACGAAAATAAGGTTCGTCCGTGCGTCTGATTGTCCGTGTGTGTGTTCGTCCGTGCGTCTGTTTGTCCGTGCGTCTGTACGTCCGTGTGTCTGTTGTCCATGCGTCTGTTCGTCCGTGCGTCTGTTCATCCGTGCGTCTGCTCATCCGTGCGTCTGTTCGTCCGTGCGTCTGTTTGTCTGTGCATCGGTTCGTCCGTGCGTCTGTTTGTCCGTGCGTCTGTTCGTCCGTGCGTGTGTTCGTCCGTGCGTCTGTTTGTCCGTGCGTCTGTTTGTCCATGCGACTGTTCGCCCGTGCGTCTGTTCGTCCGTGCGTCTGTTCGTCTGTACGTCTGTTCGTCCATGCATCTGTTCGTCCGTACATCTGTTTGTCCGAACAGAACCAATTTCGAACATTTTTTTTGATCATAGATCGAGAAATTAACGAGCATAAGGGCGAAATGTTGGATAAAAATTGAAATTTTGGTGACATTTTCCATTTTCGCAACTTTTTTCAATCATACCTCTCTAAAATGTCGAAATACAAGGAGGAAATAAATGAACAAGAATGAAATATCGGTGAAATCATTCGTTTTTTACCTTTTTTAGATCATAACTCGATAAAATGACGAAAATAAAGTTCGTCCTTGCGTCTGTTCGTCCGTGCGTTTGTTCGTCCGTGCATCTGTTCGTTCGTGTGGTAGTTCGTCCGAGCGTCAGTTGATCCGTGCGTCTGTTCGTCCGTGAGTCTGTTCGTCCGTGCGTGTTTTTGTCCGGGCATCTGTTCGTCCGTGCGTCTGTTCGTCCGTGCGTCTGTTCGTCCGTGCGTCTGTTCGTCCGTAAGTCTGTTTGTCCGTGCGTCTTTTTGTCTGTGTGTCTGTTCGTTCATGCGTCTATTCGTCCGTGCATCTGTTTGTCCGTGCGTCTGTTTGTCCATGCAACTGTTCGTCCGTTTGTCTGTTCGTCCATACGTCTGTACATCCGTATGTCTGTTCGTCCTTGCGTCTGTTCGTCCGTGCGTCTGTTCGTCTGTGCGTCTGATCGTACGTGCGACTTTTCTTCTGTACGTCTGTTCGTCCAGGCGTCTGTTCGCCTGTGCGTCTATTCGTCGGTGCGTCTGTACGTCCATGCATCTGTTCATCCGTGCGTCTATTCGTCTGTGCGTCTGTTCGTCCAAGCGTCTGTTCATCCGTGCGTCTGTTCGACCGTGTGTCTGTTCTTCCGTGCGTCTGTTCGTCCGTGCGTCTGTTCTTCCGTATGTCTGTTCGTCCGTGCGTCTGTTCGTCCATGCATCTGTTCATCCGTGCGTCTGTTCGTCTGTGCGTCTCTTCGTCTGCTCATTTGTTTTTCCGTGGGTCTGTTTGTCCGTGCGTCTGTTCGTCCTTGCGTCTGTTCGTCCATGCATCTGTTCGTCCATGCGTCTGTTCATCCGTGCGTCTGCTCGACAGTGCGACTGTTCGTCCGTGCGGCTGTTCGTCCGTACGTCTGTTCGTCCGTGCGTCTGTTTGTCCGTGCGTCTGTTCGTCCGCGCATCTGTTTGTCCTTGCGTCTGTTTATCCGTGCGTCTCTTCGTCCTTGCGTCTTTTCGTCCGTGCGTCTGTTCGTCCATATGTCTGTTCATCCGTGCGTCTATTCGTCCGTGCGTCTGTTCGTCCATGAGTTTGTTCGTTGGTGCGTCTGTTCGTCCGTGTGTCTGTTCGTCCGTGCGTCTGTTCGCCTGTGCGTCTGTTTGTCCGTGCGTCTGTACGTCTGTGCGTCTGTTCGTCCGTGCGTCTGTTCGTCCGTGCGTCTGCTTTTCCTTGCGTTTGTTTGTCCGTGCGTCTGTTCATCCGAATGTCTGTTTGTCCGTGCGTTTGCTCGTCCGTGCGTCTGTTCGTCCGTGCGTCTCTTCGTCCATGCGTCTGTTCGTCCGTGCGTCTGTTTGTCCATGTGTCTGTTTGTCATTGCGTCTGTTCGTCCATGTGTTTTTTTGTCCCTTCATCTGTTCATCCGTGCGTCTGTTCGTCCGTGCGGCTGTTCGTCCGTACGTCTGTTCGTCTGTGCGTCTGTTCGTCCGTGCGTCTGTTCGTCCGTGCGTCTGTTCGTCCGTGCGTGTGTTTTTCCGTGCGTCTGTTTGTCCGTGCGTCTGTTCATCCGAACGTCTGTTCGTCCGTGCGTCTGTTCGTCCGTGCGTCTGTTCGTCCGTGCGTCTGTTCGTCCGTGCGTCTGTTCGTCCATGTTTCTGTTCGTCCGTGCGTCTATTCGTCCGTGCGTCTGTTCGTCCGTGCGTCTGTTTGTCCGTGCGTCTGTTTGTCCGTCCGTCTGTTCGTCTATGCGTCTGTTTGTTCATGCGTTTGTTGGTCCGTACATCTGTTTGTCCGAACACAACCGTTTTCGAAATTTTTTTTGGTCATACCTTTAGGAAATAATTATAATAAGGGCTAAATATTGAATATAAATAAAAATTTGGTGAAATTGTCCGTTTTTGAAACTTTTTTTCGATCATACCTCGCTAAAATTACGAAAATAATGGAAAAAAAGGGGAACAAGATTGAAATATCGATGAATTAATTCGTTTTTTAGTTTTTTTTGGTCATACCTTAATAAAATGACGAAAATTAGGTTCGTCCGTAAGTTTGATCGTGCGAGCGATTGTTCCTTCATGCTTCAGTTCGTCCTTGCGTCTGTTCGTAAGTGTGTCTGTTCGTCAATGCGTCCGTTCGTCCATGATAATTTTTTCCGTGCGTCTGTTCTTCCGTGCGTCTGTTCGTCCGTGCGACTATTCATCCGAGCGACTGTTAAACCATGCGCCTGTTCGACCATGCTTCCGTTCTTCCGTGCGTCCGTTCGTATGTGCGTATGTACGTCCGTGCTATTTTCGTCCATGCGTCTGATCATACGAGTGATTTTTCTTCCGTGCGTCTTTTCGACCGTGCGTCTTTTCGTCCGTGCATCATTTCGTCCTTGCGTCTGTTCGTCCATGGGTCTGATCGTTCGTGCCAATATTCGTCCGTGCGTCTGTTCGTCTGTGCGTCTGTTCATCCATGCGTCTGTTCATCCGTTTTTCTGTTCGTCTGTGCGTGTTTTTGTCCAAGCGTCTGTTCGTCTGTTCATCTGTTTGCCCGAACAGAACCGTTTTCGAAATTGTTTTCGATCATACCTTTAGAAAATAATGAAAATAAGGGCAAAATATTGGATAAAATATAAATTTGGTGAAATTGTCAGTTTTCGAAATTTTTTTTCGATCATACCTCGCTGAAATTACGAAAATAGGGTCGATAAAGAGAAACATGATTGAAATATCGGTGAATTATTTCGTTTCTTAGCTTTTTTCGATCATACCTTAATAAAATGACGAAAATAAGGTTCGACCGGGCGACTGATCGTCCGAGCGATTGTTCCTTCATGCTTCAGTTCGTCCGTGCGTCTGTTCATCCGTACATCTTTTTCTCCACACAGAACTAATTTCGAACATTTTTTTGATCATAGCTTGAGAAAATAACGAACATAAGGGCGAAATAGTAGATAAAAATTGAAATTTCAGTGACAATATACATTTACAAAACCTTTTTCTATCATACCTCCCTAAAATGACGAAAAGTTAGGGGAAAATAGATGAACTAGATTGAAATATCGGTGAATTCATTCGTTTTTTACCATATTTAGATCATACCTCAATAAAAGGACGAAAATAAGGTTCGTCCGTGCGTCTGTTCGTCCGAATGTCTGTTCGTCCATGCGTCTGTTCGTCCGTGCGTCTGTTCGTCCGTGCGTCTGTTCGTCCGTGCGTCTGTTCATCCATGCGTCTGTTCATCCGTTCGTCTGTTCGTCTGTGCGTGTTTTTGTCCATGCGTCTGTTCGTCAAACAGATGAAGATCTGTTTGTCCGAACAGAACCGTTTTCGAAATTTTTTTCGGTCATACCTTTAGAATATAATAAAAATAAGGGCAAAATATTGGATTAAATATAAATTTGGTGAAATTGTCCGATTAAAAAATTTCTTCCGATCATACCTCGCTAAAATTACGAAAATAGGGGCGATTAAGAGAAACAAGATTGAAATATCGGTGAATTATTTCGTTTCATAGCTTTTTACGATCAACCCTTAAAAAAATGACGAATATAAGGTTCGACCGGGCGTCAGATCGTCCAAGCGATTTTTCTTTCATGATTCAGTTCGTATGTGCGTCTGTTCGTCCATGCGTTTGTTCATCCGTACATCTGTATGTCAAAACTGAACCAATTTCGAACCTTATTTGATCATAGTTTGAGAAAATAACGAATATAATGGCGAAATAGTGGATAAAAATAGAAAATTCGGTGACAATATACATTTTCGAAACTTTTTTCAATCATACATCTCTAAAATGACGAAAAGTAAGGGATAAATAGATGATCAAGATTGAAATATTGGTGTATTCATTTTTTTACCATATTTAGATCATACCTCGATAAAATGACGAAAATAAGGTTCGTCCGTGCGTCTGATTGTCCGTGTGTGTGTTCGTCCGTGCGTCTGTTTGTCCGTGCGTCTGTACGTCCGTGTGTCTGTTGTCCATGCGTCTGTTCGTCCGTGCGTCTGTTCATCCGTGCGTCTGTTCATCCGTGCGTCTGTTCGTCCGTGCGTCTGTTTGTCTGTGCATCGGTTCGTCCGTGCGTCTGTTTGTCCGTGCGTCTTTTCGTCCGTGCGTGTGTTCGTCCGTGCGTCTGTTTGTCCGTGCGTCTGTTTGTCCATGCGACTGTTCGCCCGTGCGTCTGTTCGTCCGTGCGTCTGTTCGTCTGTGCGTCTGTTCATCCATGCGTCTGTTCGTCCGTACATCTGTTTGTCCGAACAGAACCAATTTCGAACATTTTTTTTGATCATAGATCGAGAAATTAACGAGCATAAGGGCGAAATGTTGGATAAAAATTGAAATTTTGGTGACATTATCCATTTTCGCAACTTTTTTCAATCATACCTCTATAAAATGTGAAAATACAAGGAGGAAATAAATGAACAAGAATGAAATATCGGTGAATTCATTCGTTTTTTACCTTTTTTAGATCATAACGCGATAAAATGACGAAAATAAAGTTCGTCCTTGCGTCTGTTCGTCCGTGAGTCTGTTCGTCCGTGCGTGTTTTTGTCCGTGCATCTGTTCGTCCTTGCGTCTGTTCGTCCGTGCGTCTGTTCGTCCGTGCGTCTGTTCGTCCGTGCGTCTGTTTGTCCGTGCGTCTTCTTGTTTGTGCGTCTGTTCGTTTATGCGTCTGTTCGTTCATGCATCTGATGTCCGTGCGTCTGTTCGTCCGTGCGTCTGTTCGTCCGTTTTTCTGTTCGTCCATGCGTCTGTTTATCCATATGTCTGTTCGTCCTTGCGTCTGTTCGTCCGTGCGTTTGTTCGTCCGTGCATCTGTTCGTTCGTGTGGTAGTTCGTTCAAGCGTCAATTCATCCGTGCGTCTGTTCGTCCGTGAGTCTGTTCGTCCGTGCGTCTGTTTGTCCGTGCGTCTGTTCGTTCGTGTGGTAGTTCGTTCGAGCGTCAGTTCATCCGTGCGTCTGTTCGTCCGTGCATCTGTTCGTCCGTGCGTCTGTTCGTCCGTGCATCTGTTCGTCCATGTTTCTGTTCGTCCGTGCATCTATTCGTCCGTGCGTCTGTTCGTCCGTGCGTCTGTTTGTCCGTGCGACTGTTTGTCTGTGCGTCTGTTTGTCCGTCCGTTTGTTCGTCTGTGCGTCTGTTTGTTCATGCGTCTGTTGGTCCGTACATCTGTATGTCGAACACAACCGTTTTCGAAATTTTTTTTGATCATACCTTTAAGAAATAATGATAATAAGGGCTAAATGTTGGATATTAATACAAATTTGGTGAAATTGTCCGTTTTTGAAACTTTTTTTCGATCATACCTCGCTAAAATTACGAAAGTAATGGCAAAAAAGGGGAACACGATTGAAATATCGGTGAATTAATTCGTTCTTTATTATTCTTCCGTCATTCCTTAATAAAATGACGAAAATTAGGTTCGTCCGTAAGTCTGATCGTGCGAGCGATTGTTCCTTCATGCTTCAGTTCGTCCGTGCGTCTGTTCGTAAGTGTGTCTGTTCGTCAATGCGTCCGTTCGTCCATGATAATTTTTTCGGTGCGTCTGTTCTTCCGTGCGTCTGTTCGTCCGTGCGTCTATTCATCCGAGCGACTGTTCAACCGTGCGCCTATTCGACCCTGCATCCGTTCTTCCGTGCGTCCGTTCGTATGTGCGTATGTACGTCCGTGCTATTTTCGTCCATGCGTCTGATCGTACGAGTGATTGTTCTTCCGTGCGGCTTTTCGACCGTGCGTCTTTTCGTCCGTGCATCATTTCGTCCTTGCGTCTGTTCGTCCATGGGTCTGATCGTTCGTGCCAATATTCGTCCGTGCGTCTGTTCGTCTGTGCGTCTGTTCATCCATGCGTCTGTTCATCCGTTTTTCTGTTCGTCTGTGCGTGTTTTTGTCCAAGCGTCTGTTCGTCTGTTCATCTGTTTGCCCGAACAGAACCGTTTTCGAAATTGTTTTCGATCATACCTTTAGAAAATAATGAAAATAAGGGCAAAATATTGGATAAAATATAAATTTGGTGAAATTGTCAGTTTTCGAAATTTTTTTTCGATCATACCTCGCTGAAATTACGAAAATAGGGTCGATAAAGAGAAACATGATTGAAATATCGGTGAATTATTTCGTTTCTTAGCTTTTTTCGATCATACCTTAATAAAATGACGAAAATAAGGTTCGACCGGGCGACTGATCGTCCGAGCGATTGTTCCTTCATGCTTCAGTTCGTCCGTGCGTCTGTTCATCCGTACATCTTTTTCTCCACACAGAACTAATTTCGAACATTTTTTTGATCATAGCTTGAGAAAATAACGAACATAAGGGCGAAATAGTAGATAAAAATTGAAATTTCAGTGACAATATACATTTTCAAAACCTTTTTCTATCATACCTCCCTAAAATGACGAAAAGTTAGGGGAAAATAGATGAACTAGATTGAAATATCGGTGAATTCATTCGTTTTTTACCATATTTAGATCATACCTCAATAAAAGGACGAAAATAAGGTTCGTCCGTGCGTCTGTTCGTCCGAATGTCTGTTCGTCCATGCGTCTGTTCGTCCGTGCGTCTGTTCGTCCGTGCGTCTGTTCGTCCGTGCGTCTGTTCATCCATGCGTCTGTTCATCCGTTCGTCTGTTCGTCTGTGCGTGTTTTTGTCCATGCGTCTGTTCGTCAAACAGATGAAGATCTGTTTGTCCGAACAGAACCGTTTTCGAAATTTTTTTCGGTCATACCTTTAGAATATAATAAAAATAAGGGCAAAATATTGGATTAAATATAAATTTGGTGAAATTGTCCGATTAAAAAATTTCTTCCGATCATACCTCGCTAAAATTACGAAAATAGGGGCGATTAAGAGAAACAAGATTGAAATATCGGTGAATTATTTCGTTTCATAGCTTTTTACGATCAAACCTTAAAAAAATGACGAATATAAGGTTCGACCGGGCGTCAGATCGTCCAAGCGATTTTTCTTTCATGATTCAGTTCGTAAGTGCGTCTGTTCGTCCATGCGTTTGTTCATCCGTACATCTGTATGTCAAAACTGAACCAATTTCGAACCTTATTTGATCATAGTTTGAGAAAATAACGAATATAATGGCGAAATAGTGGATAAAAATAGAAAATTCGGTGACAATATACATTTTCGAAACTTTTTTCAATCATACATCTCTAAAATGACGAAAAGTAAGGGATAAATAGATGATCAAGATTGAAATATTGGTGTATTCATTTTTTTACCATATTTAGATCATACCTCGATAAAATGACGAAAATAAGGTTCGTCCGTGCGTCTGATTGTCCGTGTGTGTGTTCGTCCGTGCGTCTGTTTGTCCGTGCGTCTGTACGTCCGTGTGTCTGTTGTCCATGCGTCTGTTCGTCCGTGCGTCTGTTCATCCGTGCGTCTGTTCATCCGTGCGTCTGTTCGTCCGTGCGTCTGTTTGTCTGTGCATCGGTTCGTCCGTGCGTCTGTTTGTCCGTGCGTCTGTTCGTCCGTGCGTGTGTTCGTCCGTGCGTCTGTTTGTCCGTGCGTCTGTTTGTCCATGCGACTGTTCGCCCGTGCGTCTGTTCGTCCGTGCGTCTGTTCGTCTGTACGTCTGTTCGTCCATGCATCTGTTCGTCCGTACATCTGTTTGTCCGAACAGAACCAATTTCGAACATTTTTTTTTGATCATAGATCGAGAAATTAACGAGCATAAGGGCGAAATGTTGGATAAAAATTGAAATTTTGGTGACATTTTCCATTTTCGCAACTTTTTTCAATCATACCTCTCTAAAATGTCGAAATACAAGGAGGAAATAAATGAACAAGAATGAAATATCGGTGAAATCATTCGTTTTTTACCTTTTTTAGATCATAACTCGATAAAATGACGAAAATAAAGTTCGTCCTTGCGTCTGTTCGTCCGTGCGTTTGTTCGTCCGTGCATCTGTTCGTTCGTGTGGTAGTTCGTCCGAGCGTCAGTTGATCCGTGCGTCTGTTCGTCCGTGAGTCTGTTCGTCCGTGCGTGTTTTTGTCCGGGCATCTGTTCGTCCGTGCGTCTGTTCGTCCGTGCGTCTGTTCGTCCGTGCGTCTGTTCGTCCGTAAGTCTGTTTGTCCGTGCGTCTTTTTGTCTGTGTGTCTGTTCGTTCATGCGTCTATTCGTCCGTGCATCTGTTTGTCCGTGCGTCTGTTCGTCCATGCAACTGTTCGTCCGTTTGTCTGTTCGTCCATACGTCTGTACATCCGTATGTCTGTTCGTCCTTGCGTCTGTTCGTCCGTGCGTCTGTTCGTCTGTGCGTCTGATCGTACGTGCGACTTTTCTTCTGTACGTCTGTTCGTCCAGGCGTCTGTTCGCCTGTGCGTCTATTCGTCGGTGCGTCTGTACGTCCATGCATCTGTTCATCCGTGCGTCTATTCGTCTGAGCGTCTGTTCGTCCAAGCGTCTGTTCATCCGTGCGTCTGTTCGACCGTGTGTCTGTTCTTCCGTGCGTCTGTTCGTCCGTGCGTCTGTTCTTCCGTATGTCTGTTCGTCCGTGCGTCTGTTCGTCCATGCATCTGTTCATCCGTGCGTCTGTTCGTCTGTGCGTCTCTTCGTCTGCTCATTTGTTTTTCCGTGGGTCTGTTTGTCCGTGCGTCTGTTCGTCCTTGCGTCTGTTCGTCCATGCATCTGTTCGTCCATGCGTCTGTTCATCCGTGCGTCTGCTCGACAGTGCGACTGTTCGTCCGTGCGGCTGTTCGTCCGTACGTCTGTTCGTCCGTGCGTCTGTTTGTCCGTGCGTCTGTTCGTCCGCGCATCTGTTTGTCCTTGCGTCTGTTTATCCGTGCGTCTCTTCGTCCTTGCGTCTTTTCGTCCGTGCGTCTGTTCGTCCATATGTCTGTTCATCCGTGCGTCTATTCGTCCGTGCGTCTGTTCGTCCATGAGTTTGTTCGTTGGTGCGTCTGTTCGTCCGTGTGTCTGTTCGTCCGTGCGTCTGTTCGCCTGTGCGTCTGTTTGTCCGTGCGTCTGTACGTCTGTGCGTCTGTTCGTCCGTGCGTCTGTTCGTCCGTGCGTCTGCTTTTCCTTGCGTTTGTTTGTCCGTGCGTCTGTTCATCCGAATGTCTGTTTGTCCGTGCGTTTGCTCGTCCGTGCGTCTGTTCGTCCGTGCGTCTCTTCGTCCATGCGTCTGTTCGTCCGTGCGTCTGTTTGTCCATGTGTCTGTTTGTCATTGCGTCTGTTCGTCCATGTGTTTTTTTGTCCCTTCATCTGTTCATCCGTGCGTCTGTTCGTCCGTGCGGCTGTTCGTCCGTACGTCTGTTCGTCTGTGCGTCTGTTCGTCCGTGCGTCTGTTCGTCCGTGCGTCTGTTCGTCCGTGCGTGTGTTTTTCCGTGCGTCTGTTTGTCCGTGCGTCTGTTCATCCGAACGTCTGTTCGTCCGTGCGTCTGTTCGTCCGTGCGTCTGTTCGTCCGTGCGTCTGTTCGTCCGTGCGTCTGTTCGTCCATGTTTCTGTTCGTCCGTGCGTCTATTCGTCCGTGCGTCTGTTCGTCCGTGCGTCTGTTTGTCCGTGCGTCTGTTTGTCCGTCCGTCTGTTCGTCTATGCGTCTGTTTGTTCATGCGTTTGTTGGTCCGTACATCTGTTTGTCCGAACACAACCGTTTTCGAAATTTTTTTTGGTCATACCTTTAGGAAATAATTATAATAAGGGCTAAATATTGAATATAAATAAAAATTTGGTGAAATTGTCCGTTTTTGAAACTTTTTTTCGATCATACCTCGCTAAAATTACGAAAATAATGGAAAAAAAGGGGAACAAGATTGAAATATCGATGAATTAATTCGTTTTTTAGTTTTTTTTGGTCATACCTTAATAAAATGACGAAAATTAGGTTCGTCCGTAAGTTTGATCGTGCGAGCGATTGTTCCTTCATGCTTCAGTTCGTCCTTGCGTCTGTTCGTAAGTGTGTCTGTTCGTCAATGCGTCCGTTCGTCCATGATAATTTTTTCCGTGCGTCTGTTCTTCCGTGCGTCTGTTCGTCCGTGCGACTATTCATCCGAGCGACTGTTAAACCATGCGCCTGTTCGACCATGCTTCCGTTCTTCCGTGCGTCCGTTCGTATGTGCGTATGTACGTCCGTGCTATTTTCGTCCATGCGTCTGATCATACGAGTGATTTTTCTTCCGTGCGTCTTTTCGACCGTGCGTCTTTTCGTCCGTGCATCATTTCGTCCTTGCGTCTGTTCGTCCATGGGTCTGATCGTTCGTGCCAATATTCGTCCGTGCGTCTGTTCGTCTGTGCGTCTGTTCATCCATGCGTCTGTTCATCCGTTTTTCTGTTCGTCTGTGCGTGTTTTTGTCCAAGCGTCTGTTCGTCTGTTCATCTGTTTGCCCGAACAGAACCGTTTTCGAAATTGTTTTCGATCATACCTTTAGAAAATAATGAAAATAAGGGCAAAATATTGGATAAAATATAAATTTGGTGAAATTGTCAGTTTTCGAAATTTTTTTTCGATCATACCTCGCTGAAATTACGAAAATAGGGTCGATAAAGAGAAACATGATTGAAATATCGGTGAATTATTTCGTTTCTTAGCTTTTTTCGATCATACCTTAATAAAATGACGAAAATAAGGTTCGACCGGGCGACTGATCGTCCGAGCGATTGTTCCTTCATGCTTCAGTTCGTCCGTGCGTCTGTTCATCCGTACATCTTTTTCTCCACACAGAACTAATTTCGAACATTTTTTTGATCATAGCTTGAGAAAATAACGAACATAAGGGCGAAATAGTAGATAAAAATTGAAATTTCAGTGACAATATACATTTACAAAACCTTTTTCTATCATACCTCCCTAAAATGACGAAAAGTTAGGGGAAAATAGATGAACTAGATTGAAATATCGGTGAATTCATTCGTTTTTTACCATATTTAGATCATACCTCAATAAAAGGACGAAAATAAGGTTCGTCCGTGCGTCTGTTCGTCCGAATGTCTGTTCGTCCATGCGTCTGTTCGTCCGTGCGTCTGTTCGTCCGTGCGTCTGTTCGTCCGTGCGTCTGTTCATCCATGCGTCTGTTCATCCGTTCGTCTGTTCGTCTGTGCGTGTTTTTGTCCATGCGTCTGTTCGTCAAACAGATGAAGATCTGTTTGTCCGAACAGAACCGTTTTCGAAATTTTTTTCGGTCATACCTTTAGAATATAATAAAAATAAGGGCAAAATATTGGATTAAATATAAATTTGGTGAAATTGTCCGATTAAAAAATTTCTTCCGATCATACCTCGCTAAAATTACGAAAATAGGGGCGATTAAGAGAAACAAGATTGAAATATCGGTGAATTATTTCGTTTCATAGCTTTTTACGATCAACCCTTAAAAAAATGACGAATATAAGGTTCGACCGGGCGTCAGATCGTCCAAGCGATTTTTCTTTCATGATTCAGTTCGTATGTGCGTCTGTTCGTCCATGCGTTTGTTCATCCGTACATCTGTATGTCAAAACTGAACCAATTTCGAACCTTATTTGATCATAGTTTGAGAAAATAACGAATATAATGGCGAAATAGTGGATAAAAATAGAAAATTCGGTGACAATATACATTTTCGAAACTTTTTTCAATCATACATCTCTAAAATGACGAAAAGTAAGGGATAAATAGATGATCAAGATTGAAATATTGGTGTATTCATTTTTTTACCATATTTAGATCATACCTCGATAAAATGACGAAAATAAGGTTCGTCCGTGCGTCTGATTGTCCGTGTGTGTGTTCGTCCGTGCGTCTGTTTGTCCGTGCGTCTGTACGTCCGTGTGTCTGTTGTCCATGCGTCTGTTCGTCCGTGCGTCTGTTCATCCGTGCGTCTGTTCATCCGTGCGTCTGTTCGTCCGTGCGTCTGTTTGTCTGTGCATCGGTTCGTCCGTGCGTCTGTTTGTCCGTGCGTCTTTTCGTCCGTGCGTGTGTTCGTCCGTGCGTCTGTTTGTCCGTGCGTCTGTTTGTCCATGCGACTGTTCGCCCGTGCGTCTGTTCGTCCGTGCGTCTGTTCGTCTGTGCGTCTGTTCATCCATGCGTCTGTTCGTCCGTACATCTGTTTGTCCGAACAGAACCAATTTCGAACATTTTTTTTTGATCATAGATCGAGAAATTAACGAGCATAAGGGCGAAATGTTGGATAAAAATTGAAATTTTGGTGACATTATCCATTTTCGCAACTTTTTTCAATCATACCTCTATAAAATGTGAAAATACAAGGAGGAAATAAATGAACAAGAATGAAATATCGGTGAATTCATTCGTTTTTTACCTTTTTTAGATCATAACGCGATAAAATGACGAAAATAAAGTTCGTCCTTGCGTCTGTTCGTCCGTGAGTCTGTTCGTCCGTGCGTGTTTTTGTCCGTGCATCTGTTCGTCCTTGCGTCTGTTCGTCCGTGCGTCTGTTCGTCCGTGCGTCTGTTCGTCCGTGCGTCTGTTTGTCCGTGCGTCTTCTTGTTTGTGCGTCTGTTCGTTTATGCGTCTGTTCGTTCATGCATCTGATGTCCGTGCGTCTGTTCGTCCGTGCGTCTGTTCGTCCGTTTTTCTGTTCGTCCATGCGTCTGTTTATCCATATGTCTGTTCGTCCTTGCGTCTGTTCGTCCGTGCGTTTGTTCGTCCGTGCATCTGTTCGTTCGTGTGGTAGTTCGTTCAAGCGTCAATTCATCCGTGCGTCTGTTCGTCCGTGAGTCTGTTCGTCCGTGCGTCTGTTTGTCCGTGCGTCTGTTCGTTCGTGTGGTAGTTCGTTCGAGCGTCAGTTCATCCGTGCGTCTGTTCGTCCGTGCATCTGTTCGTCCGTGCGTCTGTTCGTCCGTGCATCTGTTCGTCCATGTTTCTGTTCGTCCGTGCATCTATTCGTCCGTGCGTCTGTTCGTCCGTGCGTCTGTTTGTCCGTGCGACTGTTTGTCTGTGCGTCTGTTTGTCCCTCCGTTTGTTCGTCTGTGCGTCTGTTTGTTCATGCGTCTGTTGGTCCGTACATCTGTATGTCGAACACAACCGTTTTCGAAATTTTTTTTGATCATACCTTTAAGAAATAATGATAATAAGGGCTAAATGTTGGATATTAATACAAATTTGGTGAAATTGTCCGTTTTTGAAACTTTTTTTCGATCATACCTCGCTAAAATTACGAAAGTAATGGCAAAAAAGGGGAACACGATTGAAATATCGGTGAATTAATTCGTTTTTTATTATTCTTCCGTCATTCCTTAATAAAATGACGAAAATTAGGTTCGTCCGTAAGTCTGATCGTGCGAGCGATTGTTCCTTCATGCTTCAGTTCGTCCGTGCGTCTGTTCGTAAGTGTGTCTGTTCGTCAATGCGTCCGTTCGTCCATGATAATTTTTTCGGTGCGTCTGTTCTTCCGTGCGTCTGTTCGTCCGTGCGTCTATTCATCCGAGCGACTGTTCAACCGTGCGCCTATTCGACCCTGCATCCGTTCTTCCGTGCGTCCGTTCGTATGTGCGTATGTACGTCCGTGCTATTTTCGTCCATGCGTCTGATCGTACGAGTGATTGTTCTTCCGTGCGGCTTTTCGACCGTGCGTCTTTTCGTCCGTGCATCATTTCGTCCTTGCGTCTGTTCGTCCGTGGGTCTGATCGTCCGTGCCAATATTCGTCCGTGCGTCTGTTCGTCCGTGCGTCCGTTCATCCATGCGTCTGTTCATCCGTTCGTTTGTTCGACTGTGCGTGTTTTTGTCCAAGCGTCTGTTCGTCTGTTCATCTGTTTGCCCGAACAGAACCGTTTTCGAAATTGTTTTCGATCATACCTTTAGAAAATAATGAAAATAAGGGCAAAATATTGGATAAAATATAAATTTGGTGAAATTGTCCGTTTTCGAAATTTTTTTTCGATCATACCTCGCTGAAATTACGAAAATAGGGTCGATAAAGAGAAACATGATTGAAATATCGGTGAATTATTTCGTTTCTTAGCTTTTTTCGATCATACCTCAATAAAATGACGAAAATAAGGTTCGACCGGGCGACTGATCGTCCGAGCGATTGTTCCTTCATGCTTCAGTTCGTCCGTGCGTCTGTTCGTCCGTGCGACTACTCGTCTGTGCGTCTATTCGTCCATGCGTCTGTTCATCCGTACATCTTTTTCTCCACACAGAACTAATTTCGAACATTTTTTTGATCATAGTTTGAGAAAATAACAAACATAAGGGCGAAATAGTAGATAAAAATTGAAATTTCAGTGACAATATACATTTTCGAAACCTTTTTCTATCATACCTCCCTAAAATGACGAAAAGTTAGGGGAAAATAGATGAACTAGATTGAAATATCGGTGAATTCATTCGTTTCTTACCATATTTAGATCATACTTCAATAAAAGGACGAAAATAAGGTTGGCCCGTGCGTCTGTTCGTCCGTGAGTTTGTTCGTCCGTGCATCTGTTTGTTCGTGCGTCTGTATGCCCGTGCATCTGTTCGTTCATGCGTATGTTCGTCCGAGCGTCTGTTCATCCGTGCGTCTGTTCGTCCGTGCGTGTGTTCGTCGGTGCGTCTGTTTGTCCGTGCGTCTGTACGTCCGTGCGTCTGTTTGTCCATGCGTCTGTTCGTCCGTGCGTCTGTTCGTCCGTGCGTCTGTTCGTCCGTGCGTCTGTTCGTCCGTACATCTGATTGTCTGAACAGAACCAATGTCAAACATTTTCGATCATAGCTTGAGAAAATAACGAAAATAAGAGCGAAATATTGTTTAAAAAATGAAATTTCAGTGAAATTATCCGTTTTCGAAACTTTTTTCAATCATACCTCTCTAATATGACGAAAAAAAAGGGTGAAATACATGAACAAGATTGAAATATTGTTGAATTCATTTGTTATTTTACCTTTTTTAGATCATACTTCGATAGAATGACGAAAATAAGGTTCGTCCGTGCGTCTGTTTGTCTGTGCGCCTGTACGTCCGTGCGTCTGTACGTCTGTGCGTCTGTTCATCCGTGCGTCTGTTCGTCCGTGCCTCTTTACGTCCGTGCGCCAGTTCGTCCATGCGTCGCTTCGTCCGTGCGTCAGTTCGTCCGTAGGTCTGTTCGTCCGTGCATCTGTATGTCCTTGCGTCTGTTTGTCCGTGCGTCTGTTTGTCCGTGCGTTTTTTTGTCCATGCGTCTGTTCATCCATGCGTCTGTTTGTCCGTGTTCTGATCGTCCGTAAGTCTGATCGTCCGTGCGTTTGTTCGTCCGTGCGTTTGTTCGACCGTGCGTCTGTTCGTTCGTGTGACTGTTCTTCTGTGCGTCTGTTCGTCCATGCGTTTGTTCATTCGTACATCTGTTTCTCCAAACAGAACCTATTTCGAACCTTATTTGATCAAAGCTTGAGAAAATAACGAATATAAAGACAAAATACTGGATAAAAATTGAAATTTCGGTGACAATATACATTTTCGAAACTTTTTTCAATGATACCATTCTAAAATGACGAAAAGTAAGGGATAAATAGATGAACAAGATTGAAATAACGTTGAATTCATTGGTTTTTTACCTTTTTTAGATCATACCTCGATAGAGTGACGAAAATAAAGTTCGTCCGTGCGTCTGTTCGTCCATGCGTTTGTTCGTCCGTGCATATGTTCGTTCGTGCGTCTGATCGTCCGAGCGTCTGTTAATCTGTGCGTCTCTTCGACAGTGCGACCGTTCTTCCCTGCGTCTGTTCGTCCGAATGTCTGTTCGTCCGTTAGTCTGTCATCCGTTCGACTATTCGTCCGTGCGTCTGTTCGTTCATGCGTCTGTTCGTCCGAGCGTCTGTTCATCCGTGCGTCTGTTTGTCCGTGCGTGTGTTCGTCCGTGCGTCTGTTTGTCCGTGCGTCTGTAAGTCCGTGTGTCTGATGTCCATGCGTCTGTTCGTCCGTGCGTCTGTTCATCCGTGCGTATGTTCATCCGTTTGTCTGTTCGTCCGTGCGTCTGTTTGTCTGTGCGTCGGTTCGTCCGTGCGTCTGTTCGTCCGTGCGTCTGTTCGTCCGTGCGTGTGTTCGTCCGTGCATCTGTTTGTCCGAGCGTCTCTTCGTCCGTGCGTCTGTTCGTCCGTGCGTCTGTTCGTCCATGCGCCTGTTCATCCGTATGTCTGTTCGTCCGTATGTCTGTTCGTCCGTGCGTCTGTTCGTCCGTGCGTCTGTTCGTCCGTGCGTCTGTTCGTCCGTGCGTCTTTTCTTCCGTGCGTCTGTTCGTCCGTGCGTCTGTTTGCCTGTGCGTCTGTTCGTCCGTCTGTCTGTACGTCCGTGCGTCTGTTCGTCCGTGCGTCTGTTCGTCCGTGCGTCTGTTCGTCCATGCGTATGTTCATCCGTGCGTCTGTTCGTCCGTGCGTCTGTTCGTCCGTGCGTTTGTTCATCTATGCGTCTGTTCATCCGTTTTTCTGTTCGTCTGTGCGTGTTTTTGTCCATGCGTCTGTTCGTCAAAGAGATGAAGATCTGTTTGTCCGCACAGAACCGTTTTCAAAATTTTTTTCGGTCATACCTTTAGAAAATAATAAAAATAAGGAGAAAATATTGGATTAAATATAAATTTAGTGAAATTGTCCGATTTAGAAATTTTTTTCCGATCATACCTCGCTAAAATTACGAAAATAGGGGCGATTAAG
Source organism: Sympetrum striolatum (assembly GCA_947579665.1). Taxonomy (NCBI): domain Eukaryota; kingdom Metazoa; phylum Arthropoda; class Insecta; order Odonata; family Libellulidae; genus Sympetrum; species Sympetrum striolatum. Next base: position 2,721,860 of record CANPUZ010000001.1, on the reverse strand, counting down.
AGAAACAAGATTGAAATATCGGTGATTTATTTCGTTTCATAGCTTTTTACTATCAAACCTTAAAAAAATGACGAATATAAGGTTCGACCGGGCGTTAGATCGTCCAAGCGATTTTTCTTTCATGATTCAGTTCGTATGTGCGTCTGTTCGTCCATGCGTTTGTTCATCCGTACATCTGTTTCTCCAAACAGAACCAATTTCGAACCTTATTTGATCATAGTTTGAGAAAATAACGAATATAATGGCGAAATAGTGGATAAAAATTGAAATTTCGGTGACAATATATATTTTCGAAACTTTTTTCTATCATACATCTCTAAAATGACGAAAAGTAAGGGATAAATAGATGATCAAGATTGAAATATCGGTGTATTCATTTTTTTTACCATATTTAGATCATACCTCGATAAAATGACGAAAATAAGGTTCGTCCGTGCGTCTGTTCGTCCGTGCGTCTGTTTGTCCGTGCATCTGTTCGTTCGTGTGACAGTTCGTCCGAGCGTCAGTTCATCCGTGCGTCTGTTCGTCCGTGAGTCTGTTCGTCCGTGCGTCTGTTTGTCCGTGCGTCTGTTCGTCCATGCGTCTGTTCGTCCGTGCGTCTGTTCGTCCGTGCGTCTCTTCATCCGTGCGTCTGTTTGTCCGTGCGTCTGTTTGTCTGTGCGTCTTTTCGGTTATGCGTCTGTTCATCCGTGCATCTGTTTGTCCGTGCGTCTGTTCGTCCGTGCGTCTGTTCGTCCGTTCGGTTATTCGACCATGCGTCTGTTCATCCGTATGTCTGTTCGTCCGTGCGTCTGTTCGTCCGTGCGTCTGTTCGTCTGTGCGTCTGTTCGTCCGTGCGTCTTTTCTTCGGTGCGTCTGTTCGTCCGTGCGTCTGTTCGTTGTGCGTCTCTTCGTCCGTGCGTCTGTTCGTCCTTGAGTCTGTTCGTCCGTGCGTGTTTTTGTCCGTGCATCTGTTCGTCCGTGCGTCTGTTCGTTCATGCGTCTTTTCGTCCGTGCATCTGTTTGTCCGTGCGTCTGTTCGTCCGTGCGTCTGTTCGTCCGTTTGTCTGTTCGTCCATGCGACTGTTCATCCGTATGTCTGTGCGCCCTTGCGTCTGTTCGTCCGTGCGCCTGTTCGTCCGTGCGTCTGTACGTCTGTGCGTCTGTTCATCCTTGCGTCTGTTCGTCCGTGCCTCTTTACGTCCGTGCGTCAGTTCGTCCATGCGTCGCTTCGTCCGTGCGTCTGTTCGTCCGTGCGTCTGTTCGTCCGTGCATCTGTATGTCCCTGCGTCTGTTTGTCCGTGCGTCTGTTTGTCCGTGCGTCTGTTTGTCCATGCGTCTATTAATCCATGCGTCTGTTTGTCCGTATTCTGATCGTCCGTAAGTCTGATCGTCCGTGCGTTTGTTCGTCCGTGCGTTTGTTCTTCCGTGCGTATGTTCGTTCGTGTGACTGTTCTTCAGTGCGTCTGTTCGTCCATGCGTTTGTTCATCCGTACATCTGTTTCTCCAAACAGAACCAATTTCGAACCTTATTTGATCACAGCTTGAGAAAATAATGAATATAAAGACGAAATAGTGGATAAAAATTGAAATTTCGGTGACAATATACATTTTCGAAACTTTTTTCAATCATACCACTCTAAAATGACGAAAAGTAAGGGATAAATAGATGAACAAGATTTAAATATCGTTGAATTCATTGGTTTTTTACCTTTTTTAGATCATACCTCGATAGCATGACGAAAATAAAGTTCGTCCGTGCGTCTGTTCGTCCATGCGTTTGATCGTCCGTGCATCTGTTCGTTCGTGCGTCTGTTCGTCCGAGCGTCTGTTAATCTGTGCGTCTCTTCGACTGTGCGACCGTTCTTCCATGCGTCTGTTCGTCCGAATGACTGTTCGTCCGTTAGTCTGTCATCCGTTCGACTATTCGTCCGTGCGTCTGTTCGTTCATGCGTCTGTTCGTTCGAGCGTCTGTTCATCTGTGCGTCTGTTTGTCCGTGCGTGTGTTCGTCCGTGCGTCTGTTTGTCTGTGCGTCTGTACGTCCGTGTGTCTATTGTCCATGCGTCTGTTCGTCCGTGCGTCTGTTCATCCGTGCGTATGTTCATCCGTTTGCCTGTTCGTCCGTGCGTCTGTTTGTCTGTGCGTCGGTTCGTCCGTGCGTCTGTTCGTCATTGCGTCTGTTCGTCCGTGCGTGTGTTCGTCCGTGCATCTGTTTGTCCGTGCGTCTGTTCGTCCGTGCGTCTGTTCGTCCGTGCGTCTGTTCGTCCATGCGTCTGTTCATCCGTATGTCTGTTCGTCCGTGCGTCTGTTCGTCCGTGCGTCTGTTCGTCCGTGCGTCTGTTCGTCCGTGCGTCTGTTCGTCCGTGCGTCTTTTCTTCCGTGCGTCTGTTCGTCCGTGCGTCTGTTTGCCTGTGCGTCTGTTCGTCCGTGCGTGTGTACGTCCGTGCGTCGGTTCGTCCGTGCGTCTGTTCGTCCGTGCGTCTGTTCGTCCATGCGTATGTTCATCCGTGCGTCTGTTCTTCCGTGCGTCTGTTCATCCGTATGTCTGTTCGTCCGTGCGTCTGTTCGTCCGTGCGTCTGTTCGTCCGTGCGTTTGTTCATCCATGCGTCTGTTCATCCGTTTGTCTGTTCGTCTGTGCGTGTTTTTGTCCATGCGTCTGTTCGTCAAACAGATGAAGATCTGTTTGTCCGAACAGAACCGTTTTCAAAATTTTTTTCGGTCATACCTTTAGAAAATAATAAAAATAAGGGCAAAATATTGGATTAAATATAAATTTGGTGAAATTGTCCGATTTAGAAATTTTTTTCCGATCATACTTCGCTACAATTACGAAAATAGGGGCGATTAAGAGAAACAAGATTGAAATATCGGTGAATTATTTCGTTTCATAGCTTTTTACGATCAAACCTTAAAAAAATGACGAATATAAGGTTCGACCGGGCGTCAGATCATCCAAACGATTTTTCTTTCATGATTCAGTTCGTATGTGCGTCAGTTCGTCCATGCTTAATTCATCCGTACATCTGTATCTCAAAACTGAAAGAATTTCGAACCTTATTTGATCATAGTTTGAGAAAATAACGAATATAATGGCGAAATAGTGGATAAAAATTGAAATTTCGGTGACAATATACATTTTCGAAACTTTTTTTAATCATACATCTCTAAAATGACGAAAAGTAAGGAATAAATAGTTGATCAAGATTGAAATATCGGTGTATTCATTTTTTTACCATATTTAGATCATACCTCGATAAAATGACGAAAATAAGGTTCGTCCGTGCGTCTGTTCGTCCGTGCGTCTGTTCGTCCGTGCATCTGTTCGTTCGTGTGTCAGTTCGTCCGAGCGTCAGTTCATCCGTGCGTCTGTTCGTCCGTGCGTCTGTTCGTCCGTGCGTCTGTTTGTCCGTGCGTCTTTTTGTTTGTGCGTCTGTTCATTCATGCGTCTGTTCGTCCATGCATCTGTTTGTCCGTGCGTCTGTTCGTCCGTGCGTCTGTTCGTCCGTTTGTCTGTTCGTCCATGCGTCTGTTCGTCCGTGAGTCTGTTCGTCCGTGCGACTGTTTGTCCGTGCGTCCGTTTGTCCGTGCGTCTGTTCCTCCGTGCGTCTGTTCGTCCGTGCGTCTGTTCATCCGTGCGTCTGTTTGTCCGTGCGTCTGTTTGTCTGTGCGTCTGTTCGTCCATGCGTCTGTTCGTCCGTGCATCTGTTTGTCCTTGCGTCTGTTCGTCCGTGCGTCTGTTCGTCCATGCGTCTGTTCATCAGGATGTCTGTTCGTCAGTGCGTCTGTTCGTCCGTTTGTCTGTTCGTCTGTGCGTCTGTTCGTCCGTGCGTCTTTTCTTCCGTGCGTCTGTTCGTCCGTGCGTCTGTTCACCTGTGCGTCTGTTCGTCCGTGCGTCTGTACGTCCGTGCGTTTGTTCGTCCGTGCGTCTGTTCGTCCGTGCGTCTGTTCGTCCATGCGTATGTTCATCCGTGCGTCTGTTCATCCGTATGTCTGTTCGTCCGTGCGTCTGTTCATCCGTGCGTCTGTTCGTCTGTGCGTCAGTTCGTCCATGCGTCTGTTCATCCGTGCGTCTAATCGACCGTGCGTCTATTCGTCCGTGCGTCTGTTTGTCCGTGCGTCTGTTCGTCCGTGCGTCTGTTCGTACGCGCATCTGTTTGTCCGTGCGTGTGTTTGTCCGTGCGTCTGTTCGTCCTTGCGTCTGTTCGTCCATGCGTCTGTTCGTCCATGCGTCTGTTCATCCGTGCGTCTGTTCGACCGTGCGTCTGTTCGTCCGTGCGTCTGTTCGTCCGTGCGTGTTTTTGTCCGGGCATCTGTTCGTCCGTGCGTCTGTTCGTCCGTGCGTCTGTTCGTCCGTGCGTCTGTTCGTCCGTAAGTCTGTTTGTCCGTGCGTCTTTTTGTCTGTGTGTCTGTTCGTTCATGCGTCTATTCGTCCGTGCATCTGTTTGTCCGTGCGTCTGTTCGTCCATGCAACTGTTCGTCCGTTTGTCTGTTCGTCCATACGTCTGTACATCCGTATGTCTGTTCGTCCTTGCGTCTGTTCGTCCGTGCGTCTGTTCGTCTGTGCGTCTGATCGTACGTGCGACTTTTCTTCTGTACGTCTGTTCGTCCAGGCGTCTGTTCGCCTGTGCGTCTATTCGTCGGTGCGTCTGTACGTCCATGCATCTGTTCATCCGTGCGTCTATTCGTCTGTGCGTCTGTTCGTCCAAGCGTCTGTTCATCCGTGCGTCTGTTCGACCGTGTGTCTGTTCTTCCGTGCGTCTGTTCGTCCGTGCGTCTGTTCTTCCGTATGTCTGTTCGTCCGTGCGTCTGTTCGTCCATGCATCTGTTCATCCGTGCGTCTGTTCGTCTGTGCGTCTGTTCGTCTGCTCATTTGTTTTTCCGTGGGTCTGTTTGTCCGTGCGTCTGTTCGTCCTTGCGTCTGTTCGTCCATGCATCTGTTCGTCCATGCGTCTGTTCATCCGTGCGTCTGCTCGACAGTGCGACTGTTCGTCCGTGCGGCTGTTCGTCCGTACGTCTGTTCGTCCGTGCGTCTGTTTGTCCGTGCGTCTGTTCGTCCGCGCATCTGTTTGTCCTTGCGTCTGTTTATCCGTGCGTCTCTTCGTCCTTGCGTCTTTTCGTCCGTGCGTCTGTTCGTCCATATGTCTGTTCATCCGTGCGTCTATTCGTCCGTGCGTCTGTTCGTCCATGAGTTTGTTCGTTGGTGCGTCTGTTCGTCCGTGTGTCTGTTCGTCCGTGCGTCTGTTCGCCTGTGCGTCTGTTTGTCCGTGCGTCTGTACGTCTGTGCGTCTGTTCGTCCGTGCGTCTGTTCGTCCGTGCGTCTGCTTTTCCTTGCGTTTGTTTGTCCGTGCGTCTGTTCATCCGAATGTCTGTTTGTCCGTGCGTTTGCTCGTCCGTGCGTCTGTTCGTCCGTGCGTCTCTTCGTCCATGCGTCTGTTCGTCCGTGCGTCTGTTTGTCCATGTGTCTGTTTGTCATTGCGTCTGTTCGTCCATGTGTTTTTTTGTCCCTTCATCTGTTCATCCGTGCGTCTGTTCGTCCGTGCGGCTGTTCGTCCGTACGTCTGTTCGTCTGTGCGTCTGTTCGTCCGTGCGTCTGTTCGTCCGTGCGTCTGTTCGTCCGTGCGTGTGTTTTTCCGTGCGTCTGTTTGTCCGTGCGTCTGTTCATCCGAACGTCTGTTCGTCCGTGCGTCTGTTCGTCCGTGCGTCTGTTCGTCCGTGCGTCTGTTCGTCCGTGCGTCTGTTCGTCCATGTTTCTGTTCGTCCGTGCGTCTATTCGTCCGTGCGTCTGTTCGTCCGTGCGTCTGTTTGTCCGTGCGTCTGTTTGTCCGTCCGTCTGTTCGTCTATGCGTCTGTTTGTTCATGCGTTTGTTGGTCCGTACATCTGTTTGTCCGAACACAACCGTTTTCGAAATTTTTTTTGGTCATACCTTTAGGAAATAATTATAATAAGGGCTAAATATTGAATATAAATAAAAATTTGGTGAAATTGTCCGTTTTTGAAACTTTTTTTCGATCATACCTCGCTAAAATTACGAAAATAATGGAAAAAAAGGGGAACAAGATTGAAATATCGATGAATTAATTCGTTTTTTAGTTTTTTTTGGTCATACCTTAATAAAATGACGAAAATTAGGTTCGTCCGTAAGTTTGATCGTGCGAGCGATTGTTCCTTCATGCTTCAGTTCGTCCTTGCGTCTGTTCGTAAGTGTGTCTGTTCGTCAATGCGTCCGTTCGTCCATGATAATTTTTTCCGTGCGTCTGTTCTTCCGTGCGTCTGTTCGTCCGTGCGACTATTCATCCGAGCGACTGTTAAACCATGCGCCTGTTCGACCATGCTTCCGTTCTTCCGTGCGTCCGTTCGTATGTGCGTATGTACGTCCGTGCTATTTTCGTCCATGCGTCTGATCATACGAGTGATTTTTCTTCCGTGCGTCTTTTCGACCGTGCGTCTTTTCGTCCGTGCATCATTTCGTCCTTGCGTCTGTTCGTCCATGGGTCTGATCGTTCGTGCCAATATTCGTCCGTGCGTCTGTTCGTCTGTGCGTCTGTTCATCCATGCGTCTGTTCATCCGTTTTTCTGTTCGTCTGTGCGTGTTTTTGTCCAAGCGTCTGTTCGTCTGTTCATCTGTTTGCCCGAACAGAACCGTTTTCGAAATTGTTTTCGATCATACCTTTAGAAAATAATGAAAATAAGGGCAAAATATTGGATAAAATATAAATTTGGTGAAATTGTCAGTTTTCGAAATTTTTTTTCGATCATACCTCGCTGAAATTACGAAAATAGGGTCGATAAAGAGAAACATGATTGAAATATCGGTGAATTATTTCGTTTCTTAGCTTTTTTCGATCATACCTTAATAAAATGACGAAAATAAGGTTCGACCGGGCGACTGATCGTCCGAGCGATTGTTCCTTCATGCTTCAGTTCGTCCGTGCGTCTGTTCATCCGTACATCTTTTTCTCCACACAGAACTAATTTCGAACATTTTTTTGATCATAGCTTGAGAAAATAACGAACATAAGGGCGAAATAGTAGATAAAAATTGAAATTTCAGTGACAATATACATTTACAAAACCTTTTTCTATCATACCTCCCTAAAATGACGAAAAGTTAGGGGAAAATAGATGAACTAGATTGAAATATCGGTGAATTCATTCGTTTTTTACCATATTTAGATCATACCTCAATAAAAGGACGAAAATAAGGTTCGTCCGTGCGTCTGTTCGTCCGAATGTCTGTTCGTCCATGCGTCTGTTCGTCCGTGCGTCTGTTCGTCCGTGCGTCTGTTCGTCCGTGCGTCTGTTCATCCATGCGTCTGTTCATCCGTTCGTCTGTTCGTCTGTGCGTGTTTTTGTCCATGCGTCTGTTCGTCAAACAGATGAAGATCTGTTTGTCCGAACAGAACCGTTTTCGAAATTTTTTTCGGTCATACCTTTAGAATATAATAAAAATAAGGGCAAAATATTGGATTAAATATAAATTTGGTGAAATTGTCCGATTAAAAAATTTCTTCCGATCATACCTCGCTAAAATTACGAAAATAGGGGCGATTAAGAGAAACAAGATTGAAATATCGGTGAATTATTTCGTTTCATAGCTTTTTACGATCAACCCTTAAAAAAATGACGAATATAAGGTTCGACCGGGCGTCAGATCGTCCAAGCGATTTTTCTTTCATGATTCAGTTCGTATGTGCGTCTGTTCGTCCATGCGTTTGTTCATCCGTACATCTGTATGTCAAAACTGAACCAATTTCGAACCTTATTTGATCATAGTTTGAGAAAATAACGAATATAATGGCGAAATAGTGGATAAAAATAGAAAATTCGGTGACAATATACATTTTCGAAACTTTTTTCAATCATACATCTCTAAAATGACGAAAAGTAAGGGATAAATAGATGATCAAGATTGAAATATTGGTGTATTCATTTTTTTACCATATTTAGATCATACCTCGATAAAATGACGAAAATAAGGTTCGTCCGTGCGTCTGATTGTCCGTGTGTGTGTTCGTCCGTGCGTCTGTTTGTCCGTGCGTCTGTACGTCCGTGTGTCTGTTGTCCATGCGTCTGTTCGTCCGTGCGTCTGTTCATCCGTGCGTCTGTTCATCCGTGCGTCTGTTCGTCCGTGCGTCTGTTTGTCTGTGCATCGGTTCGTCCGTGCGTCTGTTTGTCCGTGCGTCTTTTCGTCCGTGCGTGTGTTCGTCCGTGCGTCTGTTTGTCCGTGCGTCTGTTTGTCCATGCGACTGTTCGCCCGTGCGTCTGTTCGTCCGTGCGTCTGTTCGTCTGTGCGTCTGTTCATCCATGCGTCTGTTCGTCCGTACATCTGTTTGTCCGAACAGAACCAATTTCGAACATTTTTTTTGATCATAGATCGAGAAATTAACGAGCATAAGGGCGAAATGTACGATAAAAATTGAAATTTTGGTGACATTATCCATTTTCGCAACTTTTTTCAATCATACCTCTATAAAATGTGAAAATACAAGGAGGAAATAAATGAACAAGAATGAAATATCGGTGAATTCATTCGTTTTTTACCTTTTTTAGATCATAACGCGATAAAATGACGAAAATAAAGTTCGTCCTTGCGTCTGTTCGTCCGTGAGTCTGTTCGTCCGTGCGTGTTTTTGTCCGTGCATCTGTTCGTCCTTGCGTCTGTTCGTCCGTGCGTCTGTTCGTCCGTGCGTCTGTTCGTCCGTGCGTCTGTTTGTCCGTGCGTCTTCTTGTTTGTGCGTCTGTTCGTTTATGCGTCTGTTCGTTCATGCATCTGATGTCCGTGCGTCTGTTCGTCCGTGCGTCTGTTCGTCCGTTTTTCTGTTCGTCCATGCGTCTGTTTATCCATATGTCTGTTCGTCCTTGCGTCTGTTCGTCCGTGCGTTTGTTCGTCCGTGCATCTGTTCGTTCGTGTGGTAGTTCGTTCAAGCGTCAATTCATCCGTGCGTCTGTTCGTCCGTGAGTCTGTTCGTCCGTGCGTCTGTTTGTCCGTGCGTCTGTTCGTTCGTGTGGTAGTTCGTTCGAGCGTCAGTTCATCCGTGCGTCTGTTCGTCCGTGCATCTGTTCGTCCGTGCGTCTGTTCGTCCGTGCATCTGTTCGTCCATGTTTCTGTTCGTCCGTGCATCTATTCGTCCGTGCGTCTGTTCGTCCGTGCGTCTGTTTGTCCGTGCGACTGTTTGTCTGTGCGTCTGTTTGTCCGTCCGTTTGTTCGTCTGTGCGTCTGTTTGTTCATGCGTCTGTTGGTCCGTACATCTGTATGTCGAACACAACCGTTTTCGAAATTTTTTTTGATCATACCTTTAAGAAATAATGATAATAAGGGCTAAATGTTGGATATTAATACAAATTTGGTGAAATTGTCCGTTTTTGAAACTTTTTTTCGATCATACCTCGCTAAAATTACGAAAGTAATGGCAAAAAAGGGGAACACGATTGAAATATCGGTGAATTAATTCGTTCTTTATTATTCTTCCGTCATTCCTTAATAAAATGACGAAAATTAGGTTCGTCCGTAAGTCTGATCGTGCGAGCGATTGTTCCTTCATGCTTCAGTTCGTCCGTGCGTCTGTTCGTAAGTGTGTCTGTTCGTCAATGCGTCCGTTCGTCCATGATAATTTTTTCGGTGCGTCTGTTCTTCCGTGCGTCTGTTCGTCCGTGCGTCTATTCATCCGAGCGACTGTTCAACCGTGCGCCTATTCGACCCTGCATCCGTTCTTCCGTGCGTCCGTTCGTATGTGCGTATGTACGTCCGTGCTATTTTCGTCCATGCGTCTGATCGTACGAGTGATTGTTCTTCCGTGCGGCTTTTCGACCGTGCGTCTTTTCGTCCGTGCATCATTTCGTCCTTGCGTCTGTTCGTCCATGGGTCTGATCGTTCGTGCCAATATTCGTCCGTGCGTCTGTTCGTCTGTGCGTCTGTTCATCCATGCGTCTGTTCATCCGTTTTTCTGTTCGTCTGTGCGTGTTTTTGTCCAAGCGTCTGTTCGTCTGTTCATCTGTTTGCCCGAACAGAACCGTTTTCGAAATTGTTTTCGATCATACCTTTAGAAAATAATGAAAATAAGGGCAAAATATTGGATAAAATATAAATTTGGTGAAATTGTCAGTTTTCGAAATTTTTTTTCGATCATACCTCGCTGAAATTACGAAAATAGGGTCGATAAAGAGAAACATGATTGAAATATCGGTGAATTATTTCGTTTCTTAGCTTTTTTCGATCATACCTTAATAAAATGACGAAAATAAGGTTCGACCGGGCGACTGATCGTCCGAGCGATTGTTCCTTCATGCTTCAGTTCGTCCGTGCGTCTGTTCATCCGTACATCTTTTTCTCCACACAGAACTAATTTCGAACATTTTTTTGATCATAGCTTGAGAAAATAACGAACATAAGGGCGAAATAGTAGATAAAAATTGAAATTTCAGTGACAATATACATTTTCAAAACCTTTTTCTATCATACCTCCCTAAAATGACGAAAAGTTAGGGGAAAATAGATGAACTAGATTGAAATATCGGTGAATTCATTCGTTTTTTACCATATTTAGATCATACCTCAATAAAAGGACGAAAATAAGGTTCGTCCGTGCGTCTGTTCGTCCGAATGTCTGTTCGTCCATGCGTCTGTTCGTCCGTGCGTCTGTTCGTCCGTGCGTCTGTTCGTCCGTGCGTCTGTTCATCCATGCGTCTGTTCATCCGTTCGTCTGTTCGTCTGTGCGTGTTTTTGTCCATGCGTCTGTTCGTCAAACAGATGAAGATCTGTTTGTCCGAACAGAACCGTTTTCGAAATTTTTTTCGGTCATACCTTTAGAATATAATAAAAATAAGGGCAAAATATTGGATTAAATATAAATTTGGTGAAATTGTCCGATTAAAAAATTTCTTCCGATCATACCTCGCTAAAATTACGAAAATAGGGGCGATTAAGAGAAACAAGATTGAAATATCGGTGAATTATTTCGTTTCATAGCTTTTTACGATCAAACCTTAAAAAAATGACGAATATAAGGTTCGACCGGGCGTCAGATCGTCCAAGCGATTTTTCTTTCATGATTCAGTTCGTAAGTGCGTCTGTTCGTCCATGCGTTTGTTCATCCGTACATCTGTATGTCAAAACTGAACCAATTTCGAACCTTATTTGATCATAGTTTGAGAAAATAACGAATATAATGGCGAAATAGTGGATAAAAATAGAAAATTCGGTGACAATATACATTTTCGAAACTTTTTTCAATCATACATCTCTAAAATGACGAAAAGTAAGGGATAAATAGATGATCAAGATTAAAATATTGGTGTATTCATTTTTTTACCATATTTAGATCATACCTCGATAAAATGACGAAAATAAGGTTCGTCCGTGCGTCTGATTGTCCGTGTGTGTGTTCGTCCGTGCGTCTGTTTGTCCGTGCGTCTGTACGTCCGTGTGTCTGTTGTCCATGCGTCTGTTCGTCCGTGCGTCTGTTCATCCGTGCGTCTGTTCATCCGTGCGTCTGTTCGTCCGTGCGTCTGTTTGTCTGTGCATCGGTTCGTCCGTGCGTCTGTTTGTCCGTGCGTCTGTTCGTCCGTGCGTGTGTTCGTCCGTGCGTCTGTTTGTCCGTGCGTCTGTTTGTCCATGCGACTGTTCGCCCGTGCGTCTGTTCGTCCGTGCGTCTGTTCGTCTGTACGTCTGTTCGTCCATGCATCTGTTCGTCCGTACATCTGTTTGTCCGAACAGAACCAATTTCGAACATTTTTTTTGATCATAGATCGAGAAATTAACGAGCATAAGGGCGAAATGTTGGATAAAAATTGAAATTTTGGTGACATTTTCCATTTTCGCAACTTTTTTCAATCATACCTCTCTAAAATGTCGAAATACAAGGAGGAAATAAATGAACAAGAATGAAATATCGGTGAAATCATTCGTTTTTTACCTTTTTTAGATCATAACTCGATAAAATGACGAAAATAAAGTTCGTCCTTGCGTCTGTTCGTCCGTGCGTTTGTTCGTCCGTGCATCTGTTCGTTCGTGTGGTAGTTCGTCCGAGCGTCAGTTGATCCGTGCGTCTGTTCGTCCGTGAGTCTGTTCGTCCGTGCGTGTTTTTGTCCGGGCATCTGTTCGTCCGTGCGTCTGTTCGTCCGTGCGTCTGTTCGTCCGTGCGTCTGTTCGTCCGTAAGTCTGTTTTCCGTGCGTCTTTTTGTCTGTGTGTCTGTTCGTTCATGCGTCTATTCGTCCGTGCATCTGTTTGTCCGTGCGTCTGTTCGTCCATGCAACTGTTCGTCCGTTTGTCTGTTCGTCCATACGTCTGTACATCCGTATGTCTGTTCGTCCTTGCGTCTGTTCGTCCGTGCGTCTGTTCGTCTGTGCGTCTGATCGTACGTGCGACTTTTCTTCTGTACGTCTGTTCGTCCAGGCGTCTGTTCGCCTGTGCGTCTATTCGTCGGTGCGTCTGTACGTCCATGCATCTGTTCATCCGTGCGTCTATTCGTCTGTGCGTCTGTTCGTCCAAGCGTCTGTTCATCCGTGCGTCTGTTCGACCGTGTGTCTGTTCTTCCGTGCGTCTGTTCGTCCGTGCGTCTGTTCTTCCGTATGTCTGTTCGTCCGTGCGTCTGTTCGTCCATGCATCTGTTCATCCGTGCGTCTGTTCGTCTGTGCGTCTGTTCGTCTGCTCATTTGTTTTTCCGTGGGTCTGTTTGTCCGTGCGTCTGTTCGTCCTTGCGTCTGATCGTCCATGCATCTGTTCGTCCATGCGTCTGTTCATCCGTGCGTCTGCTCGACAGTGCGACTGTTCGTCCGTGCGGCTGTTCGTCCGTACGTCTGTTCGTCCGTGCGTCTGTTTGTCCGTGCGTCTGTTCGTCCGCGCATCTGTTTGTCCTTGCGTCTGTTTATCCGTGCGTCTCTTCGTCCTTGCGTCTTTTCGTCCGTGCGTCTGTTCGTCCATATGTCTGTTCATCCGTGCGTCTATTCGTCCGTGCGTCTGTTCGTCCATGAGTTTGTTCGTTGGTGCGTCTGTTCGTCCGTGTGTCTGTTCGTCCGTGCGTCTGTTCGCCTGTGCGTCTGTTTGTCCGTGCGTCTGTACGTCTGTGCGTCTGTTCGTCCGTGCGTCTGTTCGTCCGTGCGTCTGCTTTTCCTTGCGTTTGTTTGTCCGTGCGTCTGTTCATCCGAATGTCTGTTTGTCCGTGCGTTTGCTCGTCCGTGCGTCTGTTCGTCCGTGCGTCTCTTCGTCCATGCGTCTGTTCGTCCGTGCGTCTGTTTGTCCATGTGTCTGTTTGTCATTGCGTCTGTTCGTCCATGTGTTTTTTTGTCCCTTCATCTGTTCATCCGTGCGTCTGTTCGTCCGTGCGGCTGTTCGTCCGTACGTCTGTTCGTCTGTGCGTCTGTTCGTCCGTGCGTCTGTTCGTCCGTGCGTCTGTTCGTCCGTGCGTGTGTTTTTCCGTGCGTCTGTTTGTCCGTGCGTCTGTTCATCCGAACGTCTGTTCGTCCGTGCGTCTGTTCGTCCGTGCGTCTGTTCGTCCGTGCGTCTGTTCGTCCGTGCGTCTGTTCGTCCATGTTTCTGTTCGTCCGTGCGTCTATTCGTCCGTGCGTCTGTTCGTCCGTGCGTCTGTTTGTCCGTGCGTCTGTTTGTCCGTCCGTCTGTTCGTCTATGCGTCTGTTTGTTCATGCGTTTGTTGGTCCGTACATCTGTTTGTCCGAACACAACCGTTTTCGAAATTTTTTTTGGTCATACCTTTAGGAAATAACTATAATAAGGGCTAAATATTGAATATAAATAAAAATTTGGTGAAATTGTCCGTTTTTGAAACTTTTTTTCGATCATACCTCGCTAAAATTACGAAAATAATGGAAAAAAAGGGGAACAAGATTGAAATATCGATGAATTAATTCGTTTTTTAGTTTTTTTTTGGTCATACCTTAATAAAATGACGAAAATTAGGTTCGTCCGTAAGTTTGATCGTGCGAGCGATTGTTCCTTCATGCTTCAGTTCGTCCTTGCGTCTGTTCGTAAGTGTGTCTGTTCGTCAATGCGTCCGTTCGTCCATGATAATTTTTTCCGTGCGTCTGTTCTTCCGTGCGTCTGTTCGTCCGTGCGACTATTCATCCGAGCGACTGTTAAACCATGCGCCTGTTCGACCATGCTTCCGTTCTTCCGTGCGTCCGTTCGTATGTGCGTATGTACGTCCGTGCTATTTTCGTCCATGCGTCTGATCATACGAGTGATTTTTCTTCCGTGCGTCTTTTCGACCGTGCGTCTTTTCGTCCGTGCATCATTTCGTCCTTGCGTCTGTTCGTCCATGGGTCTGATCGTTCGTGCCAATATTCGTCCGTGCGTCTGTTCGTCTGTGCGTCTGTTCATCCATGCGTCTGTTCATCCGTTTTTCTGTTCGTCTGTGCGTGTTTTTGTCCAAGCGTCTGTTCGTCTGTTCATCTGTTTGCCCGAACAGAACCGTTTTCGAAATTGTTTTCGATCATACCTTTAGAAAATAATGAAAATAAGGGCAAAATATTGGATAAAATATAAATTTGGTGAAATTGTCAGTTTTCGAAATTTTTTTTCGATCATACCTCGCTGAAATTACGAAAATAGGGTCGATAAAGAGAAACATGATTGAAATATCGGTGAATTATTTCGTTTCTTAGCTTTTTTCGATCATACCTTAATAAAATGACGAAAATAAGGTTCGACCGGGCGACTGATCGTCCGAGCGATTGTTCCTTCATGCTTCAGTTCGTCCGTGCGTCTGTTCATCCGTACATCTTTTTCTCCACACAGAACTAATTTCGAACATTTTTTTGATCATAGCTTGAGAAAATAACGAACATAAGGGCGAAATAGTAGATAAAAATTGAAATTTCAGTGACAATATACATTTACAAAACCTTTTTCTATCATACCTCCCTAAAATGACGAAAAGTTAGGGGAAAATAGATGAACTAGATTGAAATATCGGTGAATTCATTCGTTTTTTACCATATTTAGATCATACCTCAATAAAAGGACGAAAATAAGGTTCGTCCGTGCGTCTGTTCGTCCGAATGTCTGTTCGTCCATGCGTCTGTTCGTCCGTGCGTCTGTTCGTCCGTGCGTCTGTTCGTCCGTGCGTCTGTTCATCCATGCGTCTGTTCATCCGTTCGTCTGTTCGTCTGTGCGTGTTTTTGTCCATGCGTCTGTTCGTCAAACAGATGAAGATCTGTTTGTCCGAACAGAACCGTTTTCGAAATTTTTTTCGGTCATACCTTTAGAATATAATAAAAATAAGGGCAAAATATTGGATTAAATATAAATTTGGTGAAATTGTCCGATTAAAAAATTTCTTCCGATCATACCTCGCTAAAATTACGAAAATAGGGGCGATTAAGAGAAACAAGATTGAAATATCGGTGAATTATTTCGTTTCATAGCTTTTTACGATCAACCCTTAAAAAAATGACGAATATAAGGTTCGACCGGGCGTCAGATCGTCCAAGCGATTTTTCTTTCATGATTCAGTTCGTATGTGCGTCTGTTCGTCCATGCGTTTGTTCATCCGTACATCTGTATGTCAAAACTGAACCAATTTCGAACCTTATTTGATCATAGTTTGAGAAAATAACGAATATAATGGCGAAATAGTGGATAAAAATAGAAAATTCGGTGACAATATACATTTTCGAAACTTTTTTCAATCATACATCTCTAAAATGACGAAAAGTAAGGGATAAATAGATGATCAAGATTGAAATATTGGTGTATTCATTTTTTTACCATATTTAGATCATACCTCGATAAAATGACGAAAATAAGGTTCGTCCGTGCGTCTGATTGTCCGTGTGTGTGTTCGTCCGTGCGTCTGTTTGTCCGTGCGTCTGTACGTCCGTGTGTCTGTTGTCCATGCGTCTGTTCGTCCGTGCGTCTGTTCATCCGTGCGTCTGTTCATCCGTGCGTCTGTTCGTCCGTGCGTCTGTTTGTCTGTGCATCGGTTCGTCCGTGCGTCTGTTTGTCCGTGCGTCTTTTCGTCCGTGCGTGTGTTCGTCCGTGCGTCTGTTTGTCCGTGCGTCTGTTTGTCCATGCGACTGTTCGCCCGTGCGTCTGTTCGTCCGTGCGTCTGTTCGTCTGTGCGTCTGTTCATCCATGCGTCTGTTCGTCCGTACATCTGTTTGTCCGAACAGAACCAATTTCGAACATTTTTTTTGATCATAGATCGAGAAATTAACGAGCATAAGGGCGAAATGTTGGATAAAAATTGAAATTTTGGTGACATTATCCATTTTCGCAACTTTTTTCAATCATACCTCTATAAAATGTGAAAATACAAGGAGGAAATAAATGAACAAGAATGAAATATCGGTGAATTCATTCGTTTTTTACCTTTTTTAGATCATAACGCGATAAAATGACGAAAATAAAGTTCGTCCTTGCGTCTGTTCGTCCGTGAGTCTGTTCGTCCGTGCGTGTTTTTGTCCGTGCATCTGTTCGTCCTTGCGTCTGTTCGTCCGTGCGTCTGTTCGTCCGTGCGTCTGTTCGTCCGTGCGTCTGTTTGTCCGTGCGTCTTCTTGTTTGTGCGTCTGTTCGTTTATGCGTCTGTTCGTTCATGCATCTGATGTCCGTGCGTCTGTTCGTCCGTGCGTCTGTTCGTCCGTTTTTCTGTTCGTCCATGCGTCTGTTTATCCATATGTCTGTTCGTCCTTGCGTCTGTTCGTCCGTGCGTTTGTTCGTCCGTGCATCTGTTCGTTCGTGTGGTAGTTCGTTCAAGCGTCAATTCATCCGTGCGTCTGTTCGTCCGTGAGTCTGTTCGTCCGTGCGTCTGTTTGTCCGTGCGTCTGTTCGTTCGTGTGGTAGTTCGTTCGAGCGTCAGTTCATCCGTGCGTCTGTTCGTCCGTGCATCTGTTCGTCCGTGCGTCTGTTCGTCCGTGCATCTGTTCGTCCATGTTTCTGTTCGTCCGTGCATCTATTCGTCCGTGCGTCTGTTCGTCCGTGCGTCTGTTTGTCCGTGCGACTGTTTGTCTGTGCGTCTGTTTGTCCGTCCGTTTGTTCGTCTGTGCGTCTGTTTGTTCATGCGTCTGTTGGTCCGTACATCTGTATGTCGAACACAACCGTTTTCGAAATTTTTTTTGATCATACCTTTAAGAAATAATGATAATAAGGGCTAAATGTTGGATATTAATACAAATTTGGTGAAATTGTCCGTTTTTGAAACTTTTTTTCGATCATACCTCGCTAAAATTACGAAAGTAATGGCAAAAAAGGGGAACACGATTGAAATATCGGTGAATTAATTCGTTTTTTATTATTCTTCCGTCATTCCTTAATAAAATGACGAAAATTAGGTTCGTCCGTAAGTCTGATCGTGCGAGCGATTGTTCCTTCATGCTTCAGTTCGTCCGTGCGTCTGTTCGTAAGTGTGTCTGTTCGTCAATGCGTCCGTTCGTCCATGATAATTTTTTCGGTGCGTCTGTTCTTCCGTGCGTCTGTTCGTCCGTGCGTCTATTCATCCGAGCGACTGTTCAACCGTGCGCCTATTCGACCCTGCATCCGTTCTTCCGTGCGTCCGTTCGTATGTGCGTATGTACGTCCGTGCTATTTTCGTCCATGCGTCTGATCGTACGAGTGATTGTTCTTCCGTGCGGCTTTTCGACCGTGCGTCTTTTCGTCCGTGCATCATTTCGTCCTTGCGTCTGTTCGTCCGTGGGTCTGATCGTCCGTGCCAATATTCGTCCGTGCGTCTGTTCGTCCGTGCGTCCGTTCATCCATGCGTCTGTTCATCCGTTCGTTTGTTCGACTGTGCGTGTTTTTGTCCAAGCGTCTGTTCGTCTGTTCATCTGTTTGCCCGAACAGAACCGTTTTCGAAATTGTTTTCGATCATACCTTTAGAAAATAATGAAAATAAGGGCAAAATATTGGATAAAATATAAATTTGGTGAAATTGTCCGTTTTCGAAATTTTTTTTCGATCATACCTCGCTGAAATTACGAAAATAGGGTCGATAAAGAGAAACATGATTGAAATATCGGTGAATTATTTCGTTTCTTAGCTTTTTTCGATCATACCTCAATAAAATGACGAAAATAAGGTTCGACCGGGCGACTGATCGTCCGAGCGATTGTTCCTTCATGCTTCAGTTCGTCCGTGCGTCTGTTCGTCCGTGCGACTACTCGTCTGTGCGTCTATTCGTCCATGCGTCTGTTCATCCGTACATCTTTTTCTCCACACAGAACTAATTTCGAACATTTTTTTGATCATAGTTTGAGAAAATAACAAACATAAGGGCGAAATAGTAGATAAAAATTGAAATTTCAGTGACAATATACATTTTCGAAACCTTTTTCTATCATACCTCCCTAAAATGACGAAAAGTTAGGGGAAAATAGATGAACTAGATTGAAATATCGGTGAATTCATTCGTTTCTTACCATATTTAGATCATACTTCAATAAAAGGACGAAAATAAGGTTGGCCCGTGCGTCTGTTCGTCCGTGAGTTTGTTCGTCCGTGCATCTGTTTGTTCGTGCGTCTGTATGCCCGTGCATCTGTTCGTTCATGCGTATGTTCGTCCGAGCGTCTGTTCATCCGTGCGTCTGTTCGTCCGTGCGTGTGTTCGTCGGTGCGTCTGTTTGTCCGTGCGTCTGTACGTCCGTGCGTCTGTTTGTCCATGCGTCTGTTCGTCCGTGCGTCTGTTCGTCCGTGCGTCTGTTCGTCCGTGCGTCTGTTCGTCCGTACATCTGATTGTCTGAACAGAACCAATGTCAAACATTTTCGATCATAGCTTGAGAAAATAACGAAAATAAGAGCGAAATATTGTTTAAAAAATGAAATTTCAGTGAAATTATCCGTTTTCGAAACTTTTTTCAATCATACCTCTCTAATATGACGAAAAAAAAGGGTGAAATACATGAACAAGATTGAAATATTGTTGAATTCATTTGTTATTTTACCTTTTTTAGATCATACTTCGATAGAATGACGAAAATAAGGTTCGTCCGTGCGTCTGTTTGTCTGTGCGCCTGTTCGTCCGTGCGTCTGTACGTCTGTGCGTCTGTTCATCCGTGCGTCTGTTCGTCCGTGCCTCTTTACGTCCGTGCGCCAGTTCGTCCATGCGTCGCTTCGTCCGTGCGTCTGTTCGTCCGTAGGTCTGTTCGTCCGTGCATCTGTATGTCCTTGCGTCTGTTTGTCCGTGCGTCTGTTTGTCCGTGCGTTTTTTTGTCCATGCGTCTGTTCATCCATGCGTCTGTTTGTCCGTGTTCTGATCGTCCGTAAGTCTGATCGTCCGTGCGTTTGTTCGTCCGTGCGTTTGTTCGACCGTGCGTCTGTTCGTTCGTGTGACTGTTCTTCTGTGCGTCTGTTCGTCCATGCGTTTGTTCATTCGTACATCTGTTTCTCCAAACAGAACCTATTTCGAACCTTATTTGATCAAAGCTTGAGAAAATAACGAATATAAAGACAAAATACTGGATAAAAATTGAAATTTCGGTGACAATATACATTTTCGAAACTTTTTTCAATGATACCATTCTAAAATGACGAAAAGTAAGGGATAAATAGATGAACAAGATTGAAATAACGTTGAATTCATTGGTTTTTTACCTTTTTTAGATCATACCTCGATAGAGTGACGAAAATAAAGTTCGTCCGTGCGTCTGTTCGTCCATGCGTTTGTTCGTCCGTGCATATGTTCGTTCGTGCGTCTGATCGTCCGAGCGTCTGTTAATCTGTGCGTCTCTTCGACAGTGCGACCGTTCTTCCCTGCGTCTGTTCGTCCGAATGTCTGTTCGTCCGTTAGTCTGTCATCCGTTCGACTATTCGTCCGTGCGTCTGTTCGTTCATGCGTCTGTTCGTCCGAGCGTCTGTTCATCCGTGCGTCTGTTTGTCCGTGCGTGTGTTCGTCCGTGCGTCTGTTTGTCCGTGCGTCTGTAAGTCCGTGTGTCTGATGTCCATGCGTCTGTTCGTCCGTGCGTCTGTTCATCCGTGCGTATGTTCATCCGTTTGTCTGTTCGTCCGTGCGTCTGTTTGTCTGTGCGTCGGTTCGTCCGTGCGTCTGTTCGTCCGTGCGTCTGTTCGTCCGTGCGTGTGTTCGTCCGTGCATCTGTTTGTCCGAGCGTCTCTTCGTCCGTGCGTCTGTTCGTCCGTGCGTCTGTTCGTCCATGCGCCTGTTCATCCGTATGTCTGTTCGTCCGTATGTCTGTTCGTCCGTGCGTCTGTTCGTCCGTGCGTCTGTTCGTCCGTGCGTCTGTTCGTCCGTGCGTCTTTTCTTCCGTGCGTCTGTTCGTCCGTGCGTCTGTTTGCCTGTGCGTCTGTTCGTCCGTCTGTCTGTACGTCCGTGCGTCTGTTCGTCCGTGCGTCTGTTCGTCCGTGCGTCTGTTCGTCCATGCGTATGTTCATCCGTGCGTCTGTTCGTCCGTGCGTCTGTTCGTCCGTGCGTTTGTTCATCTATGCGTCTGTTCATCCGTTTTTCTGTTCGTCTGTGCGTGTTTTTGTCCATGCGTCTGTTCGTCAAAGAGATGAAGATCTGTTTGTCCGCACAGAACCGTTTTCAAAATTTTTTTCGGTCATACCTTTAGAAAATAATAAAAATAAGGAGAAAATATTGGATTAAATATAAATTTAGTGAAATTGTCCGATTTAGAAATTTTTTTCCGATCATACCTCGCTAAAATTACGAAAATAGGGGCGATTAAGAGAAACAAGATTGAAATATCGGTGATTTATTTCGTTTCATAGCTTTTTACTATCAAACCTTAAAAAAATGACGAATATAAGGTTCGACCGGGCGTTAGATCGTCCAAGCGATTTTTCTTTCATGATTCAGTTCGTATGTGCGTCTGTTCGTCCATGCGTTTGTTCATCCGTACATCTGTTTCTCCAAACAGAACCAATTTCGAACCTTATTTGATCATAGTTTGAGAAAATAACGAATATAATGGCGAAATAGTGGATAAAAATTGAAATTTCGGTGACAATATATATTTTCGAAACTTTTTTCTATCATACATCTCTAAAATGACGAAAAGTAAGGGATAAATAGATGATCAAGATTGAAATATCGGTGTATTCATTTTTTTTACCATATTTAGATCATACCTCGATAAAATGACGAAAATAAGGTTCGTCCGTGCGTCTGTTCGTCCGTGCGTCTGTTTGTCCGTGCATCTGTTCGTTCGTGTGACAGTTCGTCCGAGCGTCAGTTCATCCGTGCGTCTGTTCGTCCGTGAGTCTGTTCGTCCGTGCGTCTGTTTGTCCGTGCGTCTGTTCGTCCGTGCGTCTGTTCGTCCGTGCGTCTGTTCGTCCGTGCGTCTCTTCATCCGTGCGTCTGTTTGTCCGTGCGTCTGTTTGTCTGTGCGTCTTTTCGGTTATGCGTCTGTTCATCCGTGCATCTGTTTGTCCGTGCGTCTGTTCGTCCGTGCGTCTGTTCGTCCGTTCGGTTATTCGACCATGCGTCTGTTCATCCGTATGTCTGTTCGTCCGTGCGTCTGTTCGTCCGTGCGTCTGTTCGTCTGTGCGTCTGTTCGTCCGTGCGTCTTTTCTTCGGTGCGTCTGTTCGTCCGTGCGTCTGTTCGTTGTGCGTCTCTTCGTCCGTGCGTCTGTTCGTCCTTGAGTCTGTTCGTCCGTGCGTGTTTTTGTCCGTGCATCTGTTCGTCCGTGCGTCTGTTCGTTCATGCGTCTTTTCGTCCGTGCATCTGTTTGTCCGTGCGTCTGTTCGTCCGTGCGTCTGTTCGTCCGTTTGTCTGTTCGTCCATGCGACTGTTCATCCGTATGTCTGTGCGCCCTTGCGTCTGTTCGTCCGTGCGCCTGTTCGTCCGTACGTCTGTACGTCTGTGCGTCTGTTCATCCTTGCGTCTGTTCGTCCGTGCCTCTTTACGTCCGTGCGTCAGTTCGTCCATGCGTCGCTTCGTCCGTGCGTCTGTTCGTCCGTGCGTCTGTTCGTCCGTGCATCTGTATGTCCCTGCGTCTGTTTGTCCGTGCGTCTGTTTGTCCGTGCGTCTGTTTGTCCATGCGTCTATTAATCCATGCGTCTGTTTGTCCGTATTCTGATCGTCCGTAAGTCTGATCGTCCGTGCGTTTGTTCGTCCGTGCGTTTGTTCTTCCGTGCGTATGTTCGTTCGTGTGACTGTTCTTCAGTGCGTCTGTTCGTCCATGCGTTTGTTCATCCGTACATCTGTTTCTCCAAACAGAACCAATTTCGAACCTTATTTGATCACAGCTTGAGAAAATAATGAATATAAAGACGAAATAGTGGATAAAATTGAAATTTCGGTGACAATATACATTTTCGAAACTTTTTTCAATCATACCACTCTAAAATGACGAAAAGTAAGGGATAAATAGATGAACAAGATTTAAATATCGTTGAATTCATTGGTTTTTTACCTTTTTTAGATCATACCTCGATAGCATGACGAAAATAAAGTTCGTCCGTGCGTCTGTTCGTCCATGCGTTTGATCGTCCGTGCATCTGTTCGTTCGTGCGTCTGTTCGTCCGAGCGTCTGTTAATCTGTGCGTCTCTTCGACTGTGCGACCGTTCTTCCATGCGTCTGTTCGTCCGAATGACTGTTCGTCCGTTAGTCTGTCATCCGTTCGACTATTCGTCCGTGCGTCTGTTCGTTCATGCGTCTGTTCGTTCGAGCGTCTGTTCATCTGTGCGTCTGTTTGTCCGTGCGTGTGTTCGTCCGTGCGTCTGTTTGTCTGTGCGTCTGTACGTCCGTGTGTCTATTGTCCATGCGTCTGTTCGTCCGTGCGTCTGTTCATCCGTGCGTATGTTCATCCGTTTGCCTGTTCGTCCGTGCGTCTGTTTGTCTGTGCGTCGGTTCGTCCGTGCGTCTGTTCGTCATTGCGTCTGTTCGTCCGTGCGTGTGTTCGTCCGTGCATCTGTTTGTCCGTGCGTCTGTTCGTCCGTGCGTCTGTTCGTCCGTGCGTCTGTTCGTCCATGCGTCTGTTCATCCGTATGTCTGTTCGTCCGTGCGTCTGTTCGTCCGTGCGTCTGTTCGTCCGTGCGTCTGTTCGTCCGTGCGTCTGTTCGTCCGTGCGTCTTTTCTTCCGTGCGTCTGTTCGTCCGTGCGTCTGTTTGCCTGTGCGTCTGTTCGTCCGTGCGTGTGTACGTCCGTGCGTCGGTTCGTCCGTGCGTCTGTTCGTCCGTGCGTCTGTTCGTCCATGCGTATGTTCATCCGTGCGTCTGTTCTTCCGTGCGTCTGTTCATCCGTATGTCTGTTCGTCCGTGCGTCTGTTCGTCCGTGCGTCTGTTCGTCCGTGCGTTTGTTCATCCATGCGTCTGTTCATCCGTTTGTCTGTTCGTCTGTGCGTGTTTTTGTCCATGCGTCTGTTCGTCAAACAGATGAAGATCTGTTTGTCCGAACAGAACCGTTTTCAAAATTTTTTTCGGTCATACCTTTAGAAAATAATAAAAATAAGGGCAAAATATTGGATTAAATATAAATTTGGTGAAATTGTCCGATTTAGAAATTTTTTTCCGATCATACTTCGCTACAATTACGAAAATAGGGGCGATTAAGAGAAACAAGATTGAAATATCGGTGAATTATTTCGTTTCATAGCTTTTTACGATCAAACCTTAAAAAAATGACGAATATAAGGTTCGACCGGGCGTCAGATCATCCAAACGATTTTTCTTTCATGATTCAGTTCGTATGTGCGTCAGTTCGTCCATGCTTAATTCATCCGTACATCTGTATCTCAAAACTGAAAGAATTTCGAACCTTATTTGATCATAGTTTGAGAAAATAACGAATATAATGGCGAAATAGTGGATAAAAATTGAAATTTCGGTGACAATGTACATTTTCGAAAC
This sequence comes from Sympetrum striolatum, assembly GCA_947579665.1. Lineage (NCBI taxonomy): Eukaryota > Metazoa > Arthropoda > Insecta > Odonata > Libellulidae > Sympetrum > Sympetrum striolatum. The sequence continues at coordinate 2,698,123 of CANPUZ010000001.1, read as the reverse complement.
TTTTTTTAATCATACATCTCTAAAATGACGAAAAGTAAGGAATAAATAGTTGATCAAGATTGAAATATCGGTGTATTCATTTTTTTACCATATTTAGATCATACCTCTATAAAATGACGAAAATAAGGTTCGTCCGTGCGTCTGTTCGTCCGTGCGTCTGTTCGTCCGTGCATCTGTTCGTTCGTGTGTCAGTTCGTCCGAGCGTCAGTTCATCCGTGCGTCTGTTCGTCCGTGCGTCTGTTCGTCCGTGCGTCTGTTTGTCCGTGCGTCTTTTTGTTTGTGCGTCTGTTCATTCATGCGTCTGTTCGTCCATGCATCTGTTTGTCCGTGCGTCTGTTCGTCCGTGCGTCTGTTCGTCCGTTTGTCTGTTCGTCCATGCGTCTGTTCGTCCGTGAGTCTGTTCGTCCGTGCGACTGTTTGTCCGTGCGTCCGTTTGTCCGTGCGTCTGTTCCTCCGTGCGTCTGTTCGTCCGTGCGTCTGTTCATCCGTGCGTCTGTTTGTCCGTGCGTCTGTTTGTCTGTGCGTCTGTTCGTCCATGCGTCTGTTCGTCCGTGCATCTGTTTGTCCTTGCGTCTGTTCGTCCGTGCGTCTGTTCGTCCATGCGTCTGTTCATCAGGATGTCTGTTCGTCAGTGCGTCTGTTCGTCCGTTTGTCTGTTCGTCTGTGCGTCTGTTCGTCCGTGCGTCTTTTCTTCCGTGCGTCTGTTCGTCCGTGCGTCTGTTCACCTGTGCGTCTGTTCGTCCGTGCGTCTGTACGTCCGTGCGTTTGTTCGTCCGTGCGTCTGTTCGTCCGTGCGTCTGTTCGTCCATGCGTATGTTCATCCGTGCGTCTGTTCATCCGTATGTCTGTTCGTCCGTGCGTCTGTTCATCCGTGCGTCTGTTCGTCTGTGCGTCAGTTCGTCCATGCGTCTGTTCATCCGTGCGTCTAATCGACCGTGCGTCTATTCGTCCGTGCGTCTGTTTGTCCGTGCGTCTGTTCGTCCGTGCGTCTGTTCGTACGCGCATCTGTTTGTCCGTGCGTGTGTTTGTCCGTGCGTCTGTTCGTCCTTGCGTCTGTTCGTCCATGCGTCTGTTCGTCCATGCGTCTGTTCATCCGTGCGTCTGTTCGACCGTGCGTCTGTTCGTCCGTGCGTCTGTTCGTCCGTGCGTCTGTTCGTCCGTGCGTCTGTTCGTCCGTGCGTCTGTTTGTCCGTGCGTCTGTTCGTCCGCGCATCTGTTTGTCCCTGCGTCTGTTTATTCGTGCCTCTGTTCGTCCTTGCGTCTGTTCGTCCGTGCGTCTGTTCGTCCATGTATCTGTTCATCCGTGCGTCTGTTTCTCCAAACAGAATCAATTACGAACCTTACTTGATCATAGTTTGAGAAAATAACGAATATAATGGCGAAATAGTGGATAAAAATTGAAATTTCGGTGACAATATACATTTTCGAAACTATTTTGAATCATACATCTCTAAAATGACGAAAAGTAAGGGATAAATAGATGATCAAGATTGAAATATCGGTGTATTCATTTTTTTTACCATATTTAGATCATACCTCGATAAAATGACGAAAATAAGGTTCGTCCGTGCGTCTGATCGTCCGTGCGTCTGTTCGTCCGTGCAACTGTTCGTTCGTATGTCAGTTCGTCCGAGCGTCAGTTCATCCGCGCGTCTGTTCGTCCGTGAGTCTGTTTGTCCGTGCGTGTTTTTGTCCGTGCATCTGTTCGTCCTTGCGTCTGTTCGTCCGTGCGTCTGTTCGTCCGTGCGTCTGTTCGTCCGTGCGTCTGTTTGTCCGTGCGTCTTTTTGTTTGTGCGTCTGTTCATTCATGCGTCTGTTCGTCCATGCATCTGTTTGTCCGTGCGTCTGTTCGTCCGTGCCTCTGTTCGTCCATTTGTCTATTCGTCCATGCGTCTGTTTATCCGTATGTCTGTTCGTCCTTGCGTCTGTTCGTCCGTGAGTCTGTTCGTCCGTGCGACTGTTTGTCCGAGCGTCTGTTCGTCCGTGCGTCTGTTCGTCCGTTCGTCTGTTCGTCCGTGCGTCTGTTCATCCCTGCGTCTGTTTGTCTGTGCGTCTGTTCGTCCATGCGTCTGTTAGTCCGTGCATCTGTTTGTCCGTGCGTCTGTTCGTCCGTGCGTCTGTTCGTCCGTGCGTCTGTTCGTCCATGCGTCTGTTCATCCGTATGTCTGTTCGTCCGTGCGTCTGTTCGTCCGTGCGTCTGTTCGTCTGTACGTCTGTTCGTCCGTGCGTCTTTTCTTCCGTGCGTCTGTTCGTCCGTGCGTCAGTTCGCCTGTGCGTCTGTTCTTCCGTGCGTCTGTACGTCCGTGCGTCTGTTCGTCCGTGCGTCTGTTCGTTCATGCGTCTGTTCGTCCATGAGTATGTTCATCCGTGCGTCTGTTCATCCGTATGTCTGTTCGACCGTGCGTCTGTTCATCCGTGCGTCTGTTCGTCTGTGCGTCTGTTCGTCCGCGCGTCTGTTCATCCGTGCGTCTGTTCGACCGTGCGTCTATTCGTCCGTGCGTCTGTTTGTCCGTGCGTCTGTTCGTCCGTGCGTCTGTTCGTCCGCGCATCTGTTTGTCCGTGCGTCTGTTTGTCCCTGCGTCTGTTCGTCCTTGCGTCTGTTCGTCCATGAGTCTTTTCGTCCATGCGTCTGTACATCCGTGCGTCTTTTCGACCGTGCGTCTGTTCGTCCGTGCGTCTGTTCGTCCGTGCGTCTGTTCGTCCATGCGTCTGTTTGTCCGTGCGTCTGTTCGTCCGCGCATCTGTTTGTCCCTGCGTCTGTTTATTCGTGCGTCTGTTCGTCCTTGCGTCTGTTCGTCCGTGCGTCTGTTCGTCCTTGCGTCTGTTCGTCCATGAGTCTTTTCGTCCATGCGTCTGTTCATCCGTGCGTCTTTTCGACCGTGCGTCTGTTCGTCCGTGCGTCTGTTCGTCCGTGCGTCTGTTCGTCCATGCGTCTGTTTGTCCGTGCGTCTGTTCGTCCGCGCATCTGTTTGTCCCTGCGTCTGTTTATTCGTGCGTCTGTTCGTCCTTGCGTCTGTTCGTCCGTGCGTCTGTTCGTCCATGCATCTGTTCATCCGTGCGTCTATTCGTCGATGCTTCTGTTCGTCCATGCGTTTGTTCGTTAGTGCGTCTGTTCGTCCGTTTGTCTGTTCGTCCGTCCGTCTGTTCGCCTGTGCGTCTGTTTGTCCGTGCGTCTTTACGTCTGTGCGTCTGTTCGTCCGTACGTCTGTTCGTCCGTACGTCTGTTCGTCCGTGCGTCTGCTTTTCCGTTCGTCTATTTGTCCGTGCGTCTGTTCATCCGAACTTCTGTTCGTCCGTGCGTCTGTTCGTCCGTGCGTCTGTTCGTCCGTGCGTCTGTTCGTCCATGCGTCTGTTCGTCCGTGCGTCTGTTCGTCCATGTGTATGTTTGTCAATGCGTCTGTTCGTCCATCTGTTTTTTTTGTCCCTTCGTCTGTTCGTCCGTGCGTCTGTTCGTCCGTGCGTCTGTTTGTCCGTGCGTCTGTTCGTCCGTGCGTCTGTTCGTCCGTGCGTCTGTTCATCCGTATGTCTGTTCGTCCGTGCGTCTATTCGTCCGTGCGTCTTCTTTTCAGTGCGTCTGTTCGTCTGTGCGTCTGTTCGTCCGAGCGTCTGTTCGTCCGTGCGTCTGTTCGTCCGTGCGTCTGTTTTTCCGTGCGTCTGTTTCTCCGTGCGTCTGTTCATCAGAACGTCTGTTCGTCCGTGCGTCTGTTCGTCCGTGCGTCTGTTCGTCCGTGCGTCTGTTCGTCCATGTTTCTGTTCGTCCGTGCGTCTATTCGTCCGTGCGTCTGTTCGTCCGTGCGTTTGTTTGTCCGTGCGACTGTTTGTCCGTGCGTCTGTTTGTCCGTCCTTCTGTTCGTCTGTGCGTCTGTTTGTACATGCGTTTGTTGGTCCGTACATCTGTTTGTCCGAACACAACCGTTTTCGAAATTTTTTTGATCATACCTATAGGAAATAATTATAATAAGGGCTAAATATTGAATATAAATACAAATTTGGTGAAATTGTCCGTTTTTGAAACTTTTTTTCGATCATACCTCGCTAAAATTACGAAAATAATGGCAAAAAATGGGAACAAGATTGAAATATCGGTGAATTTATTCGTTTTTTAGTTTTCTTCGGTCATACCTTAATAAAATGACGAAAATAAGGTTCGTCCGTGCGTCTGTTAGTCCGTGCGTCTGTTCGTCCGTGCATCTGTTCGTTCTTGTGACAGTTCGTCCGAGCGTCAGTTCATCCGTGCGTCTGTTCGTCCGTGAGTCTGTTCGTCATTGCGTCTGATTGTCCGTGCGTCTGTTCGTCCGTGCGTTTGTTCGTCCGTGCGTCTGTTCGTCCGTGCGTCTGTTCATCCGTGCGTCTGTTTGTGCGGGCGTCTGTTTGTCTGTGCGGCTGTTCGTCCATGCGTCTGTTCGTCCTTGCATCTTTTGTCCGTGCGTCTGTTCGTCCGTGCGTCTGTTCGTCCGTGCGGCTGTTCGTCCATGCGTCTGTTCATCCGTATGTCTGTTTTTCCGTGCGTCTGTTCATCCGTATGTCTGTTCGTCCGTGCGTCTGTTCGTCAGTGCGTCTGTTCGTCTGTGCGTCTGTTCGTCCGTGCGTCTGTTCGTCTGTGCGTCTGTTCATCCGTGCGACTGTTCGCCCGTGCGTCTGTTCGTCCGTGCGTCTGTTCGTCCGTTCATCTGTTTGTCCGAACAGAACCAATTTCGAACATTTTTTTTGATCATAGCTCGAGAAATTAACGAGCATAAGGGCGAAATGTTGGATAAAAATTGAAATTTTGGTGACATTATCCATTTTCGCAACTTTTTTCAATCATACCTCTCTAAAATGTTTAAATACAAGGAGGAAATAAATGAACAAGAATGAAATATCGGTGAGTTCATTCGTTTTTTACCTTTTTTAGATCATAACTCGATAAAATGACGAAAATAAAGTTCGTCCTTGCGTCTGATCGTCCGTGCGTTTGTTCGTCCGTGCATCTGTTCGTTCGTGTGGTAGTTCGTCCGAGCGTCAGTTCATCCGTGCGTCTGTGTGTCCGTGAGTCTGTTCGTCCGTGCGTGTTTTTGTCCGTGCATCTGTTCGTCCGTGCGTCTGTTCGTCCGTGCGTCTGTTCGTCCGTGCCTCTGTTCGTCCGTAAGTCTGTTTGTCCGTGCGTCGTTTTGTCTGTGCGTCTGTTCGTCCGTGCGTCTGTTCGTCCGTTTGTCTGTTCGTCCATGCGTCTGTTCATCCGTATGTCTGTTCGTCCTTGCGTCTGTTCGTCCGTGCGTCTGTTCGTCTGTGCGTCTGTTCTTCCGTGCGACTTTTCTTCCGTGCGTCTGTTCGTCCGTGCATCTGTTCGCCTGTGCGTCTATTCGTCCGTGAGTCTGTACGTCCATGCATCTGTTCATCCGTGCGTCTGTTCGTCTGTGCGTCTGTTCGTCCATGCGTCTGTTCATCCGTGCGTCTGTTCGACCGTGCGTCTGTTCTTTCGTGCGTCTGTTTGTCCGTGCGTCTGTTCATCCGAATATCTGTTCGTCCGTGCGTCTGTTCGTCCATGCATCTGTTCATGTGTGCGTCTGTTCGTCTGTGCGTCTGTTCGTCCATGAGTCTGTTCATCCGTGCGTCTGTTCGACCGTGCGTGTTTTTGTCCGTGCGTCTGTTTGTCCGTGCGTCTGTTCGTCCGTGCGTCTGTTCGTCCGCGCATCTGTTTGTCCGTGCGTCTGTTTGTCCGTGCGTCTGTTAGTCCTTGCGTCTGCTCGTCCATGCGTCTGTTCGTCCATGCGTCTGTTCATCCGTGCGTCTGTTCGACCGTGCGACTGTTCGTCCGTGCAGCTGTTCGTCCGTGCGTCTGTTCGTCCGTGCGTCTGTTTTTCCGTGCGTCTGTTCATCCGCGCGTCTGTTTGTCCGTGCGTCTGTTCATCCGTGCGTCTGTTCGTCCTTGCGTCTGTTCGTCCGTGCGTCTGTTCGTCGATACGTCTATTCGTCCGTGCGTCTGTTCGTCCATGCGTTTGTTAGTTAGTACGTCTGTTCGTCCGTGTGTCTGTTCGTCCGTGCGTCTCCTCGCCTGTGCGTCTGTTTTTCCGTGCGTCTTTACGTCTGTGCGTCTGTTCGTCCGTGCGTCTGCTTTTCCGTGCGTTTGTTTGTCCGTGCGTCTGTTCATCCGAACGTCTGTTTGTCCGTGCGTCTTTTCGTCCGTGCGTCTGTTCGTCCGTGCGTCTCTTCGTCCATGCGTCTGTTCGTCCGTAGGTCTGTTCGTCCATGTGTCTGATTGTCAATGTGTCTGTTCGTCCATGTGTTTTTTTGTCCCTTCATCCGTTCATCCGTGCGTCTGTTCGTCCGTGCGTCTGTTTTTCCGTGCGTCTGTTCGTCCGTGCGTCTGTTCGTCCGTAAGTCTGTTTGTCCGTGCGTCTTTTTGTCTGTGCGTCTGTTCGTTCATGCGTCTATTCGTCCGTGCATCTGTTTGTCCGTGCGTCTGTTCGTCCGTGCGTCTGTTCGTCCGTTTGTCTGTTCGTCCATGCGTCTGTTCATTCGGATGTCTGTTCGTCCTTGCGTCTTTTCGTCCGTGCGTCTGTTCGTCTGTGCGTCTGTTCGTCCGTGCGACTTTTCTTCCGTGCGTCTGTTCGTCCGTGCGTCTGTTCGCCTGTGCGTCTATTCGTCCGTGCGTCTGTACGTCCATGCATCTGTTCATCCGTGCGTCTGTTCGTCTGTGCGTCTGTTCGTCCATGCGTCTGTTCATCCGTGCGTCTGTTCGACCGTGCGTCTGTTCTTCCGTGCGTCTGTTCATCCGTGCGTCTGTTAGACCGTGCGTCTGTTCGTCCGTGCGTCTGTTTGTCCGTGCGTCTTTTCGTCCGTGCGTCTGTTCATCCGCGCATCTGTTTGTCCGTGCGTCTGTTTGTCCGTGCGTCTGTTAGTCCTTGCGTCTGTTCGTCCATGCTTCTGTTCGTCCATGCGTCTGTTCATCCGTGTGTCTGTTCGTCTGTGCGTCTGTTCGTCCATGCGTCTGTTCATCCGTGCGTCTGTTCGACCGTGCGTCTGTTTGTCCGTGCGTCTGTTAGTCCTTGCGTCTGTTCGTCCATGCGTCTGTACGTCCATGCATCTGTTCATCCGTGCGTCTGTTCGTCTGTGCGTCTGTTCGTCCATGCGTCTGTTCATCCGTGCGTCTGTTCGACCTTGCGTCTGTTCTTCCGTGCGTCTGTTTGTCCGTGCGTCTGTTCATCCGTATGTCTGTTCGTCCGTGCGTCTGTTCGTCCATGCTTCTGTTTATCCGTGCGTCTGTTCGTCTGTGCGTCTGTTCGTCCATGAGTCTGTTCATCCGTGCGTCTGTTAGACCGTGCGTCTGTTCGTCCGTGCGTCTGTTTGTCCGTGCGTCTGTTCGTCCGTGCGTCTGTTCGTCCATGTGTTTTTTTGTCCCTTCGTTTGCTCGTCCGTGCGTCTGTTCGTCCGTGCGTCTGTTTGTTCGTGCATCTGTTCGTCCGTGGCTCTGTTCATCCGAGCGTCTATTCGTCCGTGCGTCTGTTTGTCTGTGCGACTGTTCGTCCATGCGTTTGTTCGTCCGTACATCTGATTGTCCGAACAGAACCAATGTCGAACATTTTTTGATCATAGCTTGAGAAAATACCGAACATAAGAGCGAAATAATGTATAAAAATTGAAATTTCGGTGAAATTATCCATTTTCAAAACTTTTTTCGATCATACCTCTCTAATATGACAAAAAAAGTGGGAAATATATGAACAAGATTGAAATATCGTTGAATTCATTAGTTTGATACCTTTTTTAGACCAAATCTCGATAGCATGACGAAAATAAAGTTCGTCCGTGCGTTTGTTCGTCCGTGCATCTGTTCGTTCGTGTGGTAGTTCGTTCGAGCGTCAGTTCATCCGTGCGTCTGTTTGTCCGTGAGTCTGTTCGTCCGTGCGTCTGTTTGTCCGTGCGTCTGTTCGTTCGTGTGGTAGTTCGTTCGAGCGTCAGTTCATCCGTGCGTCTGTTCGTCCGTGCATCTGTTCGTCCGTGCGTCTGTACGTCCGTGCGTCTGTTCGTCCATGTTTCTGTTCGTCCGTGCGTCTATTCGTCCGTGCGTCTGTTCGTCCGTGCGTCTGTTAGTCCGTGCGACTGTTTGTCCGTGCGTCTGTTTGTTCATGCGTTTGTTGGTCCGTACATCTGTTTGTTCGAACACAACCGTTTTCGAAATTTTTTTTGATCTTACCTTTATAATTATAATAAGGGCTAAATATTGAATATAAATACAAATTTGGTGAAATTGTCCGTTTTTGAAACTTTTTTTCGATCATACCTCGCTAAAATTACGGAAATAATGGCAAAAAAGGGGAACAAGATTGAAATATCGGTGAATTAATTCGTTTTTTAGTATTCTTCCGTCATACCTTAATAAAATGACGAAAATTAGGTTCGTCCGTAAGTCTGATCGTGCGAACGATTGTTCCTTCATGCTTCAGTTCGTCCGTGCGTCTGTTCGTAAGTGAGTCTGTTCGTCAATGCGTCCGTTCGTTCATGATAATTTTTTCCGTCGTCTGTTCTTCCGTGCGTCTGTTCGTCCGTGCGTCTATTCATCCGAGCGACTGTTCAACCGTGCGCCTGTTCGACCCTACATCCGTTCTTCCGTGCGTCCGTTCGTATGTGCGTATGTACGTCCGTGCTATTTTCGTCCATGCGTCTGATCGTACGAGTGAGTGTTCTTCCGTGCGTCTTTTCGACCGTGCGACTTTTCGTCCCTGCATCATTTCGTCCTTGCGTCTGTTCGTCCGAGGGTCTGATCATCCATGCGTCTGTTCATCCGTTCGTTTGTTCGTCTGTGCGTGTTTTTGTCCAAGCGTCTGTTCGTCTGTTCATCTGTTTGCCCGAACAGAACCGTTTTCAAAATTGTTTTCGATCATACCTTTAGAAAATAATGAAAATAAGGGCAATATATTGGATAAAATATAAATTTGGTGAAATTGTCCGTTTTCGAAATTTTTTTTCGATCATACCTCGCTGAAATTACGAAAATAGGGTCGATAAAGAGAAACATGATTGAAATATCGGTGAATTATTTTGTTTCTTAGCTTTTTTCGATCATACCTTAATAAAATGACGAAAATAAGGTTCGACCGGGCGACTGATCGTCCGAGCGATTGTTCCTTCATGCTTCAGTTCGTCCGTGCGTCTGTTCGTCCGTGCGACTACTCGTCTGTGCGTCTATGCGTCCATGCGTCTGTTCATCCGTACATCTATTTCTCCACACAGAACTAATTTCGAACATTTTTTTGATCATAGTTTGAGAAAATAACGAACATAAGGGCGAAATAGAAGATAAAAATTGAAATTTCAGTGACAATATACATTTTCGAAACCTTTTTCTATCATACCTCCCTAAAATGACGAAAAGTTAGGGGAAAATAGATGAACTAGATTGAAATATCGGTGAATTCATTCGTTTTTTACCATATTTAGATCTTACCTCAATAAAAGGACGAAAATAAGGTTCGTCCGTGCGTCTGTTCGTCTCTGAGGTTGTTCGTCCGTGCATCTGTTTGTCCGTGCGTCTGAACGTCCGTGCATCTGTTCGTTCATGCGTATGTTCGTCCGAGCGTCTGTTCATCCGTGCGTCTGTTCGTCCGTGCGTCTGTTTGTCCGTGCGTCTGTACGTCCGTGCGTCTGTTTGTCCATGCATCTGTTCGTCCGTTCGTCCGTGCGTCTGTTCGTCCGTACATCTGATTGTCTGAACAGAAACAATGTCGAACATTTTCGATCATAGCTTGAGAAAATAACGAAAATAAGAGCGAAATAATGTTTAAAAAATGAAATTTCAGTGAAATTATCCGTTTTCGAAACTTTTTTCGATCATACCTCTCTAATATGACGAAAAAAAAGGGTGAAATAGATGAACAAGATTGAAATATTGTTGAATTCATTTGTTATTTTACCTTTTTTAGATCATACCTCGATAGAATGACGAAAATAAGGTTCGTCCATGCGTCTGTTTGTCTGTGCGCCTATTCGTCCGTGCGTCTGTACGTCTGTGCGTCTGTTCATCCGTGCGTCTGTTCGTCCGTGCCTCTTTACGTCCGTGCGTCAGTTCGTCCATGCGTCGCTTCGTCCGAGCGTCTGTTCGTCCGTGCGTCTGTTCGTCCGTGCATCTGTATGTCCTTGCGTCTGTTTGTCCGTGCGTCTGTTTGTCCGTGCGTCTGTTTGTCCATGCGTCTGTTAATCCATGCGTCTGCTTGTCCGTATTCTGATCGTCCGTAAGTCTGATCGTCCGTGCGTTTGTTCGTCCGTGCGTTTGTTCTTCCGTGCGTATGTTCGTTCGTGTGACTGTTCTTCTGTGCGTCTGTTCGTCCATGCGTTTGTTCATCCGTACATCTGTTTCTCCAAACAGAACCAATTTCGAACCTTATTTGATCAAAGCTTGAGAAAATAACGAATATAAAGACGAAATAGTGGATAAAAATTGAAATTTCGGTGACAATATACATTTTCGAAACTTTTTTCAATCATACCACTCTAAAATGACGAAAAGTATGGGATAAATAGTTGAACAAGATTTAAATATCGTTGAATTCATTGGTTTTTTACCTTTTTTAGATCATACCTCGATAGCATGACGAAAATAAAGTTCGTCCGTGCGTCTGTTCGTCCATGCGTTTGTTCGTCCGTGCATCTGTTCGTTCGTGCGTCTGTTCGTCCGAGCGTCTGTTAATCTGTGCGTGTCTTCGACTGTGCGACCGTTCTTCCATGCGTCTGTTCGTCCGAATGACTGTTCGTCCGTTAGTCTGTCATCCGTTCGACTATTCGTCCGTGCGTCTGTTCGTTCATGCGTCTGTTCGTTCGAGCTTCTGTTCATCTGTGCGTTTTTTTGTCCGTGCGTGTGTTCGTCCATGCGTCTGTTTGTCTGTGCGTCTGTACGTCCGTGTGTCTATTGTCCATGCATCTGTTCGTCCGTGCGTCTGATCATCCGTGCGTATGTTCATCCGTTTGCCTGTTCGTCCGTGCGTCTGTTTGTCCGTGCGTCTGTTCGTCCGTGCGTCTGTTCGTCCGTGCGTGTGTTCGACCGTGCATCTGTTTGTCCGTGCGTCTGTTCGTCCGTGCGTCTGTTCGTCCGTGCGTCTGTTCGTCCGTGCGTCTGTTCGTCCGTGCGTCTGTTCGTCCATGCGTCTGTTCATCCGTATGTCTGTTCGTCCGTGCGTCTGTTCGTCCGTGCGTCTGTTCGTCCGTGCGTCTGTTCGTCCGTGCGTCTGTTCGTCCGTGCGTCTTTTCTTCCGTGCGTCTGTTCGTCCGTGCGTCTGTTTGCCCTTGCGTCTGTTCGTCCGTGCGTCTGTACGTCCGTGAGTCTGTTCGTCCGTGCGTCTGTTCGTCCGTGCGTCTGTTCGTCCACGCGTATGTTCATCCGTGCGTCTGTTCTTCCGTGCGTCTGTTCATCCGTATGTCTGTTCGTCCGTGCGTCTGTTCGTCCGTGCGTCTGTTCGTCCGTGCGTTTGTTCATCCATGCGTCTGTTCATCCGTTCGTCTGTTCGTCTGTGCGTGTTTTTGTCCATGCGTCTGTTCGACAAACAGATGAAGATCTGTTTGTCCGAACAGAACCGTTTTCAAAATTTTTTTCGGTCATACCTTTAGAAAATAATAAAAATAAGGGCAAAATATTGGATTAAATATAAATTTGGTGAAATTGTCCGATTTAGAAATTTTTTTCCGATCATACGTCGCTACAATTACGAAAATAGGGGCGATTAAGAGAAACAAGATTGAAATATCGGTTAATTATTTCGTTTCATAGCTTTTTACGATCAAACCTTAAAAAAATGACGAATATAAGGTTCGACCGGGCGTCAGATCATCCAAGCGATTTTTCTTTCATGATTCAGTTCGTATGTGCGTCTGTTCGTCCATGCATTTGTTCATCCGTACATCTGTTTCTCCAAACAGAATCAATTTCGAACCTTATTTGATCATAGTTAGAGAAAATAACGAATATAATGGCGAAATAGTGGATAAAAATTGAAATTTCGGTGACAATATACATTTTCGAAACTTTTTTTAATCATACATCTCTAAAATGACGAAAAGTAAGGGATAAATAGATGATCAAGATTGAAATATCGGTGTATTCATTTTTTATACCATATTTAGATCATACCTCGATAAAATGACGAAAATAAGGTTCGTCCGTGCGTCTGTTCGTCCGTGCGTCTGTTCGTCCGTGCATCTGTTTGTTCGTGTGTCAGTTCGTCCGAGCGTCAGTTCATCCGTGCGTCTGTTCGTCCGTGAGTCTGTTCGTCCGTGCGAGTTTTTGTCCGTGCATCTGTTCGTCCTTGCGTCTGTTCGTCCGTGCGTCTGTTCGTCCGTGCGTCTGTTCGTCCGTGAGTCTGTTTCCATGCGTCTTTTTGTTTTTGCTTCTGTTCATTCATGCGTCTGTTCGTCCATGCATCTGTTTGTCCGTGCGTCTGTTCGTCCGTGCGTCTGTTCGTCCGTTTGTCTGTTCGTCCATGCGTCTGTTTATCCGTATGTCTGTTCGTCCTTGCGTCTGTTCGTCCGTGAGTCTGTTCGTCCGTGCGACTGTTTGTCCGTGCGTCTGTTCGTCCGTGCGTCTGTTCCTCCGTGCGTCTGTTCGTCCGTGCGTCTGTTCATCCGGGCGTCTGTTTGTCCGTGCGTCTGTTTGTCTGTGCGTCTGTTCGTCCATGCGTCTGTTCGTCCGTGCATCTGTTTGTCCGTGCGTCTGTTCGTCCGTGCGTCTGTTCGTCCGTGCGTCTGTTCGTCCATGCGTCTGTTCATCAGGATGTCTGTTCGTCCGTGCGTCTGTTCGTCCGTGCGTCTGTTCGTCTGTGCGTCTGTTCGTCCGTGCGTCTTTTCTTCCGTGCGTCTGTTCGTCCGTGCGTCTGTTCACCTGTGCGTCTGTTCGTCCGTGCGTCTGTACGTCCGTGCGTCTGTTCGTCCGTGCGTCTGTTCGTCCGTGCGTCTGTTCGTCCATGCGTATGTTCATCCGTAGGTCTGTTCATCCGTATGTCTGTTCGTCCGTGCGTCTGTTCGTCCATGCGTCTGTTCGTCCATAAGTCTGTTCATCCTTGCGTCTGTTCGACCGTGCGTCTGTTCGTCCGTGCGTCTGTTCGTCCGTGCGTCTGTTCGTCCGTGCGTCTGTTTGTCCGTGCGTCTGTTCGTCCGCGCATCTGTTTGTCCCTGCGTCTGTTTATTCGTGCCTCTGTTCGTAATTGCGTCTGTTCGTCCGTGCGTCTGTTTCTGCAAACAGAATCAATTTCGAACCTTATTTGATCATAGTTTGAGAAAATAACGAATATAATGGCGAAATAGTGGATAAAAATTGAAATTTCGGTGACAATATACATTTTCGAAACTATTTTGAATCATACATCTCTAAAATGACGAAAAGTAAGGGATAAATAGATGATCAAGATTGAAATATCGGTGTATTCATTTTTTTTACCATATTTAGATCATACCTCGATAAAAGGACGAAAATAAGGTTCGTCCGTGCGTCTGTTGGTCCGTGAGTTTGTTCGTCCGTGCATCTGTTTGTCCGTGCGTCTGTACCCCCGTGCATCTGTTCGTTCATGCGTATGTTCGTCCGAGCGTCTGTTCATCCGTGCGTCTGTTCGTCCGTGCGTGTGTTCGTCCGTGCGTCTGTTTGTCCGTGCGTCTGTACGTCCGTGCGTCTGTTTGTCCATGCGTCTGTTCGTCCGTGCGTCTGTTCGTCCGTGCGTCTGTTCGTCCATACATCTGATTGTCTGAACAGAACCAATGTCGAACATTTTCGATCATAACTTGAGAAAAATAACGAAAATAAGAGCGAAATAATGTTTAAAAAATGAAATTTCAGTGAAATTATCCATTTTCGAAACTTTTTTCGATCATACCTCTCTAATATGACGAAAAAAAAGGGTGAAATAGATGAACAAGATTGAAATATTGTTAAATTCATTTGTTATTTTACCTTTTTTAGATCATACCTCGATAGAATGACGAAAATAAGGTTCGTCCATGCGTCTGTTTGTCTGTGCACCTGTTCGTCCGTGCATGTGTTCGTCCATGCGTTTGTTCATCCGTACATCTGTTTCTCCAAACAGAACCAATTTCGAACCTTATTTGATCAAAGCTTGAGAAAATAACGAATATAAAGACGAAATAGTGGATAAAAATTGAAATTTCGGTGACAATATACATTTTCGAAACTTTTTTCAATCATACCACTCTAAAATGACGAAAAGTAAGGGATAAATAGATGAACAAGATTGAAATATCGTTGAATTCATTGGTTTTTTTACCTTTTTTAGATCATACCTTGATAGCATGACGAAAATAAAGTTCGTCCGTGCGTCTGTTCGTCCATGCGTTTGTTCGTCCATGCATCTGTTCGTTCGTGCGTCTGTTCGTCCAAGCGTCTGTTAATCTGTGCGTCTCTTCGAAAGTTCGACCGTTGTTCCGTGCGTCTGCTCGTCCGAATGTCTGTTCGTCCGTTAGTCTTTCATCCGTTCGACTATTCGTCCGTGCGTCTGTTGGTTCATGCGTCTGTTAGTCCGAGCGTCTGTTCGTCCGTGCGTCTGTTCATCCATGCGTCTGTTCATCCGTTCGTCTGTTCGTCTTTGCGTGTTTTTGTCCATGCGTCTGTTCGTCAAACAGATGAAGATCTGTTTGTCCGAACAGAACCGTTTTCGAAATTTTTTTCGGTCATACCTTTAGAAAATAATAAAAATAAGGGCAAAATATTGGATTAAATATAAATTTGGTGAAATTGTCCGATTTAGAAATTTTTTTCCGATCATACCTCGCTAAAATTACGAAAATAGGGGCGATTAAGAGAAACAAGATTGAAATATCGGTGAATTATTTCGTTTCATAGCTTTTTACGATCAAACCTTAAATAAATGACGAATATAAGGTTCGACCGGGCGTCAGATCGTCCAAGCGATATTTCTTTCATGATTCAGTTCGTATGTGCGTCTGTTCGTCCATGCGTTTGTTCATCCGTACATCTGTTTCTCCAAACAGAACCAATTTCGAACCTTATTTGATCATAGTTTGAGAAAATAACGAAAATAATGGCGAAATAACGGATAAAAATTGAAATTTCGGTGACAATATACATTTTCGAAACTTTTTTCAATCATACATCTCTAAAATGACGAAAAGTAAGGGATAAATAGATGATCAAGATTGAAATATCGGTGTATTCATTTTTTTTACCATATTTAGATCATACCTCGATAACATGACGAAAATAAGGTTCGTCCGTGCGTCTGTTTGTCCGTGCGTGTGTTCGTCCGTGCGCCTGTTCGTCCGTGCGTCTGTACGTCCGTGTGTCTGTTCATCCGTGCGTCTGTTTGTCCGTGCGTCTGTTTGTCTGTGCGTCTGTTCGTCCATGCGTCTGTTCGTCCGTGCATCTGTTTGTCCGTGCGTCTGTTCGTCCGTGCGTCTGTTCGTCCGTGCGTCTGTTCATCCATGCGTCTGTTCGTCCATGCGTCTGTTCATCCGTGCGTCTGGTCGTCCGTGCGTCTGTTCGTCCATGCGTCTGTTCATCCGTGCGTCTGTTCGTCCGTGCGTCTGTTCGTCCATGCGTTTGTTCGTTAGTGCGTCTGTTCGTCCGTGTGTCTGTTCGTCCGTGCGTTTTTTCGTCTGTAAGTCTGTTTATCCGTGCGTCTGTACGTCTGTGCGTCTGTTCGTCCGCGCGTCTGTTCGTCCGTGAGTCTGCTTTTCTGTGCGTCTATTTGTCCGTGCGTCTGTTCATCCGAACGTCTATTCGTCCGTGCGTCTGTTCGTCCGTGCGTCTGTTCGTCCGTGCGTCTCCTCGTCCTTGCGTCTGTTCGTCCGTGCGTCTGTTCGTCCATGTTTCTGTTGAATCAATGCGTCTGTTCGTCCATGTGTTTTTTTGACCCTTCGTCTGTTCGTCCGTGCGTCTGTTCGTCGGTGCGTCTGTTTGTTCGTGCATCTGTTCGTCCGTGGCTCTTTTCATCCAAGCGTCTATTCGTCCGTGCGTCTGTTTGTCTGTGTGACTGTTCGTCCATGCGTTTGTTCGTCCGTACATCTGATTGTCCGAACAGAACCAATGTCGAACATTTTTTGATCATACCTCTCTAATATGACAAAAAAAGGGGGAAATATATGAACAAGATTGAAATATCGTTGAATTCATTAGTTTGATACCTTTTTCTGACCAAACCTCGATAGCATGAAGAAAATAAAGTTCGTCCGTGCGTTTGTTCGTCCTTGCGTCTGTTCGTCCGTGCGTCTGTTTGTCCGTGCGTCTGTTCGTTCGTGTGGTAGTTCGTTCGAGCGTCAGTTCATCCGTGCGTCTGTTCGTCCATGCGTCTGTTTGTCCGTGCGTCTTTTTGTATGTGCGTCTGTTTGTCCGTCCGTTTGTTCGTCTGTGCGTCTGTTTGTTCATGCGTCTGTTGGTCCGTACATCTGTATGTCCGAACACAACCGTTTTCGAAATTTTTTTTGATCATACCTTTAGGAAATAATGATAATAAGGACTAAATATTGAATATAAATACAAATTTGGTGAAATTGTCCGTTTTTGAAACTTTTTTTCGATCATACCTCGCTTAAATTACGAAAATAATGGCAAAAAAGGGGAACAAGATTGAAATATCGGTGAATTAATTCGTTTTTTAGTATTCTTCCGTCATACCTTAATAAAATGACGAAAATTAGGTTCGTCCGTAAGTCTTATCGTGCGAGCGATTGTTCCTTCATGCTTAAGTTCGTCCGTGCGTCTGTTCGTAAGTGTGTCTGTTCGTCAATGCGTCCGTTCGTCCATGATAATTTTTTCCGTGCGCCTGTTCTTCCGTGCGTCTGTTCGTCCATGCGTCTATTCATCCGAGCGACTGTTCAACCGTGCGCCTGTTCGACCCTGCATCCGTTTTTCCGTGCGTCCATTCGTATGTGCGTATGTACGTCCGTGCTATTTTCGTCCATGCGTCTGATCGTACGAGTGATTGTTCTTCCGTGCGACTTTTCGACCGTGCGTCTTTTCGTCCGTGCATCATTTCCTCCTTGCGTCTGTTCGTCCGTGGGTCTGATCGTTCGTGCCAATATTCGTCCGTGCGTCTGTTCGTCCGTGCGTCTGTTCATCCATGCGTCTGTTTATCCGTTCGTTTGTTCGACTGTGCGTGTTTTTGTCCAAGCGTCTGTTCGTCTGTTTATCTGTTTGCCCGAACAGAACCGTTTTCGAAATTGTTTTCGATCATACCTTTAGAAAATAATGAAAATAAGGGTAAAATATTGGATAAAATATAAATTTGGTGAAATTGTCCGTTTTTGAAATTTTTTTTCGATCATACCTCGCTGAAATTACGAAAATAGGGTCGATAAAGAGAAACATGATTGAAATATCGGTGAATTATTTCGTTTCTTAGCTTTTTTCGATCATACGTCAATAAATTGACGAATATAAGGTTCGACCGGGCGACTGATAGTCCGAGCGATTGTTCCTTCATGCTTCAGTTCGTCCGTGCGTCTGTTCGTCCGTGCGAGTACTCGTCTGTGCGTCTATTCGTCCATGCGTCTGTTCATCCGTACATCTATTTCTCCAGACAGAACTAATTTCGAACATTTTTTTGATCATAGTTTAGAAAATAACGAACATAAGGGCGAAATAGTAGATAAAATTTGAAATTTCAGTGACAACATACATTTTCGAAACCTTTTTCTATCATACCTCCCTAAAATGACGAAAAGTTAGGGGAAAATAGATGAACTAGATTGAAATATCGGTGAATTCATTCGTTTTTTACCATATTTAGATCATACCTCAATAAAAGGACGAAAATAAGGTTCGTCCGTGCGTCTGTTCGTCCGTGAGTTTGTTCGTCCGTGCATCTGTTTGTCCGTGCGTCTGTACGCCCGTGCATCTGTTCGTTCATGCGTATGTTCGTACGAGCGTCTGTTCATCCGTGCGTCTGTTCGTCCGTGCGTGTGTTCGTCGGTGCGTCTGTTTGTCCATGCATCTGTTCGTCCGTGCGTCTGTTCGTCCGTGCGTCTGTTCGTCCGTACATCTGATTGTCTGAACAGAACCAATGTCAAACATTTTCGATCATAGCTGGAGAAAATAACGAACATAAGAGCGAAATAATGTTTAAAAAATGAAATTTCAGTGAAATTATCCGTTTTCGAACCTTTTTTCGATCATACCTCTCTAATATGACGAAAAAAAAGGGTGAAATAGATGAACAAGATTGAAATATTGTTGAATTCATTTGTTATTTTACCTTTTTTAGATCATACCTCGATAGAATGACGAAAATAAGGTTCGTCCGTGCGTCTGTTTGTCTGTGCGCCTGTTCGTCCGTGCATCTGTTCGTCCATGCGTTTGTTCATCCGTACATCTGTTTCTCCAAACAGAACCAATTTCGAACCTTATTTGATCAAAGCTTGAGAAAATAACGAATATAAAGACAAAATAGTGGATAAAAATTGAAATTTCGGTGACAATATACATTTTCGAAACTTTTTTCAATCATACCACTCTAAAATGACGAAAAGTAAGGGATAAATAGATGAACAAGATTGAAATATGGTTGAATTCATTGGTTTTTTACCTTTTTTAGATCATACCTCGATAGAGTGACGAAAATAAAGTTCGTCCGTGCGTCTGTTCGTCCATGCGTTTGTTCGTCCGTGCATCTGTTCGTTCGTGCGTCTGTTCGTCCGAGCGTCTGTTAATCTGTGCGTCTCTTCGACAGTGCGACCGTTCTTCCATGCGTCTGTTCGTCCGAATGTCTGTTCGTCCGTTAGTCTGTCATCCGTTCGACTATTCGTCCGTGCGTCTGTTCGTTCATGCGTCTGTTCGTCCGAGCGTCTGTTCATCCGTGCGTCTCTTTGTCCGTGCGATTGTTCGTCCGTGCGTCTGTTTGTCCGTGCGTCTGTAAGTCCGTGTGTCTGTTGTCCATGCGTCTGTTCGTCCGTGCGTCTGTTCATCCGTGCGTATGTTCATCCGTTTGTCTGTTCGTCCGTGCGTCTGTTCGTCAGTGCGTCTGTTCGTCTGTGCGTCTGTTCGTCAGTGCGTCTGTTCGTCTGTGCGTCTGTTCATCCGTGCGACTGTTCGCCCGTGCGTCTGTTCGTCCGTGCGTCTGTTCGTCCGTACATCTGTTAGTCCGAACAGAACCAATTTCGAACATTTTTTTAGATCATAGCTCGAGAAATTAACGAACATAAGTGCGAAATGTTGGATAAAAATTGAAATTTTGGTGACATTATCCATTTTCGCAACTTTTTTCAATCATACCTCTCTAAAATGTTTAAATACAAGGCGGAAATAAATGAACAAGAATGAAATATCGGTGAGTTCATTCGTTTTTTACCTTTTTTAGATCATAACTCGATAAAATGACAAAAATAAAGTTCGTCCTTGCGTCTGTTCGTCCATGCGTTTGTTCATCCGTGCGTCTGTTCGTCCGTACGTCTATTCGTCCGTGCGTGTTTTTGTCCGTGCATCTGTTCGTCCGTGCGTCTGTTCGTCCGTGTGTCTGTTCGTCCGTGCGTCTGTTCGTCCGTGCGTCTGTTCGTCCGTGCGTCTTTTCGTCCGTTTGTCTGTTCGTCCATGCGTCTGATCATCCGTATGTCTGTTCGTCCTTGCGTCTGTTCATCCGTGCGTCTGTTCGTCTGTGCGTCTGTTCGTCCGTGCGACTTTTCTTCCGTGCGTCTGTTTGTCCGTGCGTCTGTTCGTCCGTGCGTCTGTTTGTCTGTGCGCCTGTTCGTCCGTGCATCTGTTCGTCCATGCGTTTGTTCATCCGTACATCTGTTTCTCCAAACAGAACCAATTTCGAACCTTATTTGATCAAAGCTTGAGAAAATAACGAATATAAAGACAAAATAGTGGATAAAAATTGAAATTTCGGTGACATTATCCATTTTCGCAACTTTTTTCAATCATACCTCTCTAAAATGTCGAAATACAAAGAGCAAATAAATGAACTAGAATGAAATATCGGTGAATTCATTCGTTTTTTACCTTTTTTAGAACATAACTCGATAAAATGACGAAAATAATGTTCGTCCTTGCGTCTGTTCGTCCGTGCGTTTGTTCGTCCGTGCATCTGTTCGTTCGTGTGGTAGTTCGTCCGAGCGTCAGTTCATCCGTGCGTCTGTTCGTCCGTGAGTCTGTTCGTCCGTGCGTCTGTTCGTCCGTGCGTATGTTCGTCCGTAAGTCTGTTTGTCCGTGCGTCTTTTTGTCTGTGCGTCTGTTCGTTCATGCGTCTATTCGTCCGTGCATCTGTTTTCCGTGCGTCTGTTCGTCCGTGCGTCTGTTCGTCCGTTTGTCTGTTCGTCCATGCGTCTGTTCATCCGTATGTCTGTTCGTCCTTGCGTCTGTTCGTCCGTGCGTCTGTTCGTCTGTGCGTCTGTTCGTCCGTGCGACTTTTCTTCCGTGCGTCTGTTCGTCCGTGCGTCTGTTCACCTGTGCGTCTATTCGTCCGTGCGTCTGTACGTCCATGCATCTGTTCATCCGTGCGTCTGTTCGTCTGTGCATCTGTTCGTCCATGCGTCTGTTCATCCGTGCTCTGTTCGACCGTGCGTCTGTTCTTCCTTGCGTCTGTTCGTCCGTGCGTCTGTTCTTCCGTATGTCTGTTTGTCCTCGCGTCTGTTCGTCCATGCATCTGTTCATCCGTGCGTCTGTTCGTCTGTGCGTCTGTTCGTCCATGCGTCTGTTCATTCGTGCGTCTGTTCGACCGTGC
The DNA here is from genome assembly GCA_947579665.1 of Sympetrum striolatum. Taxonomy (NCBI): domain Eukaryota; kingdom Metazoa; phylum Arthropoda; class Insecta; order Odonata; family Libellulidae; genus Sympetrum; species Sympetrum striolatum. Next base: position 2,677,475 of record CANPUZ010000001.1, on the reverse strand, counting down.
GTCTGTTTGTCCGTGCGTCTGTTTGTCCGTGCGTCTGTTCGTCCGTGCGTCTGTTCGTCTGCGCATCTGTTTGTCCGTGCGTCTGTTTGTCCGTGCGTCTGTTCGTCCTTGCGTCTGTTCGTCCATGCGTCTGTTCGTCCATGCGTCTGTTCATCCGTGCGTCTGTTCGACAGTGCGACTGTTCGTCCGTGCGGCTGTTCGTCCGTACGTCTGTTCGTCCGTGCGTCTGTTTGTCCTTGCATCTGTTTATCCGTGCGTCTGTTCGTCCTTGCGTCTGTTCGTCCGTGCGTCTGTTCGTCCATACGTCTGTTCATCCGTGCGTCTCTTCGTCCGTGTGTCTGTTCGTCCGTGCGTCTGTTCGCCTGTGCGTCTGTTTGTCCGTGCGTCTGTACGTCTGTGCATCTGTTTGTCCATGCGTCTGTTCATCCGAACGTCTGTTTGTCCGTGCGTCTGTTCGTCCGTGCGTCTGTTCGTCCGTGCGCCTCTACGTCCATGCGTCGTTTCGTCCGTGCGTCTGTTCGTCCATGTGTCTGTTTGTCAATGCGTCTGTTCGTCCATGTGTTTTTTCGTCCCTTCATCTGTTCATCCGTGCGTCTGTTCGTCCGTGCGTCTGTTTGTCCGTGCGTCCGTTCGTCCGTGCGTCTGTTCGTCCGTGCGTCTGTTCATCCTAATGTCTGTTCGTCCGTGCGTCTATTCGTCCGTGCGTCTGCTTTTCAGTGCGTCTGTTCGTCTGTGCGTCTGTTCGTCCGTGCGTCTGTTCGTCCGTGCGTCTGTTCGTCCGTGCGTGTGTTTTTCCGTGCGTCTGTTCGTCCGTGCGTCTGTTCATCCGAACGTCTGTTCGTCCGTGCGTCTGTTCGTCCGTGCGTCTGTTCATCCTAATGTCTGTTCGTCCGTGCGTCTATTCGTCCGTGCGTCTGCTTTTCAGTGCGTCTGTTCGTCTGTGCGTCTGTTCGTCCGTGCGTCTGTTCGTCCGTGCGTCTGTTCGTCCGTGCGTGTGTTTTTCCGTGCGTCTGTTCGTCCGTGCGTCTGTTCATCCGAACGTCTGTTCGTCCGTGCGTCTGTTCGTCCGTGCGTCTGTTCGTCCGTGCGTCTTTTCGTCCATGTTTCTGTTCGTCCGTGCGTCTATTCGTCCGTGCGTCTGTTCGTCCGTGCGTCTTTTTGTCCGTGCTTCTGTTTGTCATTCCGTCTGTTCGTCTATGCGTCTGTTTGTTCATGCGTTTGATGGTCCGTACATCTGTTTGTCCGAACACAACCGTTTTCGAAATTTTTTTTGATCATACCTTTAGGAAATAGTTATAATAAGGGCTAAATATTGAATATAAATACAAATTTGGTGAAATTATCCGTTTTTGAAACTTTTTTCGATCATACCTCGCTAAAATTACGAAAATAATGGCAAAAAAGGGGAACAAGATTGAAATATCGGTGAATTAATTCGTTTTTTAGTTTTTTTCGGTCATACCTTAATAAAATGACGAAAATTAGGTTCGTCCGTAAGTCTGATCGTGCGAGCGATTGTTCCTTCATGCTTCAGTTCGTCCGTGCGTCTGTTCGTAAGTGTGTCTGTTCGTCAATGCGTCCGTTCGTCCATGATAATTTTTTCCGTGCGTCTGTTCTTCCGTGCGTCTGTTCGTCCGTGCGTCTATTCATCCGAGCGACTGTTCAACCGTGCGCCTGTTCGACCCTGCTTCCGTTCTTCCGTGCGTCCGTTCGTATGTGCGTATGTACGTCCGTGCTATTTTCGTCCATGCTTCTGATCATACGAGTGATTGTTCTTCCGTGCGTCTTTTCGACCGTGCGTCTTTTCGTCCGTGCATCATTTCGTCCTTGCGTCTGTTCGTCCATGGGTCTGATCGTTCGTGCGTCTGTTCGTCCACGAATCTGTTTGTCCGTGCGTCTGTTTGTCCGTGCGTCTGTTCGTCCTTGCGTCTGTTCGTCCATGCGTCTGTTCGTCCATGCGTCTGTTCATCCGTGCGTCTGTTCGTCCGTGCGTCTGTTCGTCCATGCGTTTGTTCGTTAGTGCGTCTGTTCGTCCGTGTGTCTGTTCGTCCGTGCGTTTTTTCGTCTGTGCGTCTGTTTATCCGTGCGTCTGTACGTCTGTGCGTGTGTTCGTCCGCGCGTCTGTTCGTCCGTGAGTCTGCTTTTCTGTGCGTCTATTTGTCCGTGCGTCTGTTCATCCGAACGTCTGTTCGTCCGTGCGTCTGTTCGTCCGTGCGTCTGTTCGTCCATGCGTCTCTTCGTCCTTGCGTGTGTTCGTCCGTGCGTCTGTTCGTCCATGTGTCTGTTGAATCAATGCGTCTGTTCGTCCATGTGTTTTTTTGTCCCTTCGTCTGTTCGTCCGTGCGTCTGTTCGTCGGTGCGTCTGTTTGTTCGTGCATCTGTTCGTCCGTGGCTCTGTTCATCCGAGCGTCTATTCGTCCGTGCGTCTGTTTGGCTGTGCGACTGTTCGTCCATGCGTTTGTTCGTCCGTACATCTGATTGTCCGAACAGAACCAATGTCGAACATTTTTTATCATACCTCTCTAATAAGACAAAAAAAGGGGGAAATATATGAACAAGATTGAAATATCGTTGAATTCATTAGTTTGATACCTTTTTTAGGCCAAACCTCGATAGCATGACGAAAATAAAGTTCGTCCTTGCGTCTGTTCGTCCGTGCGTTTGTTCGTCCGTGCATCTGTTCGTTCGTGTGTCTGTTCGTCCGTGCGTCTGTTCGTTCAAGCGTCAGTTCATCTGTGCGTCTGTTCGTCCGTGAGTCTGTTCGTCCGTGCGTCTGTTTGTCCGTGCGTCTGTTCGTTCGTGTGGTAGTTCGTTCGAGCGTCAATTCATCCGTGCGTCTGTTCGTCCGTGCATCTGTTCGTCCGTGCGTCTTTTCGTCCGTGCATCTGTTCGTCCATGTTTCTGTTCGTCCGTGTGTCTATTCGTCCGTGCGTCTGTTCGTCCGTGCGTCTGTTTGTCCGTGCGTCTTTTTGTCCGTGCGTCTGTTTGTCCGTCCGTTTGTTCGTCTGTGCGTCTGTTTGTTCATGCGTCTGTTGGTCCGTACATCTGTATGTCCGAACACAACCGTTTTCGAAATTTTTTTTGATCATACCTTTAGGAAATAATGATAATAAGGGCTAAATCTATTATATATAGATGCTTCTCCGGATTCATTCATATATATACCTATATAGATAGATAGGATACAAATTCACAGCCTAAACTACAAGCGTCATTGATCTGAAATTTTTATGACATATTGGCCATAACGTGAAATCCCCAGGAAAAAAGAGACTTTGATCCTCAGTGTCATAGGTTCGATTCCAGAGGGCCCCAAAGTCCCGATTTTTCCCGTTTGAATGCATTGCCGTGATTTTCGGGAATTAAAAAAAAATACTTTCCGGATAGGTAGAGAAGTAAAACTCAAGGTGCCTATATTTATGGTCTTGGACTTTCGAAAACATCAATGACTTTTACAAAAGTTATCCTGGGTTCGATGCTAGGACGATGCAAAGATCTGCCCTTTAAAATACATGGGAGCCGTTTTTCATTATTTTTTTAGATGCACTTATCGAAATGATAGGATGTTCGTGCTTGGCTGGAAGATGTATTGTACGAATAAGTTTTAGAAAAAAATTTTCATAAGACCGTACTGTTCCTGGGTTCGAAGCCAGAGCACAATAACGTTTCTCTCATAAGGAATATAAAGGAAAAGTAGGAAGTCATTTGAGGCAGTTGTAACCAATATTTCTGCTTGAATTTGCATACGCGGTTAGAGATGGTGTTTTTCTTTTGTGCTGCATAGAAAGTATTGCCTGAAAGACCCGGGTTCGATGCCGGGCGGTAAAAATATCACCCATATATAATACTATGGGGTATCTTTTCATAATTTTTTTATGCATTTATCGATATGTAAGGGAGCTCTTGCATAGATGGAAGATGTATATTAACACTTTGTTTAAGAAAAAAAATAGATAAGACCATGCTGTTCCTGGGTTCGATGCCAGAGCACATTATAATTTCTCAAATAAGGAGTGTATGTGAATAGTAGGACGTCGTTTGAGGTAGTTGCACCTAATAGTTTTGCTTGAATTTTCACACATAGTTTGATATGGTAATTTTCTATTTTGCTGCATAGTAAGTACACCAGGAAGACCGGGGTTCGCTGCCAGGTGATTAAATTGCAGCGAATTCTACGAATATTTTGAATTTTTTTTTTCTTTTGATGTCCGTCCCGATATGATGCCGATATGAAATTAGTGTTGTCGATCTGCTTGCAGTATGCAAGCTACATTTTACTCGTATTGAATATAAATACAAATTTGTTGAAATTGTCCGTTTTTGAAACTTTTTTTCGATCATACCTCGCTAAAATTACGAAAATAATGGCAAAAAAGGGGAACAAGATTGAAATATCGGTGAATTAATTCGTTTTTTAGTATTCTTCCGTCATACCTTAATAAAATGACGAAAATTAGGTTCGTCCGTAAGTTTGATCGTGCGAGCGATTGCTCCTTCATGCTTTAGTTCGTCCGGGCGTCTGTTCGTAAGTGTGTCTGTTCGTCAATGCGTCCGTTCGTCCATGATAATTTTTTCCGTGCGTCTGTTCTTCCGTGCGTCTGTTCGTCCGTGCGTCTATTCATCCGAGCGACTGTTCAACCGTGCGCCTGTTCGACCCTGCATCCGTTCTTCCGTGCGTCCGTTCGTATGTGCGTATGTACGTCCGTGCTATTTTCGTCCATGCGTCTGATCGTACGAGTGATTGTTCTTCCGTGCGACTTTTCGACCGTGCGTCTTTTCGTCCGTGCATCATTTCGTCCTTGCGTCTGTTCGTCCGGGGGTCTGATCGTTCGTGCCAATATTCGTCCGTGCGTCTGTTCGTCCGTGCGTCTGTTCATCCATGAGTCTGTTCGTCCGTGCGTCTGTTCGTCCGTGCGTGTGTTCGTCCGTGCATCTGTTTGTCCGTGCGTCTGTTCGTCCGTGCGTCTGTTCGTCCGTGCGTCTGTTCGTCCATGCGTCTGTTCATCCGTATGTCTGTTCGTCCGTGCGTCTGTTCGTCCGTGCGTCTGTTCGTCCGTGCGTCTGTTCGTCCGTGCGTCTGTTCGTCCGTGCGTCTTTTCTTCCGTGCGTCTGTTCGTCCGTGCGTCTGTTTGCCTTTGCGTCTGTTCGTCCGTCGGTCTGTACGTCCGTGCGTCTGTTCGTCCGTGCGTCTGTTCGTCCGTGCGTCTGATCGTCCATGCGTATGTTCATCCGTGCGTCTGTTCTTCCGTGCGTCTGTTGATCTTTATGTCTGTTCGTCCGTGCGTCTGTTCGTCCGTGCGTTTGTTCATCTATGCGTCTGTTCATCCTTTCTGTTCGTCTGTGCGTGTTTTTGTCCATGCGTCTGTTCGTCAAACAGATGAAGATCTGTTTGTCCGAACAGAACCGTTTTCAAAATTTTTTTCGGTCATACCTTTAGAAAATAATAAAAATAAGGAAAAAATATTGGATTAAATATAAATTTAGTGAAATTGTCCGATTTAGAAATTTTTTTCCGATCATACCTCGCTAAAATTACGAAAATAGGGGCGATTAAGAGAAACAAGATTGAAATATCGGTGAATTATTTCGTTTCATAGCTTTTTACGATCAAACCTTAAAAAAATGACGAATATAAGGTTCGACCGGGCGTCAGATCGTCCAAGCGATTTTTCTTTCATGATTCAGTTCGTATGTGCGTCTGTTCGTCCATGCGTTTGTTCATCCGTACATCTGTTTCTCCAAACAGAACCAATTTCGAACCTTATTTGATCATAGTTTGAGAAAATAACGAATATAATGGCGAAATAAGGGATAAAAATTGAAATTTCGGTGACAATATACATTTTTGAAACTTTTTTCTATCATACATCTCTAAAATGACGAAAAGTAAGGGATAAATAGATGATCAAGATTGAAATATCGGTGTATTCATTATTTTTACCATATTTAGATCATACCTCGATAAAATGACGAAAATAAGGTTCGTCCGTAAGTCTGATCGTCCGTGCGTTTGTTTGTCCGTGCGTTTGTTCGTCCTTGCGTCTGTTCGTTCGTGTGACTGTTCTTCTGTGCGTCTGTTCGTCCATGCGTTTGTTCATCCGTACATCTGTTTCTCCAAACAGAACCAATTTCGAACCTTATTTGATCAAAGCTTGAGAAAATATCGAATATAAAGACAAAATAGTGGATAAAAATTGAAATTTCGGTGACAATATACATTTTCGAAACTTTTTTCAATCATACCACTCTAAAATGACGAAAAGTAAGGGATAAATAGATGAAGAAGATTGAAATATCGTTGAATTCATTGGTTTTTTACCTTTTTTAGATCATACCTCGATAGAGTGACGAAAATAAAGTTCGTCCGTGCGTCTGTTCGTCCATGCGTTTGTTCGTCCGTGCATCTGTTCGTTCGTGCGTCTGTTTGTCCGAGCGTTTGTTAATCTGTGCGTCTCTTCGACAGTGCGACCGTTCTTCCATGCGTCTGTTCGTCCGAATGTCTGTTCGTCCGTTAGTCTGTCATCCGTTCGACTATTCGTCCGTGCGTCTGTTCGTTCATGCGTCTGTTCGTCCGAGCGTCTGTTCATCCGTGCGTCTGTTTGTCCGTGCGTGTGTTCGTCCGTGCGTCTGTTTTTCCGTGCGTCTGTTTGTCCGTGTGTCTGTTGTCCATGCGTCTGTTCGTCCGTGCGTCTGTTCATCCGTGCGTATGTTCATCCGTTTGTCTGTTCGTCCGTGCGTCTGTTTGTCTGTGCGTCGGTTCGTCCGTGCGTCGGTTCGTCCATGCGTCTGTTCGTCCATGCGTGTGTTCGTCCTTGCATCTGTTTGTCCGTGCGTCTGTTCGTCCGTGCGTCTGTTCGTCCATGCGTCTGTTCATCCGTATGTCTGTTCGTCCGTGCGTCTGTTCGTCCGTGCGTCTGTTCGTCCGTGCGTCTGTTCGTCCGTGCGTCTGTTCGTCCGTGCGTCTTTTCTTCCGTGCGTCTGTTCGTCCTTGCGTCTGTTTGCCTGTGCGTCTGTTCGTCCGTCTGTCTGTACGTCCGTGCGTCTGTTCGTCCGTGCGTCTGTTCGTCCGTGCGTCTGTTCGTCCGTGCGTCTGTTCGTCGATGCGTATGTTCATCCGTGCGTCTGTTCTTCCGTGCGTCTGTTCATCTTTATGTCTGTTCGTCCTTACGTCTGTTCATCCGTTCGTCTGTTCGTCTGTGCGTGTTTTTGTCCATGCGTCTGTTCGTCAAACAGATGTAGATCTGTTTGTCCGAACAGAACCGTTTTCAAAATTTTTTTCGGTCATACCTTTAGAAAATAATAAAAATAAGGGCAAAATATTGGATTAAATATAAATTTAGTCAAATTGTCCGATTTAGAAATTTTTTTCCGATCATACCTTGCTAAAATTACGAAAATAGGGGCTATTAAGAGAAACAAGATTGACATATCGGTGAATTATTTCGTTTCATAGCTTTTTACGATCAAACCTTAAAAAAATGACGAATATAAGGTTCGACCGGGCGTCAGATCGTCCAAGGGATTTTTCTTTCATGATTCAGTTCGTATGTGCGTCTGTTCGTCCATGCGTTTTTTCATCCATACATCTGTTTCTCCAAACAGAACCAATTTCGAACCTTATTTGATCATAGTTTGAGAAAATAACGAATATAATGGCGAAATAGTGGATAAAAATTGAAATTTCGGTGACAATATACATTTCCGAAACTTTTTTCTATCATACATCTCTAAAATGACGAAAAGTAAGGGATAAATAGATGATCAAGATTGAAATATCGGTGTATTCATTTTTTTTACCATATTTAGATCATACCTCGATAAAATGACGAAAATAAGGTTCGTCCGTGCGTCTGTTCGTCCGTGCGTCTGTTCGTCCGTGCATCTGTTCGTTCGTGTGACAGTTCGTCCGAGCGTCAGTTCATCCGTGCGTCTGTTCGTCCGTGAGTCTGTTCGTCCGTGCGTCTTTTTGTCCGTGCGTCTGTTCGTCCGTGCGTCTGTTCGTCCGTGCGTCTGTTCGTCCGTGCGTCTCTTCATCCGTGCGTCTGTTTGTCCGTGCGTCTGTTTGTTTGTGCGTCTGTTCGTCCATGCGTCTGTTCGTCCGTGCATCTGTTTGTCCGTGCGTCTGTTCGTCCGTGCGTCTGTTCGTCCGTGTGTCTGTTCGTCCATGCGTCTGTTCATCCGTATGTCTGTTCGTCCGTGCGTCTGTTCGTCCGTGCGTCTGTTCGTCTGTGCTTCTTTTCGTCAGTTCGTCTTTTCTTCCGTGCGTCTGTTCGTCCGTGCGTCTGTTCGCCTGTGCGTCTGTTCGTCCGTGCGTCTGTACGTCCGTGCGTCTGTTCGTCCGTGCGTCATTTCGTCCGTGCGTCTGTTCGTCCATGCGTATGTTCATCCGTGCGTCTGTTCATCCGTATGTCTGTTCGTCCGTGCGTCTGTTCGTCAGTGCGTCTGTTCGTTTGTGCGTCTGTTCATCCGTGCGACTGTTCATCCGCGCATCTGTTTGTCCCTGCGTCTGTTTATTCGTGCGTCTGTTCGTCCGTGCATCTGTTCGTTCGTGTGACAGTTCGTCCGAGCGTCAGTTCATCCGTGCGTCTGTTCGTCCGTGAGTCTGTTCGTCCGTGCGTCTTTTTGTCCGTGCGTCTGTTCGTCCGTGCGTCTGTTCGTCCGTGCGTCTGTTCGTCCGTGCGTCTCTTCATCCGTGCGTCTGTTTGTCCGTGCGTCTGTTTGTTTGTGCGTCTGTTCGTCCATGCGTCTGTTCGTCCGTGCATCTGTTTGTCCGTGCGTCTGTTCGTCCGTGCGTCTGTTCGACCGTGCGTCTGTTCGTCCTTCGTCTGTTCGTCCGTGCGTCATTTCGTCCGTGCCTCTGTTTGTCCGTGCGTCTGTTCGTCCGCGCATCTGTTTGTCCCTGCGTCTGTTTGTTCGTGCGTCTGTTCGTCCTTGCGTCAGTTCGTCCGTGCGTCTGTTCGTCCGTGCGTCTATTCATCCCAGCGACTGTTCGTCCGTGCATCTGTATGTCCTTGCGTCTGTTTGTCCGTGCGCCTGTTCGTCCGTGCGTCTGTACGTCTGTGCGTCTGTTCATCCTTGCGTCTGTTCGTCCGTGCCTCTTTACGTCCGTGCGTCAGTTCGTCCATGCATCGCTTCGTCCGTGCGTCTGTTCGTCCGTGCGTCTGTTCGTCCGTGCATCTGTATGTCCCTGCGTCTGTTTGTCCGTGCGTCTGTTTGTCCGTGCGTCTGTTTGTCCATGCGTCTATTAATCCATGCGTCTGTTTGTCCGTATTCTGATCGTCCGTAAGTCTGATCGTCCGTGCGTTTGTTCGTCCGTGCGTTTGTTCTTCCGTGCGTATGTTCGTTCGTGTGACTGTTCTTCTGTGCGTCTGTTCTTCCATGCGTTTGTTCATCCGTACATCTGTTTCTCCAAACAGAACCAATTTCGAACCTTATTTGATCAAAGCTTGACAAAATAACGAATATAAAGACGAAATAGTGGATAAAAATTGAAATTTCGGTGACAATATACATTTTCGAAACTTTTTTTAATCATACCACTCTAAAATGACGAAAAGTAAGGGATAAATAGATGAACAAGATTTAAATATCGTTGAATTCATTGGTTTTTTACCTTTTTTAGATCATACCTCGATAGCATGACGAAAATAAAGTTCGTTCGTGCGTCTGTTCGTCCATGCATTTGTTCGTCCGTGCATCTGTTCGTTCGTGCGTCTGTTCGTCCGAGCGTCTGTTAATCTGTGCGTCTCTTCGACTGTGCGACCGTTCTTCCATGCGTCTGTTCGTCCGAATGACTGTTCGTCCGTTAGTCTGTCATCCGTTCGACTATTCGTCCGTGCGTCTGTTCGTTCATGCGTCTGTTCGATCGAGCGTCTGTTCATCTGTGCGTCTGTTTGTCCGTGCGTGTGTTCGTCCGTGCGTCTGTTTGTCTGTGCGTCTGTACGTCCGTGTGTCTATTGTCCATGCGTCTGTTCGTCCGTGCGTCTGTTCATCCGTGCGTATGTTCATCCGTTTGCCTGTTCGTCCGTGCGTCTGTTTGTCTGTGCGTCGGTTCGTCCGTGCGTCTGTTCGTCCATGCGTCTGTTCATCCGTATGTCTGTTCGTCCGTGCGTCTGTTCGTCCGTGCGTCTGTTCGTCCGTGCGTCTGTTCGTCCGTGCGTCTGTTCGTCCGTGCGTCTTTTCTTCCGTGCGTCTGTTCGTCCGTGCGTCTGTTTGCCTGTGCGTCTGTTCGTCCGTGCGTGTGTACGTCCGTGCGTCTGTTCGTCCGTGCGTCTGTTCGTCCGTGCGTCTGTTCGTCCATGCGTATGTTCATCCGTGCGTCTGTTCTTCCGTGCGTCTGTTCATCCGTATGTCTGTTCGTCCGTGCGTCTGTTCGTCCGTGCGTCTGTTCGTCCGTGCGTTTGTTCATCCATGCGTCTGTTCATCCGTTCGTCTGTTCGTCTGTGCGTGTTTTTGTCCATGCGTCTGTTCGTCAAACAGATGAAGATCTGTTTGTCCGAACAGAACCGTTTTCAAAATTTTTTTCGGTCATACCTTTAGAAAATAATAAAAATAAGGGCAAAATATTGGATTAAATATAAATTTAGTCAAATTGTCCGATTTAGAAATTTTTTTCCGATCATACCTTGCTAAAATTACGAAAATAGGGGCGATTAAGAGAAACAAGATTGAAATATCGGTGAATTATTTCGTTTCATAGCTTTTTACGATCAAACCTTAAAAAAATGACGAATATAAGGTTCGACCGGGCGTCAGTTCATCCAAACGATTTTTCTTTCATGATTCAGTTCGTATGTGCGTCTGTTCGTCCATGCGTTTGTTCATCCGTACATCTGTTTCTCCAAACAAAATAATTTTCGAACCTTATTTGATCATAGTTTGAGAAAATAACGAATATAATGGCGAAATAGTGGATAAAAATTGAAATTTCGGTGACAATATACATTTTCGAAACTTTTTTTAATCATACATCTCTAAAATGACGAAAAGTAAGGGATAAATAGATGATCAAGATTGAAATATCGGTGTATTCATTTTTTTACCATATTTAGATCATACCTCGATAAAATGACGAAAATAAGGTTCGTCCGTGCGTCTGTTCGTCCGTGCGTCTGTTCGTCCGTGCATCTGTTCGTTCGTGTGTCAGTTCGTCAGAGCGTCAGTTCATCCGTGCGTCTGTTCGTCCGTGCGTCTGTTCGTCCGTGCGTCTGTTCGTCCGTGCGTCTGTTTGTCCGTGCGTCTTTTTGTTTGTGCGTCTGTTCATTCATGCGTCTGTTCGTCCATGCATCTGTTTGTCCGTGCGTCTGTTCGTCCGTGCGTCTGTTCGTCCGTGCGTCTGTTCGTCCGTTTGTCTGTTCGTCCATGCGTCTGTTTATCCGTATGTCTGTTCGTCCTTGCGTCTGTTCGTCCGTGAGTCTGTTCGTCCGTGCGACTGTTTGTCCGTGCGTCTGTTTGTCCGTGCGTCTGTTCCTCCGTGCGTCTGTTCGTCCGTGCGTCTGCTCATCCGTGCGTCTGTTTGTCCGTGCGTCTGTTTGTCTGTGCGTCTGTTCGTCCATGCGTCTGTTCGTCCGTGCATCTATTTGTCCGTGCGTCTGTTCGTCCGTGCGTCTGTTCGTCCATGCGTCTGTTCATCAGGATGTCTGTTCGTCCGTGCGTCTGTTCGTCCGTGCGTCTGTTCGTCTGTGCGTCTGTTCGTCCGTGCGTCTTTTCTTCCGTGCGTATGTTCGTCCGTGCGTCTGTTCACCTGTGCGTCTGTTCGTCCGTGCGTCTGTACGTCCGTGCGTCTGTTCGTCCGTGCGTCTGTTCGTCCGTGCGTCTGTTCGTCCATGCGTATGTTCATCCGTGCGTCTGTTCATCCGTATGTCTGTTCGTCCGTGCGTCTGTTCATCCGTGCGTCTGTTCGTCTGTGCGTCTGTTCGTCCATGCGTCTGTTCATCCGTGCGTCTGTTCGACCGTGCGTCTATTCGTCCGTGCGTCTGTTTGTCCGTGCGTCTGTTCGTCCGTGCGTCTGTTCGTACGCGCATATGTTTGCCCGTGCGTCTGTTTGTCCGTGCGTCTGTTCGTCCTTGCGTCTGTTCGTCCATGCGTCTGTTCGTCCATGCGTCTGTTCATCCGTGCGTCTGTTCGACCGTGCGTCTGTTCGTCCGTGCGTCTGTCCGTCCGTGCGTCTGTTCGTCCGTGCGTCTGTTTGTCCGTGCGTCTGTTCGTCCGCGCATCTGTTTGTCCCTGCGTCTGTTTATTCGTGCCTCTGTTCGTCCTTGCGTCTGTTCGTCCGTGCGTCTGTTCGTCCATGTATCTGTTCATCCGTGCGTCTGTTTCTCCAAACAGAATCAATTACGAACCTTATTTGATCATAGTTTGAGAAAATAACGAATATAATGGCGAAATAGTGGATAAAAATTGAAATTTCGGTGACAATATACGTTTTCGTAACTATTTTGAATCATACATCTCTAAAATGACGAAAAGTAAGGGATAAATAGATGATCAAGATTGAAATATCGGTGTATTCATTTTTTTTACCATATTTAGATCATACCTCGATAGAATGACGAAAATAAGGTTCGTCCGTGCGTCTGATCGTCCGTGCGTCTGTTCGTCCGTGCATCTGTTCGTTCGTATGTCAGTTCGTCCGAGCGTCAGTTCATCCGTGCGTCTGTTCGTCCGTGAGTCTGTTCGTCCGTGCGTGTTTTTGTCCGTGCATCTGTTCGTCCTTGCGTCTGTTCGTCCGTGCGTCTGTTCGTCCGTGCGTCTGTTCGTCCGTGCGTCTGTTTGTCCGTGCGTCTTTTTGTTTGTGCGTCTGTTCATTCATGCATCTGTTCGTCCATGCATCTGTTTGTCCGTGCGTCTGTTCGTCCGTGCCTCTGTTCGTCCGTTTGTCTGTTCGTCCATGCGTCTGTTTATCCGTATGTCTGTTCGTCCTTGCGTCTGTTCGTCCGTGAGTCTGTTCGTCCGTGCGACTGTTTGTCCGAGCGTCTGTTCGTCCGTGCGTCTGTTCGTCCGTGCGTCTGTTCGTCCGTGCGTCTGTTCATCCGTGCGTCTGTTTGTCTGTGCGTCTGTTCGTCCATGCGTCTGTTCGTCCGTGCATCTGTTTGTCCGTGCGTCTGTTTGTCCGTGCGTCTGTTCGTCCGCGCATCTGTTTGTCCCTGCGTCTGTTTATTCGTGCCTCTGTTCGTCCTTGCGTCTGTTCGTCCGTGCGTCTGTTCGTCCATGTATCTGTTCATCCGTGCGTCTGTTTCTCCAAACAGAATCAATTACGAACCTTATTTGATCATAGTTTGAGAAAATAACGAATATAATGGCGAAATAGTGGATAAAAATTGAAATTTCGGTGACAATATACATTTTCGTAACTATTTTGAATCATACATCTCTAAAATGACGAAAAGTAAGGGATAAATAGATGATCAAGATTGAAATATCGGTGTATTCATTTTTTTTACCATATTTAGATCATACCTCGATAGAATGACGAAAATAAGGTTCGTCCGTGCGTCTGATCGTCCGTGCGTCTGTTCGTCCGTGCATCTGTTCGTTCGTATGTTAGTTCGTCCGAGCGTCAGTTCATCCGTGCGTCTGTTCGTCCGTGAGTCTGTTCGTCCGTGCGTGTTTTTGTCCGTGCATCTGTTCGTCCTTGCGTCTGTTCGTCCGTGCGTCTGTTCGTCCGTGCGTCTGTTCGTCCGTGCGTCTGTTTGTCCGTGCGTCTTTTTGTTTGTGCGTCTGTTCATTCATGCGTCTGTTCGTCCATGCATCTGTTTGTCCGTGCGTCTGTTCGTCCGTGCCTCTGTTCGTCCGTTTGTCTGTTCGTCCATGCGTCTGTTTATCCGTATGTCTGTTCGTCCTTGCGTCTGTTCGTCCGTGAGTCTGTTCGTCCGTGCGACTGTTTGTCCGAGCGTCTGTTCGTCCGTGCGTCTGTTCGTCCGTGCGTCTGTTCGTCCGTGCGTCTGTTCATCCGTGCGTCTGTTTGTCTGTGCGTCTGTTCGTCCATGCGTCTGTTCGTCCGTGCATCTGTTTGTCCGTGCGTCTGTTCGTCCGTGCGTCTGTTCGTCCGTGCGTCTGTTCGTCCATGCGTCTGTTCATCCATATGTCTGTTCGTCCGTGCGTCTGTTCGTCCGTGCGTCTGTTCGTCTGTACGTCTGTTCGTCCGTGCGTCTTTCTTCCGTGCGTCTGTTCGTCCGTGCGTCAGTTCGCCTGTGCGTCTGTTCGTCCTTGCGTCTGTACGTCCGTGCGTCTGTTCGTCCGTGCGTCTGTTCGTCCGTGCGTCTGTTCGTCCATGCGTATGTTCATCCGTGCGTCTGTTCATCCGTATGTCTGTTCGTCCGTGCGTCTGTTCATCCGTGCGTCTGTTCGTCTGTGCGTCTGTTCGTCCGCGCGTCTGTTCATCCGTGCGTCTGTTCGACCGTGCGTCTATTCGTCCGTGCGTCTGTTCGTCCGTGCGTCTGTTCGTCCGCGCATCTGTTTGTCCGTGCGTCTGTTTGTCCCTGCGTCTGTTCGTCCTTGCGTCTGTTCGTCCATGAGTCTTTTCGTCCATGCGTCTGTTCATCCGTGCGTCTTTTCGACCGTGCGTCTGTTCGTCCGTGCGTCTGTTCGTCCGTGCGTCTGTTCGTCCATGCGTCTGTTTGTCCGTGCGTCTGTTCGTCCGCGCATCTGTTTGTCCCTGCGTCTGTTTATTCGTGCGTCTGTTCGTCCTTGCGTCTGTTCGTCCGTGCGTCTGTTCGTCCTTGCGTCTGTTCGTCCATGAGTCTTTTCGTCCATGCGTCTGTTCATCCGTGCGTCTTTTCGACCGTGCGTCTGTTCGTCCATGCGTCTGTTTGTCCGTGCGTCTGTTCGTCCGCGCATCTGTTTGTCCCTGCGTCTGTTTATTCGTGCGTCTGTTCGTCCTTGCGTCTGTTCGTCCGTGCGTCTGTTCGTCCGTGCGTCTGTTCGTCCGTGCGTCTGTTCGTCCATGCGTCTGTTTGTCCGTGCGTCTGTTCGTCCGCACATCTGTTTGTCCCTGCGTCTGTTTATTCGTGCGTCTGTTCGTCCTTGCGTCTGTTCGTCCGTGCGTCTGTTCGTCCTTGCGTCTGTTCGTCCGTGCGTCTGTTCGTCCATGCGTCTGTTTGTCCGTGCGTCTGTTCGTCCGCGCATCTGTTTGTCCCTGCGTCTGTTTATTCGTGCGTCTGTTCGTCCTTGCGTCTGTTCGTCCGTGCGTCTGTTCGTCCTTGCGTCTGTTCGTCCATGAGTCTTTTCGTCCATGCGTCTGTTCATCCGTGCGTCTTTTCGACCGTGCGTCTGTTCGTCCATGCGTCCTTTTTGTCCGTGCGTCTGATCGTCCGCGCATCTGTTTGTCCCTGCGTCTGTTTATTCGTGCGTCTGTTCGTCCTTGCGTCTGTTCGTCCGTGCGTCTGTTCGTCCGTGCGTCTGTTCGTCCGTGCGTCTGTTCGTCCATGCGTCTGTTTGTCCGTGCGTCTGTTCGTCCGCGCATCTGTTTGTCCCTGCGTCTGTTTATTCGTGCGTCTGTTCGTCCTTGCGTCTGTTCGTCCGTGCGTCTGTTCGTCCATGCATCTGTTCATCCGTGCGTCTATTCGTCCGTGCTTCTGTTCGTCCATGCGTTTGTTCGTTAGTGCGTCTGTTCGTCCGTTTGTCTGTTCGTCCGTGCGTCTGTTCGCCTGTGCGTCTGTTTGTCCGTGCGTCTTTACGTCTGTGCGTCTGTTCGTCTGTGCGTCTGTTCGTCCGTGCGTCTGCTTTTCCGTTCGTCTATTTGTCCGTGCGTCTGTTCATCCGAACTTCTGTTCGTCCGTGCGTCTGTTCGTCCGTGCGTCTGTTCGTCCGTGCGTCTGTTCGTCCATGCGTCTGTTCGTCCATGCGTCTGCTTTTCAGTGCGTCTGTTCGTCTGTGCGTCTGTTCGTCCGTGCGTCTCTTCGTCCGTGCGTCTGTTCGTCCGTGCGTCTGTTCGTCCGTGCGTCTGTTCATCCGTATGTCTGTTCGTCCGTGCGTCTATTCGTCCGTGCGTCTGCTTTTCAGTGCGTCTGTTCGTCTGTGCGTCTGTTCGTCCGTGCGTCTGTTCGTCCGTGCGTCTGTTCGTCCGTGCGTCTGTTTTTCCGTGCTTCTGTTTCTCCGTGCGTCTGTTCATCTGAACGTTTGTTCGTCCGTGCGTCTGTTCGTCCGTGCGTCTGTTCGTCCGTGCGTCTGTTCGTCCATGTTTCTGTTCGTCCGTGCGTCTATTCGTCCGTGCGTCTGTTCGTCCGTGCGTTTGTTTGTCCGTGCGACTGTTTGTCCGTGCGTCTGTTTGTCCGTCCTTCTGTTCGTCTGTGCGTCTGTTTGTACATGCGTTTGTTGGTCCGTACATCTGTTTGTCCGAACACAACCGTTTTCGAAATTTTTTTGATCATACCTATAGGAAATAATTATAATAAGGGCTAAATATTGAATATAAATACAAATTTGGTGAAATTGTCCGTTTTTGAAACTTTTTTTCGATCATACCTCGCTAAAATTACGAAAATAATGGCAAAAAAGGGGAACAAGATTGAAATATCGGCGAATTTATTCGTTTTTTAGTTTTCTTCGGTCATACCTTAATAAAATGACGAAAATAAGGTTCGTCCGTGCGTCTGTTAGTCCGTGCGTCTGTTCGTCCGTGCATCTGTTCGTTCTTGTGACAGTTCGTCCGAGCGTCAGTTCATCCGTGCGTCTGTTCGTCCGTGAGTCTGTTCGTCATTGCGTCTGATTGTCCGTGCGTCTGTTCGTCCGTGCGTTTGTTCGTCCGTGCGTCTGTTCGTCCGTGCGTCTGTTCATCCGTGCGTCTGTTTGTGCGTGCGTCTGTTTGTCTTTGCGGCTGTTCGTCCATGCGTCTGTTCGTCCTTGCATCTTTTTGTCCGTGCGTCTGTTCGTCCGTGCGTCTGTTCGTCCGTGCGGCTGTTCGTCCATGCGTCTGTTCATCCGTATGTCTGTTCTTCCGTGCGTCTGTTCATCCGTTTGTCTGTTCGTCCGTGCGTCTGTTCGTCAGTGCGTCTGTTCGTCTGTGCGTCTGTTCGTCCGTGCGTCTGTTCGTCTGTGCGTTTGTTCATCCGCGCGACTGTTCGCCCGTGCGTCTGTTCGTCCGTGCGTCTGTTCGTCCGTTCATCTGTTTGTCCGAACAGAACCAATTTCGAACATTTTTTTTGATCATAGCTCGAGAAATTAACGAGCATAAGGGCGAAATGTTGGATAAAAATTGAAATTTTGGTGACATTATCCATTTTCGCAACTTTTTTCAATCATACCTCTCGAAAATGTTTAAATACAAGGAGGAAATAAATGAACAAGAATGAAATATCGGTGAGTTCATTCGTTTTTTACCTTTTTTAGATCATAACTCGATAAAATGACGAAAATAAAGTTCGTCCTTGCGTCTGATCGTCCGTGCGTTTGTTCGTCCGTGCATCTGTTCGTTCGTGTGGTAGTTCGTCCGAGCGTCAGTTCATCCGTGCGTCTGTTCGTCCGTGAGTCTCTTCGTCCGTGCGTGTTTTTGTCCGTGCATCTGTTCGTCCGTGCGTCTGTTCGTCTGTGCGTCTGTTCGTCCGTGCGTCTGTTCGTCCGTAAGTCTGTTTGTCCGTGCGTCTTTTTATCTGTGCGTCTGTTCGTTCATGCGTCTATTCGTCCGTGCATCTGTTTGTCCGTGCGTCTGTTCGTCCGTGCGTCTATTCGTCCGTTTGTCTGTTCGTCCGTGCGTCTGTTCATCCGTATGTCTGTTCGTCCTTGCGTCTGTTCGTCCGTGCGTCTGTTCGTCTGTGCGTCTGTTCGTCCGTGCGACTTTTCTTCCGTGCGTCTGTTCGTCCGTGCATCTGTTCGCCTGTGCGTCTATTCGTCCGTGAGTCTGTACGTCCATGCATCTGTTCATCCGTGCGTCTGTTCGTCTGTGCGTCTGTTCGTCCATGCGTCTTTTCATCCGTGCGTCTGTTCGACCGTGCGTCTGTTCTTTCGTGCGTCTGTTTGTCCGTGCGTCTGTTCATCCGTATGTCTGTTCGTCCGTGCGTCTGTTCGTCCATGCATCTGTTCATCTGTGCGTCTGTTCGTCTGTGCGTCTGTTCGTCCATGAGTCTGTTCATCCGTGCGTCTGTTCGACCGTGCGTCTGTTTGTCCGTGCGTCTGTTTGTCCGTGCGTCTGTTCGTCCGTGCGTCTGTTCGTCCGCGCATCTGTTTGTCCGTGCGTCTGTTTGTCCGTGCGTCTGTTAGTCCTTGCCTCTGTTCGTCCATGCGTCTGTTCGTCCGTGCGTCTGTTCATCCGTGCGTCTGTTCGACCGTGCGACTGTTCGTCCGTGCAGCTGTTCGTCCGTGCGTCTGTTCGTCCGTGCGTCTGTTTGTCCGTGCGTCTGTTCATCCGCGCGTCTGTTTGTCCGTGCGTCTGTTCATCCGTGCGTCTGTTCGTCCTTGCATCTGTTCGTCCGTGCGTCTGTTCGTCCATACGTCTATTCGTCCGTGCGTCTGTTCGTCCATGCGTTTGTTAGTTAGTACGTCTGTTCGTCCGTGTGTCTGTTCGTCCGTGCGTCTGCTTGCCTGTGCGTCTGTTTTTCCGTGCGTCTTTACGTCTGTGCGTCTGTTCGTCCGTGCGTCTGCTTTTCCGTGCGTTTGTTTGTCCGTGCGTCTGTTCATCCGAACGTCTGCTTGTCCGTGCGTCTTTTCGTCCGTGCGTCTGTTCGTCCGTGCGTCTCTTAGTCCATGCGTCTGTTCGTCCGTAGGTCTGTTCGTCCATGTGTCTGTTTGTCAATGTGTCTGTTCGTCCATGTGTTTTTTTGTCCCTTCATCTGTTCATCCGTGCGTCTGTTCGTCCGTGCGTCTGTTTGTCCGTGCGTCTGTTCGTCCGTGCGTCTGTTCGTCCGTAAGTCTGTTTGTCCGTGCGTCTTTTTGTCTGTGCGTCTGTTCGTTCATGCGTCTATTCGTCCGTGCATCTGTTTGTCCGTGCGTCTGTTCGTCCGTGCGTCTGTTCGTCCATTTGTCTGTTCGTCCATGCGTCTGTTCATTCGGATGTCTGTTCGTCCTTGCGTCTTTTCGTCCGTGCGTCTGTTCGTCTGTGCGTCTGTTCGTCCGTGCGACTTTTCTTCCGTGCGTCTGTTCGTCCGTGCGTCTCTTCGCCTGTGCGTCTATTCGTCCGTGCGTCTGTACGTCCATGCATCTGTTCATCCGTGCGTCTGTTCGTCTGTGCGTCTGTTCGTCCATGCGTCTGTTCATCCGTGCGTCTGTTCGACCGTGCGTCTGTTCTTCCGTGCGTCTGTTTGTCCGTGCGTCTGTTCATCCGTATGTCTGTTCGTCCGTGCGTCTGTTCGTCCATGCATCTGTTCATCCGTGCGTGTGTTCGTCTGTGCGTCTGTTCGTCCATGAGTCTGTTCATCCGAGCGTCTGTTAGACCGTGCGTCTGTTCGTCCGTGCGTCTGTTTGTCCGTGCGTCTTTTCGTCCGTGCGTCTGTTCGTCCGCGCATCTGTTTGTCCGTGCTGCTGTTTGTCCGTGCGTCTGTTAGTCCTTGCGTCTGTTCATCCGTGTGTCTGTTCGTCTGTGCGTCTGTTCGTCCATGCGTCTGTTCATCCGTGCGTCTGTTCAACCGTGCGTCTGTTTGTCCGTGCGTCTGTTAGTCCTTGCGTCTGTTCGTCCATGCGTCTTTACGTCCATGCATCTGTTCATCCGTGCGTCTGTTCGTCTGTGCGTCTGTTCGTCCATGCGTCTGTTCATCCGTGCGTCTGTTCGACCGTGCGTCTGTTCTTCCGTGCGTCTGTTTGTCCGTGCGTCTGTTCATCCGTATGTCTGTTCGTCCGTGCGTCTGTTCGTCCATGCTTCTGTTTATCCGTGCGTCTGTTCGTCTGTGCGTCTGTTCGTCCATGAGTCTGTTCATCCGTGCGTCTGTTAGACCGTGAGTATGTTCGTCCGTGCGTCTGTTTGTCCGTGCGTCTGTTCGTCCGTGCGTCTGTTCGTCCGCGCATCTGTTTGTCCGTGCGTCTGTTTGTCCACGCGTCTCTTCGTCCATGCGTCTGTTCGTCCGTGCGTCTGTTCACACATGTGTCTGTTTGTCAATGCGTCTGTTCGTCCATGTGTTTTTTTGTCCCTTCATCTGTTCATCCGTGCGTCTGTTCGTCCGTGTGTATGTATGTCCGTGCGTCTGTTCGTCCGTGCGTCTGTTCGACCGTGCGTCTGTTCATCCGTATGTCTGTTCGTCCGTGCGTCTATTCGTCCGTGCGTCTGCTTTTCAGTGCGTCTGTTCGTCTGTGCGTCTGTTCGTCCGTGCGTCTGTTCGTCCGTGCATCTGTTCGTCCATGTTTCTGTTCGTCCGTGCGTCTATTCGTCCGTGCGTCTGTTCGTCCGTGCGTCTGTTTGTCCGTGCGACTGTTTGTCCGTGCGTCTGTTTGTCCGTCCGTCTGTTCGTCTGTGCGTCTGTTTGTTCATGCGTTTGTTGGTCCGTACATCTGTTTGTCCGAACACAACCGTTTTCGAAATTTTTTTTGATGATACCTTTAGGAAATAATTATAATAAGGGCTAAATATTGAATTTAAATACAAATTTGGTGAAATAGTCCGTTTTTGAAACTTTTATTCGATTATACCTCGCTAAAATTACGAAAATAATGGCAAAAAAGGGGAACAAGATTGAAATATCGGTGAAATAATTCGTTTTTTAGTTTTCTTCGGTCATACCTTAATAAAATGACGAAAATTAGGTTCGTCCGTAAGTCTGATCGTGCGAGCGATTGTTCCTTCATGCTTCAGTTCGTCCGTGCGTCTGTTCGTAAGTGTGTCTGTTCGTCAATGCGTCCGTTCGTCCATGATAATTTTTTCCGTGCGTCTGTTCCTCCGTGCGTCTTTTCGTCCATGCGTCTATTCATCCGAGCGACTGTTCAACCGTGCGCCTGTTCGACCCTGCTTCCGTTCTTCCGTGCGTCTGTTCGAATGTGCGTATGTACGTCCGTGCTATTTTCGTCCATGCGTCTGTTCGTCCGTGGGTCTGATCGTTCGTGCCAATATTCGTCCGTGCGTCTGTTCGTCTGTGCGTCTGTTTATCCATGCGTCTGTTCATCCGTTTTTCTGTTCGTCTGTGCGAGTTTTTGTCCAAGCGTCTGTTCGTCTGTTCATCTGTTTGCCCGAACAGAACCGTTTTCGAAATTGTTTTCGATCATACCTTTAGAAAATAATGAAAATAAGGGCAAAATATTGGATAAAATATAAATTTTGTGAAATTGTCCGTTTTCGAAATTTTTTTTCAATCATACCTCGCTGAAATTACGAAAATAGGGTCGATAAAGAGATACATGATTGAAATATCGGTGAATTATTTCGTTTCTTAGCTTTTTTCGATCATACCTTAATAAAATGACGAAAATAAGGTTCGACCGGGCGACTGATCGTCCGAGCGATTGTTCCTTCATGCTTCAGTTCGTCCGTGCGTCTGTTCGTCCGTGCGACTACTCGTCTGTGCGTCTATTCGTCCATGCGACTGTTCATCCGTACATCTATTTCTCCACACAGAACTAATTTCGAACATTTTTTTGATCATAGCTTGAGAAAATAACGAACATAAGGGCGAAATAGTAGATAAAAATTGAAATTTCAGTGACAATATACATTTTCGAAACCTTTTTCTATCATACCTCCATAAAATGACGAAAAAATAGGGGAAAATAGATGAACTAGATTGAAATATCGGTGAATTCATTCGTTTTTTACCATATTTAGATCTTACCTCAATAAAAGGACGAAAATAAGGTTCGTCCGTGCGTCTGTTCGTCCGAATGTCTGTTCGTCCGTTAGTCTGTCATCCGTTCGACTATTCGTCCGTGCGTCTGTTCGTTCTTTCGTCTGTTCGTCCGAGCGTCTGTTCATCCGTGCGTCTGTTTGTCCGTTCGTGTGTTCGTCCCTGCGTCTGTTTGTCCGTGCATCTGTACGTCCGTGTGTCTGTTGTCCGTGCGTCTGTTCGTCCGTGCGTCTGTTCATCCTTGCGTCTGTTCATCCGTGCGTCTGTTCGTCCGTGCGTCTGTTTGTCTGTGCGTCGGTTCGTCCGTGCGTCTGTTCGTCCGTGCGTCTGTTCGTTCGTGCGTGTGTTCGTCCGTGCATCTGTTTGTCCTTGCGTCTGTTTGTCCGTGCGTCTGTTTGTCCATGCGTCTGTTCGTCCGTGCGTCTGTTCATCCGTGCGTCAGTTCATCCGTGCGTCTGTTTGTCCGTGTGTCTGTTCGTCCGTGCGTCTGTTCGTCCGTGCGTCTGTTCATCCGTGCGACTGTTCGCCCGTGCGTCTGTTCGTCCATGCGTCTGTTCGTCTGTGCTTCTGTTCGTCCATGCGTCTGTTCGTCCGTACATCTGTTTGTCCGAACAGAACCAGTTTCGGACATTTTTTTTGATCATAGCTTGAGATATTAACGAACATAAGGGCGAAATGTTGGATAAAAATTGAAGATTTGGTGACATTATCCATTTTCGCAACTTTTTTCAATCATACCTCTATAAAATGTCGAAATACAAGGAGGAAATAAATGAACAAGAATGAAATATCGGTGAATTCATTCGTTTTTTACCTTTTTTAGATCATAACTCGATAAAATGACGAAAATAAACATCGTCCTTGGGTCTGTTCGTCCGTGAGTCTGTTCGTCCGTGCGTGTTTTTGTCCGTGCATCTGTTCGTCCTTGCGTCTGTTCGTCCGTGCGTCTGTTCGTCCGTGCGTCTGTTCGTCCGTGCGTCTGTTTGTCCGTGCGTCTTTTTGTTTGTGCGTCTGTTCGTTCATGCGTCTGTTCGTCCATGCATCTGTTTGCCCGTGCGTCTGTTCGTCCGTGCGTCTGTTCGTCCGTTTGTCTGTTCGTCCATGCGTCTGTTTATCCGTATGTCTGTTCGTCCTTGCGTCTGTTTGTCCGTGCGTCTGTTCGTCTGTGCGTCTGTTCGTCCGTGCGACTTTTCTTCCGTGCGTCTGTTCGTCCGTGCGTCTGTTCGCCTGTGCGTCTGTTCATCCGTGCGTCTGTACGTCCGTGCGTCTGTTCGTCCGTGAGTCTGTTCGTCCGTGCGTCTGTTCGTCCATGCATATGTTCTTCCGTGCGTCTGTTCGCTTGTGCGTCTGTTCATCCGTATGTCTGTTCGACCGTGCGTCTGTTCGTCCATGCGTCTGTTTGTCCGTGCGTCTGTTTGTCCTTGCGTCTGTTCGTCCACGCATCTGTTTGTCCGTGCGTCTGTTTGTCCGTGCGTCTGTTCGTCCTTGCGTCTGTTCGTCCATGCGTCTGTTCGTCCATGCGTCTGTTCATCCGTGCGTCTGTTCGTCCTTGCGTCTGTTCGTCCATGCGTCTGTTCATCCGTGCGTCTGTTCGTCCGTGCGTCTGTTCGTCCATGCGTTTGTTCGTTAGTGCGTCTGTTCGTCCGTGTGTCTGTTCGTCCGTGCGTTTTTTCATCTGTGCGTCTGTTTATCCGTGCGTCTGTACGTCTGTGCGTCTGTTCGTCTGCGCGTCTGTTCGTTTTAGAGTGTTCTTTTCTGTGCGTCTATTTGTCCGTGCGTCTGTTCATCCGAACGTCTGTTTGTCCGTGCGTCTGTTCGTCCGTGCGTCTGTTCGTCCGTGCGTCTCTTCGTCCTTGCGTCTGTTCATCCGTGCGTCTGTTCGTCCATGTGTCTGTTGAATCAATGCGTCTGTTCGTCCATGTGTTTTTTTGTCCCTTCGTCTGCTCGTCCGTGCGTCTGTTCGTCGGTGCGTCTGTTTGTTCGTGCATCTGTTCGTCCGTGGCTCTGTTCATCCGAGCGTCTATTCGTCCGTGCGTCTGTTTGTCTGTGCGACTGTTCGTCCATGCGTTTGTTCGTCCGTACATCTGATTGTCCGAACAGAACCAATGTCGAACATTTTTTGATCATAGCTTGAGAAAATACCGAACATAAGAGCGAAATAATGTATAAAAATTGATATTTCGGTGAAATTATCCATTTTCAAAACTTTTTTCGATCATACCTCTCTAATATGACAAAAAAAGTGGGAAATATATGAACAGGATTGAAATATCGTTGAATTCATTAGTTTGATACCTTTTTTAGACCAAACCTCGATAGCATGACGAAAATAAAGTTCGTCCGTGCGTTTGTTCGTCCGTGCATCTGTTCGTTCGTGTGGTAGTTCGTTCGAGCGTCAGTTCATCCGTGCGTCTGTTTGTCCGTGAGTCTGTTCGTCCGTGCGTCTGTTTGTCCGTGCGTCTGTTCGTTCGTGTGGTAGTTCGTTCGAGCGTCAGTTCATCCGTGCGTCTGTTCGTCCGTGCATCTGTTCGTCCGTGCGTCTGTACGTCCGTGCGTCTGTTCGTCCATGTTTCTGTACGTCCGTGCGTCTATTCGTCCGTGCGTCTGTTCGTCCGTGCGTCTGTTTGTCCGTGCGACTGTTTGTCCGTGCGTCTGTTTGTTCATGCGTTTGTTGGTCCGTACATCTGTTTGTTCGAACACAACCGTTTTCGAAATTTTTTTTGATCATACCTTTATAATTATAATAAGGGCTAAATATTGAATATAAATACAAATTTGGTGAAATTGTCCGTTTTTGAAACTTTTTTTCGATCATACCTCGCTAAATTTACGGAAATAATGGCAAAAAAGGGGAACAAGTTTGAAATATCGGTGAATTAACTCGTTTTTTAGTATTCTTCCGTCATACCTTAATAAAATGACGAAAATTAGGTTCGTCCGTAAGTCTGATCGTGCGAACGATTGTTCCTTCATGCTTCAGTTCGTCCGTGCGTCTGTTCGTAAGTGAGTCTGTTCGTCAATGCGTCCGTTCGTTCATGATAATTTTTTCCGTCGTCTGTTCTTCCGTGCGTCTGTTCGTCCGTGCGTCTATTCATCCGAGCGACTGTTCAACCGTGCGCCTGTTCGACCCTGCATCCGTTCTTCCGTGCGTCCGTTCGTATGTGCGTATGTACGTCCGTGCTATTTTCGTCCATGCGTCTGATCGTACGAGTGATTGTTCTTCCGTGCGTCTTTTCGACCGTGCGACTTTTCGTCCCTGCATCATTTCGTCCTTGTGTCTGTTCGTCCGAGGGTCTGATCGTTCGTGCCAATATTCGTCCGTGCGTCTGTTCGTCCGTGCGTCTGTTCATCCATGCGTCTGTTCATCCGTTCGTTTGTTCGTCTGTGCGTGTTTTTGTCCAAGCGTCTGTTCGTCTGTTCATCTGTTTGCCCGAACAGAACCGTTTTCAAAATTGTTTTCGATCATACCTTTAGAAAATAATGAAAATAAGGGCAATATATTGGATAAAATATAAATTTGGTGAAATTGTCCGTTTTCGAAATTTTTTTTCGATCATACCTCGCTGAAATTACGAAAATAGGGTCGATAAAGAGAAACATGATTGAAATATCGGTGAATTATTTCGTTTCTTAGCTTTTTTCGATCATACCTTAATAAAATGACGAAAATAAGGTTCGACCGGGCGACTGATCGTCCGAGCGATTGTTCCTTCATGCTTCAGTTCGTCCGTGCGTCTGTTCGTCCTTGCGACTACTCGTCTGTGCGTCTATGCGTCCATGCGTCTGTTCATCCGTACATCTATTTCTCCACACAGAACTAATTTCGAACATTTTTTTGATCATAGTTTGAGAAAATAACGAACATAAGGGCGAAATAGAAGATAAAAATTGAAATTTCAGTGACAATATACATTTTCGAAACCTTTTTCTATCATACCTCCCTAAAATGACGAAAAGTTAGGGGAAAATAGATGAACTAGATTGAAATATCGGTGAATTCATTCGTTTTTTACCATATTTAGATCTTACCTCAATAAAAGGACGAAAATAAGGTTCGTCCGTGCGTCTGTTCGTCTCTGAGTTTGTTCGTCCGTGCATCTGTTTGTCCGTGCGTCTGAACGTCCGTGCATCTGTTCGTTCATGCGTATGTTCGTCCGAGCGTCTGTTCATCCGTGCGTCTGTTCGTCCGTGCGTCTGTTTGTCCGTGCGTCTGTACGTCCGTGCGTCTGTTTGTCCATGCATCTGTTCGTCCGTGCGTCTGTTCGTCCGTGCGTCTGTTCGTCCGTACATCTGATTGTCTGAACAGAAACAATGTCGAACATTTTCGATCATAGCTTGAGAAAATAACGAAAATAAGAGCGAAATAATGTTTAAAAAATGAAATTTCAGTGAAATTATCCGTTTTCGAAACTTTTTTCGATCATACCTCTCTAATATGACGAAAAAAAAGGGTGAAATAGATGAACAAGATTGAAATATTGTTGAATTCATTTGTTATTTTACCTTTTTTAGATCATACCTCGATAGAATGACGAAAATAAGGTTCGTCCGTGCGTCTGTTTGTCTGTGCGCCTGTTCGTCCGTGCGTCTGTACGTCTGTGCGTCTGTTCATCCGTGCGTCTGTTCGTCCGTGCCTCTTTACGTCCGTGCGTCAGTTCGTCCATGCGTCGCTTCGTCCGTGCGTCTGTTCGTCCGTGCGTCTGTTCGTCCGTGCATCTGTATGTCCTTGCGTCTGTTTGTCCGTGCGTCTGTTTGTCCGTGCGTCTGTTTGTCCATGCGTCTGTTAATCCATGCGTCTGTTTGTCCGTATTCTGATCGTCCGTAAGTCTGATCGTCCGTGCGTTTGTTCGTCCGTGCGTTTGTTCTTCCGTGCGTATGTTCGTTCGTGTGACTGTTCTTCTGTGCGTCTGTTCGTCCATGCGTTTGTTCATCCGTACATCTGTTTCTCCAAACAGAACCAATTTCGAACCTTATTTGATCAAAGCTTGAGAAAATAACGAATATAAAGACGAAATAGTGGATAAAAATTGAAATTTCGGTGACAATATACATTTTCGAAACTTTTTTCAATCATACCACTCTAAAATGACGAAAAGTATGGGATAAATAGATGAACAAGATTTAAATATCGTTGAATTCATTGGTTTTTTACCTTTTTTAGATCATACCTCGATAGCATGACGAAAATAAAGTTCGTCCGTGCGTCTGTTCGTCCAAGCGTTTGTTCGTCCGTGCATCTGTTCGTTCGTGCGTCTGTTCGTCCGAGCGTCTGTTAATCTGTGCGTCTCTTCGACTGTGCGACCGTTCTTCCATGCGTCTGTTCGTCCGAATGACTGTTCGTCCGTTAGTCTGTCATCCGTTCGACTATTCGTCCGTGCGTCTGTTCGTTCATGCGTCTGTTCGTTCGAGCTTCTGTTCATCTGTGCGTTTTTTTGTCCGTGCGTGTGTTCGTCCGTGCGTCTGTTTGTCTGTGCGTCTGTACGTCCGTGTGTCTATTGTCCATGCGTCTGTTCGTCCGTGCGTCTGTTCATCCGTGCGTATGTTCATCCGTTTGCCTGTTCGTCCGTTCGTCTGTGTGTCCGTGCGTCTGTTCGTCCGTGCGTCTGTTCGTCCGTGCGTGTGTTCGTCCGTGCATCTGTTTGTCCGTGCGTCTGTTCGTCCGTGCGTCTGTTCGTCCGTGCGTCTGTTCGTCCGTGCGTCTGTTCGTCCATGCGTCTGTTCATCCGTATGTCTGTTCGTCCGTGCGTCTGTTCGTCCGTGCGTCTGTTCGTCCGTGCGTCTGTTCGTCCGTGCGTCTGTTCGTCCGTGCGTCTTTTCTTCCGTGCGTCTTTTCTTCCTGCGTCTGTTTGCCTGTGCGTCTGTTCGTCCGTGCGTCTGTACGTCCGTGCGTCTGTTCGTCCGTGCGTCTGTTCGTCCGTGCGTCTGTTCGTCCATGCGTATGTTCATCCGTGCGTCTGTTCTTCCGTGCGTCTGTTCATCCGTATGTCTGTTCGTCCGTGCGTCTGTTCGTCCGTGCGTCTGTTCGTCCGTGCGTTTGTTCATCCATGCGTCTGTTCATCCGTTCGTCTGTTCGTCTGTGCGTGTTTTTGTCCATGCGTCTGTTCGTCAAACAGATGAAGATCTGTTTGTCCGAACAGAACCGTTTTCAAAATTTTTTTCGGTCATACCTTTAGAAAATAATAAAAATAAGGGCAAAATATTGGATTAAATATAAATTTGGTGAAATTGTCCGATTTAGAAATTTTTTTCCGATCATACGTCACTACAATTACGAAAATAGGGGCGATTAAGAGAAACAAGATTGAAATATCGGTGAATTATTTCGTTTCATAGCTTTTTACGATCAAACCTTAAAAAAATGACGAATATAAGGTTCGACCGGGCGTCAGATCATCCAAGCGATTTTTCTTTCATGATTCAATTCGTATGTGCGTCTGTTCGTCCATGCGTTTGTTCATCCGTACATCTGTTTCTCCAAACAGAATAATTTTCGAACCTTATTTGATCATAGTTTGAGAAAATAACGAATATAATGGCGAAATAGTGGATAAAAATTGAAATTTCGGTGACAATATACATTTTCGAAACTTTTTTTAATCATACATCTCTAAAATGACGAAAAGTAAGGGATAAATAGATGATCAAGATTGAAATATCGGTGTATTCATTTTTTTTACCATATTTAGATCATACCTCGATAAAATGACGAAAATAAGGTTCGTCCGTGCGTCTGTTCGTCCGTGCGTCTGTTCGTCCGTGCATCTGTTTGTTCGTGTGTCAGTTCGTCCGAGCGTCAGTTCATCCGTGCGTCTGTTCGCCCGTGAGTCTGTTCGTCCGTGCGTGTTTTTGTCCTTGCATCTGTTCGTCCTTGCGTCTGTTCGTCCGTGCGTCTGTTCGTCCGTGCGTCTGTTCGTCCGTGCGTCTGTTTGTCCATGCGTCTTTTTGTTTGTGCGTCTGTTCATTCATGCGTCTGTTCGTCCATGCATTTGTTTGTCCGTGCGTCTGTTCGTCCGTGCGTCTGTTTGTCCGTTTGTCTGTTCGTCCATGCGTCTGTTTATCCGTATGTCTGTTCGTCCTTGCGTCTGTTCGTCCGTGAGTCTGTTCGTCCGTGCGACTGTTTGTCCGTGCGTCTGTTCGTCCGTGCGTCTGTTCCTCCGTGCGTCTGTTCGTCCGTGCGTCTGTTCATCCGTGCGTCTGTTTGTCCGTGCGTCTGTTTGTCTGTGCGTCTGTTCGTCCATGCGTCTGTTCGTCCGTGCATCTGTTTGTCCGTGCGTCTGTTCGTCCGTGCGTCTGTTCGTCCGTGCGTCTGTTCGTCCATGCGTCTGTTCATCAGGATGTCTGTTCGTCCGTGCGTCTGTTCGTCCGTGCGTCTGTTCGTCCGTGCGTCTGTTCGTCCGTGCGTCTGTTCGTCCATGCGTATGTTCATCCGTGCGTCTGTTCATCCGTATGTCTGTTCGTCCGTGCGTCTGTTCATCCGTGCGTCTGTTCGTCTGTGCGTCTGTTCGTCCATGCGTCTGTTCATCCGTGCGTCTGTTCGACCGTGCGTCTATTCGTCCGTGCGTCTGTTTGTCCGTGCGTCTGTTCGTCCGTGCGTCTGTTCGTCCGCGCATCTGTTTGTCCGTGCGTCTGTTTGTCCGTGCGTCTGTTCGTCCTTGCGTCTGTTCGTCCATGCGTCTGTTCGTCCATAAGTCTGTTCATCCGTGCGTCTGTACGACCGTGCGTCTGTTCGTCCGTGCGTCTGTTCGTCCGTGCGTCTGTTCGTCCGTGCGTCTGTTTGTCCGTGCGTCTGTTCGTCCGCGCATCTGTTTGTCCCTGCGTCTGTTTATTCGTGCCTCTGTTCGTAATTGCGTCTGTTCGTCCGTGCGTCTGTTCGTCCATGTATCTGTTCATCCGTGCGTCTGTTTCTCCAAACAGAATCAATTTCGAACCTTATTTGATCATAGTTTGAGAAAATAACGAATATAATGGCGAAATAGTGGATAAAAATTGAAATTTCGGTGACAATATACATTTTCGAAACTATTTTGAATCATACATCTCTAAAATGACGAAAAGTAAGGGATAAATAGATGATCAAGATTGAAATATCGGTGTATTCATTTTTTTTACCATATTTAGATCATACCTCGATAAAAGGACGAAAATAAGGTTCGTCCGTGCGTCTGTTCGTCCGTGAGTTTGTTCGTCCGTGCATCTGTTTGTCCGTGCGTCTGTAACCCCGTGCATCTGTTCGTTCATGCGTATGTTCGTCCGAGCGTCTGTTCATCCGTGCGTCTGTTCGTCCGTGCGTGTGTTCGTCCGTGCGTCTGTTTGTCCGTGCGTCTGTACGTCCGTGCGTCTGTTTGTCCATGCGTCTGTTCGTCCGTGCGTCTGTTCGTCCGTGCGTCTGTTCGTCCGTACATCTGATTGTCTGAACAGAACCAATGTCGAACATTTTCGATCATAACTTGAGAAAAATAACGAAAATAAGAGCGAAATAATGTTTAAAAAATGAAATTTCAGTGAAATTATCCATTTTCGAAACTTTTTTCGATCATACCTCTCTAATATGACGAAAAAAAAGGGTGAAATAGATGAACAAGATTGAAATATTGTTAAATTCATTTGTTATTTTACCTTTTTTAGATCATACCTCGATAGAATGACGAAAATAAGGTTCGTCCGTGCGTCTGTTCGTCTGTGCGTCTGTTCGTCCGTGCGTCTGTTCGTCCGTGCGTCTGATCGTCCGTGCGTCTTTTTATCCGTGCGTCTGTTTGTCCGTGCGACTGTTCATCCGAACGTCTGTTCGTCCGTGCGTCTGTTCGTCCGTGCGTCTGTTCGTCCATGTTTCTGTTCGTCCGTGCGTCTGTTCGTCCGTGCGACTACTCGTCTGTGCGTCTATTCGTCCATGCGTCTGTTCATCCTTACATCTATTTCTCCACACAGAACTAATTTCGAACATTTTCTTGATAATAGCTTGAGAAAATAACGAACATAAGGGCGAAATAGTAGATAAAAATTGAAATTTCAGTGACAATATACATTTTCGAAACCTTTTTCTATCATACCTCCCTAAAATGACGAAAAGTTAGCGGAAAATAGATGAAGTAGATTGAAATATCGGTGAATTCATTCGTTTTTTACCATATTTAGATTTTACCTCAATAAAAGGACAAAAATAAGGTTCGTCCGTGCGTCTGTTCGTCCGTGAGATTGTTCGTCCGTGCATCTGTTTGTCCGTGCGTCTGTACCCCCGTGCATCTGTTCGTTCATGCATATGTTCGTCCGAGCGTCTGTTCATCCGTGCGTCTGTTCGTCCGTGCGCTTTTTCGTCCGTGCGTCTGTTTGTCCGTGCGTCTGTACGTCCGTGCGTCTGTTTGTCAATGCGTCTGTTCGTCCGTGCGTCTGTTCGTCCGTGCGTCTGTTCGTCCGTGCGTCTGTTCGTCCGTGCGTCTGTTCGTCCGTGCGTCTCTTCATCCGTGCGTCTGTTTGTCCGTGCGTCTGTTTGTTTGTGCGTCTGTTCGTCCATGCGTCTGTTCGTCCGTGCATCTGTTTGTCCGTGCGTCTGTTCGTCCATGCGTATGTTCTTCTGTGCGTCTGTTCGTCCGTGCGTCTGTTCTTCCGTATGTCTGTTCGTCCGTGCGTCTGTTCGTCCATGCATCTGTTCATCCGTGCGTCTGTTCGTCTGTGCGTCTGTTCGTCCATGCGTCTGTTCATCCGTGCGTCTGTTCGACCGTGCGTCTGTTCGTCCGTGCGTCTGTTTGTCCGTGCGTCTGTTCGTCCGTGCGTCTGTTCGTCCGCGCATCTGTTTGTCCGTGCGTCTGTTTGTCCGTGCGTCTGTTCGTCCTTGCGTCTATTAATCCATGCGTCTGTTTGTCCGTATTCTGATCGTCCGTAAGTCTGATCGTCCGTGCGTTTGTTCGTCCGTGCGTTTGTTCTTCCGTGCGTATGTTCGTTCGTGTGACTGTTCTTCTGTGCGTCTGTTCGTCCATGCGTTTGTTCATCCGTACATCTGTTTCTCCAAACAGAACCAATTTCGAACCTTATTTGATCAAAGCTTGACAAAATAACGAATATAAAGACGAAATAGTGGATAAAAATTGAAATTTCGGTGACAATATACATTTTCGAAACTTTTTTTAATCATACCACTCTAAAATGACGAAAAGTAAGGGATAAATAGATGAACAAGATTTAAATATCGTTGAATTCATTGGTTTTTTACCTTTTTTAGATCATACCTCGATAGCATGACGAAAATAAAGTTCGTTCGTGCGTCTGTTCGTCCATGCATTTGTTCGTCCGTGCATCTGTTCGTTCGTGCGTCTGTTCGTCCGAGCGTCTGTTAATCTGTGCGTCTCTTCGACTGTGCGACCGTTCTTCCATGCGTCTGTTCGTCCGAATGACTGTTCGTCCGTTAGTCTGTCATCCGTTCGACTATTCGTCCGTGCGTCTGTTCGTTCATGCGTCTGTTCGATCGAGCGTCTGTTCATCTGTGCGTCTGTTTGTCCGTGCGTGTGTTCGTCCGTGCGTCTGTTTGTCTGTGCGTCTGTACGTCCGTGTGTCTATTGTCCATGCGTCTGTTCGTCCGTGCGTCTGTTCATCCGTGCGTATGTTCATCCGTTTGCCTGTTCGTCCGTGCGTCTGTTTGTCTGTGCGTCGGTTCGTCCGTGCGTCTGTTCGTCATTGCGTCTGTTCGTCCGTGCGTGTGTTCGTCCGTGCATCTGTTTGTCCGTGCGTCTGTTCGTCCGTGCGTCTGTTCGTCCGTGCGTCTGTTCGTCCATGCGTTTGTTCATCCGTATGTCTGTTCGTCTGTGCGTCTGTTCGTCCGTGCGTCTGTTCGTCCGTGCGTCTGTTCGTCCGTGCGTCTGTTCGTCCGTGCGTCTTTTCTTCCGTGCGTCTGTTCGTCCGTGCGTCTGTTTGCCTGTGCGTCTGTTCGTCCGTGCGTGTGTACGTCCGTGCGTCTGTTCGTCCGTGCGTCTGTTCGTCCGTGCGTCTGTTCGTCCATGCGTATGTTCATCCGTGCGTCTGTTCTTCCGTGCGTCTGTTCATCCGTATGTCTGTTCGTCCGTGCGTCTGTTCGTCCGTGCGTCTGTTCGTCCGTGCGTTTGTTCATCCATGCGTCTGTTCATCCGTTCGTCTGTTCGTCTGTGCGTGTTTTTGTCCATGCGTCTGTTCGTCAAACAGATGAAGATCTGTTTGTCCGAACAGAACCGTTTTCAAAATTTTTTTCGGTCATACCTTTAGAAAATAATAAAAATAAGGGCAAAATATTGGATTAAATATAAATTTAGTCAAATTGTCCGATTTAGAAATTTTTTTCCGATCATACCTTGCTAAAATTACGAAAATAGGGGCGATTAAGAGAAACAAGATTGAAATATCGGTGAATTATTTCGTTTCATAGCTTTTTACGATCAAACCTTAAAAAAATGACGAATATAAGGTTCGACCGGGCGTCAGTTCATCCAAACGATTTTTCTTTCATGATTCAGTTCGTATGTGCGTCTGTTCGTCCATGCGTTTGTTCATCCGTACATCTGTTTCTCCAAACAGAATAATTTTCGAACCTTATTTGATCATAGTTTGAGAAAATAACGAATATAATGGCGAAATAGTGGATAAAAATATAAATTTCGGTGACAATATACATTTTCGAAACTTTTTTTAATCATACATCTCTAAAATGACGAAAAGTAAGGGATAAATAGATGATCAAGATTGAAATATCGGTGTATTCATTTTTTTACCATATTTAGATCATACCTCGATAAAATGACGAAAATAAGGTTCGTCCGTGCGTCTGTTCGTCCGTGCGTCTGTTCGTCCGTGCATCTGTTCGTTCGTGTGTCAGTTCGTCAGAGAGTCAGTTCATCCGTGCGTCTGTTCGTCCGTGCGTCTGTTCGTCCGTGCGTCTGTTTGTCCGTGCGTCATTTTGTTTGTGCGTCTGTTCATTCATGCGTCTGTTCGTCCATGCATCTGTTTGTCCGTGCGTCTGTTCGTCCGTACGTCTGTTCGTCCGTTTGTCTGTTCGTCCATGCGTCTGTTAATCCGTATGTCTGTTCGTCCTTGCGTCTGTTCGTCCGTGAGTCTGTTCGTCCGTGCGACTGTTTGTCCGTGCGTCTGTTTGTCCGTGCGTCTGTTCCTCCGTGCGTCTGTTCGTCCGTGCGTCTGCTCATCCGTGCGTCTGTTTGTCCGTGCGTCTGTTTGTCTGTGCGTCTGTTCGTCCATGCGTCTGTTCGTCCGTGCATCTATTTGTCCGTGCGTCTGTTCGTCCGTGCGTCTGTTCGTCCATGCGTCTGTTCATCAGGATGTCTGTTCGTCCGTGCGTCTGTTCGTCCGTGCGTCTGTTCGTCTGTGCGTCTGTTCGTCCGTGCGTCTTTTCTTCCGTGCGTCTGTTCGTCCGTGCGTCTGTTCACCTGTGCGTCTGTTCGTCCGTGCGTCTGTACGTCCGTGCGTCTGTTCGTCCGTGCGTCTGTTCGTCCGTGCGTCTGTTCGTCCATGCGTATGTTCATCCGTGCGTCTGTTCATCCGTATGTCTGTTCGTCCGTGCGTCTGTTCATCCGTGCGTCTGTTCGTCTGTGCGTCTGTTCGTCCATGCGTCTGTTCATCCGTGCGTCTGTTCGACCGTGCGTCTATTCGTCCGTGCGTCTGTTTGTCCGTGCGTCTGTTCGTCCGTGCGTCTGTTCGTACGCGCATATGTTTGCCCGTGCGTCTGTTTGACCGTGCGTCTGTTCGTCCTTGCGTCTGTTCGTCCATGCGTCTGTTCGTCCATGCGTCTGTTCATCCGTGCGTCTGTTCGACCGTGCGTCTGTTCGTCCGTGCGTCTGTCCGTCCGTGCGTCTGTTCGTCCGTGCGTCTGTTTGTCCGTGCGTCTGTTCGTCCGCGCATCTGTTTGTCCCTGCGTCTGTTTATTCGTGCCTCTGTTCGTCCTTGCGTCTGTTCGTCCATGCGTCTGTTCGTCCATGTATCTGTTCATCCGTGCGTCTGTTTCTCCAAACAGAATCAATTACGAACCTTATTTGATCATAGTTTGAGAAAATAACGAATATAATGGCGAAATAGTGGATAAAAATTGAAATTTCGGTGACAATATACATTTTCGTAACTATTTTGAATCATACATCTCTAAAATGACGAAAAGTAAGGGATAAATAGATGATCAAGATTGAAATATCGGTGTATTCATTTTTTTTACCATATTTAGATCATACCTCGATAGAATGACGAAAATAAGGTTCGTCCGTGCGTCTGATCGTCCGTGCGTCTGTTCGTCCGTGCATCTGTTCGTTCGTATGTTAGTTCGTCCGAGCGTCAGTTCATCCGTGCGTCTGTTCGTCCGTGAGTCTGTTCATCCGTGCGTGTTTTTGTCCGTGCATCTGTTCGTCCTTGCGTCTGTTCGTCCGTGCGTCTGTTCGTCCGTGCGTCTGTTCGTCCGTGCGTCTGTTTGTCCGTGCGTCTTTTTGTTTGTGCGTCTGTTCATTCATGCGTCTGTTCGTCCATGCATCTGTTTGTCCGTGCGTCTGTTCGTCCGTGCCTCTGTTCGTCCGTTTGTCTGTTCGTCCATGCGTCTGTTTATCCGTATGTCTGTTCGTCCTTGCGTCTGTTCGTCCGTGAGTCTGTTCGTCCGTGCGACTGTTTGTCCGAGCGTCTGTTCGTCCGTGCGTCTGTTCGTCCGTGCGTCTGTTCGTCCGTGCGTCTGTTCATCCGTGCGTCTGTTTGTCTGTGCGTCTGTTCGTCCATGCGTCTGTTCGTCCGTGCATCTGTTTGTCCGTGCGTCTGTTCGTCCGTGCGTCTGTTCGTCCGTGCGTCTGTTCGTCCATGCGTCTGTTCATCCGTATGTCTGTTCGTCCGTGCGTCTGTTCGTCCGTGCGTCTGTTCGTCTGTACGTCTGTTCGTCCGTGCGTCTTTTCTTCCGTGCGTCTGTTCGTCCGTGCGTCAGTTCGCCTGTGCGTCTGTTCGTCCTTGCGTCTTTACGTCCGTGCGTCTGTTCGTCCGTGCGTCTGTTCGTCCGTGCGTCTGTTCGTCCATGCGTATGTTCATCCGTGCGTCTGTTCATCCGTATGTCTGTTCGTCCGTGCGTCTGTTCATCCGTGCGTCTGTTCGTCTGTGCGTCTGTTCGTCCGCGCGTCTGTTCATCCGTGCGTCTGTTCGACCGTGCGTCTATTCGTCCGTGCGTCTGTTCGTCCGTGCGTCTGTTCGTTCGCGCATCTGTTTGTCCGTGCGTCTGTTTGTCCCTGCGTCTGTTCGTCCTTGCGTCTGTTCGTCCATGAGTCTTTTCGTCCATGCGTCTGTTCATCCGTGCGTCTTTTCGACCGTGCGTCTGTTCGTCCGTGCGTCTGTTCGTCCGTGCGTCTGTTCGTCCATGCGTCTGTTTGTCCGTGCGTCTGTTCGTCCGCGCATCTGTTTGTCCCTGCGTCTGTTTATTCGTGCGTCTGTTCGTCCTTGCGTCTGTTCGTCCGTGCGTCTGTTCGTCCTTGCGTCTGTTCGTCCATGAGTCTTTTCGTCCATGCGTCTGTTCATCCGTGCGTCTTTTCGACCGTGCGTCTGTTCGTCCATGCGTCTGTTTGTCCGTGCGTCTGTTCGTCCGCGCATCTGTTTGTCTCTGCGTCTGTTTATTCGTGCGTCTGTTCGTCCTTGCGTCTGTTCGTCCGTGCGTCTGTTCGTCCGTGCGTCTGTTCGTCCGTGCGTCTGTTCGTCCATGCGTCTGTTTGTCCGTGCGTCTGTTCGTCCGCACATCTGTTTGTCCCTGCGTCTGTTTATTCGTGCGTCTGTTCGTCCTTGCGTCTGTTCGTCCGTGCGTCTGTTCGTCCATGCATCTGTTCATCCGTGCGTCTATTCGTCCGTGCTTCTGTTCGTCCATGCGTTTGTTCGTTAGTGCGTCTGTTCGTCCGTTTGTCTGTTCGTCCGTGCGTCTGTTCGCCTGTGCGTCTGTTTGTCCGTGCGTCTTTACGTCTGTGCGTCTGTTCGTCTGTGCGTCTGTTCGTCCGTGCGTCTGCTTTTCCGTTCGTCTATTTGTCCGTGCGTCTGTTCATCCGAACTTCTGTTCGTCCGTGCGTCTGTTCGTCCGTGCGTCTGTTCGTCCGTGCGTCTGTTCGTCCATGCGTCTGTTCGTCCGTGCGTCTGCTTTTCAGTGCGTCTGTTCGTCTGTGCGTCTGTTCGTCCGTGCGTCTCTTCGTCCGTGCGTCTGTTCGTCCGTGCGTCTGTTCGTCCGTGCGTCTGTTCATCCGTATGTCTGTTCGTCCGTGCGTCTATTCGTCCGTGCGTCTGCTTTTCAGTGCGTCTGTTCGTCTGTGCGTCTGTTCGTCCGTGCGTCTGTTCGTCCGTGCGTCTGTTCGTCCGTGCGTCTGTTTTTCCGTGCTTCTGTTTCTCCGTGCGTCTGTTCATCTGAACGTCTGTTCGTCCGTGCGTCTGTTCGTCCGTGCGTCTGTTCGTCCGTGCGTCTGTTCGTCCATGTTTCTGTTCGTCCGTGCGTCTATTCGTCCGTGCGTCTGTTCGTCCGTGCGTTTGTTTGTCCGTGCGACTGTTTGTCCGTGCGTCTGTTTGTCCGTCCTTCTGTTCGTCTGTGCGTCTGTTTGTACATGCGTTTGTTGGTCCGTACATCTGTTTGTCCGAACACAACCGTTTTCGAAATTTTTTTGATCATACCTATAGGAAATAATTATAATAAGGGCTAAATATTGAATATAAATACAAATTTGGTGAAATTGTCCGTTTTTGAAACTTTTTTTCGATCATACCTCGCTAAAATTACGAAAATAATGGCAAAAAAGGGGAACAAGATTGAAATATCGGCGAATTTATTCGTTTTTTAGTTTTCTTCGGTCATACCTTAATAAAATGACGAAAATAAGGTTCGTCCGTGCGTCTGTTAGTCCGTGCGTCTGTTCGTCCGTGCATCTGTTCGTTCTTGTGACAGTTCGTCCGAGCGTCAGTTCATCCGTGCGTCTGTTCGTCCGTGAGTCTGTTCGTCATTGCGTCTGATTGTCCGTGCGTCTGTTCGTCCGTGCGTTTGTTCGTCCGTGCGTCTGTTCGTCCGTGCGTCTGTTCATCCGTGCGTCTGTTTGTGCGTGCGTCTGTTTGTCTGTGCGGCTGTTCGTCCATGCGTCTGTTCGTCCTTGCATCTTTTTGTCCGTGCGTCTGTTCGTCCGTGCGTCTGTTCGTCCGTGCGGCTGTTCGTCCATGCGTCTGTTCATCCGTATGTCTGTTCTTCCGTGCGTCTGTTCATCCGTTTGTCTGTTCGTCCGTGCGTCTGTTCGTCAGTGCGTCTGTTCGTCTGTGCGTCTGTTCGTCCGTGCGTCTGTTCGTCTGTGCGTTTGTTCATCCGCGCGACTGTTCGCCCGTGCGTCTGGTCATCCGTGCGTCTGTTCGTCCGTTCATCTGTTTGTCCGAACAGAACCAATTTCGAACATTTTTTTTGATCATAGCTCGAGAAATTAACGAGCATAAGGGCGAAATGTTGGATAAAAATTGAAATTTTGGTGACATTATCCATTTTTGCAACTTTTTTCAATCATACCTCTCGAAAATGTTTAAATACAAGGAGGAAATAAATGAACAAGAATGAAATATCGGTGAGTTCATTCGTTTTTTACCTTTTTTAGATCATAACTCGATAAAATGACGAAAATAAAGTTCGTCCTTGCGTCTGATCGTCCGTGCGTTTGTTCGTCCGTGCATCTGTTCGTTCGTGTGGTAGTTCGTCCGAGCGTCAGTTCATCCGTGCGTCTGTTCGTCCGTGAGTCTCTTCGTCCGTGCGTGTTTTTGTCCGTGCATCTGTTCGTCCGTGCGTCTCTTCGTCTGTGCGTCTGTTCGTCCGTGCGTCTGTTCGTCCGTAAGTCTGTTTGTCCGTGCGTCTTTTTATCTGTGCGTCTGTTCGTTCATGCGTCTATTCGTCCGTGCATCTGTTTGTCCGTGCGTCTGTTCGTCCGTGCGTCTATTCGTCCGTTTGTCTGTTCGTCCGTGCGTCTGTTCATCCGTATGTCTGTTCGTCCTTGCGTCTGTTCGTCCGTGCGTCTGTTCGTCTGTGCGTCTGTTCGTCCGTGCGACTTTTCTTCCGTGCGTCTGTTCGTCCGTGCATCTGTTCGCCTGTGCGTCTATTCGTCCGTGAGTCTGTACGTCCATGCATCTGTTCATCCGTGCGTCTGTTCGTCTGTGCGTCTGTTCGTCCATGCGTCTGTTCATCCGTGCGTCTGTTCGACCGTGCGTCTGTTCTTTCGTGCGTCTGTTTGTCCGTGCGTCTGTTCATCCGTATGTCTGTTCGTCCGTGCGTCTGTTCGTCCATGCATCTGTTCATCTGTGCGTCTGTTCGTCTGTGCGTCTGTTCGTCCATGAGTCTGTTCATCCGTGCGTCTGTTCGACCGTGCGTCTGTTTGTCCGTGCGTCTGTTTGTCCATGCGTCTGTTCGTCCGTGCGTCTGTTCGTCCGCGCATCTGTTTGTCCGTGCGTCTGTTTGTCCGTGCGTCTGTTAGTCCTTGCCTCTGTTCGTCCATGCGTCTGTTCGTCCGTGCGTCTGTTCATCCGTGCGTCTGTTCGACCGTGCGACTGTTCGTCCGTGCAGCTGTTCGTCCGTGCGTCTGTTCGTCCGTGCGTCTGTTTGTCCGTGCGTCTGTTCATCCGCGCGTCTGTTTGTCCGTGCGTCTGTTCATCCGTGCGTCTGTTCGTCCTTGCATCTGTTCGTCCGTGCGTCTGTTCGTCCATACGTCTATTCGTCCGTGCGTCTGTTCGTCCATGCGTTTGTTAGTTAGTACGTCTGTTCGTCCGTGTGTCTGTTCGTCCGTGCGTCTGCTCGCCTGTGCGTCTGTTTTTCCGTGCGTCTTTACGTCTGTGCGTCTGTTCGTCCGTGCGTCTGCTTTTCCGTGCGTTTGTTTGTCCGTGCGTCTGTTCATCCGAACGTCTGTTTGTCCGTGCGTCTTTTCGTCCGTGCGTCTGTTCGTCCGTGCGTCTCTTCGTCCATGCGTCTGTTCGTCCGTAGGTCTGTTCGTCCATGTGTCTGTTTGTCAATGTGTCTGTTCGTCCATGTGTTTTTTTGTCCCTTCATCTGTTCATCCGTGCGTCTGTTCGTCCGTGCGTCTGTTTGTCCGTGCGTCTGTTCGTCCGTGCGTCTGTTCGTCCGTAAGTCTGTTTGTCCGTGCGTCTTTTTGTCTGTGCGTCTGTTCGTTCATGCGTCTATTCGTCCGTGCATCTGTTTGTCCGTGCGTCTGTTCGTCCGTGCGTCTGTTCGTCCATTTGTCTCTTCGTCCATGCGTCTGTTCATTCGGATGTCTGTTCGTCCTTGCGTCTTTTCGTCCGTGCGTCTGTTCGTCTGTGCGTCTTTTCGTCCGTGCGACTTTTCTTCCGTGCGTCTGTTCGTCCGTGCGTCTCTTCGCCTGTGCGTCTATTCGTCCGTGCGTCTGTACGTCCATGCATCTGTTCATCCGTGCGTCTGTTCGTCTGTGCGTCTGTTCGTCCATGCGTCTGTTCATCCGTGCGTCTGTTCGACCGTGCGTCTGTTCTTCCGTGCGTCTGTTTGTCCGTGCGTCTGTTCATCCGTATGTCTGTTCGTCCGTGCGTCTGTTCGTCCATGCATCTGTTCATCCGTGCGTGTGTTCGTCTGTGCGTCTGTTCGTCCATGAGTCTGTTCATCCGTGCGTCTGTTAGACCGTGCGTCTGTTCGTCCGTGCGTCTGTTTGTCCGTGCGTCTTTTCGTCCGTGCGTCTGTTCGTCCGCGCATCTGTTTGTCCGTGCTACTGTTTGTCCGTGCGTCTGTTAGTCCTTGCGTCTGTTCATCCGTGTGTCTGTTCGTCTGTGCGTCTGTTCGTCCATGCGTCTGTTCATCCGTGCGTCTGTTCAACCGTGCGTCTGTTTGTCCGTGCGTCTGTTAGTCCTTGCGTCTGTTCGTCCATGCGTCTGTACGTCCATGCATCTGTTCATCCGTGCGTCTGTTCGTCTGTGCGTCTGTTCGTCCATGCGTCTGTTCATCCGTGCGTCTGTTCGACCGTGCGTCTGTTCTTCCGTGCGTCTGTTTGTCCGTGCGTCTGTTCATCCGTATGTCTGTTCGTCCGTGCGTCTGTTCGTCCATGCTTCTGTTTATCCGTGCGTCTGTTCGTCTGTGCGTCTGTTCGTCCATGAGTCTGTTCATCCGTGCGTCTGTTAGACCGTGCGTATGTTCGTCCGTGCGTCTGTTTGTCCGTGCGTCTGTTCGTCCGTGCGTCTGTTCGTCCGCGCATCTGTTTGTCCGTGCGTCTGTTTGTCCACGCGTCTCTTCGTCCATGCGTCTGTTCGTCCGTGCGTCTGTTCACACATGTGTCTGTTTGTCAATGCGTCTGTTCGTCCATGTGTTTTTTTGTCCCTTCATCTGTTCATCCGTGCGTCTGTTCGTCCGTGCGTATGTATGTCCGTGCGTCTGTTCGTCCGTGCGTCTGTTCGACCGTGCGTCTGTTCATCCGTATGTCTGTTCGTCCGTGCGTCTATTCGTCCGTGCGTCTGCTTTTCAGTGCGTCTGTTCGTCTGTGCGTCTGTTCGTCCGTGCGTCTGTTCGTCCGTGCATCTGTTCGTCCATGTTTCTGTTCGTCCGTGCGTCTATTCGTCCGTGCGTCTGTTCGTCCGTGCGTCTGTTTGTCCGTGGGACTGTTTGTCCGTGCGTCTGTTTGTCCGTCCGTCTGTTCGTCTGTGCGTCTGTTTGTTCATGCGTTTGTTGGTCCGTACATCTGTTTGTCCGAACACAACCGTTTTCGAAATTTTTTTTGATGATACCTTTAGGAAATAATTATAATAAGGGCTAAATATTGAATTTAAATACAAATTTGGTGAAATAGTCCGTTTTTGAAACTTTTATTCGATTATACCTCGCTAAAATTACGAAAATAATGGCAAAAAAGGGGAACAAGATTGAAATATCGGTGAAATAATTCGTTTTTTAGTTTTCTTCGGTCATACCTTAATAAAATGACGAAAATTAGGTTCGTCCGTAAGTCTGATCGTGCGAGCGATTGTTCCTTCATGCTTCAGTTCGTCCGTGCGTCTGTTCGTAAGTGTGTCTGTTCGTCAATGCGTCCGTTCGTCCATGATAATTTTTTCCGTGCGTCTGTTCCTCCGTGCGTCTTTTCGTCCATGCGTCTATTCATCCGAGCGACTGTTCAACCGTGCGCCTGTTCGACCCTGCTTCCGTTCTTCCGTGCGTCTGTTCGAATGTGCGTATGTACGTCCGTGCTATTTTCGTCCATGCGTCTGTTCGTCCGTGGATCTGATCGTTCGTGCCAATATTCGTCCGTGCGTCTGTTCGTCTGTGCGTCTGTTTATCCATGCGTCTGTTCATCCGTTTTTCTGTTCGTCTGTGCGAGTTTTTGTCCAAGCGTCTGTTCGTCTGTTCATCTGTTTGCCCGAACAGAACCGTTTTCGAAATTGTTTTCGATCATACCTTTAGAAAATAATGAAAATAAGGGCAAAATATTGGATAAAATATAAATTTTGTGAAATTGTCCGTTTTCGAAATTTTTTTTCAATCATACCTCGCTGAAATTACGAAAATAGGGTCGATAAAGAGAAACATGATTGAAATATCGGTGAATTATTTCGTTTCTTAGCTTTTTTCGATCATACCTTAATAAAATGACGAAAATAAGGTTCGACCGGGCGACTGATCGTCCGAGCGATTGTTCCTTCATGCTTCAGTTCGTCCGTGCGTCTGTTCGTCCGTGCGACTACTCGTCTGTGCGTCTATTCGTCCATGCGACTGTTCATCCGTACATCTATTTCTCCACACAGAACTAATTTCGAACATTTTTTTGATCATAGCTTGAGAAAATAACGAACATAAGGGCGAAATAGTAGATAAAAATTGAAATTTCAGTGACAATATACATTTTCGAAACCATTTTCTATCATACCTCCATAAAATGACGAAAAAATAGGGGAAAATAGATGAACTAGATTGAAATATCGGTGAATTCATTCGTTTTTTACCATATTTAGATCAAACCTCAATAAAAGGACGAAAATAAGGTTCGTCCGTGCGTCTGTTCGTCCGAATGTCTGTTCGTCCGTTAGTCTGTCATCCGTTCGACTATTCGTCCGTGCGTCTGTTCGTTCTTTCGTCTGTTCGTCCGAGCGTCTGTTCATCCGTGCGTCTGTTTGTCCGTTCGTGTGTTCGTCCGTGCGTCTGTTTGTCCGTGCATCTGTACGTCCGTGTGTCTGTTGTCCGTGCGTCTGTTCGTCCGTGCGTCTGTTAATCCTTGCGTCTGTTCATCCGTGCGTCTGTTCGTCCGTGCGTCTGTTTGTCTGTGCGTCGGTTCGTCCGTGCGTCTGTTCGTCCGTGCGTCTGTTCGTTCGTGCGTGTGTTCGTCCGTGCATCTGTTTGTCCTTGCGTCTGTTTGTCCGTGCGTCTGTTTGTCCATGCGTCTTTTCGTCCGTGCGTCTGTTCATCCGTGCGTCAGTTCATCCGTGCGTCTGTTTGTCCGTGTGTCTGTTCGTCCGTGCGTCTGTTCGTCCGTGCGTCTGTTCATCCGTGCGACTGTTCGCCCGTGCGTCTGTTCGTCCGTGCGTCTGTTCGTCTGTGCTTCTGTTCGTCCATGCGTCTGTTCGTCCGTACATCTGTTTGTCCGAACAGAACCAATTTCGGACATTTTTTTTGATCATAGCTCGAGAAATTAACGAACATAAGGGCGAAATGTTGGATAAAAATTGAAGATTTGGTGACATTATCCATTTTCGCAACTTTTTTCAATCATACCTCTATAAAATGTCGAAATACAAGGAGGAAATAAATGAACAAGAATGAAATATCGGTGAATTCATTCGTTTTTTACCTTTTTTAGATCATAACTCGATAAAATGACGAAAATAAACTTCGTCCTTGGGTCTGTTCGTCCGTGAGTCTGTTCGTCCGTGCGTGTTTTTGTCCGTGCGTCTGTTCGTCCGTGCGTCTGTTCGTCCGTGCGTCTGTTCGTCAATGCGTCTGTTTGTCCGTGCGTCTGTTCGTCCGCGCATCTGTTTGTCCCTGCGTCTGTTTATTCGTGCGTCTGTTCGTCCTTGCGTCTGTTCGTCCGTGCGTCTGTTCGTCATTGCGTCTGTTCGTCCATGAGTCTTTTCGTCCATGCGTCTGTTCATCCGTGCGTCTTTTCGACCGTGCGTCTGTTCGTCCATGCGTCTGTTTGTCCGTGCGTCTGTTCGTCCGCGCATCTGTTTGTCCCTGCGTCTGTTTATTCGTGCGTCTGTTCGTCCTTGCGTCTGTTCGTCCGTGCGTCTGTTCGTCCGTGCGTCTGTTCGTCCGTGCGTCTGTTCGTCCATGCGTCTGTTTGTCCGTGCGTCTGTTCGT
The DNA here is from genome assembly GCA_947579665.1 of Sympetrum striolatum. NCBI lineage: Eukaryota > Metazoa > Arthropoda > Insecta > Odonata > Libellulidae > Sympetrum > Sympetrum striolatum. The sequence goes on along the minus strand of CANPUZ010000001.1, from coordinate 2,633,507 downwards.
CCGCACATCTGTTTGTCCCTGCGTCTGTTTATTCGTGCGTCTGTTCGTCCTTGCGTCTGTTCGTCCGTGCGTCTGTTCGTCCTTGCGTCTGTTCGTCCGTGCGTCTGTTCGTCCATGCGTCTGTTTGTCCGTGCGTCTGTTCGTCCGCGCATCTGTTTTTCCCTGCGTCTGTTTATTCGTGCGTCTGTTCGTCCTTGCGTCTGTTCGTCCGTGCGTCTGTTCGTCCTTGCGTCTGTTCGTCCATGAGTCTTTTCGTCCATGCGTCTGTTCATCCGTGCGTCTTTTCGACCGTGCGTCTGTTCGTCCATGCGTCCTTTTTGTCCGTGCGTCTGTTCGTCCGCGCATCTGTTTGTCCCTGCGTCTGTTTATTCGTGCGTCTGTTCGTCCTTGCGTCTGTTCGTCCGTGCGTCTGTTCGTCCATGCATCTGTTCATCCGTGCGTCTATTCGTCCGTGCTTCTGTTCGTCCATGCGTTTGTTCGTTAGTGCGTCTTTTCGTCCGTTTGTCTGTTCGTCCGTGCGTCTGTTCGCCTGTGCGTCTATTTGTCCGTGCGTCTTTACGTCTGTGCGTCTGTTCGTCTGTGCGTCTGTTCGTCCGTGCGTCTGCTTTTCCGTTCGTCTATTTGTCCGTGCGTCTGTTCATCCGAACTTCTGTTCGTCCGTGCGTCTGTTCGTCCGTACGTCTGTTCGTCCGTGCGTCTGTTCGTCCATGCGTCTGTTCGTCCGTGCGTCTGCTTTTCAGTGCGTCTGTTCGTCTGTGCGTCTGTTCGTCCGTGCGTCTCTTCGTCCGTGCGTCTGTTCGTCCGTGCGTCTGTTCGTCCGTGCGTCTGTTCATCCGTATGTCTGTTCGTCCGTGCGTCTATTCGTCCGTGCGTCTGCTTTTCAGTGCGTCTGTTCGTCCGTGCGTCTGTTCGTCCGTGCGTCTGTTCGTCCGTGCGTCTGTTTTTCCGTGCTTCTGTTTCTCCGTGCGTCTGTTCATCTGAACGTCTGTTCGTCCGTGCGTCTGTTCGTCCGTGCGTCTGTTCGTCCGTGCGTCTGTTCGTCCATGTTTCTGTTCGTCCGTGCGTCTATTCGTCCGTGCGTCTGTTCGTCCGTGCGTTTGTTTGTCCGTGCGACTGTTTGTCCGTGCGTCTGTTTGTCCGTCCTTCTGTTCGTCTGTGCGTCTGTTTGTACATGCGTTTGTTGGTCCGTACATCTGTTTGTCCGAACACAACCGTTTTCGAAATTTTTTTGATCATACCTATAGGAAATAATTATAATAAGGGCTAAATATTGAATATAAATACAAATTTGGTGAAATTGTCCGTTTTTGAAACTTTTTTTCGATCATACCTCGCTAAAATTACGAAAATAATGGCAAAAAAGGGGAACAAGATTGAAATATCGGCGAATTTATTCGTTTTTTAGTTTTCTTCGGTCATACCTTAATAAAATGACGAAAATAAGGTTCGTCCGTGCGTCTGTTAGTCCGTGCGTCTGTTCGTCCGTGCATCTGTTCGTTCTTGTGACAGTTCGTCCGAGCGTCAGTTCATCCGTGCGTCTGTTCGTCCGTGAGTCTGTTCGTCATTGCGTCTGATTGTCCGTGCGTCTGTTCGTCCGTGCGTTTGTTCGTCCATGCGTCTGTTCGTCCGTGCGTCTGTTCATCCGTGCGTCTGTTTGTGCGTGCGTCTGTTTGTCTGTGCGGCTGTTCGTCCATGCGTCTGTTCGTCCTTGCATCTTTTTGTCCGTGCGTCTGTTCGTCCGTGCGTCTGTTCGTCCGTGCGGCTGTTCGTCCATGCGTCTGTTCATCCGTATGTCTGTTCTTCCGTGCGTCTGTTCATCCGTTTGTCTGTTCGTCCGTGCGTCTGTTCGTCAGTGCGTCTGTTCGTCTGTGCGTCTGTTCGTCCGTGCGTCTGTTCGTCTGTGCGTTTGTTCATCCGCGCGACTGTTCGCCCGTGCGTCTGTTCGTCCGTGCGTCTGTTCGTCCGTGCGTCTGTTCGTCCGTGCGTCTGTTTGTCCGTGCGTCTGTTCGTCCGTGCGTCTGTTCGTCCGTAAGTCTGTTTGTCCGTGCGTCTTTTTGTCTGTGCGTCTGTTCGTTCATGCGTCTATTCGTCCGTGCATCTGTTTGTCCGTGCGTCTGTTCGTCCGTGCGTCTGTTCGTCCATTTGTCTGTTCGTCCATGCGTCTGTTCATTCGGATGTCTGTTCGTCCTTGCGTCTTTTCGTCCGTGCGTCTGTTCGTCTGTGCGTCTGTTCGTCCGTGCGACTTTTCTTCCGTGCGTCTGTTCGTCCGTGCGTCTCTTCGCCTGTGCGTCTATTCGTCCGTGCGTCTGTACGTCCATGCATCTGTTCATCCGTGCGTCTGTTCGTCTGTGCGTCTGTTCGTCCATGCGTCTGTTCATCCGTGCGTCTGTTCGACCGTGCGTCTGTTCTTCCGTGCGTCTGTTTGTCCGTGCGTCTGTTCATCCGTATGTCTGTTCGTCCGTGCGTCTGTTCGTCCATGCATCTGTTCATCCGTGCGTGTGTTCGTCTGTGCGTCTGTTCGTCCATGAGTCTGTTCATCCGTGCGTCTGTTAGACCGTGCGTCTGTTCGTCCGTGCGTCTGTTTGTCCGTGCGTCTTTTCGTCCGTGCGTCTGTTCGTCCGCGCATCTGTTTGTCCGTGCTACTGTTTGTCCGTGCGTCTGTTAGTCCTTGCGTCTGTTCATCCGTGTGTCTGTTCGTCTGTGCGTCTGTTCGTCCATGCGTCTGTTCATCCGTGCGTCTGTTCAACCGTGCGTCTGTTTGTCCGTGCGTCTGTTAGTCCTTGCGTCTGTTCGTCCATGCGTCTGTACGTCCATGCATCTGTTCATCCGTGCGTCTGTTCGTCTGTGCGTCTGTTCGTCCATGCGTCTGTTCATCCGTGCGTCTGTTCGACCGTGCGTCTGTTCTTCCGTGCGTCTGTTTGTCCGTGCGTCTGTTCATCCGTATGTCTGTTCGTCCGTGCGTCTGTTCGTCCATGCTTCTGTTTATCCGTGCGTCTGTTCGTCTGTGCGTCTGTTCGTCCATGAGTCTGTTCATCCGTGCGTCTGTTAGACCGTGCGTCTGTTCGTCCGTGCGTCTGTTTGTCCGTGCGTCTGTTCGTCCGTGCGTCTGTTCGTCCGCGCATCTGTTTGTCCGTGCGTCTGTTTGTCCACGCGTCTCTTCGTCCATGCGTCTGTTCGTCCGTGCGTCTGTTCACACATGTGTCTGTTTGTCAATGCGTCTGTTCGTCCATGTGTTTTTTTGTCCCTTCATCTGTTCATCCGTGCGTCTGTTCGTCCGTGCGTATGTATGTCCGTGCGTCTGTTCGTCCGTGCGTCTGTTCGACCGTGCGTCTGTTCATCCGTATGTCTGTTCGTCCGTGCGTCTATTCGTCCGTGCGTCTGCTTTTCAGTGCGTCTGTTCGTCTGTGCGTCTGTTCGTCCGTGCGTCTGTTCGTCCGTGCATCTGTTCGTCCATGTTTCTGTTCGTCCGTGCGTCTATTCGTCCGTGCGTCTGTTCGTCCGTGCGTCTGTTTGTCCGTGCGACTGTTTGTCCGTGCGTCTGTTTGTCCGTCCGTCTGTTCGTCTGTGCGTCTGTTTGTTCATGCGTTTGTTGGTCCGTACATCTGTTTGTCCGAACACAACCGTTTTCGAAATTTTTTTTGATGATACCTTTAGGAAATAATTATAATAAGGGCTAAATATTGAATTTAAATACAAATTTGGTGAAATAGTCCGTTTTTGAAACTTTTATTCGATTATACCTCGCTAAAATTACGAAAATAATGGCAAAAAAGGGGAACAAGATTGAAATATCGGTGAAATAATTCGTTTTTTAGTTTTCTTCGGTCATACCTTAATAAAATGACGAAAATTAGGTTCGTCCGTAAGTCTGATCGTGCGAGCGATTGTTCCTTCATGCTTCAGTTCGTCCGTGCGTCTGTTCGTAAGTGTGTCTGTTCGTCAATGCGTCCGTTCGTCCATGATAATTTTTTCCGTGCGTCTGTTCCTCCGTGCGTCTTTTCGTCCATGCGTCTATTCATCCGAGCGACTGTTCAACCGTGCGCCTGTTCGACCCTGCTTCCGTTCTTCCGTGCGTCTGTTCGAATGTGCGTATGTACGTCCGTGCTATTTTCGTCCATGCGTCTGTTCGTCCGTGGGTCTGATCGTTCGTGCCAATATTCGTCCGTGCGTCTGTTCGTCTGTGCGTCAGTTTATCCATGCGTCTGTTCATCCGTTTTTCTGTTCGTCTGTGCGAGTTTTTGTCCAAGCGTCTGTTCGTCTGTTCATCTGTTTGCCCGAACAGAACCGTTTTCGAAATTGTTTTCGATCATACCTTTAGAAAATAATGAAAATAAGGGCAAAATATTGGATAAAATATAAATTTGGTGAAATTGTCCGTTTTCGAAATTTTTTTTCAATCATACCTCGCTGAAATTACGAAAATAGGGTCGATAAAAAGAAACATGATTGAAATATCGGTGAATTATTTCGTTTCTTAGCTTTTTTCGATCATACCTTAATAAAATGACGAAAATAAGGTTCGACCGGGCTACTGATCGTCCGAGCGATTGTTCCTTCATGCTTCAGTTCGTCCGTGCGTCTGTTCGTCCGTGCGACTACTCGTCTGTGCGTCTATTCGTCCATGCGACTGTTCATCCGTACATCTTTTTCTCCACACAGAACTAATTTCGAACATTTTTTTGATCATAGCTTGAGAAAATAACGAACATAAGGGCGAAATAGTAGATAAAAATTGAAATTTCAGTGACAATATACATTTTCGAAACCTTTTTCTATCATACCTCCATAAAATGACGAAAAAATAGGGGAAAATAGATGAACTAGATTGAAATATCGGTGAATTCATTCGTTTTTTACCATATTTAGATCAAACCTCAATAAAAGGACGAAAATAAGGTTCGTCCGTGCGTCTGTTCGTCCGAATGTCTGTTCGTCCGTTAGTCTGTCATCCGTTCGACTATTCGTCCGTGCGTCTGTTCGTTCTTTCGTCTGTTCGTCCGAGCGTCTGTTCATCCGTGCGTCTGTTTGTCCGTTCGTGTGTTCGTCCGTGCGTCTGTTTGTCTGTGCGTCGGTTCGTCCGTGCGTCTGTTCGTCCGTGCGTCTGTTCGTTCGTGCGTGTGTTCGTCCGTGCATCTGTTTGTCCTTGCGTCTGTTTGTCCGTGCGTCTGTTTGTCCATGCGTCTTTTCGTCCGTGCGTCTGTTCATCCGTGCGTCAGTTCATCCGTGCGTCTGTTTGTCCGTGTGTCTGTTCGTCCGTGCGTCTGTTCGTCCGTGCGTCTGTTCATCCGTGCGACTGTTCGCCCGTGCGTCTGTTCGTCCGTGCGTCTGTTCGTCTGTGCTTCTGTTCGTCCATGCGTCTGTTCGTCCGTACATCTGTTTGTCCGAACAGAACCAATTTCGGACATTTTTTTTGATCATAGCTCGAGAAATTAACGAACATAAGGGCGAAATGTTGGATAAAAATTGAAGATTTGGTGACATTATCCATTTTCGCAACTTTTTTCAATCATACCTCTATAAAATGTCGAAATACAAGGAGGAAATAAATGAACAAGAATGAAATATCGGTGAATTCATTCGTTTTTTACCTTTTTTAGATCATAACTCGATAAAATGACGAAAATAAACTTCGTCCTAGGGTCTGTTCGTCCGTGAGTCTGTTCGTCCGTGCGTGTTTTTGTCCGTGCGTCTGTTCGTCCGTGCGTCTGTTCGTCCGTGCGTCTGTTCGTCAATGCGTCTGTTTGTCCGTGCGTCTGTTCGTCCGCGCATCTGTTTGTCCCTGCGTCTGTTTATTCGTGCGTCTGTTCGTCCTTGCGTCTGTTCGTCCGTGCGTCTGTTCGTCATTGCGTCTGTTCGTCCATGAGTCTTTTCGTCCATGCGTCTGTTCATCCGTGCGTCTTTTCGACCGTGCGTCTGTTCGTCCATGCGTCTGTTTGTCCGTGCGTCTGTTCGTCCGCGCATCTGTTTGTCCCTGCGTCTGTTTATTCGTGCGTCTGTTCGTCCTTGCGTCTGTTCGTCCGTGCGTCTGTTCGTCCGTGCGTCTGTTCGTCCGTGCGTCTGTTCGTCCATGCGTCTGTTTGTCCGTGCGTCTGTTCGTCCGCACATCTGTTTGTCCCTGCGTCTGTTTATTCGTGCGTCTGTTCGTCCTTGCGTCTGTTCGTCCGTGCGTCTGTTCGTCCTTGCGTCTGTTCGTCCGTGCGTCTGTTCGTCCATGCGTCTGTTTGTCCGTGCGTCTGTTCGTCCGCGCATCTGTTTGTCCCTGCGTCTGTTTATTCGTGCGTCTGTTCGTCCTTGCGTCTGTTCGTCCGTGCGTCTGTTCGTCCTTGCGTCTGTTCGTCCGTGCGTCTGTTCGTCTGTGCGTCTGTTCGTCCGTGCGACTTTTCTTCCGTGCGTCTGTTCGTCCGTGCATCTGTTCGCCTGTGCGTCTATTCGTCCGTGAGTCTGTACGTCCATGCATCTGTTCATCCGTGCGTCTGTTCGTCTGTGCGTCTGTTCGTCCATGCGTCTGTTCATCCGTGCGTCTGTTCGACCGTGCGTCTGTTCTTTCGTGCGTCTGTTTGTCCGTGCGTCTGTTCATCCGTATGTCTGTTCGTCCGTGCGTCTGTTCGTCCATGCATCTGTTCATCTGTGCGTCTGTTCGTCTGTGCGTCTGTTCGTCCATGAGTCTGTTCATCCGTGCGTCTGTTCGACCGTGCGTCTGTTTGTCCGTGCGTCTGTTTGTCCGTGCGTCTGTTCGCCCGTGCGTCTGTTCGTCCGCGCATCTGTTTGTCCGTGCGTCTGTTTGTCCGTGCGTCTGTTAGTCCTTGCCTCTGTTCGTCCATGCGTCTGTTCGTCCGTGCGTCTGTTCATCCGTGCGTCTGTTCGACCGTGCGACTGTTCGTCCGTGCAGCTGTTCGTCCGTGCGTCTGTTCGTCCGTGCGTCTGTTTGTCCGTGCGTCTGTTCATCCGCGCGTCTGTTTGTCCGTGCGTCTGTTCATCCGTGCGTCTGTTCGTCCTTGCATCTGTTCGTCCGTGCGTCTGTTCGTCCATACGTCTATTCGTCCGTGCGTCTGTTCGTCCATGCGTTTGTTAGTTAGTACGTCTGTTCGTCCGTGTGTCTGTTCGTCCGTGCGTCTGCTCGCCTGTGCGTCTGTTTTTCCGTGCGTCTTTACGTCTGTGCGTCTGTTCGTCCGTGCGTCTGCTTTTCCGTGCGTTTGTTTGTCCGTGCGTCTGTTCATCCGAACGTCTGTTTGTCCGTGCGTCTTTTCGTCCGTGCGTCTGTTCGTCCGTGCGTCTCTTCGTCCATGCGTCTGTTCGTCCGTAGGTCTGTTCGTCCATGTGTCTGTTTGTCAATGTGTCTGTTCGTCCATGTGTTTTTTTGTCCCTTCATCTGTTCATCCGTGCGTCTGTTCGTCCGTGCGTCTGTTTGTCCGTGCGTCTGTTCGTCCGTGCGTCTGTTCGTCCGTAAGTCTGTTTGTCCGTGCGTCTTTTTGTCTGTGCGTCTGTTCGTTCATGCGTCTATTCGTCCGTGCATCTGTTTGTCCGTGCGTCTGTTCGTCCGTGCGTCTGTTCGTCCATTTGTCTGTTCGTCCATGCGTCTGTTCATTCGGATGTCTGTTCGTCCTTGCGTCTTTTCGTCCGTGCGTCTGTTCGTCTGTGCGTCTGTTCGTCCGTGCGACTTTTCTTCCGTGCGTCTGTTCGTCCGTGCGTCTCTTCGCCTGTGCGTCTATTCGTCCGTGCGTCTGTACGTCCATGCATCTGTTCATCCGTGCGTCTGTTCGTCTGTGCGTCTGTTCGTCCATGCGTCTGTTCATCCGTGCGTCTGTTCGACCGTGCGTCTGTTCTTCCGTGCGTCTGTTTGTCCGTGCGTCTGTTCATCCGTATGTCTGTTCGTCCGTGCGTCTGTTCGTCCATGCATCTGTTCATCCGTGCGTGTGTTCGTCTGTGCGTCTGTTCGTCCATGAGTCTGTTCATCCGTGCGTCTGTTAGACCGTGCGTCTGTTCGTCCGTGCGTCTGTTTGTCCGTGCGTCTTTTCGTCCGTGCGTCTGTTCGTCCGCGCATCTGTTTGTCCGTGCTACTGTTTGTCCGTGCGTCTGTTAGTCCTTGCGTCTGTTCATCCGTGTGTCTGTTCGTCTGTGCGTCTGTTCGTCCATGCGTCTGTTCATCCGTGCGTCTGTTCAACCGTGCGTCTTTTTGTCCGTGCGTCTGTTAGTCCTTGCGTCTGTTCGTCCATGCGTCTGTACGTCCATGCATCTGTTCATCCGTGCGTCTGTTCGTCTGTGCGTCTGTTCGTCCATGCGTCTGTTCATCCGTGCGTCTGTTCGACCGTGCGTCTGTTCTTCCGTGCGTCTGTTTGTCCGTGCGTCTGTTCATCCGTATGTCTGTTCGTCCGTGCGTCTGTTCGTCCATGCTTCTGTTTATCCGTGCGTCTGTTCGTCTGTGCGTCTGTTCGTCCATGAGTCTGTTCATCCGTGCGTCTGTTAGACCGTGCGTCTGTTCGTCCGTGCGTCTGTTTGTCCGTGCGTCTGTTCGTCCGTGCGTCTGTTCGTCCGCGCATCTGTTTGTCCGTGCGTCTGTTTGTCCACGCGTCTCTTCGTCCATGCGTCTGTTCGTCCGTGCGTCTGTTCACACATGTGTCTGTTTGTCAATGCGTCTGTTCGTCCATGTGTTTTTTTGTCCCTTCATCTGTTCATCCGTGCGTCTGTTCGTCCGTGCGTATGTATGTCCGTGCGTCTGTTCGTCCGTGCGTCTGTTCGACCGTGCGTCTGTTCATCCGTATGTCTGTTCGTCCGTGCGTCTATTCGTCCGTGCGTCTGCTTTTCAGTGCGTCTGTTCGTCTGTGCGTCTGTTCGTCCGTGCGTCTGTTCTTCCGTGCATCTGTTCGTCCATGTTTCTGTTCGTCCGTGCGTCTATTCGTCCGTGCGTCTGTTCGTCCGTGCGTCTGTTTGTCCGTGCGACTGTTTGTCCGTGCGTCTGTTTGTCCGTCCGTCTGTTCGTCTGTGCGTCTGTTTGTTCATGCGTTTGTTGGTCCGTACATCTGTTTGTCCGAACACAACCGTTTTCGAAATTTTTTTTGATGATACCTTTAGGAAATAATTATAATAAGGGCTAAATATTGAATTTAAATACAAATTTGGTGAAATAGTCCGTTTTTGAAACTTTTATTCGATTATACCTCGCTAAAATTACGAAAATAATGGCAAAAAAGGGGAACAAGATTGAAATATCGGTGAAATAATTCGTTTTTTAGTTTTCTTCGGTCATACCTTAATAAAATGACGAAAATTAGGTTCGTCCGTAAGTCTGATCGTGCGAGCGATTGTTCCTTCATGCTTCAGTTCGTCCGTGCGTCTGTTCGTAAGTGTGTCTGTTCGTCAATGCGTCCGTTCGTCCATGATAATTTTTTCCGTGCGTCTGTTCCTCCGTGCGTCTTTTCGTCCATGCGTCTATTCATCCGAGCGACTGTTCAACCGTGCGCCTGTTCGACCCTGCTTCCGTTCTTCCGTGCGTCTGTTCGAATGTGCGTATGTACGTCCGTGCTATTTTCGTCCATGCGTCTGTTCGTCCGTGGGTCTGATCGTTCGTGCCAATATTCGTCCGTGCGTCTGTTCGTCTGTACGTCTGTTTATCCATGCGTCTGTTCATCCGTTTTTCTGTTCGTCTGTGCGAGTTTTTGTCCAAGCGTCTGTTCGTCTGTTCATCTGTTTGCCCGAACAGAACCGTTTTCGAAATTGTTTTCGATCATACCTTTAGAAAATAATGAAAATAAGGGCAAAATATTGGATAAAATATAAATTTGGTGAAATTGTCCGTTTTCGAAATTTTTTTTCAATCATACCTCGCTGAAATTACGAAAATAGGGTCGATAAAGAGAAACATGATTGAAATATCGGTGAATTATTTCGTTTCTTAGCTTTTTTCGATCATACCTTAATAAAATGACGAAAATAAGGTTCGACCGGGCTACTGATCGTCCGAGCGATTGTTCCTTCATGCTTCAGTTCGTCCGTGCGTCTGTTCGTCCGTGCGACTACTCGTCTGTGCGTCTATTCGTCCATGCGACTGTTCATCCGTACATCTATTTCTCCACACAGAACTAATTTCGAACATTTTTTTGATCATAGCTTGAGAAAATAACGAACATAAGGGCGAAATAGTAGATAAAAATTGAAATTTCAGTGACAATATACATTTTCGAAACCTTTTTCTATCATACCTCCATAAAATGACGAAAAAATAGGGGAAAATAGATGAACTAGATTGAAATATCGGTGAATTCATTCGTTTTTTACCATATTTAGATCAAACCTCAATAAAAGGACGAAAATAAGGTTCGTCCGTGCGTCTGTTCGTCCGAATGTCTGTTCGTCCGTTAGTCTGTCATCCGTTCGACTATTCGTCCGTGCGTCTGTTCGTTCTTTCGTCTGTTCGTCCGAGCGTCTGTTCATCCGTGCGTCTGTTTGTCCGTTCGTGTGTTCGTCCGTGCGTCTGTTTGTCTGTGCGTCGGTTCGTCCGTGCGTCTGTTCGTCCGTGCGTCTGTTCGTTCGTGCGTGTGTTCGTCCGTGCGTCTGTTCGTCCGTGCGTCTGTTCGTCCGTGCGTCTGTTCGTCCGTGCGTCTGTTCGTCCGTGCGTCTTTTCTTCCGTGCGTCTGTTCGTCCGTGCGTCTGTTTGCCTGTGCGTCTGTTCGTCCGTGCGTCTGTACGTCCGTGCGTCTGTTCGTCCGTGCGTCTGTTCGTCCGTGCGTCTGTTCGTCCATGCGTATGTTCATCCGTGCGTCTGTTCTTCCGTGCGTCTGTTCATCCGTATGTCTGTTCGTCCGTGCGTCTGTTCGTCCGTGCGTCTGTTCGTCCGTGCGTTTGTTCATCCATGCGTCTGTTCATCCGTTCGTCTGTTCGTCTGTGCGTGTTTTTGTCCATGCGTCTGTTCGTCAAACAGATGAAGATCTGTTTGTCCGAACAGAACCGTTTTCAAAATTTTTTTCGGTCATACCTTTAGAAAATAATAAAAATAAGGGCAAAATATTGGATTAAATATAAATTTGGTGAAATTGTCCGATTTAGAAATTTTTTTCCGATCATACGTCGCTACAATTACGAAAATAGGGGCGATTAAGAGAAACAAGATTGAAATATCGGTGAATTATTTCGTTTCATAGCTTCTTACGATCAAACCTTAAAAAAATGACGAATATAAGGTTCGACCGGGCGTCAGATCATCCAAGCGATTTTTCTTTCATGATTCAGTTCGTATGTGCGTCTGTTCGTCCATGCGTTTGTTCATCCGTACATCTGTTTCTCCAAACAGAATCAATTTCGAACCTTATTTGATCATAGTTTGAGAAAATAACGAATATAATGGCGAAATAGTGGATAAAAATTGAAATTTCGGTGACAATATACATTTTCGAAACTTTTTTTAATCATACATCTCTAAAATGACAAAAAGTAAGGGATAAATAGATGATCAAGATTGAAATATCGGTGTATTCATTTTTTTTACCATATTTAGATCATACCTCGATAAAATGACGAAAATAAGGTTCGTCCGTGCGTCTGTTCGTCCGTGCATCTGTTTGTTCGTGTGTCAGTTCGTCCGAGCGTCAGTTCATCCGTGCGTCTGTTCGTCCGTGAGTCTGTTCGTCCGTGCGTGTTTTTGTCCGTGCATCTGTTCGTCCTTGCTTCTGTTCGTCCGTGCGTCTGTTCGTCCGTGCGTCTGTTCGTCCGTGCGTCTGTTTGTCCATGCGTCTTTTTGTTTGTGCGTCTGTTCATTCATGCGTCTGTTCGTCCATGCATCTGTTTGTCCGTGCGTCTGTTCGTCCGTGCGTCTGTTCGTCCGTTTGTCTGTTCGTCCATGCGTCTGTTTATCCGTATGTCTGTTCGTCCTTGCGTCTGTTCGTCCGTGAGTCTGTTCGTCCGTGCGACTGTTTGTCCGTGCGTCTGTTCGTTCGTGCGTCTATTCCTCCGTGCGTCTGTTCGTCCGTGCGTCTGTTCATCCGTGCGTCTGTTTGTCCGTGCGTCTGTTTGTCTGTGCGTCTGTTCGTCCATGCGTCTGTTCGTCCGTGCATCTGTTTGTCCGTGCGTCTGTTCGTCCGTGCGTCTGTTCGTCCGTGCGTCTGTTCGTCCATGCGTCTGTTCATCAGGATGTCTGTTCGTCCGTGCGTCTGTTCGTCCGTGCGTCTGTTCGTCTGTTCGTCCGTGCGTCTGTTCACCTGTGCGTCTGTTCGTCCGTGCGTCTGTACGTCCGTGCGTCTGTTCGTCCGTGCGTCTGTTCGTCCGTGCGTCTGTTCGTCCATGCGTATGTTCATCCGTGCGTCTGTTCATCCGTATGTCTGTTCGTCCGTGCGTCTGTTCATCCGTGCGTCTGTTCGACCGTGCGTCTATTCGTCCGTGCGTCTGTTTGTCCGTGCGTCTGTTCGTCCGTGCGTCTGTTCGTCCGCGCATCTGTTTGTCCGTGCGTCTGTTTGTCCGTGCGTCTGTTCGTCCTTGCGTCTGTTCGTCCATGCGTCTGTTCGTCCATAAGTCTGTTCATCCGTGCGTCTGTTCGACCGTGCGTCTGTTCGTCCGTGCGTCTGTTCGTCCGTGCGTCTGTTCGTCCGTGCGTCTGTTTGTCCGTGCGTCTGTTCGTCCGCGCATCTGTTTGTCCCTGCGTCTGTTTATTCGTGCCTCTGTTCGTAATTGCGTCTGTTCGTCCGTGCGTCTGTTCGTCCATGTATCTGTTCATCCGTGCGTCTGTTTCTCCAAACAGAATCAATTTCGAACCTTATTTGATCATAGTTTGAGAAAATAACGAATATAATGGCGAAATAGTGGATAAAAATTGAAATTTCGGTGACAATATACATTTTCGAAACTATTTTGAATCATACATCTCTAAAATGACGAAAAGTAAGGGATAAATAGATGATCAAGATTGAAATATCGGTGTATTCATTTTTTTTACCATATTTAGATCATACCTCGATAAAAGGACGAAAATAAGGTTCGTCCGTGCGTCTGTTCGTCCGTGAGTTTGTTCGTCCGTGCATCTGTTTGTCCGTGCGTCTGTAACCCCGTGCATCTGTTCGTTCATGCGTATGTTCGTCCGAGCGTCTGTTCATCCGTGCGTCTGTTCGTCCGTGCGTGTGTTCGTCCGTGCGTCTGTTTGTCCGTGCGTCTGTACGTCCGTGCGTCTGTTTGTCCATGCGTCTGTTCGTCCGTGCGTCTGTTCGTCCGTGCGTCTGTTCGTCCGTACATCTGATTGTCTGAACAGAACCAATGTCGAACATTTTCGATCATAACTTGAGAAAAATAACGAAAATAAGAGCGAAATAATGTTTAAAAAATGAAATTTCAGTGAAATTATCCATTTTCGAAACTTTTTTCGATCATACCTCTCTAATATGACGAAAAAAAAGGGTGAAATAGATGAACAAGATTGAAATATTGTTAAATTCATTTGTTATTTTACCTTTTTTAGATCATATCTCGATAGAAAGACGAAAATAAGGTTCGTCCGTTCGTCTGTTCGTCTGTGCGTCTGTTCGTCCGTGCGTCTGTTCGTCCGTGCGTCTGATCGTCCGTGCGTCTTTTTTTCCGTGCGTCTGTTTGTCCGTGCGACTGTTCATCCGAACGTCTGTTCGTCCGTGCGTCTGTTCGTCCGTGCGTCTGTTCGTCCATGTTTCTGTTCGTCCGTGCGTCTATTCGTCCGTGCGTCTGTTCGTCCGTGCGTCTGTTTGTCCGTGCGACTGTTTGTCCGAGCGTCAGTTCATCCGTGCGTCTGTTCGTCCGTGAGTCTGTCCGTACGTGCGTCTGTTCGTCCGTGCGTCTGTTCATCCGTGCGTCTGTTCATCCGTGCGTCTGTTTGTCCGTGCGTCTGTTTGTCTGTGCGTCTGTTCGTCCATGCGTCTGTTCGTCCGTGCATCTGTTTGTCCGTGCGTCTTTTCGTCCGTGCGTCTGTTCGTCCGTGCCTCTGTTCGTCCATGCGTCTGTTCATCCGTATGTCTGTTCGTCCGTGCGTCTGTTCGTCCGTGCGTCTGTTCGTCTGTGCGTCTGTTCGTCCGTGCGTCTTTTCTTCCGTGCGTCTGTTCGTCCGTGCGTCTGTTCGCCTGTGCGTCTGTTCGTCCGTGCGTCTGTTCGTCCGTTCATCTGTTTGTCCGAACAGAACCAATTTCGAACATTTTTTTTGATCATAGCTCGAGAAATTAACGAGCATAAGGGCGAAATGTTGGATAAAAATTGAAATTTTGGTGACATTATCCATTTTCGCAACTTTTTTCAATCATACCTCTCTAAAATGTTTAAATACAAGGAGGAAATAAATGAACAAGAATGAAATATCGGTGAGTTCATTCGTTTTTTACCTTTTTTAGATCATAACTCGATAAAATGACGAAAATAAAGTTCGTCCTTGCGTCTGATCGTCCGTGCGTTTGTTCGTCCGTGCATCTTTTCGTTCGTGTGGTAGTTCGTCCGAGTGTCAGTTCATCCGTGCGCCTGTTCGTCCGTGAGTCTGTTCCTCCGTGCGTGTTTTTGTCCGTGCATCTGTTCGTCCGTGCGTCTGTTCGTCCGTGTGTCTGTTCGTCCGTTCGTCTGTTCGTCCGTAAGTCTGTTTGTCCGTGCGTCTTTTTGTCCGTGCGTCTGTTCGTCCGTGCGTCTGTTCGTCCGTTTGTCTGTTCGTCCATGCGTCTGTTCATCCGTATGTCTGTTCGTCCTTGCGTCTGTTCGTTCATGCGTCTATTCGTCCGTGCATCTGTTTGTCCGTGCGTCTGTTCGTCCGTGCGTCTGTTCGTCCGCTTGTCTGTTCGTCCATGCGTCTGTTCATCCGTATGTCTGTTCGTCCTTGCGTCTGTTCGTCCGTGCGTCTGTTCGTCTGTGCGTCTGTTCGTCCGTGCGACTTTTCTTCCGTGCGTCTGTTCGTCCGTGCATCTGTTCGCCTGTGCGTCTATTCGTCCGTGAGTCTGTACGTCCATGCATCTGTTCATCCGTGCGTCTGTTCGTCTGTGCGTCTGTTCGTCCATGCGTCTGTTCATGCGTGCGTCTGTTCGACCGTGCGTCTGTTCTTTCGTGCGTCTGTTTGTCCGTGCGTCTGTTCATCCGTATGTCTGTTCGTCCGTGCGTCTGTTCGTCCATGCATCTGTTCATCTGTGCGTCTGTTCGTCTGTGCGTCTGTTCGTCCATGAGTCTGTTCATCCGTGCGTCTGTTCGACCGTGCGTCTGTTTGTCCGTGCGTCTGTTTGTCCGTGCGTCTGTTCGTCCGTGCGTCTGTTCGTCCGCGCATCTGTTTGTCCGTGCGTCTTTTTGTCCGTGCGTCTGTTAGTCCTTGCGTCTGTTCGTCCATGCGTCTGTTCGTCCATGCGTCTGTTCATCCGTGCGTCTGTTTGACCGTGCGACTGTTCGTCCGTGCGGCTGTTCGTCCGTGCGTCTGTTCGTCCGTGCGTCTGTTTGTCCGTGCGTCTGTTCATCCGCGCGTCTGTTTGTCCGTGCGTCTGTTCATCCGTGCGTCTGTTCGTCCTTGCGTCTGTTCGTCCGTGCGTTTGTTAGTTAGTACGTCTGTTCGTCCGTGTGTCTGTTCGTCCGTGCGTCTGCTCGCCTGTGCGTCTGTTTTTCCGTGCGTCTTTACGTCTGTGCGTCTGTTCGTCCGTGCGTCTGCTTTTCCGTGCGTTTGTTTGTCCGTGCGTCTGTTCATCCGAACGTCTGTTTGTCCGTGCGTCTTTTCGTCCGTGCGTCTGTTCGTCCGTGCGTCTGTTCGTCCGTAAGTCTGTTTGTCCGTGCGTCTTTTTGTCAGTGCGTCTGTTCATTCATGCGTCTATTCGTCCGTGCATCTGTTTGTCCGTGCGTCTGTTCGTCCGTGCGTCTGTTCGTCTGTTTGTCTGTTCGTCCATGCGTCTGTTCATTCGGATGTCTGTTCGTCCTTGCGTCTTTTCGTCCGTGCGTCTGTTCGTCTGTGCGTCTGTTCGTCCGTGCGACTTTTCTTCCGTGCGTCTGTTCGTCCGTGCGTCTGTTCGCCTGTGCGACTGTTCGTCCGTGCGGCTGTTCGTCCGTGCGTCTGTTCGTCCGTGCGTCTGTTTGTCCGTGCGTCTGTTCATCCGCGCGTCTGTTTGTCCGTGCGTCTGTTCATCCGTGCGTCTGTTCGTCCTTGCGTCTGTTCGTCCGTGCGTTTGTTAGTTAGTACGTCTGTTCGTCCGTGTGTCTGTTCGTCCGTGCGTCTGCTCGCCTGTGCGTCTGTTTTTCCGTGCGTCTTTACGTCTGTGCGTCTGTTCGTCCGTGCGTCTGCTTTTCCGTGCGTTTGTTTGTCCGTGCGTCTGTTCATCCGAACGTCTGTTTGTCCGTGCGTCTTTTCGTCCGTGCGTCTGTTCGTCCGTGCGTCTGTTCGTCCGTAAGTCTGTTTGTCCGTGCGTCTTTTTGTCAGTGCGTCTGTTCATTCATGCGTCTATTCGTCCGTGCATCTGTTTGTCCGTGCGTCTGTTCGTCCGTGCGTCTGTTCGTCTGTTTGTCTGTTCGTCCATGCGTCTGTTCATTCGGATGTCTGTTCGTCCTTGCGTCTTTTCGTCCGTGCGTCTGTTCGTCTGTGCGTCTGTTCGTCCGTGCGACTTTTCTTCCGTGCGTCTGTTCGTCCGTGCGTCTGTTCGCCTGTGCGTCTATTCGTCCGTGCGTCTGTACGTCCATGCATCTGTTCATCCGTGCGTCTGTTCGTCTGTGCGTCTGTTCGTCCATGCGTCTGTTCATCCGTGCGTCTGTTCGACCGTGCGTAAGTTCTTCCGTGCGTCTGTTTGTCCGTGCATCTGTTCATCCGTATGTCTGTTCGTCCGTGCGTCTGTTCGTCCATGCATCTGTTCATCCGTGCGTGTGTTCGTCTGTGCGTCTGTTCGTCCATGAGTCTGTTCATCCGTGCGTCTGTTAGACCGTGCGTCTGTTCAACCGTGCGTCTGTTCGTCCATGCGTCTGTTCGTCAATGCGTCTGTTCATCCGTGTGTCTGTTCGTCTGTGCGTCTGTTCGTCCATGCGTCTGTTCATCCGTGCGTCTGTTCGACCGTGCGTCTGTTTGTCCGTGCGTCTGTTAGTCCTTGCGTCTGTTCGTCCATGCGTCTGTACGTCCATGCATCTGTTCATCCGTGCGTCTGTTCGTCTTTGCGTCAGTTCGTCCATGCGTCTGTTCATCCGTGCGTCTGTTCGACCGTGCGTCTGTTCTTCCGTGCGTCTGTTTGTCCGTGCGTCTGTTCATCCGTATGTCTGTTCGTCCGTGCGTCTGTTCGTCCATGCTTCTGTTTATCCGTGCGTCTGTTCGTCTGTGCGTCTGTTCGTCCATGAGTCTGTTCATCCGTGCGTCAGTTAGACCGTGCGTCTGTTCGTCCGTGCGTCTGTTTGTCCGTGCGTCTGTTCGTCCGTGCGTCTGTTCGACCGCGCATCTGTTTGTCCGTGCGTCTGTTTGTCCGTGCATCTCTTCGTCCATGCGTCTGTTCGTCCGTGTGTTTGTTCACACATGTGTTTGTTTGTCAATGCGTCTGTTCGTCCATCTGTTTTTTTGTCCCTTCATCTGTTCATCTGTGCGTCTGTTCGTCCGTGCGTATGTATGTCCGTGCGTCTGTTCGTCCGTGCGTCTGTTCGACCGTGCGTCTGTTCATCCGTATGTCTGTTCGTCCGTGCGTCTATTCGTCCGTGCGTCTGCTTTTCAGTGCGTCTGTTCGTCTGTGCGTCTGTTCGTCCGTGCATCTGTTCGTCCGTGCGTCTGTTCGTCCATGTTTCTGTTCGTCCGTGCGTCTATTCGTCCGTGCGTCTGTTCGTCCGTGCGTCTGTTTGTCCGTGCGACTGTTTGTCCGTGCGTCTGTTTGTGCGTCCGTCTGTTCGTCTGTGCGTCTGTTTGTTCATGCGTTTGTTGGTCCGTGCATCTGTTTGTCCGAACACAACCGTTTTCGAAATTTTTTTTGATGATACCTTTAGGAAATAATTATAATAAGGGCTAAATATTGAATATAAATACAAATTTGGTGAAATTGTCCGTTTTTGAAACTTTTTTTCGATCATACCTCGCTAAAATTACGGAAATAATGGCAAAAAAGGGGAACAAGATTGAAATATCGGTGAATTAATTCGTTTTTTAGTATTCTTCCGTCATACCTTAATAAAATGACGAAAATTAGGTTCGTCCGTAAGTCTGATCGTGCGAACGATTGTTCCTTCATGCTTCAGTTCGTCCGTGCGTCTGTTCGTAAGTGAGTCTGTTCGTCAATGCGTCCGTTCGTTCATGATAATTTTTTCCGTCGTCTGTTCTTCCGTGCGTCTGTTCGTCCGTGCGTCTATTCATCCGAGCGACTGTTCAACCGTGCGCTTGTTCGACCCTGCATCCGTTCTTCCGTGTGTCCGTTCGTATGTGCGTATGTACGTCCGTGCTATTTTCGTCCATGCGTCTGATCGTACGAGTGATTGTTCTTCCGTGCGTCTTTTTGACCGTGAGACTTTTCGTCCCTGCATCATTTCGTCCTTGCGTCTGTTCGTCCGAGGGTCTGATCGTTCGTGCCAATATTCGTCCGTGCGTCTGTTCGTCCGTGCGTCTGTTCATCCATGCGTCTGTTCATCCGTTCGTTTGTTCGTCTGTGCGTGTTTTTGTCCAAGCGTCTGTTCGTCTGTTCATCTGTTTGCCCGAACAGAACCGTTTTCAAAATTTTTTTCGATCATACCTTTAGAAAATAATGAAAATAAGGGCAATATATTGGATAAAATATAAATTTGGTGAAATTGTCCGTTTTCGAAATTTTTTTTCGATCATACCTCGCTGAAATAACGAAAATAGGGTCGATAAAGAGAAACATGATTGAAATATCGGTGAATTATTTCGTTTCTTAGCTTTTTTCGATCATACCTTAATAAAATGACGAAAATAAGGTTCGACCGGGCGACTGATCGTCCGAGCGATTGTTCCTTCATGCTTCAGTTCGTCCGTGCGTCTGTTCATCCGTGCGACTACTCGTCTGTGCGTCTATGCGTCCATGCGTCTGTTCATCCGTACATCTATTTCTCCACACAGAACTAATTTCGAACATTTTTTGATCATAGTTTGAGAAAATAACGAACATAAGGGCGAAATAGAAGATAAAAATTGAAATTTCAGTGACAATATACATTTTCGAAACCTTTTTCTATCATACCTCCCTAAAATGACGAAATGTTAGGGGAAAATAGATGAACTAGATTGAAATATCGGTGAATTCATTCGTTTTTTACCATATTTAGATCTTACCTCAATAAAAGGACGAAAATAAGGTTCGTCCGTGCGTCTGTTCGTCTCTGAGTTTGTTCGTCCGTGCATCTGTTTGTCCGTGCGTCTGAACGTCCGTACATCTGTTCGTTCATGCGTATGTTCGTCCGAGCGTCTGTTCATCCGTGCGTCTGTTCGTCCGTGCGTCTGTTTGTCCGTGCGTCTGTACGTCCGTGCGTCTGTTTGTCCATGCATCTGTTCGTCCGTGCGTCTGTTCGTCCGTGCGTCTGTTCGTCCGTACATCTGATTGTCTGAACAGAAACAATGTCGAACATTTTCGATCATAGCTTGAGAAAATAACGAAAATAAGAGCGAAATAATGTTTAAAAAATGAAATTTCAGTGAAATTATCCGTTTTCGAAACTTTTTTCGATCATACCTCTCTAATATGACGAAAAAAAAGGGTGAAATAGATGAACAAGATTGAAATATTGTTGAATTCATTTGTTATTTTACCTTTTTTAGATCATACCTCGATAGAATGACGAAAATAAGGTTCGTCCGTGCGTCTGTTTGTCTGTGCGCCTGTTCGTCCGTGCGTCTGTACGTCTGTGCGTCTGTTCATCCGTGCGTCTGTTCGTCCGTGCCTCTTTACGTCCGTGCGTCAGTTCGTCCATGCGTCGCTTCGTCCGTGCGTCTGTTCGTCCGTGCGTCTGTTCGTCCGTGCATCTGTATGTCCTTGCGTCTGTTTGTCCGTGCGTCTGTTCGTCCGTGCGTCTGTTCGTCCGTGCGTCTGTTCGTCCATGCGTCTGTTCATCCGTATGTCTGTTCGTCCGTGCGTCTGTTAGTCCGTGCGTCTGTTCGTCCGTGCGTCTGTTCGTCCGTGCGTCTGTTCGTCCGTGCGTCTGTTCGTCCGTGCGTCTGTTCGTCCGTGCGTCTTTTCTTCCGTGCGTCTGTTCGTCCGTGCGTCTGTTCGCCTGTGCGTCTGTTCGTCCGTGCGTCTGTACGTCCGTGCGTCTGTTCGTCCGTGCGTCTGTTCGTCCGTGCGTCTGTTCGTCCATGCGTATGTTCATCCGTGCGTCTGTTCTTCCGTGCGTCTGTTCATCCGTATGTCTGTTCGTCCGTGCGTCTGTTCGTCCGTGCGTCTGTTCGTCCGTGCGTTTGTTCATCCATGCGTCTGTTCATCCGTTCGTCTGTTCGTCTGTGCGTGTTTTTGTCCATGCGTCTGTTCGTCAAACAGATGAAGATCTGTTTGTCAAAACAGAACCGTTTTCATAATTTTTTTCGGTCATACCTTTAGAAAATAATAAAAATAAGGGCAAAATATTGGATTAAATATAAATTTGGTGAAATTGTCCGATTTAAAAATTTTTTTCCGATCATACGTCGCTACAATTTTGAAAATAGGGGCGATTAAGAGAAACAAGATTGAAATATCGGTGAATTATTTCGTTTCATAGCATTTTACGATCAAACCTTAAAAAAATGACGAATATAAGGTTCGACCGGGCGTCAGTTCATCCAAGCGATTTTTCTTTCATGATTCAGTTCGTATGTGCGTCTGTTCGTCCATGCGTTTGTTCATCCGTACATCTGTTTCTCCAAACAGAATCAATTTCGAACCTTATTTGATCATAGTTTGAGAAAATAACGAATATAATGGCGAAATAGTGGATAAAAATTGAAATTTCGGTGACAATATACATTTTCGAAACTTTTTTTAATCATACATCTCTAAAATGACGAAAAGTAAGGGATAAATAGATGATCAAGATTAAAATATCGGTGTATTCATTTTTTTTACCATATTTAGATCACACCTCGATAAAATGACGAAAATAAGGTTCGTCCGTGCGTCTGTTCGTCCGTGCGTCTGTTCGTCCGTGCATCTGTTTGTTCGTGTGTCAGTTCGTCCGAGCGTCAGTTCATCCGTCCCTCTGTTCGTCCGTGAGTCTGTTCGTCCGTGCGTGTTTTTGTCCGTGCATCTGTTCGTCCCTGCGTCTGTTCGTCCGTGCGTCTGTTCGTTCGTGCGTCTGTTCATCCGTGCGTCTGTTTGTCCATGCGTCTTTTTGTTTGTGCGTCTGTTCATTCATGCGTCTGTTCGTCCATGCATCTGTTTGTCCGTGCGTCTGTTCGTCCGTGCGTCTGTTCGTCCGTTTGTCTGTTCGTCCATGCGTCTGTTTATCCGTATGTCTGTTCGTCCTTGCGTCTGTTCGTCCGTGAGTCTGTTCGTCCGTGCGACTGTTTGTCCGTGCGTCTGTTCGTCCGTGCGTCTGTTCATCCGTGCGTCTGTTTGTCCGTGTGTCTGTTTGTCTGTGCGTCTGTTCGTCCATGCGTCTGTTCGTCCGTGCATCTGTTTGTCCGTGCGTCTGTTCGTCCGTGCGTCTGTTCGTCCGTGCGTCTGTTCGTCCATGCGTCTGTTCATCAGGATGTCTGTTCGTCCGTGCGTCTGTTCGTCCGTGCGTCTGTTCGTCTATGCGTCTGTTCGTCCGTGCGTCTTTTCTTCCGTGCGTCTGTTCGTCCGTGCGTCTTTTCACCTGTGCGTCTGTTCGTCCGTGCGTCTGTACGTCCGTGCGTCTGTTCGTCCGTGCGTCTGTACGTCCGTGCGTCTGTTCGTCCATGCGTATGTTCATCCGTGCGTCTGTTCATCCGTATGTCTGTTCGTCCGTGCGTCTGTTCATCCGTGCGTCTGTTCGTCTGTGCGTCTGTTCGTCCATGTGTCTGTTCATCCGTGCGTCTGTTCGACCGTGCGTCTATTCGTCCGTGCGTCTGTTTGTCCGTGCGTTTGTTCGTCCGTGCGTCTGTTCGTCCGCGCATCTGTTTGTCCGTGCGTCTGTTTGTCCGTGCGTCTGTTCGTCCTTGCGTCTGTTCTTCCATGCGTCTGTTCGTCCATAAGTCTGTTCATCCGTGCGTCTGTTCGTCCGTGCGTCTGTTCGTCCGTGCGTCTGTTCGTCCGTGCGTCTGTTCGTCCGAACATCTGATTGTCTGAACAGAACCAATGTCGAACATTTTCGATCATAACTTGAGAAAAAGTAACGAAAATAAGAGCGAATTAATGTTTAAAAAATGAAATTTCAGTGAAATTATCCATTTTCGAAAATTTTTCGATCATACCTCTCTAATATGACGAAAAAAAAGGGTGAAATAGATGAACAAGATTGAAATATTGTTAAATTCATTTGTTATTTTACCTTTTTTAGATCATACCTCGATAGAATGACGAAAATAAGGTTCGTCCGTGCGTCTGTTTGTCTGTGCACCTGTTCGTCCGTGCATCTGTTCGTTCATGCGTTTGTTCATCCGTACATCTGTTTCTCCAAACAGAACCAATTTCGAACCTTATTTGATCAAAGCTTGAGAAAATAACGAATATAAAGACGAAATAGTGGATAAAAATTGAAATTTCGTTGACAATATACATTTTCGAAACTTTTTTCAATCATACCACTCTAAAATGACGAAAAGTAAGGGATAAATAGATGAACAAGATTGAAATATCGTTGAATTCATTGGTTTTTTACCTTTTTTAGATCATACCTCGATAGCATGACGAAAATAAAGTTCGTCCGTGCGTCTGTTCGTCCATGCGTTTGTTCGTCCATGCATCTGTTCGTTCGTGCGTCTGTTCGTCCGAGCGTCTGTTAATCTGTGCGTCTCTTCGAAAGTGCGACCGTTGTTCCGTGCGTCTGCTCGTCCGAATGTCTGTTCGTCCGTTAGTCTTTCATCCGTTCGACTATTCGTCCGTGCGTCTGTTGGTTCATGCGTCTGTTAGTCCGAGCGTCTGTTCGTCCGTGCGTCTGTTCATCCATGCGTCTGTTCATCCGTTCGTCTGTTCGTCTGTGCGTGTTTTTGTCCATGCGTCTGTTCGTCAAACAGATGAAGATCTGTTTGTCCGAACAGAACCGTTTTCGAAATTTTTTTCGGTCATACCTTTAGAAAATAATAAAAATAAGGGCAAAATATTGGATTAAATATAAATTTGGTGAAATTGTCCGATTTAGAAATTTTTTTCCGATCATACCTCGCTAAAATTACGAAAATAGGGGCGATTAAGAGAAACAAGATTGAAATATCGGTGAATTATTTCGTTTCATAGCTTTTTACGATCAAACCTTAAATAAATGACGAATATAAGGTTCGACCGGGCGTCAGATCGTCCAAGCGATATTTCTTTCATGATTCAGTTCGTATGTGCGTCTGTTCGTCCATGCGTTTGTTCATCCGTGCGTCTGTTTGTCCATGCGTCTTTTTGTTTGTGCGTCTGTTCATTCATGCGTCTGTTCGTCCATGCATCTGTTTGTCCGTGCGTCTGTTCGTCCGTGCGTCTGTTCGTCCGTTTGTCTGTTCGTCCATGCGTCTGTTTATCCGTATGTCTGTTCGTCCTTGCGTCTGTTCGTCCGTGAGTCTGTTCGTCCGTGCGTCTGTTCCTCCGTGCGTCTGTTCACCCGTGCGTCTGTTCATCCGTGCGTCTGTTTGTCCGTGCGTCTGTTTGTCTGTGCGTCTGTTCGTCCATGCGTCTGTTCGTCCGTGCATCTGTTTGTCCGTGCGTCTGTTCGTCCGTGCGTCTGTTCGTCCGTGCGTCTGTTCGTCCATGCGTCTGTTCATCAGGATGTCTGTTCGTCCGTGCGTCTGTTCGTCCGTGCGTCTGTTCGTCTGTGCGTCTGTTCGTCCGTGCGTCTTTTCTTCCGTGCGTCTGTTCGTCCGTGCGTCTTTTCACCTGTGCGTCTGTTCGTCCGTGCGTCTGTACGTCCGTGCGTCTGTTCGTCCGTGCGTCTGTTCGTCCGTGCGTCTGTTCGTCCATGCGTATGTTCATCAGTGCGTCTGTTCATCCGTATGTCTGTTCGTCCGTGCTTCTGTTCATCCGTGCGTCTGTTCGTCTGTGCGTCTGTTCGTCCATGCGTCTGTTCATCCGTGCGTCTGTTCGACCGTGCGTCTATTCGTCCGTGCGTCTGTTTGTCCGTGCGTCTGTTCGTCCGTGCGTCTGTTCGTCCGCGCATCTGTTTGTCCGTGCGTCTGTTTGTCCGTGCGTCTGTTCGTCCTTGCGTCTGTTCTTCCATGCGTCTGTTCGTCCATAAGTCTGTTCATCCGTGCGTCTGTTCGACCGTGCGTCTGTTCGTCCGTGCGTCTGTTCGTCCGTGCGTATGTTCGTCCGTGCGTCTGTTTGTCCGTGCGTCTGTTCGTCCGCGCATCTGTTTGTCCCTGCGTCTGTTTATTCGTGCCTCTGTTCGTAATTGCGTCTGTTCGTCCGTGCGTCTGTTCGTCCATGTTTCTGTTCATCCGTGCGTCTGTTTCTCCAAACAGAATCAATTTCGAACCTTATTTGATCATAGTTTGAGAAAATAACGAATATAATGGCGAAATAGTGGATAAAAATTGAAATTTCGGTGACAATATACATTTTCGAAACTATTTTGAATCATACATCTCTAAAATGACGAAAAGTAAGGGATAAATAGATGATCAAGATTGAAATATCGGTGTATTCATTTTTTTACCATATTTAGATCATACCTCGATAAAAGGACGAAAATAAGGTTCGTCCGTGCGTCTGTTTGTCCGTGAGTTTGTTCGTCCGTGCATCTGTTTGTCCGTGCGTCTGTACCACCGTGCATCTGTTCGTTCATGCGTATGTTCGTCCAAGCGTCTGTTCATCCGTGCGTCTGTTTGTCCGTGCGTCTGTTCGTCCGTGCGTCTGTTCGTCCGTGCGTCTGTTCGTCCGAACATCTGATTGTCTGAACAGAACCAATGTCGAACATTTTCGATCATAACTTGAGAAAAAGTAACGAAAATAAGAGCGAATTAATGTTTAAAAAATGAAATTTCAGTGAAATTATCCATTTTCGAAAATTTTTCGATCATACCTCTCTAATATGACGAAAAAAAAGGGTGAAATAGATGAACAAGATTGAAATATTGTTAAATTCATTTGTTATTTTACCTTTTTTAGATCATACCTCGATAGAATGACGAAAATAAGGTTCGTCCGTGCGTCTGTTTGTCTGTGCACCTGTTCGTCCGTGCATCTGTTCGTCCATGCGTTTGTTCATCCGTACATCTGTTTCTCCAAACAGAACCAATTTCGAACCTTATTTGATCAAAGCTTGAGAAAATTACGAATATAAAGACGAAATAGTGGATAAAAATTGAAATTTCGTTGACAATATACATTTTCGAAACTTTTTTCAATCATACCACTCTAAAATGACGAAAAGTAAGGGATAAATAGATGAACAAGATTGAAATATCGTTGAATTCATTGGTTTTTTACCTTTTTTAGATCATACCTCGATAGCATGACGAAAATAAAGTTCGTCCGTGCGTCTGTTCGTCCATGCGTTTGTTCGTCCATGCATCTGTTCGTTCGTGCGTCTGTTCGTCCGAGCGTCTGTTAATCTGTGCGTCTCTTCGAAAGTGCGACCGTTGTTCCGTGCGTCTGCTCGTCCGAATGTCTGTTCGTCCGTTAGTCTTTCATCCGTTCGACTATTCGTCCGTGCGTCTGTTGGTTCATGCGTCTGTTAGTCCGAGCGTCTGTTTGTCCGTGCGTCTGTTCATCCATGCGTCTGTTCATCCGTTCGTCTGTTCGTCTGTGCGTGTTTTTGTCCATGCGTCTGTTCGTCAAACAGATGAAGATCTGTTTGTCCGAACAGAACCGTTTTCGAAATTTTTTTCGGTCATACCTTTAGAAAATAATAAAAATAAGGGCAAAATATTGGATTAAATATAAATTTGGTGAAATTGTCCGATTTAGAAATTTTTTTCCGATCATACCTCGCTAAAATTACGAAAATAGGGGCGATTAAGAGAAACAAGATTGAAATATCGGTGAATTATTTCGTTTCATAGCTTTTTACGATCAAACCTTAAATAAATGACGAATATAAGGTTCGACCGGGCGTCAGATCGTCCAAGCGATATTTCTTTCATGATTCAGTTCGTATGTGCGTCTGTTCGTCCATGCGTTTGTTCATCCGTACATCTGTTTCTCCAAACAGAACCAATTTCGAACCTTATTTGATCATAGTTTGAGAAAATAACGAAAATAATGGAGAAATAACGGATAAAAATTGAAATTTCGGTGACAATATACATTTTCGAAACTTTTTTCAATCATACATCTCTAAAACGACGAAAAGTAAGGGATAAATAGATGATCAAGATTGAAATATCGGTGTATTCATTTTTTTTACCATATTTAGATCATACCTCGATAACATGACGAAAATAAGGTTCGTCCGTGCGTCTGTTTGTCCGTGCGTGTGTTCGTCCGTGCGCCTGTTCGTCCGTGCGTCTGTACGTCCGTGTGTCTGTTCATCCGTGCGTCTGTTTGTCCGTGCGTCTGTTTGTCTGTGCGTCTGTTCGTCCATGCGTCTGTTCGTCCGTGCATCTGTTTGTCCGTGCGTCTGTTCGTCCGTGCGTCTGTTCGTCCGTGCGTCTGTTCGTCCATGCGTCTGTTCATCCGTATGTCTGTTCGCCTGTGCGTCTGTTCGTCCGTGCGTCTGTACGTCCATGCGTCTGTTCGTCCGTGCGTCTGTTCGTCCGTGCGTCTGTTCGTCCATGCGTATGCTCATCCTTCGCGTCTGTTCTTCCGTGCGTCTGTTCATCCGTATGTCTGTTCGTCAGTTCGTCTGTTCGTCTGTGCGTCTGTTCGTCCGTGCGTCTGTTCGTCTGTGCGTCTGTTTATCCGTGCGACTGTTCGCCCGTGCGTCTGTTCGTCCGTGCGTCTGTTCGTAAGTGCGTCTTTCGTCCATGCGTCTGTTCGTCCGTACATCTGTTTGTCCGAACAAAACCAATTTCGAACATTTTTTTAGATCATAGCTCGAGAAATTAACTAACATAAGTGCGAAATGTTGGATAAAAATTGAAATTTTGGTGACATTATCCATTTTCGCAACTTTTTTCAATCATACCTCTCTAAAATGTCGAAATACAAGGAGGAAATAAATGAACAAGAATGAAATATCGGTGAATTCATTCGTTTTTTACCTTTTTTAGATCATAACTCGATATAATGACGAAAATAAAGTTCGTCCTTGCGTCTGTTCGTCCGTGCGTTTGTTCGTCCGTGCATCTGTTCGTTCGTGTGGTAGTTCGTCCGAGCGTCAGTTCATCCGTGCGTCTGTTCGTCCGTGAGTCTGTTCGTCCGTGCGTCTGCTTTTCAGTGCGTCTGTTCGTCTGTGCGTCTGTTCGTCCGTTCGTCTGTTCGTCCGTGCGGTTGTTCGTCCGTGCGTCTGTTTTTCCGTGCGTCTGTTTGTCCGTGCGTCTGTTCGTCCGCGCATCTGTTTGTCCCTGCGTCTGTTTATTCGTGCCTCTGTTCGTAATTGCGTCTGTTCGTCCGTGCGTCTGTTCGTCCATGTTTCTGTTCATCCGTGCGTCTGTTTCTCCAAACAGAATCAATTTCGAACCTTATTTGATCATAGTTTGAGAAAATAACGAATATAATGGCGAAATAGTGGATAAAAATTGAAATTTCGGTGACAATATACATTTTCGAAACTATTTTGAATCATACATCTCTTAAATGACGAAAAGTAAGGGATAAATAGATGATCAAGATTGAAATATCGGTGTATTCATTTTTTTACCATATTTAGATCATACCTCGATAAAAGGACGAAAATAAGGTTCGTCCGTGCGTCTGTTTGTCCGTGAGTTTGTTCGTCCGTGCATCTGTTTGTCCGTGCGTCTGTACCCCCGTGCATCTGTTCGTTCATGCGTATGTTCGTCCAAGCGTCTGTTCATCCGTGCGTCTGTTCGTCCGTGCGTCTGTTCGTCCGTGCGTCTGTTCGTCCGTGCGTCTGTTCGTCCGAACATCTGATTGTCTGAACAGAACCAATGTCGAACATTTTCGATCATAACTTGAGAAAAAGTAACGAAAATAAGAGCGAATTAATGTTTAAAAAATGAAATTTCAGTGAAATTATCCATTTTCGAAACTTTTTTCGATCATACCTCTCTAATATGACGAAAAAAATGGCTGAAATAGATGAACAAGATTGAAATATTGTTAAATTCATTTGTTATTTTACCTTTTTTAGATCTTACCTCGATAGAATGACGAAAATAAGGTTCGTCCGTGCGTCTGTTTGTCTGTGCACCTGTTCGTCCGTGCATCTGTTCGTCCATGCGTTTGTTCATCCGTACATCTGTTTCTCCAAACAGAACCAATTTCGAACCTTATTTGATCAAAGCTTGAGAAAATAACGAATATAAAGACGAAATAGTGGATAAAAATTGAAATTTCGTTGACAATATACATTTTCGAAACTTTTTTCAATCATACCACTCTAAAATGACGAAAAGTAAGGGATAAATAGATGAACAAGATTGAAATATCGTTGAATTCATTGGTTTTTTACCTTTTTTAGATCATACCTCGATAGCATGACGAAAATAAAGTTCGTCCGTGCGTCTGTTCGTCCATGCGTTTGTTCGTCCATGCATCTGTTCGTTCGTGCGTCTGTTCGTCCGAGCGTCTGTTAATCTGTGCGTCTCTTCGAAAGTGCGACCGTTGTTCCGTGCGTCTGCTCGTCCGAATGTCTGTTCGTCCGTTAGTTTTTCATCCGTTCGACTATTCGTCCGTGCGTCTGTTGGTTCATGCGTCTGTTAGTCCGAGCGTCTGTTCGTCCGTGCGTCTGTTCATCCATGCGTCTGTTCATCCGTTCGTCTGTTCGTCTGTGCGTGTTTTTGTCCATGCGTCTGTTCGTCAAACAGATGAAGATCTGTTTGTCCGAACAGAACCGTTTTCGAAATTTTTTTCGGTCATACCTTTAGAAAATAATAAAAATAAGGGCAAAATATTGGATTAAATATAAATTTGGTGAAATTGTCCGATTTAGAAATTTTTTTCCGATCATACCTCGCTAAAATTACGAAAATAGGGGCGATTAAGAGAAACAAGATTGAAATATCGGTGAATTATTTCGTTTCATAGCTTTTTACGATCAAACCTTAAATAAATGACGAATATAAGGTTCGACCGGGCGTCAGATCGTCCAAGCGATATTTCTTTCATGATTCAGTTCGTATGTGCGTCTGTTCGTCCATGCGTTTGTTCATCCGTACATCTGTTTCTCCAAACAGAACCAATTTCGAACCTTATTTGATCATAGTTTGAGAAAATAACGAAAATAATGGAGAAATAACGGATAAAAATTGAAATTTCGGTGACAATATACATTTTCGAAACTTTTTTCAATCATACATCTCTAAAATGACGAAAAGTAAGGGATAAATAGATGATCAAGATTGAAATATCGGTGTATTCATTTTTTTTACCATATTTAGATCATACCTCGATAACATGACGAAAATAAGGTTCGTCCGTGCGTCTGTTTGTCCGTGCGTGTGTTCGTCCGTGCGCCTGTTCGTCCGTGCGTCTGTACGTCCGTGTGTCTGTTCATCCGTGCGTCTGTTTGTCCGTGCGTCTGTTTGTCTGTGCGTCTGTTCGTCCATGCGTCTGTTCGTCCGTGCATCTGTTTGTCCGTGCGTCTGTTCGTCCGTGCGTCTGTTCGTCCGTGCGTCTGTTCGTCCATGCGTCTGTTCATCCGTATGTCTGTTCGTCCGTGCGTCTGTTCGTCCGTGCGTCTGTTCGTCTGTGCGTCTGTTCGTCCGTGCGTCTTTTCTTCCGTGCGTCTGTTCGTCCGTGCGTCTGTTCGCCTGTGCGTCTGTTCGTCCGTGCGTCTGTACGTCCATGCGTCTGTTCGTCCGTGCGTCTGTTCGTCCGTGCGTCTGTTCGTCCATGCGTATGCTCATCCTTCGCGTCTGTTCTTCCGTGCGTCTGTTCATCCGTATGTCTGTTCGTCCGTGCGTCTGTTC
This sequence comes from Sympetrum striolatum, assembly GCA_947579665.1. Taxonomy (NCBI): domain Eukaryota; kingdom Metazoa; phylum Arthropoda; class Insecta; order Odonata; family Libellulidae; genus Sympetrum; species Sympetrum striolatum. Next base: position 2,603,542 of record CANPUZ010000001.1, on the reverse strand, counting down.
GTCAGTTCGTCTGTTCGTCTGTGCGTCTGTTCGTCCGTGCGTCTGTTCGTCTGTGCGTCTGTTTATCCGTGCGACTGTTCGCCCGTGCGTCTGTTCGTCCGTGCGTCTGTTCGTAAGTGCGTCTTTCGTCCATGCGTCTGTTCGTCCGTACATCTGTTTGTCCGAACAAAACCAATTTCGAACATTTTTTTAGATCATAGCTCGAGAAATTAACGAACATAAGTGCGAAATGTTGGATAAAAATTGAAATTTTGGTGACATTATCCATTTTCGCAACTTTTTTCAATCATACCTCTCTAAAATGTCGAAATACAAGGAGGAAATAAATGAACAAGAATGAAATATCGGTGAATTCATTCGTTTTTTACCTTTTTTAGATCATAACTCGATATAATGACGAAAATAAAGTTCGTCCTTGCGTCTGTTCGTCCGTGCGTTTGTTCGTCCGTGCATCTGTTCGTTCGTGTGGTAGTTCGTCCGAGCGTCAGTTCATCCGTGCGTCTGTTCGTCCGTGAGTCTGTTCGTCCGTGCGTGTTTTTGTCCGTGCATCTGTTCGTCCGTGCGTCTGTTCGTCCGTGCGTCTGTTCGTCCGTGCGTCTGTTCTTCCGTGCGTCTGTTTGTCCGTGCGTATTTTTGTCTGTGCGTCTGTTCGTCCATGCGTCTATTCGTCCGTGCATCTGTTTGTCCGTGCGACTATTCGTCCGTGCGTCTGTTCGTCCGTTTGTCTGTTCGTCCATGCGTCAGTTCATCCGTATGTCTGTTCGTACTTGCGTCTGTTCGTCCGTGCGTCTGTTCGTCTGTGCGTCTGTTCGTCCATGCGACTTTTCTTCCGTGCGTCTGTTCGTCCGTGCGTCTGTTCGTCCGTGCGTCTCTTCGTCCATGCGTCTGTTCGTCCGTGCGTCTGTTCGTTCATGTGTCTGTTTGTCAATGCGTCTGTTCGTCCATGTGTTTTTTTGTCCCTTCATCTGTTCATCCGTGCGTCTGTTCGTCCGTGCGTCTGTTTGTCCGTGCGTCTGTTCGTCCGTGCGTCTGTTCGTCCGTGCGTCTGTTCATCCGTATGTTTGTTCGTCCGTGCATCTATTCGTCCGTGAGTCTGCTTTTCAGTGCGTCTGTTCGTCTGTGCGTCTGTTCGTCCGTTCGTCTGTTCGTCCGTGCGTCTGTTCGTCCGTGCGTCTGTTTTTCCGTGCGTCTGTTTGTCCGTGCGTCTGTTCATCCGAACGTCTGTTCGTCCGTGCGTCTGTTCGTCCGTGCGTCTGTTCGTCCGTGCGTCTTTTCGTCCATGTTTCTGTTCGTCCGTGCGTCTATTCGTCCGTGCGTCTGTTCGTCCATGCGTTTGTTCATCCGTACATCTGTTTTTCCAAACAGAACCAATTTCGAACCTTATTTGATCATAGTTTGAGAAAATAACGAATATAATGGCGAAATAGTGGATAAAAATTGAAATTTCGGTGACAATATACATTTTCGAAACTTTTTTCAATCATACATCTCTAAAATGACGAAAAGTAAGGTATAAATAGATGATCAAGATTGAAATATCGGTGTATTCATTTTTTTTACCATATTTAGATCATACCTCGATAAAATGACGAAAATAAGGTTCGTCCGTGCGTCTGTTCGTCCGTGCGTCTGTTCATCCGTGCGACTGTTCGCCCGTGCGTCTGTTCGTCCGTGCGTCGTTTCGTCTGTGCGTCTGTTCGTCCATGCGTCTGTTCGTCCGTACATCTGTTTGTCCGAATAGAACCAATTTCGAACATTTTTTTTGATCATAGCTCGAGAAATTAACGAACATAAGGGAGAAATGTTGGATAAAAATTGAAATTTTGGTGACATTATCCATTTTCGCAACTTTTTTCAATCATACCTCTATAAAATGTCGAAATACAAGGAGGAAATAAATGAACAAGAATGAAATATCGGTGAATTCATTCGTTTTTTACCTTTTTTAGATCATAACTCGATAAAATGACGAAAATAAACTTCGTCCTTGCGTCTGTTCGTCCGTGAGTCTGATCGTCCGTGCGTGTTTTTGTCCGTGCATCTGTTCGTCCTTGCGTCTGTTCGTCCGTGCGTCTGTTCGTCCGTGCGTCTGTTCGTACGTGCGTCTGTTTGTCCGTGCGTCTTTTTGTTTGTGCGTCTGTTCGTTCATGCGTCTGTTCGTCCATGCATCTGTTTGTCCGTGCGTCTGTTCGTCCGTGCGTCTGTTCGTCCGTTTGTCTGTTCGTCTTTGCGTCTGTTTATCCATATGTCTGTTCGTCCTTGCGTCTGTTCGTCCGTGCGTCTGTTCGTCTGTGCGTCTGTTCGTCCGTGCGACTTTTCTTCCGCGCGTCTGTTCGTCTGTGCGTCTGTTCATCCGTGCGTCTGTTCGACTGTGCGTCTGTTCGTCCATGCGTCTGTTCGACCGTGCATATGTTCTTCCGTGCGTCTGTTCGTCCGTGCGTCTGTTCATCCGTATGTCTTTTCGTCCGTGCGTCTGTTCGTCCATGCGTCTGTTCATCCGTGCGTCTGTTCGACTGTGCGTCTGTTCGTCCATGCGTCTGTTCCACTGTGCGTCTGTTCGACCGTGCGTCTGTTCGTCCGTGCGTCTGTTTGTCCGTGCGTCTGTTCGTCCGTGCGTCTGTTCGTCCACGCATCTGTTTGTCCGTGCGTCTGTTTGTCCGTGCGTCTGTTCGTCCTTGCGTCTGTTCGTCCATGCGTCTGTTCGTCCATGCGTCTGTTCATCCGTGCGTCTGTTCGTCCGTGCGTCTGTTCATCCATGCGTCTGTTCATCCGTGCGTCTGTTCGTCCGTGCGTCTGTTCGTCCATGCGGTTGTTCGTTAGTGCGTCTGTTCGTCCGCGCGTCTGTTCGTCCGTGAGTCTGCTTTTCTGTGCGTCTATTTGTCCGTGCGTCTGTTCATCCGAACGTCTTTTCGTCCGTGCGTCTGTTCGTCCGTGCGTCTGTTCGTCCATGTTTCTGTTGAATCAATGCGTCTGTTCGTCCATGTGTTTTTTTGTCCCTTCGTTATTTCGTCCGTGCGTCTGTTCGTCGGTGCGTCTGTTTGTTCGTGCATCTGTTCGTCCGTGGCTCTGTTCATCCGAGAATCTATTCGTCCGTGCGTCAGTTTGTCTGTGCGACTGTTCGTCCATGCGTTTGTTCGTCCGTACATCTGATTGTCCGAACAGAACCAATGTCAAACGTTTTTTGATCATACCTCTCTAATATGACAAAAAAAGGGGGAAATATATGAACAAGATTGAAATATCGTTGAATTCATTAGTTTGATACCTTTTTTCGACCAAACCTCGATAGCATGACGAAAATAAAGTTCGTCCTTGCGTCTGTTCGTCCGTGCGTTTGTTCGTCCGTGCATCTGTTCGTTCGTGTGGTAGTTCGTTCAAGCGTTAGTTCATCCGTGCGTCTGTTCGTCCGTAAGTCTGTTCGTCCGTGCGTCTGTTTGTCCGTGCGTCTGTTCATCCATACATCTATTTCTCCACACAGAACTAATTTCGAACATTTTTTTGATCATAGCTTGAGAAAATAACGAACATAAGGGCGAAATAGTAGATAAAAAATTGAAATTTCAGTGACAATATACATTTTCGAAACCTTTTTCTATCATACCTCCCTAAAATGACGAAAAGTTAGGGGAAAATAGATGAACTAGATTGAAATATCGGTGAATTCATTCGTTTTTTACCATATTTAGATCATACCTCAAAAAAAGGACGAAAATAAGGTTCGTCCGTGCGTCTGTTCGTCCGTGAGTTTGTTCGTCCGTGCATCTGTTTGTCCGTGCGTCTGTACCCCCGTGCATCTGTTCGTTCATGCGTATTTCGTCCGAGCGTCTGTTCATCCGTGCGTCTGTTCGTCCGTGCATGTGTTCGTCAGTGCGTATGTTCGTCCGTGCGTTTTTTCGTCCGTGCGTCTGTTCGTCCGTACATCTGTTTCTCCAAATAGAACCAATTTCGAACCTTATTTGATCAAAGCTTGAGAATATAACGAATATAAAGACGAAATAGTGGATAAAAATTGAAATTTCGGAGACAAGATACATTTTCGAAACTTTTTTCAATCATACCACTCTAAAATGACGAAAAGTAAGGGATAAATAGATGAACAAGATTGAAATATCGTTGAATTCATTGGTTTTTTACCTTTTTTAGATCATACCTCGATAGCCTGACGAAAATAAAGTTCGTCCGTGCGTCTGTTCGTCCATGCGTTTGTTCGTCCGTGCATCTGTTCGTTCGGGCGTCTGTTCGTCCGAGCGTCTGTTCAACCGTGCGTCTGTTCTTCCGTGCGTCTGTTCGTCCGTGCGTCTGTTCTTACGTATGTCTGTTCGTCCGTGCGTCTGTTCGTCCATGCATCTGTTCATCCGTGCATCTGTTCGTCTGTGCGTCTGTTCGTCCATGCATCTGTTCATCCGTGCGTCTGTTCGACCGTGCGTCTGTTCGTCCGTGCGTCTGTTTGTCCGTGCGTCTGTTCGTCCGTGCGTCTGTTCGTCCGCGCATCTGTTTGTCCGTGCGTCTGTTTGTCCGTGCGTCTGTTCTTCCTTGCGTCTGTTCGTCCATGCGTCTGTTCGGCCATGCGTCTGTTCATCCGTGCGTCTGTTCGACCGTACGACTGTTCGTCCGTGCGGCTGTTCGTCCGTGCGTCTGTTCGTCCGTTCGTCTGTTTGTCCGTGCGTCTGTTCGTCCGCGCATCTGTTTGTACTTGCGTCTGTTTATCTGTGCGTCTGTTCGTCCTTGCGTCTGTTCGTCCGTGCGTCTGTTCGTCCATGCGTCTGTTCATCCGTGCGTCTATTCGTCCGTGCGTCTGTTCATCCATGCGTCTGTTCGTCTGTGCGTCTGTTCGTCCATGCATCTGTTCATCCGTGCGTCTGTTCCACCGTGCGTCTGTTCGTCCGTGCGTCTGTTTGTCCGTGCGTCTGTTCGTCCGTGCGTCTGTTCGTCCGTGCGTCTGTTCGTCCGTGCGTCTGTTCGTCCGTGCGTCTTTTCTTCCGTGCGTCTGTTCGTCCGTGCGTCTGTTTGCCTGTGCGTCTGTTCGTCCGTGCGTGTGTACGTCCGTGCGTCTGTTCGTCCGTGCGTCTGTTCGTCCGTGCGTCTGTTCGTCCATGCGTATGTTCATCCGTGCGTCTGTTCTTCCGTGCGTCTGTTCATCCGTATGTCTGTTCGTCCGTGCGTCTGTTCGTCCGTGCGTCTGTTCGTCCGTGCGTTTGTTCATCCATGCGTCTGTTCATCCGTTCGTCTGTTCGTCTGTGCGTGTTTTTGTCCATGCGTCTGTTCGTCAAACAGATGAAGATCTGTTTGTCCGAACAGAACCGTTTTCAAAATTTTTTTCGGTCATACCTTTAGAAAATGATAAAAATAAGGGCAAAATATTGGATTAAATATAAATTTAGTCAAATTGTCCGATTTAGAAATTTTTTTCCGATCATACCTTGCTAAAATTACGAAAATAGGGGCGATTAAGAGAAACAAGATTGAAATATCGGTGAATTATTTCGTTTCATAGCTTTTTACGATCAAACCTTAAAAAAATGACGAATATAAGGTTCGACCGGGCGTCAGTTCATCCAAACGATTTTTCTTTCATGATTCAGTTCGTATGTGCGTCTGTTCGTCCATGCGTTTGTTCATCCGTACATCTGTTTCTCCAAACAAAATAATTTTCGAACCTTATTTGATCATAGTTTGAGAAAATAACGAATATAATGGCGAAATAGTGGATAAAAATTGAAATTTCGGTGACAATATACATTTTCGAAACTTTTTTTAATCATACATCTCTAAAATGACGAAAAGTAAGGGATAAATAGATGATCAAGATTGAAATATCGGTGTATTCATTTTTTTACCATATTTAGATCATACCTCGATAAAATGACGAAAATAAGGTTCGTCCGTGCGTCTGTTCGTCCGTGCGTCTGTTCGTCCGTGCATCTGTTCGTTCGTGTGTCAGTTCGTCAGAGCGTCAGTTCATCCGTGCGTCTGTTCGTCCGTGCGTCTGTTCGTCCGTGCGTCTGTTCGTCCGTGCGTCTGTTTGTCCGTGCGTCTTTTTGTTTGTGCGTCTGTTCATTCATGCGTCTGTTCGTCCATGCATCTGTTTGTCCGTGCGTCTGTTCGTCCGTGCGTCTGTTCGTCCGTGCGTCTGTTCGTCCGTTTGTCTGTTCGTCCATGCGTCTGTTTATCCGTATGTCTGTTCGTCCTTGCGTCTGTTCGTCCGTGAGTCTGTTCGTCCGTGCGACTGTTTGTCCGTGCGTCTGTTTGTCCGTGCGTCTGTTCCTCCGTGCGTCTGTTCGTCCGTGCGTCTGCTCATCCGTGCGTCTGTTTGTCCGTGCGTCTGTTTGTCTGTGCGTCTGTTCGTCCATGCGTCTGTTCGTCCGTGCATCTATTTGTCCGTGCGTCTGTTCGTCCGTGCGTCTGTTCGTCCATGCGTCTGTTCATCAGGATGTCTGTTCGTCCGTGCGTCTGTTCGTCCGTGCGTCTGTTCGTCTGTGCGTCTGTTCGTCCGTGCGTCTTTTCTTCCGTGCGTATGTTCGTCCGTGCGTCTGTTCACCTGTGCGTCTGTTCGTCCGTGCGTCTGTACGTCCGTGCGTCTGTTCGTCCGTGCGTCTGTTCGTCCGTGCGTCTGTTCGTCCATGCGTATGTTCATCCGTGCGTCTGTTCATCCGTATGTCTGTTCGTCCGTGCGTCTGTTCATCCGTGCGTCTGTTCGTCTGTGCGTCTGTTCGTCCATGCGTCTGTTCATCCGTGCGTCTGTTCGACCGTGCGTCTATTCGTCCGTGCGTCTGTTTGTCCGTGCGTCTGTTCGTCCGTGCGTCTGTTCGTACGCGCATATGTTTGCCCGTGCGTCTGTTTGTCCGTGCGTCTGTTCGTCCTTGCGTCTGTTCGTCCATGCGTCTGTTCGTCCATGCGTCTGTTCATCCGTGCGTCTGTTCGACCGTGCGTCTGTTCGTCCGTGCGTCTGTCCGTCCGTGCGTCTGTTCGTCCGTGCGTCTGTTTGTCCGTGCGTCTGTTCGTCCGCGCATCTGTTTGTCCCTGCGTCTGTTTATTCGTGCCTCTGTTCGTCCTTGCGTCTGTTCGTCCGTGCGTCTGTTCGTCCATGTATCTGTTCATCCGTGCGTCTGTTTCTCCAAACAGAATCAATTACGAACCTTATTTGATCATAGTTTGAGAAAATAACGAATATAATGGCGAAATAGTGGATAAAAATTGAAATTTCGGTGACAATATACGTTTTCGTAACTATTTTGAATCATACATCTCTAAAATGACGAAAAGTAAGGGATAAATAGATGATCAAGATTGAAATATCGGTGTATTCATTTTTTTTACCATATTTAGATCATACCTCGATAGAATGACGAAAATAAGGTTCGTCCGTGCGTCTGATCGTCCGTGCGTCTGTTCGTCCGTGCATCTGTTCGTTCGTATGTCAGTTCGTCCGAGCGTCAGTTCATCCGTGCGTCTGTTCGTCCGTGAGTCTGTTCGTCCGTGCGTGTTTTTGTCCGTGCATCTTTTCGTCCTTGCGTCTGTTCGTCCGTGCGTCTGTTCGTCCGTGCGTCTGTTCGTCCGTGCGTCTGTTTGTCCGTGCGTCTTTTTGTTTGTGCGTCTGTTCATTCATGCATCTGTTCGTCCATGCATCTGTTTGTCCGTGCGTCTGTTCGTCCGTGCCTCTGTTCGTCCGTTTGTCTGTTCGTCCATGCGTCTGTTTATCCGTATGTCTGTTCGTCCTTGCGTCTGTTCGTCCGTGAGTCTGTTCGTCCGTGCGACTGTTTGTCCGAGCGTCTGTTCGTCCGTGCGTCTGTTCGTCCGTGCGTCTGTTCGTCCGTGCGTCTGTTCATCCGTGCGTCTGTTTGTCTGTGCGTCTGTTCGTCCATGCGTCTGTTCGTCCGTGCATCTGTTTGTCCGTGCGTCTGTTTGTCCGTGCGTCTGTTCGTCCGCGCATCTGTTTGTCCCTGCGTCTGTTTATTCGTGCCTCTGTTCGTCCTTGCGTCTGTTCGTCCGTGCGTCTGTTCGTCCATGTATCTGTTCATCCGTGCGTCTGTTTCTCCAAACAGAATCAATTACGAACCTTATTTGATCATAGTTTGAGAAAATAACGAATATAATGGCGAAATAGTGGATAAAAATTGAAATTTCGGTGACAATATACATTTTCGTAACTATTTTGAATCATACATCTCTAAAATGACGAAAAGTAAGGGATAAATAGATGATCAAGATTGAAATATCGGTGTATTCATTTTTTTTACCATATTTAGATCATACCTCGATAGAATGACGAAAATAAGGTTCGTCCGTGCGTCTGATCGTCCGTGCGTCTGTTCGTCCGTGCATCTGTTCGTTCGTATGTTAGTTCGTCCGAGCGTCAGTTCATCCGTGCGTCTGTTCGTCCGTGAGTCTGTTCGTCCGTGCGTGTTTTTGTCCGTGCATCTGTTCGTCCTTGCGTCTGTTCGTCCGTGCGTCTGTTCGTCCGTGCGTCTGTTCGTCCGTGCGTCTGTTTGTCCGTGCGTCTTTTTGTTTGTGCGTCTGTTCATTCATGCGTCTGTTCGTCCATGCATCTGTTTGTCCGTGCGTCTGTTCGTCCGTGCCTCTGTTCGTCCGTTTGTCTGTTCGTCCATGCGTCTGTTTATCCGTATGTCTGTTCGTCCTTGCGTCTGTTCGTCCGTGAGTCTGTTCGTCCGTGCGACTGTTTGTCCGAGCGTCTGTTCGTCCGTGCGTCTGTTCGTCCGTGCGTCTGTTCGTCCGTGCGTCTGTTCATCCGTGCGTCTGTTTGTCTATGCGTCTGTTCGTCCATGCGTCTGTTCGTCCGTGCATCTGTTTGTCCGTGCGTCTGTTCGTCCGTGCGTCTGTTCGTCCGTGCGTCTGTTCGTCCATGCGTCTGTTCATCCATATGTCTGTTCGTCCGTGCGTCTGTTCGTCCGTGCGTCTGTTCGTCTGTACGTCTGTTCGTCCGTGCGTCTTTCTTCCGTGCGTCTGTTCGTCCGTGCGTCAGTTCGCCTGTGCGTCTGTTCGTCCTTGCGTCTGTACGTCCGTGCGTCTGTTCGTCCGTGCGTCTGTTCGTCCGTGCGTCTGTTCGTCCATGCGTATGTTCATCCGTGCGTCTGTTCATCCGTATGTCTGTTCGTCCGTGCGTCTGTTCATCCGTGCGTCTGTTCGTCTGTGCGTCTGTTCGTCCGCGCGTCTGTTCATCCGTGCGTCTGTTCGACCGTGCGTCTATTCGTCCGTGCGTCTGTTCGTCCGTGCGTCTGTTCGTCCGCGCATCTGTTTGTCCGTGCGTCTGTTTGTCCCTGCGTCTGTTCGTCCTTGCGTCTGTTCGTCCATGAGTCTTTTCGTCCATGCGTCTGTTCATCCGTGCGTCTTTTCGACCGTGCGTCTGTTCGTCCGTGCGTCTGTTCGTCCGTGCGTCTGTTCGTCCATGCGTCTGTTTGTCCGTGCGTCTGTTCGTCCGCGCATCTGTTTGTCCCTGCGTCTGTTTATTCGTGCGTCTGTTCGTCCTTGCGTCTGTTCGTCCGTGCGTCTGTTCGTCCTTGCGTCTGTTCGTCCATGAGTCTTTTCGTCCATGCGTCTGTTCATCCGTGCGTCTTTTCGACCGTGCGTCTGTTCGTCCATGCGTCTGTTTGTCCGTGCGTCTGTTCGTCCGCGCATCTGTTTGTCCCTGCGTCTGTTTATTCGTGCGTCTGTTCGTCCTTGCGTCTGTTCGTCCGTGCGTCTGTTCGTCCGTGCGTCTGTTCGTCCGTGCGTCTGTTCGTCCATGCGTCTGTTTGTCCGTGCGTCTGTTCGTCCGCACATCTGTTTGTCCCTGCGTCTGTTTATTCGTGCGTCTGTTCGTCCTTGCGTCTGTTCGTCCGTGCGTCTGTTCGTCCTTGCGTCTGTTCGTCCGTGCGTCTGTTCGTCCATGCGTCTGTTCGTCCGCGCATCTGTTTGTCCCTGCGTCTGTTTATTCGTGCGTCTGTTCGTCCTTGCGTCTGTTCGTCCGTGCGTCTGTTCGTCCTTGCGTCTGTTCGTCCATGAGTCTTTTCGTCCATGCGTCTGTTCATCCGTGCGTCTTTTCGACCGTGCGTCTGTTCGTCCATGCGTCCTTTTTGTCCGTGCGTCTGATCGTCCGCGCATCTGTTTGTCCCTGCGTCTGTTTATTCGTGCGTCTGTTCGTCCTTGCATCTGTTCGTCCGTGCGTCTGTTCGTCCGTGCGTCTGTTCGTCCGTGCGTCTGTTCGTCCATGCGTCTGTTTGTCCGTGCGTCTGTTCGTCCGCGCATCTGTTTGTCCCTGCGTCTGTTTATTCGTGCGTCTGTTCGTCCTTGCGTCTGTTCGTCCGTGCGTCTGTTCGTCCATGCATCTGTTCATCCGTGCGTCTATTCGTCCGTGCTTCTGTTCGTCCATGCGTTTGTTCGTTAGTGCGTCTGTTCGTCCGTTTGTCTGTTCGTCCGTGCGTCTGTTCGCCTGTGCGTCTGTTTGTCCGTGCGTCTTTACGTCTGTGCGTCTGTTCGTCTGTGCGTCTGTTCGTCCGTGCGTCTGCTTTTCCGTTCGTCTATTTGTCCGTGCGTCTGTTCATCCGAACTTCTGTTCGTCCGTGCGTCTGTTCGTCCGTGCGTCTGTTCGTCCGTGCGTCTGTTCGTCCATGCGTCTGTTCGTCCATGCGTCTGCTTTTCAGTGCGTCTGTTCGTCTGTGCGTCTGTTCGTCCGTGCGTCTCTTCGTCCGTGCGTCTGTTCGTCCGTGCGTCTGTTCGTCCGTGCGTCTGTTCATCCGTATGTCTGTTCGTCCGTGCGTCTATTCGTCCGTGCGTCTGCTTTTCAGTGCGTCTGTTCGTCTGTGCGTCTGTTCGTCCGTGCGTCTGTTCGTCCGTGCGTCTGTTCGTCCGTGCGTCTGTTTTTCCGTGCTTCTGTTTCTCCGTGCGTCTGTTCATCTGAACGTTTGTTCGTCCGTGCGTCTGTTCGTCCGTGCGTCTGTTCGTCCGTGCGTCTGTTCGTCCATGTTTCTGTTCGTCCGTGCGTCTATTCGTCCGTGCGTCTGTTCGTCCGTGCGTTTGTTTGTCCGTGCGACTGTTTGTCCGTGCGTCTGTTTGTCCGTCCTTCTGTTCGTCTGTGCGTCTGTTTGTACATGCGTTTGTTGGTCCGTACATCTGTTTGTCCGAACACAACCGTTTTCGAAATTTTTTTGATCATACCTATAGGAAATAATTATAATAAGGGCTAAATATTGAATATAAATACAAATTTGGTGAAATTGTCCGTTTTTGAAACTTTTTTTCGATCATACCTCGCTAAAATTACGAAAATAATGGCAAAAAAGGGGAACAAGATTGAAATATCGGCGAATTTATTCGTTTTTTAGTTTTCTTCGGTCATACCTTAATAAAATGACGAAAATAAGGTTCGTCCGTGCGTCTGTTAGTCCGTGCGTCTGTTCGTCCGTGCATCTGTTCGTTCTTGTGACAGTTCGTCCGAGCGTCAGTTCATCCGTGCGTCTGTTCGTCCGTGAGTCTGTTCGTCATTGCGTCTGATTGTCCGTGCGTCTGTTCGTCCGTGCGTTTGTTCGTCCGTGCGTCTGTTCGTCCGTGCGTCTGTTCATCCGTGCGTCTGTTTGTGCGTGCGTCTGTTTGTCTTTGCGGCTGTTCGTCCATGCGTCTGTTCGTCCTTGCATCTTTTTGTCCGTGCGTCTGTTCGTCCGTGCGTCTGTTCGTCCGTGCGGCTGTTCGTCCATGCGTCTGTTCATCCGTATGTCTGTTCTTCCGTGCGTCTGTTCATCCGTTTGTCTGTTCGTCCGTGCGTCTGTTCGTCAGTGCGTCTGTTCGTCTGTGCGTCTGTTCGTCCGTGCGTCTGTTCGTCTGTGCGTTTGTTCATCCGCGCGACTGTTCGCCCGTGCGTCTGTTCGTCCGTGCGTCTGTTCGTCCGTTCATCTGTTTGTCCGAACAGAACCAATTTCGAACATTTTTTTTGATCATAGCTCGAGAAATTAACGAGCATAAGGGCGAAATGTTGGATAAAAATTGAAATTTTGGTGACATTATCCATTTTCGCAACTTTTTTCAATCATACCTCTCGAAAATGTTTAAATACAAGGAGGAAATAAATGAACAAGAATGAAATATCGGTGAGTTCATTCGTTTTTTACCTTTTTTAGATCATAACTCGATAAAATGACGAAAATAAAGTTCGTCCTTGCGTCTGATCGTCCGTGCGTTTGTTCGTCCGTGCATCTGTTCGTTCGTGTGGTAGTTCGTCCGAGCGTCAGTTCATCCGTGCGTCTGTTCGTCCGTGAGTCTCTTCGTCCGTGCGTGTTTTTGTCCGTGCATCTGTTCGTCCGTGCGTCTGTTCGTCTGTGCGTCTGTTCGTCCGTGCGTCTGTTCGTCCGTAAGTCTGTTTGTCCGTGCGTCTTTTTATCTGTGCGTCTGTTCGTTCATGCGTCTATTCGTCCGTGCATCTGTTTGTCCGTGCGTCTGTTCGTCCGTGCGTCTATTCGTCCGTTTGTCTGTTCGTCCGTGCGTCTGTTCATCCGTATGTCTGTTCGTCCTTGCGTCTGTTCGTCCGTGCGTCTGTTCGTCTGTGCGTCTGTTCGTCCGTGCGACTTTTCTTCCGTGCGTCTGTTCGTCCGTGCATCTGTTCGCCTGTGCGTCTATTCGTCCGTGAGTCTGTACGTCCATGCATCTGTTCATCCGTGCGTCTGTTCGTCTGTGCGTCTGTTCGTCCATGCGTCTTTTCATCCGTGCGTCTGTTCGACCGTGCGTCTGTTCTTTCGTGCGTCTGTTTGTCCGTGCGTCTGTTCATCCGTATGTCTGTTCGTCCGTGCGTCTGTTCGTCCATGCATCTGTTCATCTGTGCGTCTGTTCGTCTGTGCGTCTGTTCGTCCATGAGTCTGTTCATCCGTGCGTCTGTTCGACCGTGCGTCTGTTTGTCCGTGCGTCTGTTTGTCCGTGCGTCTGTTCGTCCGTGCGTCTGTTCGTCCGCGCATCTGTTTGTCCGTGCGTCTGTTTGTCCGTGCGTCTGTTAGTCCTTGCCTCTGTTCGTCCATGCGTCTGTTCGTCCGTGCGTCTGTTCATCCGTGCGTCTGTTCGACCGTGCGACTGTTCGTCCGTGCAGCTGTTCGTCCGTGCGTCTGTTCGTCCGTGCGTCTGTTTGTCCGTGCGTCTGTTCATCCGCGCGTCTGTTTGTCCGTGCGTCTGTTCATCCGTGCGTCTGTTCGTCCTTGCATCTGTTCGTCCGTGCGTCTGTTCGTCCATACGTCTATTCGTCCGTGCGTCTGTTCGTCCATGCGTTTGTTAGTTAGTACGTCTGTTCGTCCGTGTGTCTGTTCGTCCGTGCGTCTGCTTGCCTGTGCGTCTGTTTTTCCGTGCGTCTTTACGTCTGTGCGTCTGTTCGTCCGTGCGTCTGCTTTTCCGTGCGTTTGTTTGTCCGTGCGTCTGTTCATCCGAACGTCTGCTTGTCCGTGCGTCTTTTCGTCCGTGCGTCTGTTCGTCCGTGCGTCTCTTAGTCCATGCGTCTGTTCGTCCGTAGGTCTGTTCGTCCATGTGTCTGTTTGTCAATGTGTCTGTTCGTCCATGTGTTTTTTTGTCCCTTCATCTGTTCATCCGTGCGTCTGTTCGTCCGTGCGTCTGTTTGTCCGTGCGTCTGTTCGTCCGTGCGTCTGTTCGTCCGTAAGTCTGTTTGTCCGTGCGTCTTTTTGTCTGTGCGTCTGTTCGTTCATGCGTCTATTCGTCCGTGCATCTGTTTGTCCGTGCGTCTGTTCGTCCGTGCGTCTGTTCGTCCATTTGTCTGTTCGTCCATGCGTCTGTTCATTCGGATGTCTGTTCGTCCTTGCGTCTTTTCGTCCGTGCGTCTGTTCGTCTGTGCGTCTGTTCGTCCGTGCGACTTTTCTTCCGTGCGTCTGTTCGTCCGTGCGTCTCTTCGCCTGTGCGTCTATTCGTCCGTGCGTCTGTACGTCCATGCATCTGTTCATCCGTGCGTCTGTTCGTCTGTGCGTCTGTTCGTCCATGCGTCTGTTCATCCGTGCGTCTGTTCGACCGTGCGTCTGTTCTTCCGTGCGTCTGTTTGTCCGTGCGTCTGTTCATCCGTATGTCTGTTCGTCCGTGCGTCTGTTCGTCCATGCATCTGTTCATCCGTGCGTGTGTTCGTCTGTGCGTCTGTTCGTCCATGAGTCTGTTCATCCGAGCGTCTGTTAGACCGTGCGTCTGTTCGTCCGTGCGTCTGTTTGTCCGTGCGTCTTTTCGTCCGTGCGTCTGTTCGTCCGCGCATCTGTTTGTCCGTGCTGCTGTTTGTCCGTGCGTCTGTTAGTCCTTGCGTCTGTTCATCCGTGTGTCTGTTCGTCTGTGCGTCTGTTCGTCCATGCGTCTGTTCATCCGTGCGTCTGTTCAACCGTGCGTCTGTTTGTCCGTGCGTCTGTTAGTCCTTGCGTCTGTTCGTCCATGCGTCTTTACGTCCATGCATCTGTTCATCCGTGCGTCTGTTCGTCTGTGCGTCTGTTCGTCCATGCGTCTGTTCATCCGTGCGTCTGTTCGACCGTGCGTCTGTTCTTCCGTGCGTCTGTTTGTCCGTGCGTCTGTTCATCCGTATGTCTGTTCGTCCGTGCGTCTGTTCGTCCATGCTTCTGTTTATCCGTGCGTCTGTTCGTCTGTGCGTCTGTTCGTCCATGAGTCTGTTCATCCGTGCGTCTGTTAGACCGTGCGTATGTTCGTCCGTGCGTCTGTTTGTCCGTGCGTCTGTTCGTCCGTGCGTCTGTTCGTCCGCGCATCTGTTTGTCCGTGCGTCTGTTTGTCCACGCGTCTCTTCGTCTATGCGTCTGTTCGTCCGTGCGTCTGTTCACACATGTGTCTGTTTGTCAATGCGTCTGTTCGTCCATGTGTTTTTTTGTCCCTTCATCTGTTCATCCGTGCGTCTGTTCGTCCGTGTGTATGTATGTCCGTGCGTCTGTTCGTCCGTGCGTCTGTTCGACCGTGCGTCTGTTCATCCGTATGTCTGTTCGTCCGTGCGTCTATTCGTCCGTGCGTCTGCTTTTCAGTGCGTCTGTTCGTCTGTGCGTCTGTTCGTCCGTGCGTCTGTTCGTCCGTGCATCTGTTCGTCCATGTTTCTGTTCGTCCGTGCGTCTATTCGTCCGTGCGTCTGTTCGTCCGTGCGTCTGTTTGTCCGTGCGACTGTTTGTCCGTGCGTCTGTTTGTCCGTCCGTCTGTTCGTCTGTGCGTCTGTTTGTTCATGCGTTTGTTGGTCCGTACATCTGTTTGTCCGAACACAACCGTTTTCGAAATTTTTTTTGATGATACCTTTAGGAAATAATTATAATAAGGGCTAAATATTGAATTTAAATACAAATTTGGTGAAATAGTCCGTTTTTGAAACTTTTATTCGATTATACCTCGCTAAAATTACGAAAATAATGGCAAAAAAGGGGAACAAGATTGAAATATCGGTGAAATAATTCGTTTTTTAGTTTTCTTCGGTCATACCTTAATAAAATGACGAAAATTAGGTTCGTCCGTAAGTCTGATCGTGCGAGCGATTGTTCCTTCATGCTTCAGTTCGTCCGTGCGTCTGTTCGTAAGTGTGTCTGTTCGTCAATGCGTCCGTTCGTCCATGATAATTTTTTCCGTGCGTCTGTTCCTCCGTGCGTCTTTTCGTCCATGCGTCTATTCATCCGAGCGACTGTTCAACCGTGCGCCTGTTCGACCCTGCTTCCGTTCTTCCGTGCGTCTGTTCGAATGTGCGTAAGTACGTCCGTGCTATTTTCGTCCATGCGTCTGTTCGTCCGTGGGTCTGATCGTTCGTGCCAATATTCGTCCGTGCGTCTGTTCGTCTGTGCGTCTGTTTATCCATGCGTCTGTTCATCCGTTTTTCTGTTCGTCTGTGCGAGTTTTTGTCCAAGCGTCTGTTCGTCTGTTCATCTGTTTGCCCGAACAGAACCGTTTTCGAAATTGTTTTCGATCATACCTTTAGAAAATAATGAAAATAAGGGCAAAATATTGGATAAAATATAAATTTTGTGAAATTGTCCGTTTTCGAAATTTTTTTTCAATCATACCTCGCTGAAATTACGAAAATAGGGTCGATAAAGAGATACATGATTGAAATATCGGTGAATTATTTCGTTTCTTAGCTTTTTTCGATCATACCTTAATAAAATGACGAAAATAAGGTTCGACCGGGCGACTGATCGTCCGAGCGATTGTTCCTTCATGCTTCAGTTCGTCCGTGCGTCTGTTCGTCCGTGCGACTACTCGTCTGTGCGTCTATTCGTCCATGCGACTGTTCATCCGTACATCTATTTCTCCACACAGAACTAATTTCGAACATTTTTTTGATCATAGCTTGAGAAAATAACGAACATAAGGGCGAAATAGTAGATAAAAATTGAAATTTCAGTGACAATATACATTTTCGAAACCTTTTTCTATCATACCTCCATAAAATGACGAAAAAATAGGGGAAAATAGATGAACTAGATTGAAATATCGGTGAATTCATTCGTTTTTTACCATATTTAGATCAAACCTCAATAAAAGGACGAAAATAAGGTTCGTCCGTGCGTCTGTTCGTCCGAATGTCTGTTCGTCCGTTAGTCTGTCATCCGTTCGACTATTCGTCCGTGCGTCTGTTCGTTCTTTCGTCTGTTCGTCCGAGCGTCTGTTCATCCGTGCGTCTGTTTGTCCGTTCGTGTGTTCGTCCCTGCGTCTGTTTGTCCGTGCATCTGTACGTCCGTGTGTCTGTTGTCCGTGCGTCTGTTCGTCCGTGCGTCTGTTCATCCTTGCGTCTGTTCATCCGTGCGTCTGTTCGTCCGTGCGTCTGTTTGTCTGTGCGTCGGTTCGTCCGTGCGTCTGTTCGTCCGTGCGTCTGTTCGTTCGTGCGTGTGTTCGTCCGTGCATCTGTTTGTCCTTGCGTCTGTTTGTCCGTGCGTCTGTTTGTCCATGCGTCTGTTCGTCCGTGCGTCTGTTCATCCGTGCGTCAGTTCATCCGTGCGTCTGTTTGTCCGTGTGTCTGTTCGTCCGTGCGTCTGTTCGTCCGTGCGTCTGTTCATCCGTGCGACTGTTCGCCCGTGCGTCTGTTCGTCCATGCGTCTGTTCGTCTGTGCTTCTGTTCGTCCATGCGTCTGTTCGTCCGTACATCTGTTTGTCCGAACAGAACCAGTTTCGGACATTTTTTTTGATCATAGCTCGAGATATTAACGAACATAAGGGCGAAATGTTGGATAAAAATTGAAGATTTGGTGACATTATCCATTTTCGCAACTTTTTTCAATCATACCTCTATAAAATGTCGAAATACAAGGAGGAAATAAATGAACAAGAATGAAATATCGGTGAATTCATTCGTTTTTTACCTTTTTTAGATCATAACTCGATAAAATGACGAAAATAAACATCGTCCTTGGGTCTGTTCGTCCGTGAGTCTGTTCGTCCGTGCGTGTTTTTGTCCGTGCATCTGTTCGTCCTTGCGTCTGTTCGTCCGTGCGTCTGTTCGTCCGTGCGTCTGTTCGTCCGTGCGTCTGTTTGTCCGTGCGTCTTTTTGTTTGTGCGTCTGTTCGTTCATGCGTCTGTTCGTCCATGCATCTGTTTGCCCGTGCGTCTGTTCGTCCGTGCGTCTGTTCGTCCGTTTGTCTGTTCGTCCATGCGTCTGTTTATCCGTATGTCTGTTCGTCCTTGCGTCTGTTTGTCCGTGCGTCTGTTCGTCTGTGCGTCTGTTCGTCCGTGCGACTTTTCTTCCGTGCGTCTGTTCGTCCGTGCGTCTGTTCGCCTGTGCGTCTGTTCATCCGTGCGTCTGTACGTCCGTGCGTCTGTTCGTCCGTGAGTCTGTTCGTCCGTGCGTCTGTTCGTCCATGCATATGTTCTTCCGTGCGTCTGTTCGCTTGTGCGTCTGTTCATCCGTATGTCTGTTCGACCGTGCGTCTGTTCGTCCATGCGTCTGTTTGTCCGTGCGTCTGTTTGTCCTTGCGTCTGTTCGTCCACGCATCTGTTTGTCCGTGCGTCTGTTTGTCCGTGCGTCTGTTCGTCCTTGCGTCTGTTCGTCCATGCGTCTGTTCGTCCATGCGTCTGTTCATCCGTGCGTCTGTTCGTCCTTGCGTCTGTTCGTCCATGCGTCTGTTCATCCGTGCGTCTGTTCGTCCGTGCGTCTGTTCGTCCATGCGTTTGTTCGTTAGTGCGTCTGTTCGTCCGTGTGTCTGTTCGTCCGTGCGTTTTTTCATCTGTGCGTCTGTTTATCCGTGCGTCTGTACGTCTGTGCGTCTGTTCGTCTGCGCGTCTGTTCGTTTTAGAGTGTTCTTTTCTGTGCGTCTATTTGTCCGTGCGTCTGTTCATCCGAACGTCTGTTTGTCCGTGCGTCTGTTCGTCCGTGCGTCTGTTCGTCCGTGCGTCTCTTCGTCCTTGCGTCTGTTCATCCGTGCGTCTGTTCGTCCATGTGTCTGTTGAATCAATGCGTCTGTTCGTCCATGTGTTTTTTTGTCCCTTCGTCTGCTCGTCCGTGCGTCTGTTCGTCGGTGCGTCTGTTTGTTCGTGCATCTGTTCGTCCGTGGCTCTGTTCATCCGAGCGTCTATTCGTCCGTGCGTCTGTTTGTCTGTGCGACTGTTCGTCCATGCGTTTGTTCGTCCGTACATCTGATTGTCCGAACAGAACCAATGTCGAACATTTTTTGATCATAGCTTGAGAAAATACCGAACATAAGAGCGAAATAATGTATAAAAATTGATATTTCGGTGAAATTATCCATTTTCAAAACTTTTTTCGATCATACCTCTCTAATATGACAAAAAAAGTGGGAAATATATGAACAGGATTGAAATATCGTTGAATTCATTAGTTTGATACCTTTTTTAGACCAAACCTCGATAGCATGACGAAAATAAAGTTCGTCCGTGCGTTTGTTCGTCCGTGCATCTGTTCGTTCGTGTGGTAGTTCGTTCGAGCGTCAGTTCATCCGTGCGTCTGTTTGTCCGTGAGTCTGTTCGTCCGTGCGTCTGTTTGTCCGTGCGTCTGTTCGTTCGTGTGGTAGTTCGTTCGAGCGTCAGTTCATCCGTGCGTCTGTTCGTCCGTGCATCTGTTCGTCCGTGCGTCTGTACGTCCGTGCGTCTGTTCGTCCATGTTTCTGTACGTCCGTGCGTCTATTCGTCCGTGCGTCTTTTCGTCCGTGCGTCTGTTTGTCCGTGCGACTGTTTGTCCGTGCGTCTGTTTGTTCATGCGTTTGTTGGTCCGTACATCTGTTTGTTCGAACACAACCGTTTTCGAAATTTTTTTTGATCATACCTTTATAATTATAATAAGGGCTAAATATTGAATATAAATACAAATTTGGTGAAATTGTCCGTTTTTGAAACTTTTTTTCGATCATACCTCGCTAAATTTACGGAAATAATGGCAAAAAAGGGGAACAAGATTGAAATATCGGTGAATTAACTCGTTTTTTAGTATTCTTCCGTCATACCTTAATAAAATGACGAAAATTAGGTTCGTCCGTAAGTCTGATCGTGCGAACGATTGTTCCTTCATGCTTCAGTTCGTCCGTGCGTCTGTTCGTAAGTGAGTCTGTTCGTCAATGCGTCCGTTCGTTCATGATAATTTTTTCCGTCGTCTGTTCTTCCGTGCGTCTGTTCGTCCGTGCGTCTATTCATCCGAGCGACTGTTCAACCGTGCGCCTGTTCGACCCTGCATCCGTTCTTCCGTGCGTCCGTTCGTATGTGCGTATGTACGTCCGTGCTATTTTCGTCCATGCGTCTGATCGTACGAGTGATTGTTCTTCCGTGCGTCTTTTCGACCGTGCGACTTTTCGTCCCTGCATCATTTCGTCCTTGTGTCTGTTCGTCCGAGGGTCTGATCGTTCGTGCCAATATTCGTCCGTGCGTCTGTTCGTCCGTGCGTCTGTTCATCCATGCGTCTGTTCATCCGTTCGTTTGTTCGTCTGTGCGTGTTTTTGTCCAAGCGTCTGTTCGTCTGTTCATCTGTTTGCCCGAACAGAACCGTTTTCAAAATTGTTTTCGATCATACCTTTAGAAAATAATGAAAATAAGGGCAATATATTGGATAAAATATAAATTTGGTGAAATTGTCCGTTTTCGAAATTTTTTTTCGATCATACCTCGCTGAAATTACGAAAATAGGGTCGATAAAGAGAAACATGATTGAAATATCGGTGAATTATTTCGTTTCTTAGCTTTTTTCGATCATACCTTAATAAAATGACGAAAATAAGGTTCGACCGGGCGACTGATCGTCCGAGCGATTGTTCCTTCATGCTTCAGTTCGTCCGTGCGTCTGTTCGTCCTTGCGACTACTCGTCTGTGCGTCTATGCGTCCATGCGTCTGTTCATCCGTACATCTATTTCTCCACACAGAACTAATTTCGAACATTTTTTTGATCATAGTTTGAGAAAATAACGAACATAAGGGCGAAATAGAAGATAAAAATTGAAATTTCAGTGACAATATACATTTTCGAAACCTTTTTCTATCATACCTCCCTAAAATGACGAAAAGTTAGGGGAAAATAGATGAACTAGATTGAAATATCGGTGAATTCATTCGTTTTTTACCATATTTAGATCTTACCTCAATAAAAGGACGAAAATAAGGTTCGTCCGTGCGTCTGTTCGTCTCTGAGTTTGTTCGTCCGTGCATCTGTTTGTCCGTGCGTCTGAACGTCCGTGCATCTGTTCGTTCATGCGTATGTTCGTCCGAGCGTCTGTTCATCCGTGCGTCTGTTCGTCCGTGCGTCTGTTTGTCCGTGCGTCTGTACGTCCGTGCGTCTGTTTGTCCATGCATCTGTTCGTCCGTGCGTCTGTTCGTCCGTGCGTCTGTTCGTCCGTACATCTGATTGTCTGAACAGAAACAATGTCGAACATTTTCGATCATAGCTTGAGAAAATAACGAAAATAAGAGCGAAATAATGTTTAAAAAATGGAATTTCAGTGAAATTATCCGTTTTCGAAACTTTTTTCGATCATACCTCTCTAATATGACGAAAAAAAAGGGTGAAATAGATGAACAAGATTGAAATATTGTTGAATTCATTTGTTATTTTACCTTTTTTAGATCATACCTCGATAGAATGACGAAAATAAGGTTCGTCCGTGCGTCTGTTTGTCTGTGCGCCTGTTCGTCCGTGCGTCTGTACGTCTGTGCGTCTGTTCATCCGTGCGTCTGTTCGTCCGTGCCTCTTTACGTCCGTGCGTCAGTTCGTCCATGCGTCGCTTCGTCCGTGCGTCTGTTCGTCCGTGCGTCTGTTCGTCCGTGCATCTGTATGTCCTTGCGTCTGTTTGTCCGTGCGTCTGTTTGTCCGTGCGTCTGTTTGTCCATGCGTCTGTTAATCCATGCGTCTGTTTGTCCGTATTCTGATCGTCCGTAAGTCTGATCGTCCGTGCGTTTGTTCGTCCGTGCGTTTGTTCTTCCGTGCGTATGTTCGTTCGTGTGACTGTTCTTCTGTGCGTCTGTTCGTCCATGCGTTTGTTCATCCGTACATCTGTTTCTCCAAACAGAACCAATTTCGAACCTTATTTGATCAAAGCTTGAGAAAATAACGAATATAAAGACGAAATAGTGGATAAAAATTGAAATTTCGGTGACAATATACATTTTCGAAACTTTTTTCAATCATACCACTCTAAAATGACGAAAAGTATGGGATAAATAGATGAACAAGATTTAAATATCGTTGAATTCATTGGTTTTTTCATTTCAAAATATTTTTCAAATAAAGTTCGTCCGTGCGTCTGTTCGTCCAAGCGTTTGTTCGTCCGTGCATCTGTTCGTTCGTGCGTCTGTTCGTCCGAGCGTCTGTTAATCTGTGCGTCTCTTCGACTGTGCGACCGTTCTTCCATGCGTCTGTTCGTCCGAATGACTGTTCGTCCGTTAGTCTGTCATCCGTTCGACTATTCGTCCGTGCGTCTGTTCGTTCATGCGTCTGTTCGTTCGAGCTTCTGTTCATCTGTGCGTTTTTTTGTCCGTGCGTGTGTTCGTCCGTGCGTCTGTTTGTCTGTGCGTCTGTTCGTCCGTGTGTCTATTGTCCATGCGTCTGTTCGTCCGTGCGTCTGTTCATCCGTGCGTATGTTCATCCGTTTGCCTGTTCGTCCGTTCGTCTGTGTGTCCGTGCGTCTGTTCGTCCGTGCGTCTGTTCGTCCGTGCGTGTGTTCGTCCGTGCATCTGTTTGTCCGTGCGTCTGTTCGTCCGTGCGTCTGTTCGTCCGTGCGTCTGTTCGTCCGTGCGTCTGTTCGTCCATGCGTCTGTTCATCCGTATGTCTGTTCGTCCGTGCGTCTGTTCGTCCGTGCGTCTGTTCGTCCGTGCGTCTGTTCGTCCGTGCGTCTGTTCGTCCGTGCGTCTTTTCTTCCGTGCGTCTTTTCTTCCTGCGTCTGTTTGCCTGTGCGTCTGTTCGTCCGTGCGTCTGTACGTCCGTGCGTCTGTTCGTCCGTGCGTCTGTTCGTCCGTGCGTCGGTTCGTCCATGCGTATGTTCATCCGTGCGTCTGTTCTTCCGTGCGTCTGTTCATCCGTATGTCTGTTCGTCCGTGCGTCTGTTCGTCCGTGCGTCTGTTCGTCCGTGCGTTTGTTCATCCATGCGTCTGTTCATCCGTTCGTCTGTTCGTCTGTGCGTGTTTTTGTCCATGCGTCTGTTCGTCAAACAGATGAAGATCTGTTTGTCCGAACAGAACCGTTTTCAAAATTTTTTTCGGTCATACCTTTAGAAAATAATAAAAATAAGGGCAAAATATTGGATTAAATATAAATTTGGTGAAATTGTCCGATTTAGAAATTTTTTTCCGATCATACGTCACTACAATTACGAAAATAGGGGCGATTAAGAGAAACAAGATTGAAATATCGGTGAATTATTTCGTTTCATAGCTTTTTACGATCAAACCTTAAAAAAATGACGAATATAAGGTTCGACCGGGCGTCAGATCATCCAAGCGATTTTTCTTTCATGATTCAGTTCGTATGTGCGTCTGTTCGTCCATGCGTTTGTTCATCCGTACATCTGTTTCTCCAAACAGAATAATTTTCGAACCTTATTTGATCATAGTTTGAGAAAATAACGAATATAATGGCGAAATAGTGGATAAAAATTGAAATTTCGGTGACAATATACATTTTCGAAACTTTTTTTAATCATACATCTCTAAAATGACGAAAAGTAAGGGATAAATAGATGATCAAGATTGAAATATCGGTGTATTCATTTTTTTTACCATATTTAGATCATACCTCGATAAAATGACGAAAATAAGGTTCGTCCGTGCGTCTGTTCGTCCGTGCGTCTGTTCGTCCGTGCATCTGTTTGTTCGTGTGTCAGTTCGTCCGAGCGTCAGTTCATCCGTGCGTCTGTTCGCCCGTGAGTCTGTTCGTCCGTGCGTGTTTTTGTCCTTGCATCTGTTCGTCCTTGCGTCTGTTCGTCCGTGCGTCTGTTCGTCCGTGCGTCTGTTCGTCCGTGCGTCTGTTTGTCCATGCGTCTTTTTGTTTGTGCGTCTGTTCATTCATGCGTCTGTTCGTCCATGCATTTGTTTGTCCGTGCGTCTGTTCGTCCGTGCGTCTGTTTGTCCGTTTGTCTGTTCGTCCATGCGTCTGTTTATCCGTATGTCTGTTCGTCCTTGCGTCTGTTCGTCCGTGAGTCTGTTCGTCCGTGCGACTGTTTGTCCGTGCGTCTGTTCGTCCGTGCGTCTGTTCCTCCGTGCGTCTGTTCGTCCGTGCGTCTGTTCATCCGTGCGTCTGTTTGTCCGTGCGTCTGTTTGTCTGTGCGTCTGTTCGTCCATGCGTCTGTTCGTCCGTGCATCTGTTTGTCCGTGCGTCTGTTCGTCCGTGCGTCTGTTCGTCCGTGCGTCTGTTCGTCCATGCGTCTGTTCATCAGGATGTCTGTTCGTCCGTGCGTCTGTTCGTCCGTGCGTCTGTTCGTCCGTGCGTCTGTTCGTCCGTGCGTCTGTTCGTCCATGCGTATGTTCATCCGTGCGTCTGTTCATCCGTATGTCTGTTCGTCCGTGCGTCTGTTCATCCGTGCGTCTGTTCGTCTGTGCGTCTGTTCGTCCATGCGTCTGTTCATCCGTGCGTCTGTTCGACCGTGCGTCTATTCGTCCGTGCGTCTGTTTGTCCGTGCGTCTGTTCGTCCGTGCGTCTGTTCGTCCGCGCATCTGTTTGTCCGTGCGTCTGTTTGTCCGTGCGTCTGTTCGTCCTTGCGTCTGTTCGTCCATGCGTCTGTTCGTCCATAAGTCTGTTCATCCGTGCGTCTGTACGACCGTGCGTCTGTTCGTCCGTGCGTCTGTTCGTCCGTGCGTCTGTTCGTCCGTGCGTCTGTTTGTCCGTGCGTCTGTTCGTCCGCGCATCTGTTTGTCCCTGCGTCTGTTTATTCGTGCCTCTGTTCGTAATTGCGTCTGTTCGTCCGTGCGTCTGTTCGTCCATGTATCTGTTCATCCGTGCGTCTGTTTCTCCAAACAGAATCAATTTCGAACCTTATTTGATCATAGTTTGAGAAAATAACGAATATAATGGCGAAATAGTGGATAAAAATTGAAATTTCGGTGACAATATACATTTTCGAAACTATTTTGAATCATACATCTCTAAAATGACGAAAAGTAAGGGATAAATAGATGATCAAGATTGAAATATCGGTGTATTCATTTTTTTTACCATATTTAGATCATACCTCGATAAAAGGACGAAAATAAGGTTCGTCCGTGCGTCTGTTCGTCCGTGAGTTTGTTCGTCCGTGCATCTGTTTGTCCGTGCGTCTGTAACCCCGTGCATCTGTTCGTTCATGCGTATGTTCGTCCGAGCGTCTGTTCATCCGTGCGTCTGTTCGTCCGTGCGTGTGTTCGTCCGTGCGTCTGTTTGTCCGTGCGTCTGTACGTCCGTGCGTCTGTTTGTCCATGCGTCTGTTCGTCCGTGCGTCTGTTCGTCCGTGCGTCTGTTCGTCCGTACATCTGATTGTCTGAACAGAACCAATGTCGAACATTTTCGATCATAACTTGAGAAAAATAACGAAAATAAGAGCGAAATAATGTTTAAAAAATGAAATTTCAGTGAAATTATCCATTTTCGAAACTTTTTTCGATCATACCTCTCTAATATGACGAAAAAAAAGGGTGAAATAGATGAACAAGATTGAAATATTGTTAAATTCATTTGTTATTTTACCTTTTTTAGATCATACCTCGATAGAATGACGAAAATAAGGTTCGTCCGTGCGTCTGTTCGTCTGTGCGTCTGTTCGTCCGTGCGTCTGTTCGTCCGTGCGTCTGATCGTCCGTGCGTCTTTTTATCCGTGCGTCTGTTTGTCCGTGCGACTGTTCATCCGAACGTCTGTTCGTCCGTGCGTCTGTTCGTCCGTGCGTCTGTTCGTCCATGTTTCTGTTCGTCCGTGCGTCTGTTCGTCCGTGCGACTACTCGTCTGTGCGTCTATTCGTCCATGCGTCTGTTCATCCTTACATCTATTTCTCCACACAGAACTAATTTCGAACATTTTCTTGATAATAGCTTGAGAAAATAACGAACATAAGGGCGAAATAGTAGATAAAAATTGAAATTTCAGTGACAATATACATTTTCGAAACCTTTTTCTATCATACCTCCCTAAAATGACGAAAAGTTAGCGGAAAATAGATGAAGTAGATTGAAATATCGGTGAATTCATTCGTTTTTTACCATATTTAGATTTTACCTCAATAAAAGGACAAAAATAAGGTTCGTCCGTGCGTCTGTTCGTCCGTGAGATTGTTCGTCCGTGCATCTGTTTGTCCGTGCGTCTGTACCCCCGTGCATCTGTTCGTTCATGCATATGTTCGTCCGAGCGTCTGTTCATCCGTGCGTCTGTTCGTCCGTGCGCTTGTTCGTCCGTGCGTCTGTTTGTCCGTGCGTCTGTACGTCCGTGCGTCTGTTTGTCAATGCGTCTGTTCGTCCGTGCGTCTGTTCGTCCGTGCGTCTGTTCGTCCGTGCGTCTGTTCGTCCGTGCGTCTGTTCGTCCGTGCGTCTCTTCATCCGTGCGTCTGTTTGTCCGTGCGTCTGTTTGTTTGTGCGTCTGTTCGTCCATGCGTCTGTTCGTCCGTGCATCTGTTTGTCCGTGCGTCTGTTCGTCCATGCGTATGTTCTTCTGTGCGTCTGTTCGTCCGTGCGTCTGTTCTTCCGTATGTCTGTTCGTCCGTGCGTCTGTTCGTCCATGCATCTGTTCATCCGTGCGTCTGTTCGTCTGTGCGTCTGTTCGTCCATGCGTCTGTTCATCCGTGCGTCTGTTCGACCGTGCGTCTGTTCGTCCGTGCGTCTGTTTGTCCGTGCGTCTGTTCGTCCGTGCGTCTGTTCGTCCGCGCATCTGTTTGTCCGTGCGTCTGTTTGTCCGTGCGTCTGTTCGTCCTTGCGTCTATTAATCCATGCGTCTGTTTGTCCGTATTCTGATCGTCCGTAAGTCTGATCGTCCGTGCGTTTGTTCGTCCGTGCGTTTGTTCTTCCGTGCGTATGTTCGTTCGTGTGACTGTTCTTCTGTGCGTCTGTTCGTCCATGCGTTTGTTCATCCGTACATCTGTTTCTCCAAACAGAACCAATTTCGAACCTTATTTGATCAAAGCTTGACAAAATAACGAATATAAAGACGAAATAGTGGATAAAAATTGAAATTTCGGTGACAATATACATTTTCGAAACTTTTTTTAATCATACCACTCTAAAATGACGAAAAGTAAGGGATAAATAGATGAACAAGATTTAAATATCGTTGAATTCATTGGTTTTTTACCTTTTTTAGATCATACCTCGATAGCATGACGAAAATAAAGTTCGTTCGTGCGTCTGTTCGTCCATGCATTTGTTCGTCCGTGCATCTGTTCGTTCGTGCGTCTGTTCGTCCGAGCGTCTGTTAATCTGTGCGTCTCTTCGACTGTGCGACCGTTCTTCCATGCGTCTGTTCGTCCGAATGACTGTTCGTCCGTTAGTCTGTCATCCGTTCGACTATTCGTCCGTGCGTCTGTTCGTTCATGCGTCTGTTCGATCGAGCGTCTGTTCATCTGTGCGTCTGTTTGTCCGTGCGTGTGTTCGTCCGTGCGTCTGTTTGTCTGTGCGTCTGTACGTCCGTGTGTCTATTGTCCATGCGTCTGTTCGTCCGTGCGTCTGTTCATCCGTGCGTATGTTCATCCGTTTGCCTGTTCGTCCGTGCGTCTGTTTGTCTGTGCGTCGGTTCGTCCGTGCGTCTGTTCGTCATTGCGTCTGTTCGTCCGTGCGTGTGTTCGTCCGTGCATCTGTTTGTCCGTGCGTCTGTTCGTCCGTGCGTCTGTTCGTCCGTGCGTCTGTTCGTCCATGCGTTTGTTCATCCGTATGTCTGTTCGTCTGTGCGTCTGTTCGTCCGTGCGTCTGTTCGTCCGTGCGTCTGTTCGTCCGTGCGTCTGTTCGTCCGTGCGTCTTTTCTTCCGTGCGTCTGTTCGTCCGTGCGTCTGTTTGCCTGTGCGTCTGTTCGTCCGTGCGTGTGTACGTCCGTGCGTCTGTTCGTCCGTGCGTCTGTTCGTCCGTGCGTCTGTTCGTCCATGCGTATGTTCATCCGTGCGTCTGTTCTTCCGTGCGTCTGTTCATCCGTATGTCTGTTCGTCCGTGCGTCTGTTCGTCCGTGCGTCTGTTCGTCCGTGCGTTTGTTCATCCATGCGTCTGTTCATCCGTTCGTCTGTTCGTCTGTGCGTGTTTTTGTCCATGCGTCTGTTCGTCAAACAGATGAAGATCTGTTTGTCCGAACAGAACCGTTTTCAAAATTTTTTTCGGTCATACCTTTAGAAAATAATAAAAATAAGGGCAAAATATTGGATTAAATATAAATTTAGTCAAATTGTCCGATTTAGAAATTTTTTTCCGATCATACCTTGCTAAAATT
Organism: Sympetrum striolatum; assembly: GCA_947579665.1. Taxonomy (NCBI): domain Eukaryota; kingdom Metazoa; phylum Arthropoda; class Insecta; order Odonata; family Libellulidae; genus Sympetrum; species Sympetrum striolatum. The sequence continues at coordinate 2,575,761 of CANPUZ010000001.1, read as the reverse complement.
ACGAAAATAGGGGCGATTAAGAGAAACAAGATTGAAATATCGGTGAATTATTTCGTTTCATAGCTTTTTACGATCAAACCTTAAAAAAATGACGAATATAAGGTTCGACCGGGCGTCAGTTCATCCAAACGATTTTTCTTTCATGATTCAGTTCGTATGTGCGTCTGTTCGTCCATGCGTTTGTTCATCCGTACATCTGTTTCTCCAAACAGAATAATTTTCGAACCTTATTTGATCATAGTTTGAGAAAATAACGAATATAATGGCGAAATAGTGGATAAAAATATAAATTTCGGTGACAATATACATTTTCGAAACTTTTTTTAATCATACATCTCTAAAATGACGAAAAGTAAGGGATAAATAGATGATCAAGATTGAAATATCGGTGTATTCATTTTTTTACCATATTTAGATCATACCTCGATAAAATGACGAAAATAAGGTTCGTCCGTGCGTCTGTTCGTCCGTGCGTCTGTTCGTCCGTGCATCTGTTCGTTCGTGTGTCAGTTCGTCAGAGAGTCAGTTCATCCGTGCGTCTGTTCGTCCGTGCGTCTGTTCGTCCGTGCGTCTGTTTGTCCGTGCGTCTTTTTGTTTGTGCGTCTGTTCATTCATGCGTCTGTTCGTCCATGCATCTGTTTGTCCGTGCGTCTGTTCGTCCGTAAGTCTGTTCGTCCGTTTGTCTGTTCGTCCATGCGTCTGTTTATCCGTATGTCTGTTCGTCCTTGCGTCTGTTCGTCCGTGAGTCTGTTCGTCCGTGCGACTGTTTGTCCGTGCGTCTGTTTGTCCGTGCGTCTGTTCCTCCGTGCGTCTGTTCGTCCGTGCGTCTGCTCATCCGTGCGTCTGTTTGTCCGTGCGTCTGTTTGTCTGTGCGTCTGTTCGTCCATGCGTCTGTTCGTCCGTGCATCTATTTGTCCGTGCGTCTGTTCGTCCGTGCGTCTGTTCGTCCATGCGTCTGTTCATCAGGATGTCTGTTCGTCCGTGCGTCTGTTCGTCCGTGCGTCTGTTCGTCTGTGCGTCTGTTCGTCCGTGCGTCTTTTCTTCCGTGCGTCTGTTCGTCCGTGCGTCTGTTCACCTGTGCGTCTGTTCGTCCGTGCGTCTGTACGTCCGTGCGTCTGTTCGTCCGTGCGTCTGTTCGTCCGTGCGTCTGTTCGTCCATGCGTATGTTCATCCGTGCGTCTGTTCATCCGTATGTCTGTTCGTCCGTGCGTCTGTTCATCCGTGCGTCTGTTCGTCTGTGCGTCTGTTCGTCCATGCGTCTGTTCATCCGTGCGTCTGTTCGACCGTGCGTCTATTCGTCCGTGCGTCTGTTTGTCCGTGCGTCTGTTCGTCCGTGCGTCTGTTCGTACGCGCATATGTTTGCCCGTGCGTCTGTTTGACCGTGCGTCTGTTCGTCCTTGCGTCTGTTCGTCCATGCGTCTGTTCGTCCATGCGTCTGTTCATCCGTGCGTCTGTTCGACCGTGCGTCTGTTCGTCCGTGCGTCTGTCCGTCCGTGCGTCTGTTCGTCCGTGCGTCTGTTTGTCCGTGCGTCTGTTCGTCCGCGCATCTGTTTGTCCCTGCGTCTGTTTATTCGTGCCTCTGTTCGTCCTTGCGTCTGTTCGTCCGTGCGTCTGTTCGTCCATGTATCTGTTCATCCGTGCGTCTGTTTCTCCAAACAGAATCAATTACGAACCTTATTTGATCATAGTTTGAGAAAATAACGAATATAATGGCGAAATAGTGGATAAAAATTGAAATTTCGGTGACAATATACATTTTCGTAACTATTTTGAATCATACATCTCTAAAATGACGAAAAGTAAGGGATAAATAGATGATCAAGATTGAAATATCGGTGTATTCATTTTTTTTACCATATTTAGATCATACCTCGATAGAATGACGAAAATAAGGTTCGTCCGTGCGTCTGATCGTCCGTGCGTCTGTTCGTCCGTGCATCTGTTCGTTCGTATGTTAGTTCGTCCGAGCGTCAGTTCATCCGTGCGTCTGTTCGTCCGTGAGTCTGTTCGTCCGTGCGTGTTTTTGTCCGTGCATCTGTTCGTCCTTGCGTCTGTTCGTCCGTGCGTCTGTTCGTCCGTGCGTCTGTTCGTCCGTGCGTCTGTTTGTCCGTGCGTCTTTTTGTTTGTGCGTCTGTTCATTCATGCGTCTGTTCGTCCATGCATCTGTTTGTCCGTGCGTCTGTTCGTCCGTGCCTCTGTTCGTCCGTTTGTCTGTTCGTCCATGCGTCTGTTTATCCGTATGTCTGTTCGTCCTTGCGTCTGTTCGTCCGTGAGTCTGTTCGTCCGTGCGACTGTTTGTCCGAGCGTCTGTTCGTCCGTGCGTCTGTTCGTCCGTGCGTCTGTTCGTCCGTGCGTCTGTTCATCCGTGCGTCTGTTTGTCTGTGCGTCTGTTCGTCCATGCGTCTGTTCGTCCGTGCATCTGTTTGTCCGTGCGTCTGTTCGTCCGTGCGTCTGTTCGTCCGTGCGTCTGTTCGTCCATGCGTCTGTTCATCCGTATGTCTGTTCGTCCGTGCGTCTGTTCGTCCGTGCGTCTGTTTGTCTGTACGTCTGTTCGTCCGTGCGTCTTTTCTTCCGTGCGTCTGTTCGTCCGTGCGTCAGTTCGCCTGTGCGTCTGTTCGTCCTTGCGTCTGTACGTCCGTGCGTCTGTTCGTCCGTGCGTCTGTTCGTCCGTGCGTCTGTTCGTCCATGCGTATGTTCATCCGTGCGTCTGTTCATCCGTATGTCTGTTCGTCCGTGCGTCTGTTCATCCGTGCGTCTGTTCGTCTGTGCGTCTGTTCGTCCGCGCGTCTGTTCATCCGTGCGTCTGTTCGACCGTGCGTCTATTCGTCCGTGCGTCTGTTCGTCCGTGCGTCTGTTCGTTCGCGCATCTGTTTGTCCGTGCGTCTGTTTGTCCCTGCGTCTGTTCGTCCTTGCGTCTGTTCGTCCATGAGTCTTTTCGTCCATGCGTCTGTTCATCCGTGCGTCTTTTCGACCGTGCGTCTGTTCGTCCGTGCGTCTGTTCGTCCGTGCGTCTGTTCGTCCATGCGTCTGTTTGTCCGTGCGTCTGTTCGTCCGCGCATCTGTTTGTCCCTGCGTCTGTTTATTCGTGCGTCTGTTCGTCCTTGCGTCTGTTCGTCCGTGCGTCTGTTCGTCCTTGCGTCTGTTCGTCCATGAGTCTTTTCGTCCATGCGTCTGTTCATCCGTGCGTCTTTTCGACCGTGCGTCTGTTCGTCCATGCGTCTGTATGTCCGTGCGTCTGTTCGTCCGCGCATCTGTTTGTCTCTGCGTCTGTTTATTCGTGCGTCTGTTCGTCCTTGCGTCTGTTCGTCCGTGCGTCTGTTCGTCCGTGCGTCTGTTCGTCCGTGCGTCTGTTCGTCCATGCGTCTGTTTGTCCGTGCGTCTGTTCGTCCGCACATCTGTTTGTCCCTGCGTCTGTTTATTCGTGCGTCTGTTCGTCCTTGCGTCTGTTCGTCCGTGCGTCTGTTCGTCCATGCATCTGTTCATCCGTGCGTCTATTCGTCCGTGCTTCTGTTCGTCCATGCGTTTGTTCGTTAGTGCGTCTGTTCGTCCGTTTGTCTGTTCGTCCGTGCGTCTGTTCGCCTGTGCGTCTGTTTGTCCGTGCGTCTTTACGTCTGTGCGTCTGTTCGTCTGTGCGTCTGTTCGTCCGTGCGTCTGCTTTTCCGTTCGTCTATTTGTCCGTGCGTCTGTTCATCCGAACTTCTGTTCGTCCGTGCGTCTGTTCGTCCGTGCGTCTGTTCGTCCGTGCGTCTGTTCGTCCATGCGTCTGTTCGTCCGTGCGTCTGCTTTTCAGTGCGTCTGTTCGTCTGTGCGTCTGTTCGTCCGTGCGTCTCTTCGTCCGTGCGTCTGTTCGTCCGTGCGTCTGTTCGTCCGTGCGTCTGTTCATCCGTATGTCTGTTCGTCCGTGCGTCTATTCGTCCGTGCGTCTGCTTTTCAGTGCGTCTGTTCGTCTGTGCGTCTGTTCGTCCGTGCGTCTGTTCGTCCGTGCGTCTGTTCGTCCGTGCGTCTGTTTTTCCGTGCTTCTGTTTCTCCGTGCGTCTGTTCATCTGAACGTCTGTTCGTCCGTGCGTCTGTTCGTCCGTGCGTCTGTTCGTCCGTGCGTCTGTTCGTCCATGTTTCTGTTCGTCCGTGCGTCTATTCGTCCGTGCGTCTGTTCGTCCGTGCGTTTGTTTGTCCGTGCGACTGTTTGTCCGTGCGTCTGTTTGTCCGTCCTTCTGTTCGTCTGTGCGTCTGTTTGTACATGCGTTTGTTGGTCCGTACATCTGTTTGTCCGAACACAACCGTTTTCGAAATTTTTTTGATCATACCTATAGGAAATAATTATAATAAGGGCTAAATATTGAATATAAATACAAATTTGGTGAAATTGTCCGTTTTTGAAACTTTTTTTCGATCATACCTCGCTAAAATTACGAAAATAATGGCAAAAAAGGGGAACAAGATTGAAATATCGGCGAATTTATTCGTTTTTTAGTTTTCTTCGGTCATACCTTAATAAAATGACGAAAATAAGGTTCGTCCGTGCGTCTGTTAGTCCGTGCGTCTGTTCGTCCGTGCATCTGTTCGTTCTTGTGACAGTTCGTCCGAGCGTCAGTTCATCCGTGCGTCTGTTCGTCCGTGAGTCTGTTCGTCATTGCGTCTGATTGTCCGTGCGTCTGTTCGTCCGTGCGTTTGTTCGTCCGTGCGTCTGTTCGTCCGTGCGTCTGTTCATCCGTGCGTCTGTTTGTGCGTGCGTCTGTTTGTCTGTGCGGCTGTTCGTCCATGCGTCTGTTCGTCCTTGCATCTTTTTGTCCGTGCGTCTGTTCGTCCGTGCGTCTGTTCGTCCGTGCGGCTGTTCGTCCATGCGTCTGTTCATCCGTATGTCTGTTCTTCCGTGCGTCTGTTCATCCGTTTGTCTGTTCGTCCGTGCGTCTGTTCGTCAGTGCGTCTGTTCGTCTGTGCGTCTGTTCGTCCGTGCGTCTGTTCGTCTGTGCGTTTGTTCATCCGCGCGACTGTTCGCCCGTGCGTCTGGTCATCCGTGCGTCTGTTCGTCCGTTCATCTGTTTGTCCGAACAGAACCAATTTCGAACATTTTTTTTGATCATAGCTCGAGAAATTAACGAGCATAAGGGCGAAATGTTGGATAAAAATTGAAATTTTGGTGACATTATCCATTTTTGCAACTTTTTTCAATCATACCTCTCGAAAATGTTTAAATACAAGGAGGAAATAAATGAACAAGAATGAAATATCGGTGAGTTCATTCGTTTTTTACCTTTTTTAGATCATAACTCGATAAAATGACGAAAATAAAGTTCGTCCTTGCGTCTGATCGTCCGTGCGTTTGTTCGTCCGTGCATCTGTTCGTTCGTGTGGTAGTTCGTCCGAGCGTCAGTTCATCCGTGCGTCTGTTCGTCCGTGAGTCTCTTCGTCCGTGCGTGTTTTTGTCCGTGCATCTGTTCGTCCGTGCGTCTCTTCGTCTGTGCGTCTGTTCGTCCGTGCGTCTGTTCGTCCGTAAGTCTGTTTGTCCGTGCGTCTTTTTATCTGTGCGTCTGTTCGTTCATGCGTCTATTCGTCCGTGCATCTGTTTGTCCGTGCGTCTGTTCGTCCGTGCGTCTATTCGTCCGTTTGTCTGTTCGTCCGTGCGTCTGTTCATCCGTATGTCTGTTCGTCCTTGCGTCTGTTCGTCCGTGCGTCTGTTCGTCTGTGCGTCTGTTCGTCCGTGCGACTTTTCTTCCGTGCGTCTGTTCGTCCGTGCATCTGTTCGCCTGTGCGTCTATTCGTCCGTGAGTCTGTACGTCCATGCATCTGTTCATCCGTGCGTCTGTTCGTCTGTGCGTCTGTTCGTCCATGCGTCTGTTCATCCGTGCGTCTGTTCGACCGTGCGTCTGTTCTTTCGTGCGTCTGTTTGTCCGTGCGTCTGTTCATCCGTATGTCTGTTCGTCCGTGCGTCTGTTCGTCCATGCATCTGTTCATCTGTGCGTCTGTTCGTCTGTGCGTCTGTTCGTCCATGAGTCTGTTCATCCGTGCGTCTGTTCGACCGTGCGTCTGTTTGTCCGTGCGTCTGTTTGTCCGTGCGTCTGTTCGTCCGTGCGTCTGTTCGTCCGCGCATCTGTTTGTCCGTGCGTCTGTTTGTCCGTGCGTCTGTTAGTCCTTGCCTCTGTTCGTCCATGCGTCTGTTCGTCCGTGCGTCTGTTCATCCGTGCGTCTGTTCGACCGTGCGACTGTTCGTCCGTGCAGCTGTTCGTCCGTGCGTCTGTTCGTCCGTGCGTCTGTTTGTCCGTGCGTCTGTTCATCCGCGCGTCTGTTTGTCCGTGCGTCTGTTCATCCGTGCGTCTGTTCGTCCTTGCATCTGTTCGTCCGTGCGTCTGTTCGTCCATACGTCTATTCGTCCGTGCGTCTGTTCGTCCATGCGTTTGTTAGTTAGTACGTCTGTTCGTCCGTGTGTCTGTTCGTCCGTGCGTCTGCTCGCCTGTGCGTCTGTTTTTCCGTGCGTCTTTACGTCTGTGCGTCTGTTCGTCCGTGCGTCTGCTTTTCCGTGCGTTTGTTTGTCCGTGCGTCTGTTCATCCGAACGTCTGTTTGTCCGTGCGTCTTTTCGTCCGTGCGTCTGTTCGTCCGTGCGTCTCTTCGTCCATGCGTCTGTTCGTCCGTAGGTCTGTTCGTCCATGTGTCTGTTTGTCAATGTGTCTGTTCGTCCATGTGTTTTTTTGTCCCTTCATCTGTTCATCCGTGCGTCTGTTCGTCCGTGCGTCTGTTTGTCCGTGCGTCTGTTCGTCCGTGCGTCTGTTCGTCCGTAAGTCTGTTTGTCCGTGCGTCTTTTTGTCTGTGCGTCTGTTCGTTTATGCGTCTATTCGTCCGTGCATCTGTTTGTCCGTGCGTCTGTTCGTCCGTGCGTCTGTTCGTCCATTTGTCTCTTCGTCCATGCGTCTGTTCATTCGGATGTCTGTTCGTCCTTGCGTCTTTTCGTCCGTGCGTCTGTTCGTCTGTGCGTCTTTTCGTCCGTGCGACTTTTCTTCCGTGCGTCTGTTCGTCCGTGCGTCTCTTCGCCTGTGCGTCTATTCGTCCGTGCGTCTGTACGTCCATGCATCTGTTCATCCGTGCGTCTGTTCGTCTGTGCGTCTGTTCGTCCATGCGTCTGTTCATCCGTGCGTCTGTTCGACCGTGCGTCTGTTCTTCCGTGCGTCTGTTTGTCCGTGCGTCTGTTCATCCGTATGTCTGTTCGTCCGTGCGTCTGTTCGTCCATGCATCTGTTCATCCGTGCGTGTGTTCGTCTGTGCGTCTGTTCGTCCATGAGTCTGTTCATCCGTGCGTCTGTTAGACCGTGCGTCTGTTCGTCCGTGCGTCTGTTTGTCCGTGCGTCTTTTCGTCCGTGCGTCTGTTCGTCCGCGCATCTGTTTGTCCGTGCTACTGTTTGTCCGTGCGTCTGTTAGTCCTTGCGTCTGTTCATCCGTGTGTCTGTTCGTCTGTGCGTCTGTTCGTCCATGCGTCTGTTCATCCGTGCGTCTGTTCAACCGTGCGTCTGTTTGTCCGTGCGTCTGTTAGTCCTTGCGTCTGTTCGTCCATGCGTCTGTACGTCCATGCATCTGTTCATCCGTGCGTCTGTTCGTCTGTGCGTCTGTTCGTCCATGCGTCTGTTCATCCGTGCGTCTGTTCGACCGTGCGTCTGTTCTTCCGTGCGTCTGTTTGTCCGTGCGTCTGTTCATCCGTATGTCTGTTCGTCCGTGCGTCTGTTCGTCCATGCTTCTGTTTATCCGTGCGTCTGTTCGTCTGTGCGTCTGTTCGTCCATGAGTCTGTTCATCCGTGCGTCTGTTAGACCGTGCGTATGTTCGTCCGTGCGTCTGTTTGTCCGTGCGTCTGTTCGTCTGTGCGTCTGTTCGTCCGCGCATCTGTTTGTCCGTGCGTCTGTTTGTCCACGCGTCTCTTCGTCCATGCGTCTGTTCGTCCGTGCGTCTGTTCACACATGTGTCTGTTTGTCAATGCGTCTGTTCGTCCATGTGTTTTTTTGTCCCTTCATCTGTTCATCCGTGCGTCTGTTCGTCCGTGCGTATGTATGTCCGTGCGTCTGTTCGTCCGTGCGTCTGTTCGACCGTGCGTCTGTTCATCCGTATGTCTGTTCGTCCGTGCGTCTATTCGTCCGTGCGTCTGCTTTTCAGTGCGTCTGTTCGTCTGTGCGTCTGTTCGTCCGTGCGTCTGTTCGTCCGTGCATCTGTTCGTCCATGTTTCTGTTCGTCCGTGCGTCTATTCGTCCGTGCGTCTGTTCGTCCGTGCGTCTGTTTGTCCGTGCGACTGTTTGTCCGTGCGTCTGTTTGTCCGTCCGTCTGTTCGTCTGTGCGTCTGTTTGTTCATGCGTTTGTTGGTCCGTACATCTGTTTGTCCGAACACAACCGTTTTCGAAATTTTTTTTGATGATACCTTTAGGAAATAATTATAATAAGGGCTAAATATTGAATTTAAATACAAATTTGGTGAAATAGTCCGTTTTTGAAACTTTTATTCGATTATACCTCGCTAAAATTACGAAAATAATGGCAAAAAAGGGGAACAAGATTGAAATATCGGTGAAATAATTCGTTTTTTAGTTTTCTTCGGTCATACCTTAATAAAATGACGAAAATTAGGTTCGTCCGTAAGTCTGATCGTGCGAGCGATTGTTCCTTCATGCTTCAGTTCGTCCGTGCGTCTGTTCGTAAGTGTGTCTGTTCGTCAATGCGTCCGTTCGTCCATGATAATTTTTTCCGTGCGTCTGTTCCTCCGTGCGTCTTTTCGTCCATGCGTCTATTCATCCGAGCGACTGTTCAACCGTGCGCCTGTTCGACCCTGCTTCCGTTCTTCCGTGCGTCTGTTCGAATGTGCGTATGTACGTCCGTGCTATTTTCGTCCATGCGTCTGTTCGTCCGTGGGTCTGATCGTTCGTGCCAATATTCGTCCGTGCGTCTGTTCGTCTGTGCGTCTGTTTATCCATGCGTCTGTTCATCCGTTTTTCTGTTCGTCTGTGCGAGTTTTTGTCCAAGCGTCTGTTCGTCTGTTCATCTGTTTGCCCGAACAGAACCGTTTTCGAAATTGTTTTCGATCATACCTTTAGAAAATAATGAAAATAAGGGCAAAATATTGGATAAAATATAAATTTGGTGAAATTGTCCGTTTTCGAAATTTTTTTTCAATCATACCTCGCTGAAATTACGAAAATAGGGTCGATAAAGAGAAACATGATTGAAATATCGGTGAATTATTTCGTTTCTTAGCTTTTTTCGATCATACCTTAATAAAATGACGAAAATAAGGTTCGACCGGGCGACTGATCGTCCGAGCGATTGTTCCTTCATGCTTCAGTTCGTCCGTGCGTCTGTTCGTCCGTGCGACTACTCGTCTGTGCGTCTATTCGTCCATGCGACTGTTCATCCGTACATCTATTTCTCCACACAGAACTAATTTCGAACATTTTTTTGATCATAGCTTGAGAAAATAACGAACATAAGGGCGAAATAGTAGATAAAAATTGAAATTTCAGTGACAATATACATTTTCGAAACCTTTTTCTATCATACCTCCATAAAATGACGAAAAAATAGGGGAAAATAGATGAACTAGATTGAAATATCGGTGAATTCATTCGTTTTTTACCATATTTAGATCAAACCTCAATAAAAGGACGAAAATAAGGTTCGTCCGTGCGTCTGTTCGTCCGAATGTCTGTTCGTCCGTTAGTCTGTCATCCGTTCGACTATTCGTCCGTGCGTCTGTTCGTTCTTTCGTCTGTTCGTCCGAGCGTCTGTTCATCCGTGCGTCTGTTTGTCCGTTCGTGTGTTCGTCCGTGCGTCTGTTTGTCCGTGCATCTGTACGTCCGTGTGTCTGTTGTCCGTGCGTCTGTTCGTCCGTGCGTCTGTTCATCCTTGCGTCTGTTCATCCGTGCGTCTGTTCGTCCGTGCGTCTGTTTGTCTGTGCGTCGGTTCGTCCGTGCGTCTGTTCGTCCGTGCGTCTGTTCGTTCGTGCGTGTGTTCGTCCGTGCATCTGTTTGTCCTTGCGTCTGTTTGTCCGTGCGTCTGTTTGTCCATGCGTCTTTTCGTCCGTGCGTCTGTTCATCCGTGCGTCAGTTCATCCGTGCGTCTGTTTGTCCGTGTGTCTGTTCGTCCGTGCGTCTGTTCGTCCGTGCGTCTGTTCATCCGTGCGACTGTTCGCCCGTGCGTCTGTTCGTCCGTGCGTCTGTTCGTCTGTGCTTCTGTTCGTCCATGCGTCTGTTCGTCCGTACATCTGTTTGTCCGAACAGAACCAATTTCGGACATTTTTTTTGATCATAGCTCGAGAAATTAACGAACATAAGGGCGAAATGTTGGATAAAAATTGAAGATTTGGTGACATTATCCATTTTCGCAACTTTTTTCAATCATACCTCTATAAAATGTCGAAATACAAGGAGGAAATAAATGAACAAGAATGAAATATCGGTGAATTCATTCGTTTTTTACCTTTTTTAGATCATAACTCGATAAAATGACGAAAATAAACTTCGTCCTTGGGTCTGTTCGTCCGTGAGTCTGTTCGTCCGTGCGTGTTTTTGTCCGTGCGTCTGTTCGTCCGTGCGTCTGTTCGTCCGTGCGTCTGTTCGTCAATGCGTCTGTTTGTCCGTGCGTCTGTTCGTCCGCGCATCTGTTTGTCCCTGCGTCTGTTTATTCGTGCGTCTGTTCGTCCTTGCGTCTGTTCGTCCGTGCGTCTGTTCGTCATTGCGTCTGTTCGTCCATGAGTCTTTTCGTCCATGCGTCTGTTCATCCGTGCGTCTTTTCGACCGTGCGTCTGTTCGTCCATGCGTCTGTTTGTCCGTGCGTCTGTTCGTCCGCGCATCTGTTTGTCCCTGCGTCTGTTTATTCGTGCGTCTGTTCGTCCTTGCGTCTGTTCGTCCGTGCGTCTGTTCGTCCGTGCGTCTGTTCGTCCGTGCGTCTGTTCGTCCATGCGTCTGTTTGTCCGTGCGTCTGTTCGTCCGCACATCTGTTTGTCCCTGCGTCTGTTTATTCGTGCGTCTGTTCGTCCTTGCGTCTGTTCGTCCGTGCGTCTGTTCGTCCTTGCGTCTGTTCGTCCGTGCGTCTGTTCGTCCATGCGTCTGTTTGTCCGTGCGTCTGTTCGTCCGCGCATCTGTTTTTCCCTGCGTCTGTTTATTCGTGCGTCTGTTCGTCCTTGCGTCTGTTCGTCCGTGCGTCTGTTCGTCCTTGCGTCTGTTCGTCCATGAGTCTTTTCGTCCATGCGTCTGTTCATCCGTGCGTCTTTTCGACCGTGCGTCTGTTCGTCCATGCGTCCTTTTTGTCCGTGCGTCTGTTCGTCCGCGCATCTGTTTGTCCCTGCGTCTGTTTATTCGTGCGTCTGTTCGTCCTTGCGTCTGTTCGTCCGTGCGTCTGTTCGTCCATGCATCTGTTCATCCGTGCGTCTATTCGTCCGTGCTTCTGTTCGTCCATGCGTTTGTTCGTTAGTGCGTCTTTTCGTCCGTTTGTCTGTTCGTCCGTGCGTCTGTTCGCCTGTGCGTCTATTTGTCCGTGCGTCTTTACGTCTGTGCGTCTGTTCGTCTGTGCGTCTGTTCGTCCGTGCGTCTGCTTTTCCGTTCGTCTATTTGTCCGTGCGTCTGTTCATCCGAACTTCTGTTCGTCCGTGCGTCTGTTCGTCCGTACGTCTGTTCGTCCGTGCGTCTGTTCGTCCATGCGTCTGTTCGTCCGTGCGTCTGCTTTTCAGTGCGTCTGTTCGTCTGTGCGTCTGTTCGTCCGTGCGTCTCTTCTTTCGTTGCGTCTGTTCGTCCGTGCGTCTGTTCGTCCGTGCGTCTGTTCATCCGTATGTCTGTTCGTCCGTGCGTCTATTCGTCCGTGCGTCTGCTTTTCAGTGCGTCTGTTCGTCCGTGCGTCTGTTCGTCCGTGCGTCTGTTCGTCCGTGCGTCTGTTCGTCCGTGCGTCTGTTTTTCCGTGCTTCTGTTTCTCCGTGCGTCTGTTCATCTGAACGTCTGTTCGTCCGTGCGTCTGTTCGTCCGTGCGTCTGTTCGTCCGTGCGTCTGTTCGTCCATGTTTCTGTTCGTCCGTGCGTCTATTCGTCCGTGCGTCTGTTCGTCCGTGCGTTTGTTTGTCCGTGCGACTGTTTGTCCGTGCGTCTGTTTGTCCGTCCTTCTGTTCGTCTGTGCGTCTGTTTGTACATGCGTTTGTTGGTCCGTACATCTGTTTGTCCGAACACAACCGTTTTCGAAATTTTTTTGATCATACCTATAGGAAATAATTATAATAAGGGCTAAATATTGAATATAAATACAAATTTGGTGAAATTGTCCGTTTTTGAAACTTTTTTTCGATCATACCTCGCTAAAATTACGAAAATAATGGCAAAAAAGGGGAACAAGATTGAAATATCGGCGAATTTATTCGTTTTTTAGTTTTCTTCGGTCATACCTTAATAAAATGACGAAAATAAGGTTCGTCCGTGCGTCTGTTAGTCCGTGCGTCTGTTCGTCCGTGCATCTGTTCGTTCTTGTGACAGTTCGTCCGAGCGTCAGTTCATCCGTGCGTCTGTTCGTCCGTGAGTCTGTTCGTCATTGCGTCTGATTGTCCGTGCGTCTGTTCGTCCGTGCGTTTGTTCGTCCATGCGTCTGTTCGTCCGTGCGTCTGTTCATCCGTGCGTCTGTTTGTGCGTGCGTCTGTTTGTCTGTGCGGCTGTTCGTCCATGCGTCTGTTCGTCCTTGCATCTTTTTGTCCGTGCGTCTGTTCGTCCGTGCGTCTGTTCGTCCGTGCGGCTGTTCGTCCATGCGTCTGTTCATCCGTATGTCTGTTCTTCCGTGCGTCTGTTCATCCGTTTGTCTGTTCGTCCGTGCGTCTGTTCGTCAGTGCGTCTGTTCGTCTGTGCGTCTGTTCGTCCGTGCGTCTGTTCGTCTGTGCGTTTGTTCATCCGCGCGACTGTTCGCCCGTGCGTCTGTTCGTCCGTGCGTCTGTTCGTCCGTGCGTCTGTTCGTCCGTGCGTCTGTTTGTCCGTGCGTCTGTTCGTCCGTGCGTCTGTTCGTCCGTAAGTCTGTTTGTCCGTGCGTCTTTTTGTCTGTGCGTCTGTTCGTTCATGCGTCTATTCGTCCGTGCATCTGTTTGTCCGTGCGTCTGTTCGTCCGTGCGTCTGTTCGTCCATTTGTCTGTTCGTCCATGCGTCTGTTCATTCGGATGTCTGTTCGTCCTTGCGTCTTTTCGTCCGTGCGTCTGTTCGTCTGTGCGTCTGTTCGTCCGTGCGACTTTTCTTCCGTGCGTCTGTTCGTCCGTGCGTCTCTTCGCCTGTGCGTCTATTCGTCCGTGCGTCTGTACGTCCATGCATCTGTTCATCCGTGCGTCTGTTCGTCTGTGCGTCTGTTCGTCCATGCGTCTGTTCATCCGTGCGTCTGTTCGACCGTGCGTCTGTTCTTCCGTGCGTCTGTTTGTCCGTGCGTCTGTTCATCCGTATGTCTGTTCGTCCGTGCGTCTGTTCGTCCATGCATCTGTTCATCCGTGCGTGTGTTCGTCTGTGCGTCTGTTCGTCCATGAGTCTGTTCATCCGTGCGTCTGTTAGACCGTGCGTCTGTTCGTCCGTGCGTCTGTTTGTCCGTGCGTCTTTTCGTCCGTGCGTCTGTTCGTCCGCGCATCTGTTTGTCCGTGCTACTGTTTGTCCGTGCGTCTGTTAGTCCTTGCGTCTGTTCATCCGTGTGTCTGTTCGTCTGTGCGTCTGTTCGTCCATGCGTCTGTTCATCCGTGCGTCTGTTCAACCGTGCGTCTGTTTGTCCGTGCGTCTGTTAGTCCTTGCGTCTGTTCGTCCATGCGTCTGTACGTCCATGCATCTGTTCATCCGTGCGTCTGTTCGTCTGTGCGTCTGTTCGTCCATGCGTCTGTTCATCCGTGCGTCTGTTCGACCGTGCGTCTGTTCTTCCGTGCGTCTGTTTGTCCGTGCGTCTGTTCATCCGTATGTCTGTTCGTCCGTGCGTCTGTTCGTCCATGCTTCTGTTTATCCGTGCGTCTGTTCGTCTGTGCGTCTGTTCGTCCATGAGTCTGTTCATCCGTGCGTCTGTTAGACCGTGCGTCTGTTCGTCCGTGCGTCTGTTTGTCCGTGCGTCTGTTCGTCCGTGCGTCTGTTCGTCCGCGCATCTGTTTGTCCGTGCGTCTGTTTGTCCACGCGTCTCTTCGTCCATGCGTCTGTTCGTCCGTGCGTCTGTTCACACATGTGTCTGTTTGTCAATGCGTCTGTTCGTCCATGTGTTTTTTTGTCCCTTCATCTGTTCATCCGTGCGTCTGTTCGTCCGTGCGTATGTATGTCCGTGCGTCTGTTCGTCCGTGCGTCTGTTCGACCGTGCGTCTGTTCATCCGTATGTCTGTTCGTCCGTGCGTCTATTCGTCCGTGCGTCTGCTTTTCAGTGCGTCTGTTCGTCTGTGCGTCTGTTCGTCCGTGCGTCTGTTCGTCCGTGCATCTGTTCGTCCATGTTTCTGTTCGTCCGTGCGTCTATTCGTCCGTGCGTCTGTTCGTCCGTGCGTCTGTTTGTCCGTGCGACTGTTTGTCCGTGCGTCTGTTTGTCCGTCCGTCTGTTCGTCTGTGCGTCTGTTTGTTCATGCGTTTGTTGGTCCGTACATCTGTTTGTCCGAACACAACCGTTTTCGAAATTTTTTTTGATGATACCTTTAGGAAATAATTATAATAAGGGCTAAATATTGAATTTAAATACAAATTTGGTGAAATAGTCCGTTTTTGAAACTTTTATTCGATTATACCTCGCTAAAATTACGAAAATAATGGCAAAAAAGGGGAACAAGATTGAAATATCGGTGAAATAATTCGTTTTTTAGTTTTCTTCGGTCATACCTTAATAAAATGACGAAAATTAGGTTCGTCCGTAAGTCTGATCGTGCGAGCGATTGTTCCTTCATGCTTCAGTTCGTCCGTGCGTCTGTTCGTAAGTGTGTCTGTTCGTCAATGCGTCCGTTCGTCCATGATAATTTTTTCCGTGCGTCTGTTCCTCCGTGCGTCTTTTCGTCCATGCGTCTATTCATCCGAGCGACTGTTCAACCGTGCGCCTGTTCGACCCTGCTTCCGTTCTTCCGTGCGTCTGTTCGAATGTGCGTATGTACGTCCGTGCTATTTTCGTCCATGCGTCTGTTCGTCCGTGGGTCTGATCGTTCGTGCCAATATTCGTCCGTGCGTCTGTTCGTCTGTGCGTCAGTTTATCCATGCGTCTGTTCATCCGTTTTTCTGTTCGTCTGTGCGAGTTTTTGTCCAAGCGTCTGTTCGTCTGTTCATCTGTTTGCCCGAACAGAACCGTTTTCGAAATTGTTTTCGATCATACCTTTAGAAAATAATGAAAATAAGGGCAAAATATTGGATAAAATATAAATTTGGTGAAATTGTCCGTTTTCGAAATTTTTTTTCAATCATACCTCGCTGAAATTACGAAAATAGGGTCGATAAAGAGAAACATGATTGAAATATCGGTGAATTATTTCGTTTCTTAGCTTTTTTCGATCATACCTTAATAAAATGACGAAAATAAGGTTCGACCGGGCTACTGATCGTCCGAGCGATTGTTCCTTCATGCTTCAGTTCGTCCGTGCGTCTGTTCGTCCGTGCGACTACTCGTCTGTGCGTCTATTCGTCCATGCGACTGTTCATCCGTACATCTTTTTCTCCACACAGAACTAATTTCGAACATTTTTTTGATCATAGCTTGAGAAAATAACGAACATAAGGGCGAAATAGTAGATAAAAATTGAAATTTCAGTGACAATATACATTTTCGAAACCTTTTTCTATCATACCTCCATAAAATGACGAAAAAATAGGGGAAAATAGATGAACTAGATTGAAATATCGGTGAATTCATTCGTTTTTTACCATATTTAGATCAAACCTCAATAAAAGGACGAAAATAAGGTTCGTCCGTGCGTCTGTTCGTCCGAATGTCTGTTCGTCCGTTAGTCTGTCATCCGTTCGACTATTCGTCCGTGCGTCTGTTCGTTCTTTCGTCTGTTCGTCCGAGCGTCTGTTCATCCGTGCGTCTGTTTGTCCGTTCGTGTGTTCGTCCGTGCGTCTGTTTGTCTGTGCGTCGGTTCGTCCGTGCGTCTGTTCGTCCGTGCGTCTGTTCGTTCGTGCGTGTGTTCGTCCGTGCATCTGTTTGTCCTTGCGTCTGTTTGTCCGTGCGTCTGTTTGTCCATGCGTCTTTTCGTCCGTGCGTCTGTTCATCCGTGCGTCAGTTCATCCGTGCGTCTGTTCGTCCGTGCGTCTGTTCGTCCGTGCGTCTGTTCGTCCGTGCGTCTGTTCGTCCATGTTTCTGTTCGTCCGTGCGTCTATTCGTCCGTGCGTCTGTTCGTCCGTGCGTCTGTTTGTCCGTGCGACTGTTTGTCCGTGCGTCTGTTTGTCCGTCCGTCTGTTCGTCTGTGCGTCTGTTTGTTCATGCGTTTGTTGGTCCGTACATCTGTTTGTCCGAACACAACCGTTTTCGAAATTTTTTTTGATGATACCTTTAGGAAATAATTATAATAAGGGCTAAATATTGAATTTAAATACAAATTTGGTGAAATAGTCCGTTTTTGAAACTTTTATTCGATTATACCTCGCTAAAATTACGAAAATAATGGCAAAAAAGGGGAACAAGATTGAAATATCGGTGAAATAATTCGTTTTTTAGTTTTCTTCGGTCATACCTTAATAAAATGACGAAAATTAGGTTCGTCCGTAAGTCTGATCGTGCGAGCGATTGTTCCTTCATGCTTCAGTTCGTCCGTGCGTCTGTTCGTAAGTGTGTCTGTTCGTCAATGCGTCCGTTCGTCCATGATAATTTTTTCCGTGCGTCTGTTCCTCCGTGCGTCTTTTCGTCCATGCGTCTATTCATCCGAGCGACTGTTCAACCGTGCGCCTGTTCGACCCTGCTTCCGTTCTTCCGTGCGTCTGTTCGAATGTGCGTATGTACGTCCGTGCTATTTTCGTCCATGCGTCTGTTCGTCCGTGGGTCTGATCGTTCGTGCCAATATTCGTCCGTGCGTCTGTTCGTCTGTGCGTCAGTTTATCCATGCGTCTGTTCATCCGTTTTTCTGTTCGTCTGTGCGAGTTTTTGTCCAAGCGTCTGTTCGTCTGTTCATCTGTTTGCCCGAACAGAACCGTTTTCGAAATTGTTTTCGATCATACCTTTAGAAAATAATGAAAATAAGGGCAAAATATTGGATAAAATATAAATTTGGTGAAATTGTCCGTTTTCGAAATTTTTTTTCAATCATACCTCGCTGAAATTACGAAAATAGGGTCGATAAAGAGAAACATGATTGAAATATCGGTGAATTATTTCGTTTCTTAGCTTTTTTCGATCATACCTTAATAAAATGACGAAAATAAGGTTCGACCGGGCTACTGATCGTCCGAGCGATTGTTCCTTCATGCTTCAGTTCGTCCGTGCGTCTGTTCGTCCGTGCGACTACTCGTCTGTGCGTCTATTCGTCCATGCGACTGTTCATCCGTACATCTTTTTCTCCACACAGAACTAATTTCGAACATTTTTTTGATCATAGCTTGAGAAAATAACGAACATAAGGGCGAAATAGTAGATAAAAATTGAAATTTCAGTGACAATATACATTTTCGAAACCTTTTTCTATCATACCTCCATAAAATGACGAAAAAATAGGGGAAAATAGATGAACTAGATTGAAATATCGGTGAATTCATTCGTTTTTTACCATATTTAGATCAAACCTCAATAAAAGGACGAAAATAAGGTTCGTCCGTGCGTCTGTTCGTCCGAATGTCTGTTCGTCCGTTAGTCTGTCATCCGTTCGACTATTCGTCCGTGCGTCTGTTCGTTCTTTCGTCTGTTCGTCCGAGCGTCTGTTCATCCGTGCGTCTGTTTGTCCGTTCGTGTGTTCGTCCGTGCGTCTGTTTGTCTGTGCGTCGGTTCGTCCGTGCGTCTGTTCGTCCGTGCGTCTGTTCGTTCGTGCGTGTGTTCGTCCGTGCATCTGTTTGTCCTTGCGTCTGTTTGTCCGTGCGTCTGTTTGTCCATGCGTCTTTTCGTCCGTGCGTCTGTTCATCCGTGCGTCAGTTCATCCGTGCGTCTGTTTGTCCGTGTGTCTGTTCGTCCGTGCGTCTGTTCGTCCGTGCGTCTGTTCATCCGTGCGACTGTTCGCCCGTGCGTCTGTTCGTCCGTGCGTCTGTTCGTCTGTGCTTCTGTTCGTCCATGCGTCTGTTCGTCCGTACATCTGTTTGTCCGAACAGAACCAATTTCGGACATTTTTTTTGATCATAGCTCGAGAAATTAACGAACATAAGGGCGAAATGTTGGATAAAAATTGAAGATTTGGTGACATTATCCATTTTCGCAACTTTTTTCAATCATACCTCTATAAAATGTCGAAATACAAGGAGGAAATAAATGAACAAGAATGAAATATCGGTGAATTCATTCGTTTTTTACCTTTTTTAGATCATAACTCGATAAAATGACGAAAATAAACTTCGTCCTAGGGTCTGTTCGTCCGTGAGTCTGTTCGTCCGTGCGTGTTTTTGTCCGTGCGTCTGTTCGTCCGTGCGTCTGTTCGTCCGTGCGTCTGTTCGTCAATGCGTCTGTTTGTCCGTGCGTCTGTTCGTCCGCGCATCTGTTTGTCCCTGCGTCTGTTTATTCGTGCGTCTGTTCGTCCTTGCGTCTGTTCGTCCGTGCGTCTGTTCGTCATTGCGTCTGTTCGTCCATGAGTCTTTTCGTCCATGCGTCTGTTCATCCGTGCGTCTTTTCGACCGTGCGTCTGTTCGTCCATGCGTCTGTTTGTCCGTGTGTCTGTTCGTCCGCGCATCTGTTTGTCCCTGCGTCTGTTTATTCGTGCGTCTGTTCGTCCTTGCGTCTGTTCGTCCGTGCGTCTGTTCGTCCGTGCGTCTGTTCGTCCGTGCGTCTGTTCGTCCATGCGTCTGTTTGTCCGTGCGTCTGTTCGTCCGCACATCTGTTTGTCCCTGCGTCTGTTTATTCGTGCGTCTGTTCGTCCTTGCGTCTGTTCGTCCGTGCGTCTGTTCGTCCTTGCGTCTGTTCGTCCGTGCGTCTGTTCGTCCATGCGTCTGTTTGTCCGTGCGTCTGTTCGTCCGCGCATCTGTTTGTCCCTGCGTCTGTTTATTCGTGCGTCTGTTCGTCCTTGCGTCTGTTCGTCCGTGCGTCTGTTCGTCCTTGCGTCTGTTCGTCCGTGCGTCTGTTCGTCTGTGCGTCTGTTCGTCCGTGCGACTTTTCTTCCGTGCGTCGGTTCGTCCGTGCATCTGTTCGCCTGTGCGTCTATTCGTCCGTGAGTCTGTACGTCCATGCATCTGTTCATCCGTGCGTCTGTTCGTCTGTGCGTCTGTTCGTCCATGCGTCTGTTCATCCGTGCGTCTGTTCGACCGTGCGTCTGTTCTTTCGTGCGTCTGTTTGTCCGTGCGTCTGTTCATCCGTATGTCTGTTCGTCCGTGCGTCTGTTCGTCCATGCATCTGTTCATCTGTGCGTCTGTTCGTCTGTGCGTCTGTTCGTCCATGAGTCTGTTCATCCGTGCGTCTGTTCGACCGTGCGTCTGTTTGTCCGTGCGTCTGTTTGTCCGTGCGTCTGTTCGCCCGTGCGTCTGTTCGTCCGCGCATCTGTTTGTCCGTGCGTCTGTTTGTCCGTGCGTCTGTTAGTCCTTGCCTCTGTTCGTCCATGCGTCTGTTCGTCCGTGCGTCTGTTCATCCGTGCGTCTGTTCGACCGTGCGACTGTTCGTCCGTGCAGCTGTTCGTCCGTGCGTCTGTTCGTCCGTGCGTCTGTTTGTCCGTGCGTCTGTTCATCCGCGCGTCTGTTTGTCCGTGCGTCTGTTCATCCGTGCGTCTGTTCGTCCTTGCATCTGTTCGTCCGTGCGTCTGTTCGTCCATACGTCTATTCGTCCGTGCGTCTGTTCGTCCATGCGTTTGTTAGTTAGTACGTCTGTTCGTCCGTGTGTCTGTTCGTCCGTGCGTCTGCTCGCCTGTGCGTCTGTTTTTCCGTGCGTCTTTACGTCTGTGCGTCTGTTCGTCCGTGCGTCTGCTTTTCCGTGCGTTTGTTTGTCCGTGCGTCTGTTCATCCGAACGTCTGTTTGTCCGTGCGTCTTTTCGTCCGTGCGTCTGTTCGTCCGTGCGTCTCTTCGTCCATGCGTCTGTTCGTCCGTAGGTCTGTTCGTCCATGTGTCTGTTTGTCAATGTGTCTGTTCGTCCATGTGTTTTTTTGTCCCTTCATCTGTTCATCCGTGCGTCTGTTCGTCCGTGCGTCTGTTTGTCCGTGCGTCTGTTCGTCCGTGCGTCTGTTCGTCCGTAAGTCTGTTTGTCCGTGCGTCTTTTTGTCTGTGCGTCTGTTCGTTCATGCGTCTATTCGTCCGTGCATCTGTTTGTCCGTGCGTCTGTTCGTCCGTGCGTCTGTTCGTCCATTTGTCTGTTCGTCCATGCGTCTGTTCATTCGGATGTCTGTTCGTCCTTGCGTCTTTTCGTCCGTGCGTCTGTTCGTCTGTGCGTCTGTTCGTCCGTGCGACTTTTCTTCCGTGCGTCTGTTCGTCCGTGCGTCTCTTCGCCTGTGCGTCTATTCGTCCGTGCGTCTGTACGTCCATGCATCTGTTCATCCGTGCGTCTGTTCGTCTGTGCGTCTGTTCGTCCATGCGTCTGTTCATCCGTGCGTCTGTTCGACCGTGCGTCTGTTCTTCCGTGCGTCTGTTTGTCCGTGCGTCTGTTCATCCGTATGTCTGTTCGTCCGTGCGTCTGTTCGTCCATGCATCTGTTCATCCGTGCGTGTGTTCGTCTGTGCGTCTGTTCGTCCATGAGTCTGTTCATCCGTGCGTCTGTTAGACCGTGCGTCTGTTCGTCCGTGCGTCTGTTTGTCCGTGCGTCTTTTCGTCCGTGCGTCTGTTCGTCCGCGCATCTGTTTGTCCGTGCTACTGTTTGTCCGTGCGTCTGTTAGTCCTTGCGTCTGTTCATCCGTGTGTCTGTTCGTCTGTGCGTCTGTTCGTCCATGCGTCTGTTCATCCGTGCGTCTGTTCAACCGTGCGTCTTTTTGTCCGTGCGTCTGTTAGTCCTTGCGTCTGTTCGTCCATGCGTCTGTACGTCCATGCATCTGTTCATCCGTGCGTCTGTTCGTCTGTGCGTCTGTTCGTCCATGCGTCTGTTCATCCGTGCGTCTGTTCGACCGTGCGTCTGTTCTTCCGTGCGTCTGTTTGTCCGTGCGTCTGTTCATCCGTATGTCTGTTCGTCCGTGCGTCTGTTCGTCCATGCTTCTGTTTATCCGTGCGTCTGTTCGTCTGTGCGTCTGTTCGTCCATGAGTCTGTTCATCCGTGCGTCTGTTAGACCGTGCGTCTGTTCGTCCGTGCGTCTGTTTGTCCGTGCGTCTGTTCGTCCGTGCGTCTGTTCGTCCGCGCATCTGTTTGTCCGTGCGTCTGTTTGTCCACGCGTCTCTTCGTCCATGCGTCTGTTCGTCCGTGCGTCTGTTCACACATGTGTCTGTTTGTCAATGCGTCTGTTCGTCCATGTGTTTTTTTGTCCCTTCATCTGTTCATCCGTGCGTCTGTTCGTCCGTGCGTATGTATGTCCGTGCGTCTGTTCGTCCGTGCGTCTGTTCGACCGTGCGTCTGTTCATCCGTATGTCTGTTCGTCCGTGCGTCTATTCGTCCGTGCGTCTGCTTTTCAGTGCGTCTGTTCGTCTGTGCGTCTGTTCGTCCGTGCGTCTGTTCTTCCGTGCATCTGTTCGTCCATGTTTCTGTTCGTCCGTGCGTCTATTCGTCCGTGCGTCTGTTCGTCCGTGCGTCTGTTTGTCCGTGCGACTGTTTGTCCGTGCGTCTGTTTGTCCGTCCGTCTGTTCGTCTGTGCGTCTGTTTGTTCATGCGTTTGTTGGTCCGTACATCTGTTTGTCCGAACACAACCGTTTTCGAAATTTTTTTTGATGATACCTTTAGGAAATAATTATAATAAGGGCTAAATATTGAATTTAAATACAAATTTGGTGAAATAGTCCGTTTTTGAAACTTTTATTCGATTATACCTCGCTAAAATTACGAAAATAATGGCAAAAAAGGGGAACAAGATTGAAATATCGGTGAAATAATTCGTTTTTTAGTTTTCTTCGGTCATACCTTAATAAAATGACGAAAATTAGGTTCGTCCGTAAGTCTGATCGTGCGAGCGATTGTTCCTTCATGCTTCAGTTCGTCCGTGCGTCTGTTCGTAAGTGTGTCTGTTCGTCAATGCGTCCGTTCGTCCATGATAATTTTTTCCGTGCGTCTGTTCCTCCGTGCGTCTTTTCGTCCATGCGTCTATTCATCCGAGCGACTGTTCAACCGTGCGCCTGTTCGACCCTGCTTCCGTTCTTCCGTGCGTCTGTTCGAATGTGCGTATGTACGTCCGTGCTATTTTCGTCCATGCGTCTGTTCGTCCGTGGGTCTGATCGTTCGTGCCAATATTCGTCCGTGCGTCTGTTCGTCTGTACGTCTGTTTATCCATGCGTCTGTTCATCCGTTTTTCTGTTCGTCTGTGCGAGTTTTTGTCCAAGCGTCTGTTCGTCTGTTCATCTGTTTGCCCGAACAGAACCGTTTTCGAAATTGTTTTCGATCATACCTTTAGAAAATAATGAAAATAAGGGCAAAATATTGGATAAAATATAAATTTGGTGAAATTGTCCGTTTTCGAAATTTTTTTTCAATCATACCTCGCTGAAATTACGAAAATAGGGTCGATAAAGAGAAACATGATTGAAATATCGGTGAATTATTTCGTTTCTTAGCTTTTTTCGATCATACCTTAATAAAATGACGAAAATAAGGTTCGACCGGGCTACTGATCGTCCGAGCGATTGTTCCTTCATGCTTCAGTTCGTCCGTGCGTCTGTTCGTCCGTGCGACTACTCGTCTGTGCGTCTATTCGTCCATGCGACTGTTCATCCGTACATCTATTTCTCCACACAGAACTAATTTCGAACATTTTTTTGATCATAGCTTGAGAAAATAACGAACATAAGGGCGAAATAGTAGATAAAAATTGAAATTTCAGTGACAATATACATTTTCGAAACCTTTTTCTATCATACCTCCATAAAATGACGAAAAAATAGGGGAAAATAGATGAACTAGATTGAAATATCGGTGAATTCATTCGTTTTTTACCATATTTAGATCAAACCTCAATAAAAGGACGAAAATAAGGTTCGTCCGTGCGTCTGTTCGTCCGAATGTCTGTTCGTCCGTTAGTCTGTCATCCGTTCGACTATTCGTCCGTGCGTCTGTTCGTTCTTTCGTCTGTTCGTCCGAGCGTCTGTTCATCCGTGCGTCTGTTTGTCCGTTCGTGTGTTCGTCCGTGCGTCTGTTTGTCTGTGCGTCGGTTCGTCCGTGCGTCTGTTCGTCCGTGCGTCTGTTCGTTCGTGCGTGTGTTCGTCCGTGCGTCTGTTCGTCCGTGCGTCTGTTCGTCCGTGCGTCTGTTCGTCCGTGCGTCTGTTCGTCCGTGCGTCTTTTCTTCCGTGCGTCTGTTCGTCCGTGCGTCTGTTTGCCTGTGCGTCTGTTCGTCCGTGCGTCTGTACGTCCGTGCGTCTGTTCGTCCGTGCGTCTGTTCGTCCGTGCGTCTGTTCGTCCATGCGTATGTTCATCCGTGCGTCTGTTCTTCCGTGCGTCTGTTCATCCGTATGTCTGTTCGTCCGTGCGTCTGTTCGTCCGTGCGTCTGTTCGTCCGTGCGTTTGTTCATCCATGCGTCTGTTCATCCGTTCGTCTGTTCGTCTGTGCGTGTTTTTGTCCATGCGTCTGTTCGTCAAACAGATGAAGATCTGTTTGTCCGAACAGAACCGTTTTCAAAATTTTTTTCGGTCATACCTTTAGAAAATAATAAAAATAAGGGCAAAATATTGGATTAAATATAAATTTGGTGAAATTGTCCGATTTAGAAATTTTTTTCCGATCATACGTCGCTACAATTACGAAAATAGGGGCGATTAAGAGAAACAAGATTGAAATATCGGTGAATTATTTCGTTTCATAGCTTCTTACGATCAAACCTTAAAAAAATGACGAATATAAGGTTCGACCGGGCGTCAGATCATCCAAGCGATTTTTCTTTCATGATTCAGTTCGTATGTGCGTCTGTTCGTCCATGCGTTTGTTCATCCGTACATCTGTTTCTCCAAACAGAATCAATTTCGAACCTTATTTGATCATAGTTTGAGAAAATAACGAATATAATGGCGAAATAGTGGATAAAAATTGAAATTTTGGTGACAATATACATTTTCGAAACTTTTTTTAATCATACATCTCTAAAATGACAAAAAGTAAGGGATAAATAGATGATCAAGATTGAAATATCGGTGTATTCATTTTTTTTACCATATTTAGATCATACCTCGATAAAATGACGAAAATAAGGTTCGTCCGTGCGTCTGTTCGTCCGTGCATCTGTTTGTTCGTGTGTCAGTTCGTCCGAGCGTCAGTTCATCCGTGCGTCTGTTCGTCCGTGAGTCTGTTCGTCCGTGCGTGTTTTTGTCCGTGCATCTGTTCGTCCTTGCTTCTGTTCGTCCGTGCGTCTGTTCGTCCGTGCGTCTGTTCGTCCGTGCGTCTGTTTGTCCATGCGTCTTTTTGTTTGTGCGTCTGTTCATTCATGCGTCTGTTCGTCCATGCATCTGTTTGTCCGTGCGTCTGTTCGTCCGTGCGTCTGTTCGTCCGTTTGTCTGTTCGTCCATGCGTCTGTTTATCCGTATGTCTGTTCGTCCTTGCGTCTGTTCGTCCGTGAGTCTGTTCGTCCGTGCGACTGTTTGTCCGTGCGTCTGTTCGTTCGTGCGTCTATTCCTCCGTGCGTCTGTTCGTCCGTGCGTCTGTTCATCCGTGCGTCTGTTTGTCCGTGCGTCTGTTTGTCTGTGCGTCTGTTCGTCCATGCGTCTGTTCGTCCGTGCATCTGTTTGTCCGTGCGTCTGTTCGTCCGTGCGTCTGTTCGTCCGTGCGTCTGTTCGTCCATGCGTCTGTTCATCAGGATGTCTGTTCGTCCGTGCGTCTGTTCGTCCGTGCGTCTGTTCGTCTGTTCGTCCGTGCGTCTGTTCACCTGTGCGTCTGTTCGTCCGTGCGTCTGTACGTCCGTGCGTCTGTTCGTCCGTGCGTCTGTTCGTCCGTGCGTCTGTTCGTCCATGCGTATGTTCATCCGTGCGTCTGTTCATCCGTATGTCTGTTCGTCCGTGCGTCTGTTCATCCGTGCGTCTGTTCGACCGTGCGTCTATTCGTCCGTGCGTCTGTTTGTCCGTGCGTCTGTTCGTCCGTGCGTCTGTTCGTCCGCGCATCTGTTTGTCCGTGCGTCTGTTTGTCCGTGCGTCTGTTCGTCCTTGCGTCTGTTCGTCCATGCGTCTGTTCGTCCATAAGTCTGTTCATCCGTGCGTCTGTTCGACCGTGCGTCTGTTCGTCCGTGCGTCTGTTCGTCCGTGCGTCTGTTCGTCCGTGCGTCTGTTTGTCCGTGCGTCTGTTCGTCCGTGCGTCTGTTCGTCCATTTGTCTCTTCGTCCATGCGTCTGTTCATTCGGATGTCTGTTCGTCCTTGCGTCTTTTCGTCCGTGCGTCTGTTCGTCTGTGCGTCTTTTCGTCCGTGCGACTTTTCTTCCGTGCGTCTGTTCGTCCGTGCGTCTCTTCGCCTGTGCGTCTATTCGTCCGTGCGTCTGTACGTCCATGCATCTGTTCATCCGTGCGTCTGTTCGTCTGTGCGTCTGTTCGTCCATGCGTCTGTTCATCCGTGCGTCTGTTCGACCGTGCGTCTGTTCTTCCGTGCGTCTGTTTGTCCGTGCGTCTGTTCATCCGTATGTCTGTTCGTCCGTGCGTCTGTTCGTCCATGCATCTGTTCATCCGTGCGTGTGTTCGTCTGTGCGTCTGTTCGTCCATGAGTCTGTTCATCCGTGCGTCTGTTAGACCGTGCGTCTGTTCGTCCGTGCGTCTGTTTGTCCGTGCGTCTTTTCGTCCGTGCGTCTGTTCGTCCGCGCATCTGTTTGTCCGTGCTACTGTTTGTCCGTGCGTCTGTTAGTCCTTGCGTCTGTTCATCCGTGTGTCTGTTCGTCTGTGCGTCTGTTCGTCCATGCGTCTGTTCATCCGTGCGTCTGTTCAACCGTGCGTCTGTTTGTCCGTGCGTCTGTTAGTCCTTGCGTCTGTTCGTCCATGCGTCTGTACGTCCATGCATCTGTTCATCCGTGCGTCTGTTCGTCTGTGCGTCTGTTCGTCCATGCGTCTGTTCATCCGTGCGTCTGTTCGACCGTGCGTCTGTTCTTCCGTGCGTCTGTTTGTCCGTGCGTCTGTTCATCCGTATGTCTGTTCGTCCGTGCGTCTGTTCGTCCATGCTTCTGTTTATCCGTGCGTCTGTTCGTCTGTGCGTCTATTCGTCCATGAGTCTGTTCATCCGTGCGTCTGTTAGACCGTGCGTATGTTCGTCCGTGCGTCTGTTTGTCCGTGCGTCTGTTCGTCTGTGCGTCTGTTCGTCCGCGCATCTGTTTGTCCGTGCGTCTGTTTGTCCACGCGTCTCTTCGTCCATGCGTCTGTTCGTCCGTGCGTCTGTTCACACATGTGTCTGTTTGTCAATGCGTCTGTTCGTCCATGTGTTTTTTTGTCCCTTCATCTGTTCATCCGTGCGTCTGTTTGTCCGTGCGTATGTATGTCCGTGCGTCTGTTCGTCCGTGCGTCTGTTCGACCGTGCGTCTGTTCATCCGTATGTCTGTTCGTCCGTGCGTCTATTCGTCCGTGCGTCTGCTTTTCAGTGCGTCTGTTCGTCTGTGCGTCTGTTCGTCCGTGCGTCTGTTCGTCCGTGCATCTGTTCGTCCATGTTTCTGTTCGTCCGTGCGTCTATTCGTCCGTGCGTCTGTTCGTCCGTGCGTCTGTTTGTCCGTGCGACTGTTTGTCCGTGCGTCTGTTTGTCCGTCCGTCTGTTCGTCTGTGCGTCTGTTTGTTCATGCGTTTGTTGGTCCGTACATCTGTTTGTCCGAACACAACCGTTTTCGAAATTTTTTTTGATGATACCTTTAGGAAATAATTATAATAAGGGCTAAATATTGAATTTAAATACAAATTTGGTGAAATAGTCCGTTTTTGAAACTTTTATTCGATTATACCTCGCTAAAATTACGAAAATAATGGCAAAAAAGGGGAACAAGATTGAAATATCGGTGAAATAATTCGTTTTTTAGTTTTCTTCGGTCATACCTTAATAAAATGACGAAAATTAGGTTCGTCCGTAAGTCTGATCGTGCGAGCGATTGTTCCTTCATGCTTCAGTTCGTCCGTGCGTCTGTTCGTAAGTGTGTCTGTTCGTCAATGCGTCCGTTCGTCCATGATAATTTTTTCCGTGCGTCTGTTCCTCCGTGCGTCTTTTCGTCCATGCGTCTATTCATCCGAGCGACTGTTCAACCGTGCGCCTGTTCGACCCTGCTTCCGTTCTTCCGTGCGTCTGTTCGAATGTGCGTATGTACGTCCGTGCTATTTTCGTCCATGCGTCTGTTCGTCCGTGGGTCTGATCGTTCGTGCCAATATTCGTCCGTGCGTCTGTTCGTCTGTGCGTCTGTTTATCCATGCGTCTGTTCATCCGTTTTTCTGTTCGTCTGTGCGAGTTTTTGTCCAAGCGTCTGTTCGTCTGTTCATCTGTTTGCCCGAACAGAACCGTTTTCGAAATTGTTTTCGATCATACCTTTAGAAAATAATGAAAATAAGGGCAAAATATTGGATAAAATATAAATTTGGTGAAATTGTCCGTTTTCGAAATTTTTTTTCAATCATACCTCGCTGAAATTACGAAAATAGGGTCGATAAAGAGAAACATGATTGAAATATCGGTGAATTATTTCGTTTCTTAGCTTTTTTCGATCATACCTTAATAAAATGACGAAAATAAGGTTCGACCGGGCGACTGATCGTCCGAGCGATTGTTCCTTCATGCTTCAGTTCGTCCGTGCGTCTGTTCGTCCGTGCGACTACTCGTCTGTGCGTCTATTCGTCCATGCGACTGTTCATCCGTACATCTATTTCTCCACACAGAACTAATTTCGAACATTTTTTTGATCATAGCTTGAGAAAATAACGAACATAAGGGCGAAATAGTAGATAAAAATTGAAATTTCAGTGACAATATACATTTTCGAAACCTTTTTCTATCATACCTCCATAAAATGACGAAAAAATAGGGGAAAATAGATGAACTAGATTGAAATATCGGTGAATTCATTCGTTTTTTACCATATTTAGATCAAACCTCAATAAAAGGACGAAAATAAGGTTCGTCCGTGCGTCTGTTCGTCCGAATGTCTGTTCGTCCGTTAGTCTGTCATCCGTTCGACTATTCGTCCGTGCGTCTGTTCGTTCTTTCGTCTGTTCGTCCGAGCGTCTGTTCATCCGTGCGTCTGTTTGTCCGTTCGTGTGTTCGTCCGTGCGTCTGTTTGTCCGTGCAT
Source organism: Sympetrum striolatum (assembly GCA_947579665.1). Taxonomy (NCBI): domain Eukaryota; kingdom Metazoa; phylum Arthropoda; class Insecta; order Odonata; family Libellulidae; genus Sympetrum; species Sympetrum striolatum. The sequence goes on along the minus strand of CANPUZ010000001.1, from coordinate 2,547,408 downwards.
CTGTACGTCCGTGTGTCTGTTGTCCGTGCGTCTGTTCGTCCGTGCGTCTGTTCATCCTTGCGTCTGTTCATCCGTGCGTCTGTTCGTCCGTGCGTCTGTTTGTCTGTGCGTCGGTTCGTCCGTGCGTCTGTTCGTCCGTGCGTCTGTTCGTTCGTGCGTGTGTTCGTCCGTGCATCTGTTTGTCCTTGCGTCTGTTTGTCCGTGCGTCTGTTTGTCCATGCGTCTTTTCGTCCGTGCGTCTGTTCATCCGTGCGTCAGTTCATCCGTGCGTCTGTTTGTCCGTGTGTCTGTTCGTCCGTGCGTCTGTTCGTCCGTGCGTCTGTTCATCCGTGCGACTGTTCGCCCGTGCGTCTGTTCGTCCGTGCGTCTGTTCGTCTGTGCTTCTGTTCTTCCATGCGTCTGTTCGTCCGTACATCTGTTTGTCCGAACAGAACCAATTTCGGACATTTTTTTTGATCATAGCTCGAGAAATTAACGAACATAAGGGCGAAATGTTGGATAAAAATTGAAGATTTGGTGACATTATCCATTTTCGCAACTTTTTTCAATCATACCTCTATAAAATGTCGAAATACAAGGAGGAAATAAATGAACAAGAATGAAATATCGGTGAATTCATTCGTTTTTTACCTTTTTTAGATCATAACTCGATAAAATGACGAAAATAAACTTCGTCCTTGGGTCTGTTCGTCCGTGAGTCTGTTCGTCCGTGCGTGTTTTTGTCCGTGCGTCTGTTCGTCCGTGCGTCTGTTCGTCCGTGCGTCTGTTCGTCAATGCGTCTGTTTGTCCGTGCGTCTGTTCGTCCGCGCATCTGTTTGTCCCTGCGTCTGTTTATTCGTGCGTCTGTTCGTCCTTGCGTCTGTTCGTCCGTGCGTCTGTTCGTCATTGCGTCTGTTCGTCCATGAGTCTTTTCGTCCATGCGTCTGTTCATCCGTGCGTCTTTTCGACCGTGCGTCTGTTCGTCCATGCGTCTGTTTGTCCGTGCGTCTGTTCGTCCGCGCATCTGTTTGTCCCTGCGTCTGTTTATTCGTGCGTCTGTTCGTCCTTGCGTCTGTTCGTCCGTGCGTCTGTTCGTCCGTGCGTCTGTTCGTCCGTGCGTCTGTTCGTCCATGCGTCTGTTTGTCCGTGCGTCTGTTCGTCCGCACATCTGTTTGTCCCTGCGTCTGTTTATTCGTGCGTCTGTTCGTCCTTGCGTCTGTTCGTCCGTGCGTCTGTTCGTCCTTGCGTCTGTTCGTCCGTGCGTCTGTTCGTCCATGCGTCTGTTTGTCCGTGCGTCTGTTCGTCCGCGCATCTGTTTTTCCCTGCGTCTGTTTATTCGTGCGTCTGTTCGTCCTTGCGTCTGTTCGTCCGTGCGTCTGTTCGTCCTTGCGTCTGTTCGTCCATGAGTCTTTTCGTCCATGCGTCTGTTCATCCGTGCGTCTTTTCGACCGTGCGTCTGTTCGTCCATGCGTCCTTTTTGTCCGTGCGTCTGTTCGTCCGCGCATCTGTTTGTCCCTGCGTCTGTTTATTCGTGCGTCTGTTCGTCCTTGCGTCTGTTCGTCCGTGCGTCTGTTCGTCCATGCATCTGTTCATCCGTGCGTCTATTCGTCCGTGCTTCTGTTCGTCCATGCGTTTGTTCGTTAGTGCGTCTTTTCGTCCGTTTGTCTGTTCGTCCGTGCGTCTGTTCGCCTGTGCGTCTATTTGTCCGTGCGTCTTTACGTCTGTGCGTCTGTTCGTCTGTGCGTCTGTTCGTCCGTGCGTCTGCTTTTCCGTTCGTCTATTTGTCCGTGCGTCTGTTCATCCGAACTTCTGTTCGTCCGTGCGTCTGTTCGTCCGTACGTCTGTTCGTCCGTGCGTCTGTTCGTCCATGCGTCTGTTCGTCCGTGCGTCTGCTTTTCAGTGCGTCTGTTCGTCTGTGCGTCTGTTCGTCCGTGCGTCTCTTCTTTCGTTGCGTCTGTTCGTCCGTGCGTCTGTTCGTCCGTGCGTCTGTTCATCCGTATGTCTGTTCGTCCGTGCGTCTATTCGTCCGTGCGTCTGCTTTTCAGTGCGTCTGTTCGTCCGTGCGTCTGTTCGTCCGTGCGTCTGTTCGTCCGTGCGTCTGTTTTTCCGTGCTTCTGTTTCTCCGTGCGTCTGTTCATCTGAACGTCTGTTCGTCCGTGCGTCTGTTCGTCCGTGCGTCTGTTCGTCCGTGCGTCTGTTCGTCCATGTTTCTGTTCGTCCGTGCGTCTATTCGTCCGTGCGTCTGTTCGTCCGTGCGTTTGTTTGTCCGTGCGACTGTTTGTCCGTGCGTCTGTTTGTCCGTCCTTCTGTTCGTCTGTGCGTCTGTTTGTACATGCGTTTGTTGGTCCGTACATCTGTTTGTCCGAACACAACCGTTTTCGAAATTTTTTTGATCATACCTATAGGAAATAATTATAATAAGGGCTAAATATTGAATATAAATACAAATTTGGTGAAATTGTCCGTTTTTGAAACTTTTTTTCGATCATACCTCGCTAAAATTACGAAAATAATGGCAAAAAAGGGGAACAAGATTGAAATATCGGCGAATTTATTCGTTTTTTAGTTTTCTTCGGTCATACCTTAATAAAATGACGAAAATAAGGTTCGTCCGTGCGTCTGTTAGTCCGTGCGTCTGTTCGTCCGTGCATCTGTTCGTTCTTGTGACAGTTCGTCCGAGCGTCAGTTCATCCGTGCGTCTGTTCGTCCGTGAGTCTGTTCGTCATTGCGTCTGATTGTCCGTGCGTCTGTTCGTCCGTGCGTTTGTTCGTCCATGCGTCTGTTCGTCCGTGCGTCTGTTCATCCGTGCGTCTGTTTGTGCGTGCGTCTGTTTGTCTGTGCGGCTGTTCGTCCATGCGTCTGTTCGTCCTTGCATCTTTTTGTCCGTGCGTCTGTTCGTCCGTGCGTCTGTTCGTCCGTGCGGCTGTTCGTCCATGCGTCTGTTCATCCGTATGTCTGTTCTTCCGTGCGTCTGTTCATCCGTTTGTCTGTTCGTCCGTGCGTCTGTTCGTCAGTGCGTCTGTTCGTCTGTGCGTCTGTTCGTCCGTGCGTCTGTTCGTCTGTGCGTTTGTTCATCCGCGCGACTGTTCGCCCGTGCGTCTGTTCGTCCGTGCGTCTGTTCGTCCGTGCGTCTGTTCGTCCGTGCGTCTGTTTGTCCGTGCGTCTGTTCGTCCGTGCGTCTGTTCGTCCGTAAGTCTGTTTGTCCGTGCGTCTTTTTGTCTGTGCGTCTGTTCGTTCATGCGTCTATTCGTCCGTGCATCTGTTTGTCCGTGCGTCTGTTCGTCCGTGCGTCTGTTCGTCCATTTGTCTGTTCGTCCATGCGTCTGTTCATTCGGATGTCTGTTCGTCCTTGCGTCTTTTCGTCCGTGCGTCTGTTCGTCTGTGCGTCTGTTCGTCCGTGCGACTTTTCTTCCGTGCGTCTGTTCGTCCGTGCGTCTCTTCGCCTGTGCGTCTATTCGTCCGTGCGTCTGTACGTCCATGCATCTGTTCATCCGTGCGTCTGTTCGTCTGTGCGTCTGTTCGTCCATGCGTCTGTTCATCCGTGCGTCTGTTCGACCGTGCGTCTGTTCTTCCGTGCGTCTGTTTGTCCGTGCGTCTGTTCATCCGTATGTCTGTTCGTCCGTGCGTCTGTTCGTCCATGCATCTGTTCATCCGTGCGTGTGTTCGTCTGTGCGTCTGTTCGTCCATGAGTCTGTTCATCCGTGCGTCTGTTAGACCGTGCGTCTGTTCGTCCGTGCGTCTGTTTGTCCGTGCGTCTTTTCGTCCGTGCGTCTGTTCGTCCGCGCATCTGTTTGTCCGTGCTACTGTTTGTCCGTGCGTCTGTTAGTCCTTGCGTCTGTTCATCCGTGTGTCTGTTCGTCTGTGCGTCTGTTCGTCCATGCGTCTGTTCATCCGTGCGTCTGTTCAACCGTGCGTCTGTTTGTCCGTGCGTCTGTTAGTCCTTGCGTCTGTTCGTCCATGCGTCTGTACGTCCATGCATCTGTTCATCCGTGCGTCTGTTCGTCTGTGCGTCTGTTCGTCCATGCGTCTGTTCATCCGTGCGTCTGTTCGACCGTGCGTCTGTTCTTCCGTGCGTCTGTTTGTCCGTGCGTCTGTTCATCCGTATGTCTGTTCGTCCGTGCGTCTGTTCGTCCATGCTTCTGTTTATCCGTGCGTCTGTTCGTCTGTGCGTCTGTTCGTCCATGAGTCTGTTCATCCGTGCGTCTGTTAGACCGTGCGTCTGTTCGTCCGTGCGTCTGTTTGTCCGTGCGTCTGTTCGTCCGTGCGTCTGTTCGTCCGCGCATCTGTTTGTCCGTGCGTCTGTTTGTCCACGCGTCTCTTCGTCCATGCGTCTGTTCGTCCGTGCGTCTGTTCACACATGTGTCTGTTTGTCAATGCGTCTGTTCGTCCATGTGTTTTTTTGTCCCTTCATCTGTTCATCCGTGCGTCTGTTCGTCCGTGCGTATGTATGTCCGTGCGTCTGTTCGTCCGTGCGTCTGTTCGACCGTGCGTCTGTTCATCCGTATGTCTGTTCGTCCGTGCGTCTATTCGTCCGTGCGTCTGCTTTTCAGTGCGTCTGTTCGTCTGTGCGTCTGTTCGTCCGTGCGTCTGTTCGTCCGTGCATCTGTTCGTCCATGTTTCTGTTCGTCCGTGCGTCTATTCGTCCGTGCGTCTGTTCGTCCGTGCGTCTGTTTGTCCGTGCGACTGTTTGTCCGTGCGTCTGTTTGTCCGTCCGTCTGTTCGTCTGTGCGTCTGTTTGTTCATGCGTTTGTTGGTCCGTACATCTGTTTGTCCGAACACAACCGTTTTCGAAATTTTTTTTGATGATACCTTTAGGAAATAATTATAATAAGGGCTAAATATTGAATTTAAATACAAATTTGGTGAAATAGTCCGTTTTTGAAACTTTTATTCGATTATACCTCGCTAAAATTACGAAAATAATGGCAAAAAAGGGGAACAAGATTGAAATATCGGTGAAATAATTCGTTTTTTAGTTTTCTTCGGTCATACCTTAATAAAATGACGAAAATTAGGTTCGTCCGTAAGTCTGATCGTGCGAGCGATTGTTCCTTCATGCTTCAGTTCGTCCGTGCGTCTGTTCGTAAGTGTGTCTGTTCGTCAATGCGTCCGTTCGTCCATGATAATTTTTTCCGTGCGTCTGTTCCTCCGTGCGTCTTTTCGTCCATGCGTCTATTCATCCGAGCGACTGTTCAACCGTGCGCCTGTTCGACCCTGCTTCCGTTCTTCCGTGCGTCTGTTCGAATGTGCGTATGTACGTCCGTGCTATTTTCGTCCATGCGTCTGTTCGTCCGTGGGTCTGATCGTTCGTGCCAATATTCGTCCGTGCGTCTGTTCGTCTGTGCGTCAGTTTATCCATGCGTCTGTTCATCCGTTTTTCTGTTCGTCTGTGCGAGTTTTTGTCCAAGCGTCTGTTCGTCTGTTCATCTGTTTGCCCGAACAGAACCGTTTTCGAAATTGTTTTCGATCATACCTTTAGAAAATAATGAAAATAAGGGCAAAATATTGGATAAAATATAAATTTGGTGAAATTGTCCGTTTTCGAAATTTTTTTTCAATCATACCTCGCTGAAATTACGAAAATAGGGTCGATAAAGAGAAACATGATTGAAATATCGGTGAATTATTTCGTTTCTTAGCTTTTTTCGATCATACCTTAATAAAATGACGAAAATAAGGTTCGACCGGGCTACTGATCGTCCGAGCGATTGTTCCTTCATGCTTCAGTTCGTCCGTGCGTCTGTTCGTCCGTGCGACTACTCGTCTGTGCGTCTATTCGTCCATGCGACTGTTCATCCGTACATCTTTTTCTCCACACAGAACTAATTTCGAACATTTTTTTGATCATAGCTTGAGAAAATAACGAACATAAGGGCGAAATAGTAGATAAAAATTGAAATTTCAGTGACAATATACATTTTCGAAACCTTTTTCTATCATACCTCCATAAAATGACGAAAAAATAGGGGAAAATAGATGAACTAGATTGAAATATCGGTGAATTCATTCGTTTTTTACCATATTTAGATCAAACCTCAATAAAAGGACGAAAATAAGGTTCGTCCGTGCGTCTGTTCGTCCGAATGTCTGTTCGTCCGTTAGTCTGTCATCCGTTCGACTATTCGTCCGTGCGTCTGTTCGTTCTTTCGTCTGTTCGTCCGAGCGTCTGTTCATCCGTGCGTCTGTTTGTCCGTTCGTGTGTTCGTCCGTGCGTCTGTTTGTCTGTGCGTCGGTTCGTCCGTGCGTCTGTTCGTCCGTGCGTCTGTTCGTTCGTGCGTGTGTTCGTCCGTGCATCTGTTTGTCCTTGCGTCTGTTTGTCCGTGCGTCTGTTTGTCCATGCGTCTTTTCGTCCGTGCGTCTGTTCATCCGTGCGTCAGTTCATCCGTGCGTCTGTTTGTCCGTGTGTCTGTTCGTCCGTGCGTCTGTTCGTCCGTGCGTCTGTTCATCCGTGCGACTGTTCGCCCGTGCGTCTGTTCGTCCGTGCGTCTGTTCGTCTGTGCTTCTGTTCGTCCATGCGTCTGTTCGTCCGTACATCTGTTTGTCCGAACAGAACCAATTTCGGACATTTTTTTTGATCATAGCTCGAGAAATTAACGAACATAAGGGCGAAATGTTGGATAAAAATTGAAGATTTGGTGACATTATCCATTTTCGCAACTTTTTTCAATCATACCTCTATAAAATGTCGAAATACAAGGAGGAAATAAATGAACAAGAATGAAATATCGGTGAATTCATTCGTTTTTTACCTTTTTTAGATCATAACTCGATAAAATGACGAAAATAAACTTCGTCCTAGGGTCTGTTCGTCCGTGAGTCTGTTCGTCCGTGCGTGTTTTTGTCCGTGCGTCTGTTCGTCCGTGCGTCTGTTCGTCCGTGCGTCTGTTCGTCAATGCGTCTGTTTGTCCGTGCGTCTGTTCGTCCGCGCATCTGTTTGTCCCTGCGTCTGTTTATTCGTGCGTCTGTTCGTCCTTGCGTCTGTTCGTCCGTGCGTCTGTTCGTCATTGCGTCTGTTCGTCCATGAGTCTTTTCGTCCATGCGTCTGTTCATCCGTGCGTCTTTTCGACCGTGCGTCTGTTCGTCCATGCGTCTGTTTGTCCGTGTGTCTGTTCGTCCGCGCATCTGTTTGTCCCTGCGTCTGTTTATTCGTGCGTCTGTTCGTCCTTGCGTCTGTTCGTCCGTGCGTCTGTTCGTCCGTGCGTCTGTTCGTCCGTGCGTCTGTTCGTCCATGCGTCTGTTTGTCCGTGCGTCTGTTCGTCCGCACATCTGTTTGTCCCTGCGTCTGTTTATTCGTGCGTCTGTTCGTCCTTGCGTCTGTTCGTCCGTGCGTCTGTTCGTCCTTGCGTCTGTTCGTCCGTGCGTCTGTTCGTCCATGCGTCTGTTTGTCCGTGCGTCTGTTCGTCCGCGCATCTGTTTGTCCCTGCGTCTGTTTATTCGTGCGTCTGTTCGTCCTTGCGTCTGTTCGTCCGTGCGTCTGTTCGTCCTTGCGTCTGTTCGTCCGTGCGTCTGTTCGTCTGTGCGTCTGTTCGTCCGTGCGACTTTTCTTCCGTGCGTCTGTTCGTCCGTGCATCTGTTCGCCTGTGCGTCTATTCGTCCGTGAGTCTGTACGTCCATGCATCTGTTCATCCGTGCGTCTGTTCGTCTGTGCGTCTGTTCGTCCATGCGTCTGTTCATCCGTGCGTCTGTTCGACCGTGCGTCTGTTCTTTCGTGCGTCTGTTTGTCCGTGCGTCTGTTCATCCGTATGTCTGTTCGTCCGTGCGTCTGTTCGTCCATGCATCTGTTCATCTGTGCGTCTGTTCGTCTGTGCGTCTGTTCGTCCATGAGTCTGTTCATCCGTGCGTCTGTTCGACCGTGCGTCTGTTTGTCCGTGCGTCTGTTTGTCCGTGCGTCTGTTCGCCCGTGCGTCTGTTCGTCCGCGCATCTGTTTGTCCGTGCGTCTGTTTGTCCGTGCGTCTGTTAGTCCTTGCCTCTGTTCGTCCATGCGTCTGTTCGTCCGTGCGTCTGTTCATCCGTGCGTCTGTTCGACCGTGCGACTGTTCGTCCGTGCAGCTGTTCGTCCGTGCGTCTGTTCGTCCGTGCGTCTGTTTGTCCGTGCGTCTGTTCATCCGCGCGTCTGTTTGTCCGTGCGTCTGTTCATCCGTGCGTCTGTTCGTCCTTGCATCTGTTCGTCCGTGCGTCTGTTCGTCCATACGTCTATTCGTCCGTGCGTCTGTTCGTCCATGCGTTTGTTAGTTAGTACGTCTGTTCGTCCGTGTGTCTGTTCGTCCGTGCGTCTGCTCGCCTGTGCGTCTGTTTTTCCGTGCGTCTTTACGTCTGTGCGTCTGTTCGTCCGTGCGTCTGCTTTTCCGTGCGTTTGTTTGTCCGTGCGTCTGTTCATCCGAACGTCTGTTTGTCCGTGCGTCTTTTCGTCCGTGCGTCTGTTCGTCCGTGCGTCTCTTCGTCCATGCGTCTGTTCGTCCGTAGGTCTGTTCGTCCATGTGTCTGTTTGTCAATGTGTCTGTTCGTCCATGTGTTTTTTTGTCCCTTCATCTGTTCATCCGTGCGTCTGTTCGTCCGTGCGTCTGTTTGTCCGTGCGTCTGTTCGTCCGTGCGTCTGTTCGTCCGTAAGTCTGTTTGTCCGTGCGTCTTTTTGTCTGTGCGTCTGTTCGTTCATGCGTCTATTCGTCCGTGCATCTGTTTGTCCGTGCGTCTGTTCGTCCGTGCGTCTGTTCGTCCATTTGTCTGTTCGTCCATGCGTCTGTTCATTCGGATGTCTGTTCGTCCTTGCGTCTTTTCGTCCGTGCGTCTGTTCGTCTGTGCGTCTGTTCGTCCGTGCGACTTTTCTTCCGTGCGTCTGTTCGTCCGTGCGTCTCTTCGCCTGTGCGTCTATTCGTCCGTGCGTCTGTACGTCCATGCATCTGTTCATCCGTGCGTCTGTTCGTCTGTGCGTCTGTTCGTCCATGCGTCTGTTCATCCGTGCGTCTGTTCGACCGTGCGTCTGTTCTTCCGTGCGTCTGTTTGTCCGTGCGTCTGTTCATCCGTATGTCTGTTCGTCCGTGCGTCTGTTCGTCCATGCATCTGTTCATCCGTGCGTGTGTTCGTCTGTGCGTCTGTTCGTCCATGAGTCTGTTCATCCGTGCGTCTGTTAGACCGTGCGTCTGTTCGTCCGTGCGTCTGTTTGTCCGTGCGTCTTTTCGTCCGTGCGTCTGTTCGTCCGCGCATCTGTTTGTCCGTGCTACTGTTTGTCCGTGCGTCTGTTAGTCCTTGCGTCTGTTCATCCGTGTGTCTGTTCGTCTGTGCGTCTGTTCGTCCATGCGTCTGTTCATCCGTGCGTCTGTTCAACCGTGCGTCTTTTTGTCCGTGCGTCTGTTAGTCCTTGCGTCTGTTCGTCCATGCGTCTGTACGTCCATGCATCTGTTCATCCGTGCGTCTGTTCGTCTGTGCGTCTGTTCGTCCATGCGTCTGTTCATCCGTGCGTCTGTTCGACCGTGCGTCTGTTCTTCCGTGCGTCTGTTTGTCCGTGCGTCTGTTCATCCGTATGTCTGTTCGTCCGTGCGTCTGTTCGTCCATGCTTCTGTTTATCCGTGCGTCTGTTCGTCTGTGCGTCTGTTCGTCCATGAGTCTGTTCATCCGTGCGTCTGTTAGACCGTGCGTCTGTTCGTCCGTGCGTCTGTTTGTCCGTGCGTCTGTTCGTCCGTGCGTCTGTTCGTCCGCGCATCTGTTTGTCCGTGCGTCTGTTTGTCCACGCGTCTCTTCGTCCATGCGTCTGTTCGTCCGTGCGTCTGTTCACACATGTGTCTGTTTGTCAATGCGTCTGTTCGTCCATGTGTTTTTTTGTCCCTTCATCTGTTCATCCGTGCGTCTGTTCGTCCGTGCGTATGTATGTCCGTGCGTCTGTTCGTCCGTGCGTCTGTTCGACCGTGCGTCTGTTCATCCGTATGTCTGTTCGTCCGTGCGTCTATTCGTCCGTGCGTCTGCTTTTCAGTGCGTCTGTTCGTCTGTGCGTCTGTTCGTCCGTGCGTCTGTTCTTCCGTGCATCTGTTCGTCCATGTTTCTGTTCGTCCGTGCGTCTATTCGTCCGTGCGTCTGTTCGTCCGTGCGTCTGTTTGTCCGTGCGACTGTTTGTCCGTGCGTCTGTTTGTCCGTCCGTCTGTTCGTCTGTGCGTCTGTTTGTTCATGCGTTTGTTGGTCCGTACATCTGTTTGTCCGAACACAACCGTTTTCGAAATTTTTTTTGATGATACCTTTAGGAAATAATTATAATAAGGGCTAAATATTGAATTTAAATACAAATTTGGTGAAATAGTCCGTTTTTGAAACTTTTATTCGATTATACCTCGCTAAAATTACGAAAATAATGGCAAAAAAGGGGAACAAGATTGAAATATCGGTGAAATAATTCGTTTTTTAGTTTTCTTCGGTCATACCTTAATAAAATGACGAAAATTAGGTTCGTCCGTAAGTCTGATCGTGCGAGCGATTGTTCCTTCATGCTTCAGTTCGTCCGTGCGTCTGTTCGTAAGTGTGTCTGTTCGTCAATGCGTCCGTTCGTCCATGATAATTTTTTCCGTGCGTCTGTTCCTCCGTGCGTCTTTTCGTCCATGCGTCTATTCATCCGAGCGACTGTTCAACCGTGCGCCTGTTCGACCCTGCTTCCGTTCTTCCGTGCGTCTGTTCGAATGTGCGTATGTACGTCCGTGCTATTTTCGTCCATGCGTCTGTTCGTCCGTGGGCCTGATCGTTCGTGCCAATATTCGTCCGTGCGTCTGTTCGTCTGTACGTCTGTTTATCCATGCGTCTGTTCATCCGTTTTTCTGTTCGTCTGTGCGAGTTTTTGTCCAAGCGTCTGTTCGTCTGTTCATCTGTTTGCCCGAACAGAACCGTTTTCGAAATTGTTTTCGATCATACCTTTAGAAAATAATGAAAATAAGGGCAAAATATTGGATAAAATATAAATTTGGTGAAATTGTCCGTTTTCGAAATTTTTTTTCAATCATACCTCGCTGAAATTACGAAAATAGGGTCGATAAAGAGAAACATGATTGAAATATCGGTGAATTATTTCGTTTCTTAGCTTTTTTCGATCATACCTTAATAAAATGACGAAAATAAGGTTCGACCGGGCTACTGATCGTCCGAGCGATTGTTCCTTCATGCTTCAGTTCGTCCGTGCGTCTGTTCGTCCGTGCGACTACTCGTCTGTGCGTCTATTCGTCCATGCGACTGTTCATCCGTACATCTATTTCTCCACACAGAACTAATTTCGAACATTTTTTTGATCATAGCTTGAGAAAATAACGAACATAAGGGCGAAATAGTAGATAAAAATTGAAATTTCAGTGACAATATACATTTTCGAAACCTTTTTCTATCATACCTCCATAAAATGACGAAAAAATAGGGGAAAATAGATGAACTAGATTGAAATATCGGTGAATTCATTCGTTTTTTACCATATTTAGATCAAACCTCAATAAAAGGACGAAAATAAGGTTCGTCCGTGCGTCTGTTCGTCCGAATGTCTGTTCGTCCGTTAGTCTGTCATCCGTTCGACTATTCGTCCGTGCGTCTGTTCGTTCTTTCGTCTGTTCGTCCGAGCGTCTGTTCATCCGTGCGTCTGTTTGTCCGTTCGTGTGTTCGTCCGTGCGTCTGTTTGTCTGTGCGTCGGTTCGTCCGTGCGTCTGTTCGTCCGTGCGTCTGTTCGTTCGTGCGTGTGTTCGTCCGTGCGTCTGTTCGTCCGTGCGTCTGTTCGTCCGTGCGTCTGTTCGTCCGTGCGTCTGTTCGTCCGTGCGTCTTTTCTTCCGTGCGTCTGTTCGTCCGTGCGTCTGTTTGCCTGTGCGTCTGTTCGTCCGTGCGTCTGTACGTCCGTCCGTCTGTTCGTCCGTGCGTCTGTTCGTCCGTGCGTCTGTTCGTCCATGCGTATGTTCATCCGTGCGTCTGTTCTTCCGTGCGTCTGTTCATCCGTATGTCTGTTCGTCCGTGCGTCTGTTCGTCCGTGCGTCTGTTCGTCCGTGCGTTTGTTCATCCATGCGTCTGTTCATCCGTTCGTCTGTTCGTCTGTGCGTGTTTTTGTCCATGCGTCTGTTCGTCAAACAGATGAAGATCTGTTTGTCCGAACAGAACCGTTTTCAAAATTTTTTTCGGTCATACCTTTAGAAAATAATAAAAATAAGGGCAAAATATTGGATTAAATATAAATTTGGTGAAATTGTCCGATTTAGAAATTTTTTTCCGATCATACGTCGCTACAATTACGAAAATAGGGGCGATTAAGAGAAACAAGATTGAAATATCGGTGAATTATTTCGTTTCATAGCTTCTTACGATCAAACCTTAAAAAAATGACGAATATAAGGTTCGACCGGGCGTCAGATCATCCAAGCGATTTTTCTTTCATGATTCAGTTCGTATGTGCGTCTGTTCGTCCATGCGTTTGTTCATCCGTACATCTGTTTCTCCAAACAGAATCAATTTCGAACCTTATTTGATCATAGTTTGAGAAAATAACGAATATAATGGCGAAATAGTGGATAAAAATTGAAATTTCGGTGACAATATACATTTTCGAAACTTTTTTTAATCATACATCTCTAAAATGACAAAAAGTAAGGGATAAATAGATGATCAAGATTGAAATATCGGTGTATTCATTTTTTTTACCATATTTAGATCATACCTCGATAAAATGACGAAAATAAGGTTCGTCCGTGCGTCTGTTCGTCCGTGCATCTGTTTGTTCGTGTGTCAGTTCGTCCGAGCGTCAGTTCATCCGTGCGTCTGTTCGTCCGTGAGTCTGTTCGTCCGTGCGTGTTTTTGTCCGTGCATCTGTTCGTCCTTGCTTCTGTTCGTCCGTGCGTCTGTTCGTCCGTGCGTCTGTTCGTCCGTGCGTCTGTTTGTCCATGCGTCTTTTTGTTTGTGCGTCTGTTCATTCATGCGTCTGTTCGTCCATGCATCTGTTTGTCCGTGCGTCTGTTCGTCCGTGCGTCTGTTCGTCCGTTTGTCTGTTCGTCCATGCGTCTGTTTATCCGTATGTCTGTTCGTCCTTGCGTCTGTTCGTCCGTGAGTCTGTTCGTCCGTGCGACTGTTTGTCCGTGCGTCTGTTCGTTCGTGCGTCTATTCCTCCGTGCGTCTGTTCGTCCGTGCGTCTGTTCATCCGTGCGTCTGTTTGTCCGTGCGTCTGTTTGTCTGTGCGTCTGTTCGTCCATGCGTCTGTTCGTCCGTGCATCTGTTTGTCCGTGCGTCTGTTCGTCCGTGCGTCTGTTCGTCCGTGCGTCTGTTCGTCCATGCGTCTGTTCATCAGGATGTCTGTTCGTCCGTGCGTCTGTTCGTCCGTGCGTCTGTTCGTCTGTTCGTCCGTGCGTCTGTTCACCTGTGCGTCTGTTCGTCCGTGCGTCTGTACGTCCGTGCGTCTGTTCGTCCGTGCGTCTGTTCGTCCGTGCGTCTGTTCGTCCATGCGTATGTTCATCCGTGCGTCTGTTCATCCGTATGTCTGTTCGTCCGTGCGTCTGTTCATCCGTGCGTCTGTTCGACCGTGCGTCTATTCGTCCGTGCGTCTGTTTGTCCGTGCGTCTGTTCGTCCGTGCGTCTGTTCGTCCGCGCATCTGTTTGTCCGTGCGTCTGTTTGTCCGTGCGTCTGTTCGTCCTTGCGTCTGTTCGTCCATGCGTCTGTTCGTCCATAAGTCTGTTCATCCGTGCGTCTGTTCGACCGTGCGTCTGTTCGTCCGTGCGTCTGTTCGTCCGTGCGTCTGTTCGTCCGTGCGTCTGTTTGTCCGTGCGTCTGTTCGTCCGCGCATCTGTTTGTCCCTGCGTCTGTTTATTCGTGCCTCTGTTCGTAATTGCGTCTGTTCGTCCGTGCGTCTGTTCGTCCATGTATCTGTTCATCCGTGCGTCTGTTTCTCCAAACAGAATCAATTTCGAACCTTATTTGATCATAGTTTGAGAAAATAACGAATATAATGGCGAAATAGTGGATAAAAATTGAAATTTCGGTGACAATATACATTTTCGAAACTATTTTGAATCATACATCTCTAAAATGACGAAAAGTAAGGGATAAATAGATGATCAAGATTGAAATATCGGTGTATTCATTTTTTTTACCATATTTAGATCATACCTCGATAAAAGGACGAAAATAAGGTTCGTCCGTGCGTCTGTTCGTCCGTGAGTTTGTTCGTCCGTGCATCTGTTTGTCCGTGCGTCTGTAACCCCGTGCATCTGTTCGTTCATGCGTATGTTCGTCCGAGCGTCTGTTCATCCGTGCGTCTGTTCGTCCGTGCGTGTGTTCGTCCGTGCGTCTGTTTGTCCGTGCGTCTGTACGTCCGTGCGTCTGTTTGTCCATGCGTCTGTTCGTCCGTGCGTCTGTTCGTCCGTGCGTCTGTTCGTCCGTACATCTGATTGTCTGAACAGAACCAATGTCGAACATTTTCGATCATAACTTGAGAAAAATAACGAAAATAAGAGCGAAATAATGTTTAAAAAATGAAATTTCAGTGAAATTATCCATTTTCGAAACTTTTTTCGATCATACCTCTCTAATATGACGAAAAAAAAGGGTGAAATAGATGAACAAGATTGAAATATTGTTAAATTCATTTGTTATTTTACCTTTTTTAGATCATATCTCGATAGAAAGACGAAAATAAGGTTCGTCCGTTCGTCTGTTCGTCTGTGCGTCTGTTCGTCCGTGCGTCTGTTCGTCCGTGCGTCTGATCGTCCGTGCGTCTTTTTTTCCGTGCGTCTGTTTGTCCGTGCGACTGTTCATCCGAACGTCTGTTCGTCCGTGCGTCTGTTCGTCCGTGCGTCTGTTCGTCCATGTTTCTGTTCGTCCGTGCGTCTATTCGTCCGTGCGTCTGTTCGTCCGTGCGTCTGTTTGTCCGTGCGACTGTTTGTCCGAGCGTCAGTTCATCCGTGCGTCTGTTCGTCCGTGAGTCTGTCCGTACGTGCGTCTGTTCGTCCGTGCGTCTGTTCATCCGTGCGTCTGTTCATCCGTGCGTCTGTTTGTCCGTGCGTCTGTTTGTCTGTGCGTCTGTTCGTCCATGCGTCTGTTCGTCCGTGCATCTGTTTGTCCGTGCGTCTTTTCGTCCGTGCGTCTGTTCGTCCGTGCCTCTGTTCGTCCATGCGTCTGTTCATCCGTATGTCTGTTCGTCCGTGCGTCTGTTCGTCCGTGCGTCTGTTCGTCTGTGCGTCTGTTCGTCCGTGCGTCTTTTCTTCCGTGCGTCTGTTCGTCCGTGCGTCTGTTCGCCTGTGCGTCTGTTCTTCCGTGCGTCTGTTCGTCCGTGCATCTGTTCGCCTGTGCGTCTATTCGTCCGTGAGTCTGTACGTCCATGCATCTGTTCATCCGTGCGTCTGTTCGTCTGTGCGTCTGTTCGTCCATGCGTCTGTTCATGCGTGCGTCTGTTCGACCGTGCGTCTGTTCTTTCGTGCGTCTGTTTGTCCGTGCGTCTGTTCATCCGTATGTCTGTTCGTCCGTGCGTCTGTTCGTCCATGCATCTGTTCATCTGTGCGTCTGTTCGTCTGTGCGTCTGTTCGTCCATGAGTCTGTTCATCCGTGCGTCTGTTCGACCGTGCGTCTGTTTGTCCGTGCGTCTGTTTGTCCGTGCGTCTGTTCGTCCGTGCGTCTGTTCGTCCGCGCATCTGTTTGTCCGTGCGTCTGTTTGTCCGTGCGTCTGTTAGTCCTTGCGTCTGTTCGTCCATGCGTCTGTTCGTCCATGCGTCTGTTCATCCGTGCGTCTGTTCGACCGTGCGACTGTTCGTCCGTGCGGCTGTTCGTCCGTGCGTCTGTTCGTCCGTGCGTCTGTTTGTCCGTGCGTCTGTTCATCCGCGCGTCTGTTTGTCCGTGCGTCTGTTCATCCGTGCGTCTGTTCGTCCTTGCGTCTGTTCGTCCGTGCGTTTGTTAGTTAGTACGTCTGTTCGTCCGTGTGTCTGTTCGTCCGTGCGTCTGCTCGCCTGTGCGTCTGTTTTTCCGTGCGTCTTTACGTCTGTGCGTCTGTTCGTCCGTGCGTCTGCTTTTCCGTGCGTTTGTTTGTCCGTGCGTCTGTTCATCCGAACGTCTGTTTGTCCGTGCGTCTTTTCGTCCGTGCGTCTGTTCGTCCGTGCGTCTGTTCGTCCGTAAGTCTGTTTGTCCGTGCGTCTTTTTGTCAGTGCGTCTGTTCATTCATGCGTCTATTCGTCCGTGCATCTGTTTGTCCGTGCGTCTGTTCGTCCGTGCGTCTGTTCGTCTGTTTGTCTGTTCGTCCATGCGTCTGTTCATTCGGATGTCTGTTCGTCCTTGCGTCTTTTCGTCCGTGCGTCTGTTCGTCTGTGCGTCTGTTCGTCCGTGCGACTTTTCTTCCGTGCGTCTGTTCGTCCGTGCGTCTGTTCGCCTGTGCGACTGTTCGTCCGTGCGGCTGTTCGTCCGTGCGTCTGTTCGTCCGTGCGTCTGTTTGTCCGTGCGTCTGTTCATCCGCGCGTCTGTTTGTCCGTGCGTCTGTTCATCCGTGCGTCTGTTCGTCCTTGCGTCTGTTCGTCCGTGCGTTTGTTAGTTAGTACGTCTGTTCGTCCGTGTGTCTGTTCGTCCGTGCGTCTGCTCGCCTGTGCGTCTTTTTTTCCGTGCGTCTTTACGTCTGTGCGTCTGTTCGTCCGTGCGTCTGCTTTTCCGTGCGTTTGTTTGTCCGTGCGTCTGTTCATCCGAACGTCTGTTTGTCCGTGCGTCTTTTCGTCCGTGCGTCTGTTCGTCCGTGCGTCTGTTCGTCCGTAAGTCTGTTTGTCCGTGCGTCTTTTTGTCAGTGCGTCTGTTCATTCATGCGTCTATTCGTCCGTGCATCTGTTTGTCCGTGCGTCTGTTCGTCCGTGCGTCTGTTCGTCTGTTTGTCTGTTCGTCCATGCGTCTGTTCATTCGGATGTCTGTTCGTCCTTGCGTCTTTTCGTCCGTGCGTCTGTTCGTCTGTGCGTCTGTTCGTCCGTGCGACTTTTCTTCCGTGCGTCTGTTCGTCCGTGCGTCTGTTCGCCTGTGCGTCTATTCGTCCGTGCGTCTGTACGTCCATGCATCTGTTCATCCGTGCGTCTGTTCGTCTGTGCGTCTGTTCGTCCATGCGTCTGTTCATCCGTGCGTCTGTTCGACCGTGCGTAAGTTCTTCCGTGCGTCTGTTTGTCCGTGCATCTGTTCATCCGTATGTCTGTTCGTCCGTGCGTCTGTTCGTCCATGCATCTGTTCATCCGTGCGTGTGTTCGTCTGTGCGTCTGTTCGTCCATGAGTCTGTTCATCCGTGCGTCTGTTAGACCGTGCGTCTGTTCAACCGTGCGTCTGTTCGTCCATGCGTCTGTTCGTCAATGCGTCTGTTCATCCGTGTGTCTGTTCGTCTGTGCGTCTGTTCGTCCATGCGTCTGTTCATCCGTGCGTCTGTTCGACCGTGCGTCTGTTTGTCCGTGCGTCTGTTAGTCCTTGCGTCTGTTCGTCCATGCGTCTGTACGTCCATGCATCTGTTCATCCGTGCGTCTGTTCGTCTTTGCGTCTGTTCGTCCATGCGTCTGTTCATCCGTGCGTCTGTTCGACCGTGCGTCTGTTCTTCCGTGCGTCTGTTTGTCCGTGCGTCTGTTCATCCGTATGTCTGTTCGTCCGTGCGTCTGTTCGTCCATGCTTCTGTTTATCCGTGCGTCTGTTCGTCTGTGCGTCTGTTCGTCCATGAGTCTGTTCATCCGTGCGTCAGTTAGACCGTGCGTCTGTTCGTCCGTGCGTCTGTTTGTCCGTGCGTCTGTTCGTCCGTGCGTCTGTTCGACCGCGCATCTGTTTGTCCGTGCGTCTGTTTGTCCGTGCATCTCTTCGTCCATGCGTCTGTTCGTCCGTGTGTTTGTTCACACATGTGTTTGTTTGTCAATGCGTCTGTTCGTCCATTTGTTTTTTTGTCCCTTCATCTGTTCATCTGTGCGTCTGTTCGTCCGTGCGTATGTATGTCCGTGCGTCTGTTCGTCCGTGCGTCTGTTCGACCGTGCGTCTGTTCATCCGTATGTCTGTTCGTCCGTGCGTCTATTCGTCCGTGCGTCTGCTTTTCAGTGCGTCTGTTCGTCTGTGCGTCTGTTCGTCCGTGCATCTGTTCGTCCGTGCGTCTGTTCGTCCATGTTTCTGTTCGTCCGTGCGTCTATTCGTCCGTGCGTCTGTTCGTCCGTGCGTCTGTTTGTCCGTGCGACTGTTTGTCCGTGCGTCTGTTTGTGCGTCCGTCTGTTCGTCTGTGCGTCTGTTTGTTCATGCGTTTGTTGGTCCGTACATCTGTTTGTCCGAACACAACCGTTTTCGAAATTTTTTTTGATGATACCTTTAGGAAATAATTATAATAAGGGCTAAATATTGAATATAAATACAAATTTGGTGAAATTGTCCGTTTTTGAAACTTTTTTTCGATCATACCTCGCTAAAATTACGGAAATAATGGCAAAAAAGGGGAACAAGATTGAAATATCGGTGAATTAATTCGTTTTTTAGTATTCTTCCGTCATACCTTAATAAAATGACGAAAATTAGGTTCGTCCGTAAGTCTGATCGTGCGAACGATTGTTCCTTCATGCTTCAGTTCGTCCGTGCGTCTGTTCGTAAGTGAGTCTGTTCGTCAATGCGTCCGTTCGTTCATGATAATTTTTTCCGTCGTCTGTTCTTCCGTGCGTCTGTTCGTCCGTGCGTCTATTCATCCGAGCGACTGTTCAACCGTGCGCTTGTTCGACCCTGCATCCGTTCTTCCGTGTGTCCGTTCGTATGTGCGTATGTACGTCCGTGCTATTTTCGTCCATGCGTCTGATCGTACGAGTGATTGTTCTTCCGTGCGTCTTTTTGACCGTGAGACTTTTCGTCCCTGCATCATTTCGTCCTTGCGTCTGTTCGTCCGAGGGTCTGATCGTTCGTGCCAATATTCGTCCGTGCGTCTGTTCGTCCGTGCGTCTGTTCATCCATGCGTCTGTTCATCCGTTCGTTTGTTCGTCTGTGCGTGTTTTTGTCCAAGCGTCTGTTCGTCTGTTCATCTGTTTGCCCGAACAGAACCGTTTTCAAAATTTTTTTCGATCATACCTTTAGAAAATAATGAAAATAAGGGCAATATATTGGATAAAATATAAATTTGGTGAAATTGTCCGTTTTCGAAATTTTTTTTCGATCATACCTCGCTGAAATAACGAAAATAGGGTCGATAAAGAGAAACATGATTGAAATATCGGTGAATTATTTCGTTTCTTAGCTTTTTTCGATCATACCTTAATAAAATGACGAAAATAAGGTTCGACCGGGCGACTGATCGTCCGAGCGATTGTTCCTTCATGCTTCAGTTCGTCCGTGCGTCTGTTCATCCGTGCGACTACTCGTCTGTGCGTCTATGCGTCCATGCGTCTGTTCATCCGTACATCTATTTCTCCACACAGAACTAATTTCGAACATTTTTTGATCATAGTTTGAGAAAATAACGAACATAAGGGCGAAATAGAAGATAAAAATTGAAATTTCAGTGACAATATACATTTTCGAAACCTTTTTCTATCATACCTCCCTAAAATGACGAAAAGTTAGGGGAAAATAGATGAACTAGATTGAAATATCGGTGAATTCATTCGTTTTTTACCATATTTAGATCTTACCTCAATAAAAGGACGAAAATAAGGTTCGTCCGTGCGTCTGTTCGTCTCTGAGTTTGTTCGTCCGTGCATCTGTTTGTCCGTGCGTCTGAACGTCCGTACATCTGTTCGTTCATGCGTATGTTCGTCCGAGCGTCTGTTCATCCGTGCGTCTGTTCGTCCGTGCGTCTGTTTGTCCGTGCGTCTGTACGTCCGTGCGTCTGTTTGTCCATGCATCTGTTCGTCCGTGCGTCTGTTCGTCCGTGCGTCTGTTCGTCCGTACATCTGATTGTCTGAACAGAAACAATGTCGAACATTTTCGATCATAGCTTGAGAAAATAACGAAAATAAGAGCGAAATAATGTTTAAAAAATGAAATTTCAGTGAAATTATCCGTTTTCGAAACTTTTTTCGATCATACCTCTCTAATATGACGAAAAAAAAGGGTGAAATAGATGAACAAGATTGAAATATTGTTGAATTCATTTGTTATTTTACCTTTTTTAGATCATACCTCGATAGAATGACGAAAATAAGGTTCGTCCGTGCGTCTGTTTGTCTGTGCGCCTGTTCGTCCGTGCGTCTGTACGTCTGTGCGTCTGTTCATCCGTGCGTCTGTTCGTCCGTGCCTCTTTACGTCCGTGCGTCAGTTCGTCCATGCGTCGCTTCGTCCGTGCGTCTGTTCGTCCGTGCGTCTGTTCGTCCGTGCATCTGTATGTCCTTGCGTCTGTTTGTCCGTGCGTCTGTTCGTCCGTGCGTCTGTTCGTCCGTGCGTCTGTTCGTCCATGCGTCTGTTCATCCGTATGTCTGTTCGTCCGTGCGTCTGTTAGTCCGTGCGTCTGTTCGTCCGTGCGTCTGTTCGTCCGTGCGTCTGTTCGTCCGTGCGTCTGTTCGTCCGTGCGTCTGTTCGTCCGTGCGTCTTTTCTTCCGTGCGTCTGTTCGTCCGTGCGTCTGTTCGCCTGTGCGTCTGTTCGTCCGTGCGTCTGTACGTCCGTGCGTCTGTTCGTCCGTGCGTCTGTTCGTCCGTGCGTCTGTTCGTCCATGCGTATGTTCATCCGTGCGTCTGTTCTTCCGTGCGTCTGTTCATCCGTATGTCTGTTCGTCCGTGCGTCTGTTCGTCCGTGCGTCTGTTCGTCCGTGCGTTTGTTCATCCATGCGTCTGTTCATCCGTTCGTCTGTTCGTCTGTGCGTGTTTTTGTCCATGCGTCTGTTCGTCAAACAGATGAAGATCTGTTTGTCAAAACAGAACCGTTTTCATAATTTTTTTCGGTCATACCTTTAGAAAATAATAAAAATAAGGGCAAAATATTGGATTAAATATAAATTTGGTGAAATTGTCCGATTTAAAAATTTTTTTCCGATCATACGTCGCTACAATTTTGAAAATAGGGGCGATTAAGAGAAACAAGATTGAAATATCGGTGAATTATTTCGTTTCATAGCATTTTACGATCAAACCTTAAAAAAATGACGAATATAAGGTTCGACCGGGCGTCAGTTCATCCAAGCGATTTTTCTTTCATGATTCAGTTCGTATGTGCGTCTGTTCGTCCATGCGTTTGTTCATCCGTACATCTGTTTCTCCAAACAGAATCAATTTCGAACCTTATTTGATCATAGTTTGAGAAAATAACGAATATAATGGCGAAATAGTGGATAAAAATTGAAATTTCGGTGACAATATACATTTTCGAAACTTTTTTTAATCATACATCTCTAAAATGACGAAAAGTAAGGGATAAATAGATGATCAAGATTAAAATATCGGTGTATTCATTTTTTTTACCATATTTAGATCACACCTCGATAAAATGACGAAAATAAGGTTCGTCCGTGCGTCTGTTCGTCCGTGCGTCTGTTCGTCCGTGCATCTGTTTGTTCGTGTGTCAGTTCGTCCGAGCGTCAGTTCATCCGTCCCTCTGTTCGTCCGTGAGTCTGTTCGTCCGTGCGTGTTTTTGTCCGTGCATCTGTTCGTCCTTGCGTCTGTTCGTCCGTGCGTCTGTTCGTTCGTGCGTCTGTTCATCCGTGCGTCTGTTTGTCCATGCGTCTTTTTGTTTGTGCGTCTGTTCATTCATGCGTCTGTTCGTCCATGCATCTGTTTGTCCGTGCGTCTGTTCGTCCGTGCGTCTGTTCGTCCGTTTGTCTGTTCGTCCATGCGTCTGTTTATCCGTATGTCTGTTCGTCCTTGCGTCTGTTCGTCCGTGAGTCTGTTCGTCCGTGCGACTGTTTGTCCGTGCGTCTGTTCGTCCGTGCGTCTGTTCATCCGTGCGTCTGTTTGTCCGTGTGTCTGTTTGTCTGTGCGTCTGTTCGTCCATGCGTCTGTTCGTCCGTGCATCTGTTTGTCCGTGCGTCTGTTCGTCCGTGCGTCTGTTCGTCCGTGCGTCTGTTCGTCCATGCGTCTGTTCATCAGGATGTCTGTTCGTCCGTGCGTCTGTTCGTCCGTGCGTCTGTTCGTCTATGCGTCTGTTCGTCCGTGCGTCTTTTCTTCCGTGCGTCTGTTCGTCCGTGCGTCTTTTCACCTGTGCGTCTGTTCGTCCGTGCGTCTGTACGTCCGTGCGTCTGTTCGTCCGTGCGTCTGTACGTCCGTGCGTCTGTTCGTCCATGCGTATGTTCATCCGTGCGTCTGTTCATCCGTATGTCTGTTC
The DNA here is from genome assembly GCA_947579665.1 of Sympetrum striolatum. Classification (NCBI taxonomy): domain Eukaryota; kingdom Metazoa; phylum Arthropoda; class Insecta; order Odonata; family Libellulidae; genus Sympetrum; species Sympetrum striolatum. Next base: position 2,525,235 of record CANPUZ010000001.1, on the reverse strand, counting down.
GTCCGTGCGTCTGTTCATCCGTGCGTCTGTTCGTCTGTGCGTCTGTTCGTCCATGTGTCTGTTCATCCGTGCGTCTGTTCGACCGTGCGTCTATTCGTCCGTGCGTCTGTTTGTCCGTGCGTTTGTTCGTCCGTGCGTCTGTTCGTCCGCGCATCTGTTTGTCCGTGCGTCTGTTTGTCCGTGCGTCTGTTCGTCCTTGCGTCTGTTCTTCCATGCGTCTGTTCGTCCATAAGTCTGTTCATCCGTGCGTCTGTTCGTCCGTGCGTCTGTTCGTCCGTGCGTCTGTTCGTCCGTGCGTCTGTTCGTCCGAACATCTGATTGTCTGAACAGAACCAATGTCGAACATTTTCGATCATAACTTGAGAAAAAGTAACGAAAATAAGAGCGAATTAATGTTTAAAAAATGAAATTTCAGTGAAATTATCCATTTTCGAAAATTTTTCGATCATACCTCTCTAATATGACGAAAAAAAAGGGTGAAATAGATGAACAAGATTGAAATATTGTTAAATTCATTTGTTATTTTACCTTTTTTAGATCATACCTCGATAGAATGACGAAAATAAGGTTCGTCCGTGCGTCTGTTTGTCTGTGCACCTGTTCGTCCGTGCATCTGTTCGTTCATGCGTTTGTTCATCCGTACATCTGTTTCTCCAAACAGAACCAATTTCGAACCTTATTTGATCAAAGCTTGAGAAAATAACGAATATAAAGACGAAATAGTGGATAAAAATTGAAATTTCGTTGACAATATACATTTTCGAAACTTTTTTCAATCATACCACTCTAAAATGACGAAAAGTAAGGGATAAATAGATGAACAAGATTGAAATATCGTTGAATTCATTGGTTTTTTACCTTTTTTAGATCATACCTCGATAGCATGACGAAAATAAAGTTCGTCCGTGCGTCTGTTCGTCCATGCGTTTGTTCGTCCATGCATCTGTTCGTTCGTGCGTCTGTTCGTCCGAGCGTCTGTTAATCTGTGCGTCTCTTCGAAAGTGCGACCGTTGTTCCGTGCGTCTGCTCGTCCGAATGTCTGTTCGTCCGTTAGTCTTTCATCCGTTCGACTATTCGTCCGTGCGTCTGTTGGTTCATGCGTCTGTTAGTCCGAGCGTCTGTTCGTCCGTGCGTCTGTTCATCCATGCGTCTGTTCATCCGTTCGTCTGTTCGTCTGTGCGTGTTTTTGTCCATGCGTCTGTTCGTCAAACAGATGAAGATCTGTTTGTCCGAACAGAACCGTTTTCGAAATTTTTTTCGGTCATACCTTTAGAAAATAATAAAAATAAGGGCAAAATATTGGATTAAATATAAATTTGGTGAAATTGTCCGATTTAGAAATTTTTTTCCGATCATACCTCGCTAAAATTACGAAAATAGGGGCGATTAAGAGAAACAAGATTGAAATATCGGTGAATTATTTCGTTTCATAGCTTTTTACGATCAAACCTTAAATAAATGACGAATATAAGGTTCGACCGGGCGTCAGATCGTCCAAGCGATATTTCTTTCATGATTCAGTTCGTATGTGCGTCTGTTCGTCCATGCGTTTGTTCATCCGTGCGTCTGTTTGTCCATGCGTCTTTTTGTTTGTGCGTCTGTTCATTCATGCGTCTGTTCGTCCATGCATCTGTTTGTCCGTGCGTCTGTTCGTCCGTGCGTCTGTTCGTCCGTTTGTCTGTTCGTCCATGCGTCTGTTTATCCGTATGTCTGTTCGTCCTTGCGTCTGTTCGTCCGTGAGTCTGTTCGTCCGTGCGTCTGTTCCTCCGTGCGTCTGTTCACCCGTGCGTCTGTTCATCCGTGCGTCTGTTTGTCCGTGCGTCTGTTTGTCTGTGCGTCTGTTCGTCCATGCGTCTGTTCGTCCGTGCATCTGTTTGTCCGTGCGTCTGTTCGTCCGTGCGTCTGTTCGTCCGTGCGTCTGTTCGTCCATGCGTCTGTTCATCAGGATGTCTGTTCGTCCGTGCGTCTGTTCGTCCGTGCGTCTGTTCGTCTGTGCGTCTGTTCGTCCGTGCGTCTTTTCTTCCGTGCGTCTGTTCGTCCGTGCGTCTTTTCACCTGTGCGTCTGTTCGTCCGTGCGTCTGTACGTCCGTGCGTCTGTTCGTCCGTGCGTCTGTTCGTCCGTGCGTCTGTTCGTCCATGCGTATGTTCATCAGTGCGTCTGTTCATCCGTATGTCTGTTCGTCCGTGCGTCTGTTCATCCGTGCGTCTGTTCGTCTGTGCGTCTGTTCGTCCATGCGTCTGTTCATCCGTGCGTCTGTTCGACCGTGCGTCTATTCGTCCGTGCGTCTGTTTGTCCGTGCGTCTGTTCGTCCGTGCGTCTGTTCGTCCGCGCATCTGTTTGTCCGTGCGTCTGTTTGTCCGTGCGTCTGTTCGTCCTTGCGTCTGTTCTTCCATGCGTCTGTTCGTCCATAAGTCTGTTCATCCGTGCGTCTGTTCGACCGTGCGTCTGTTCGTCCGTGCGTCTGTTCGTCCGTGCGTATGTTCGTCCGTGCGTCTGTTTGTCCGTGCGTCTGTTCGTCCGCGCATCTGTTTGTCCCTGCGTCTGTTTATTCGTGCCTCTGTTCGTAATTGCGTCTGTTCGTCCGTGCGTCTGTTCGTCCATGTTTCTGTTCATCCGTGCGTCTGTTTCTCCAAACAGAATCAATTTCGAACCTTATTTGATCATAGTTTGAGAAAATAACGAATATAATGGCGAAATAGTGGATAAAAATTGAAATTTCGGTGACAATATACATTTTCGAAACTATTTTGAATCATACATCTCTAAAATGACGAAAAGTAAGGGATAAATAGATGATCAAGATTGAAATATCGGTGTATTCATTTTTTTACCATATTTAGATCATACCTCGATAAAAGGACGAAAATAAGGTTCGTCCGTGCGTCTGTTTGTCCGTGAGTTTGTTCGTCCGTGCATCTGTTTGTCCGTGCGTCTGTACCACCGTGCATCTGTTCGTTCATGCGTATGTTCGTCCAAGCGTCTGTTCATCCGTGCGTCTGTTTGTCCGTGCGTCTGTTCGTCCGTGCGTCTGTTCGTCCGTGCGTCTGTTCGTCCGAACATCTGATTGTCTGAACAGAACCAATGTCGAACATTTTCGATCATAACTTGAGAAAAAGTAACGAAAATAAGAGCGAATTAATGTTTAAAAAATGAAATTTCAGTGAAATTATCCATTTTCGAAAATTTTTCGATCATACCTCTCTAATATGACGAAAAAAAAGGGTGAAATAGATGAACAAGATTGAAATATTGTTAAATTCATTTGTTATTTTACCTTTTTTAGATCATACCTCGATAGAATGACGAAAATAAGGTTCGTCCGTGCGTCTGTTTGTCTGTGCACCTGTTCGTCCGTGCATCTGTTCGTCCATGCGTTTGTTCATCCGTACATCTGTTTCTCCAAACAGAACCAATTTCGAACCTTATTTGATCAAAGCTTGAGAAAATAACGAATATAAAGACGAAATAGTGGATAAAAATTGAAATTTCGTTGACAATATACATTTTCGAAACTTTTTTCAATCATACCACTCTAAAATGACGAAAAGTAAGGGATAAATAGATGAACAAGATTGAAATATTGTTGAATTCATTGGTTTTTTACCTTTTTTAGATCATACCTCGATAGCATGACGAAAATAAAGTTCGTCCGTGCGTCTGTTCGTCCATGCGTTTGTTCGTCCATGCATCTGTTCGTTCGTGCGTCTGTTCGTCCGAGCGTCTGTTAATCTGTGCGTCTCTTCGAAAGTGCGACCGTTGTTCCGTGCGTCTGCTCGTCCGAATGTCTGTTCGTCCGTTAGTCTTTCATCCGTTCGACTATTCGTCCGTGCGTCTGTTGGTTCATGCGTCTGTTAGTCCGAGCGTCTGTTTGTCCGTGCGTCTGTTCATCCATGCGTCTGTTCATCCGTTCGTCTGTTCGTCTGTGCGTGTTTTTGTCCATGCGTCTGTTCGTCAAACAGATGAAGATCTGTTTGTCCGAACAGAACCGTTTTCGAAATTTTTTTCGGTCATACCTTTAGAAAATAATAAAAATAAGGGCAAAATATTGGATTAAATATAAATTTGGTGAAATTGTCCGATTTAGAAATTTTTTTCCGATCATACCTCGCTAAAATTACGAAAATAGGGGCGATTAAGAGAAACAAGATTGAAATATCGGTGAATTATTTCGTTTCATAGCTTTTTACGATCAAACCTTAAATAAATGACGAATATAAGGTTCGACCGGGCGTCAGATCGTCCAAGCGATATTTCTTTCATGATTCAGTTCGTATGTGCGTCTGTTCGTCCATGCGTTTGTTCATCCGTACATCTGTTTCTCCAAACAGAACCAATTTCGAACCTTATTTGATCATAGTTTGAGAAAATAACGAAAATAATGGAGAAATAACGGATAAAAATTGAAATTTCGGTGACAATATACATTTTCGAAACTTTTTTCAATCATACATCTCTAAAACGACGAAAAGTAAGGGATAAATAGATGATCAAGATTGAAATATCGGTGTATTCATTTTTTTTACCATATTTAGATCACACCTCGATAAAATGACGAAAATAAGGTTCGTCCGTGCGTCTGTTCGTCCGTGCGTCTGTTCGTCCGTGCATCTGTTTGTTCGTGTGTCAGTTCGTCCGAGCGTCAGTTCATCCGTCCCTCTGTTCGTCCGTGAGTCTGTTCGTCCGTGCGTGTTTTTGTCCGTGCATCTGTTCGTCCTTGCGTCTGTTCGTCCGTGCGTCTGTTCGTTCGTGCGTCTGTTCATCCGTGCGTCTGTTTGTCCATGCGTCTTTTTGTTTGTGCGTCTGTTCATTCATGCGTCTGTTCGTCCATGCATCTGTTTGTCCGTGCGTCTGTTCGTCCGTGCGTCTGTTCGTCCGTTTGTCTGTTCGTCCATGCGTCTGTTTATCCGTATGTCTGTTCGTCCTTGCGTCTGTTCGTCCGTGAGTCTGTTCGTCCGTGCGACTGTTTGTCCGTGCGTCTGTTCGTCCGTGCGTCTGTTCATCCGTGCGTCTGTTTGTCCGTGTGTCTGTTTGTCTGTGCGTCTGTTCGTCCATGCGTCTGTTCGTCCGTGCATCTGTTTGTCCGTGCGTCTGTTCGTCCGTGCGTCTGTTCGTCCGTGCGTCTGTTCGTCCATGCGTCTGTTCATCAGGATGTCTGTTCGTCCGTGCGTCTGTTCGTCCGTGCGTCTGTTCGTCTATGCGTCTGTTCGTCCGTGCGTCTTTTCTTCCGTGCGTCTGTTCGTCCGTGCGTCTTTTCACCTGTGCGTCTGTTCGTCCGTGCGTCTGTACGTCCGTGCGTCTGTTCGTCCGTGCGTCTGTACGTCCGTGCGTCTGTTCGTCCATGCGTATGTTCATCCGTGCGTCTGTTCATCCGTATGTCTGTTCGTCCGTGCGTCTGTTCATCCGTGCGTCTGTTCGTCTGTGCGTCTGTTCGTCCATGTGTCTGTTCATCCGTGCGTCTGTTCGACCGTGCGTCTATTCGTCCGTGCGTCTGTTTGTCCGTGCGTTTGTTCGTCCGTGCGTCTGTTCGTCCGCGCATCTGTTTGTCCGTGCGTCTGTTTGTCCGTGCGTCTGTTCGTCCTTGCGTCTGTTCTTCCATGCGTCTGTTCGTCCATAAGTCTGTTCATCCGTGCGTCTGTTCGTCCGTGCGTCTGTTCGTCCGTGCGTCTGTTCGTCCGTGCGTCTGTTCGTCCGAACATCTGATTGTCTGAACAGAACCAATGTCGAACATTTTCGATCATAACTTGAGAAAAAGTAACGAAAATAAGAGCGAATTAATGTTTAAAAAATGAAATTTCAGTGAAATTATCCATTTTCGAAAATTTTTCGATCATACCTCTCTAATATGACGAAAAAAAAGGGTGAAATAGATGAACAAGATTGAAATATTGTTAAATTCATTTGTTATTTTACCTTTTTTAGATCATACCTCGATAGAATGACGAAAATAAGGTTCGTCCGTGCGTCTGTTTGTCTGTGCACCTGTTCGTCCGTGCATCTGTTCGTTCATGCGTTTGTTCATCCGTACATCTGTTTCTCCAAACAGAACCAATTTCGAACCTTATTTGATCAAAGCTTGAGAAAATAACGAATATAAAGACGAAATAGTGGATAAAAATTGAAATTTCGTTGACAATATACATTTTCGAAACTTTTTTCAATCATACCACTCTAAAATGACGAAAAGTAAGGGATAAATAGATGAACAAGATTGAAATATCGTTGAATTCATTGGTTTTTTACCTTTTTTAGATCATACCTCGATAGCATGACGAAAATAAAGTTCGTCCGTGCGTCTGTTCGTCCATGCGTTTGTTCGTCCATGCATCTGTTCGTTCGTGCGTCTGTTCGTCCGAGCGTCTGTTAATCTGTGCGTCTCTTCGAAAGTGCGACCGTTGTTCCGTGCGTCTGCTCGTCCGAATGTCTGTTCGTCCGTTAGTCTTTCATCCGTTCGACTATTCGTCCGTGCGTCTGTTGGTTCATGCGTCTGTTAGTCCGAGCGTCTGTTCGTCCGTGCGTCTGTTCATCCATGCGTCTGTTCATCCGTTCGTCTGTTCGTCTGTGCGTGTTTTTGTCCATGCGTCTGTTCGTCAAACAGATGAAGATCTGTTTGTCCGAACAGAACCGTTTTCGAAATTTTTTTCGGTCATACCTTTAGAAAATAATAAAAATAAGGGCAAAATATTGGATTAAATATAAATTTGGTGAAATTGTCCGATTTAGAAATTTTTTTCCGATCATACCTCGCTAAAATTACGAAAATAGGGGCGATTAAGAGAAACAAGATTGAAATATCGGTGAATTATTTCGTTTCATAGCTTTTTACGATCAAACCTTAAATAAATGACGAATATAAGGTTCGACCGGGCGTCAGATCGTCCAAGCGATATTTCTTTCATGATTCAGTTCGTATGTGCGTCTGTTCGTCCATGCGTTTGTTCATCCGTGCGTCTGTTTGTCCATGCGTCTTTTTGTTTGTGCGTCTGTTCATTCATGCGTCTGTTCGTCCATGCATCTGTTTGTCCGTGCGTCTGTTCGTCCGTGCGTCTGTTCGTCCGTTTGTCTGTTCGTCCATGCGTCTGTTTATCCGTATGTCTGTTCGTCCTTGCGTCTGTTCGTCCGTGAGTCTGTTCGTCCGTGCGTCTGTTCCTCCGTGCGTCTGTTCACCCGTGCGTCTGTTCATCCGTGCGTCTGTTTGTCCGTGCGTCTGTTTGTCTGTGCGTCTGTTCGTCCATGCGTCTGTTCGTCCGTGCATCTGTTTGTCCGTGCGTCTGTTCGTCCGTGCGTCTGTTCGTCCGTGCGTCTGTTCGTCCATGCGTCTGTTCATCAGGATGTCTGTTCGTCCGTGCGTCTGTTCGTCCGTGCGTCTGTTCGTCTGTGCGTCTGTTCGTCCGTGCGTCTTTTCTTCCGTGCGTCTGTTCGTCCGTGCGTCTTTTCACCTGTGCGTCTGTTCGTCCGTGCGTCTGTACGTCCGTGCGTCTGTTCGTCCGTGCGTCTGTTCGTCCGTGCGTCTGTTCGTCCATGCGTATGTTCATCAGTGCGTCTGTTCATCCGTATGTCTGTTCGTCCGTGCGTCTGTTCATCCGTGCGTCTGTTCGTCTGTGCGTCTGTTCGTCCATGCGTCTGTTCATCCGTGCGTCTGTTCGACCGTGCGTCTATTCGTCCGTGCGTCTGTTTGTCCGTGCGTCTGTTCGTCCGTGCGTCTGTTCGTCCGCGCATCTGTTTGTCCGTGCGTCTGTTTGTCCGTGCGTCTGTTCGTCCTTGCGTCTGTTCTTCCATGCGTCTGTTCGTCCATAAGTCTGTTCATCCGTGCGTCTGTTCGACCGTGCGTCTGTTCGTCCGTGCGTCTGTTCGTCCGTGCGTATGTTCGTCCGTGCGTCTGTTTGTCCGTGCGTCTGTTCGTCCGCGCATCTGTTTGTCCCTGCGTCTGTTTATTCGTGCCTCTGTTCGTAATTGCGTCTGTTCGTCCGTGCGTCTGTTCGTCCATGTTTCTGTTCATCCGTGCGTCTGTTTCTCCAAACAGAATCAATTTCGAACCTTATTTGATCATAGTTTGAGAAAATAACGAATATAATGGCGAAATAGTGGATAAAAATCGAAATTTCGGTGACAATATACATTTTCGAAACTATTTTGAATCATACATCTCTAAAATGACGAAAAGTAAGGGATAAATAGATGATCAAGATTGAAATATCGGTGTATTCATTTTTTTACCATATTTAGATCATACCTCGATAAAAGGACGAAAATAAGGTTCGTCCGTGCGTCTGTTTGTCCGTGAGTTTGTTCGTCCGTGCATCTGTTTGTCCGTGCGTCTGTACCACCGTGCATCTGTTCGTTCATGCGTATGTTCGTCCAAGCGTCTGTTCATCCGTGCGTCTGTTTGTCCGTGCGTCTGTTCGTCCGTGCGTCTGTTCGTCCGTGCGTCTGTTCGTCCGAACATCTGATTGTCTGAACAGAACCAATGTCGAACATTTTCGATCATAACTTGAGAAAAAGTAACGAAAATAAGAGCGAATTAATGTTTAAAAAATGAAATTTCAGTGAAATTATCCATTTTCGAAAATTTTTCGATCATACCTCTCTAATATGACGAAAAAAAAGGGTGAAATAGATGAACAAGATTGAAATATTGTTAAATTCATTTGTTATTTTACCTTTTTTAGATCATACCTCGATAGAATGACGAAAATAAGGTTCGTCCGTGCGTCTGTTTGTCTGTGCACCTGTTCGTCCGTGCATCTGTTCGTCCATGCGTTTGTTCATCCGTACATCTGTTTCTCCAAACAGAACCAATTTCGAACCTTATTTGATCAAAGCTTGAGAAAATAACGAATATAAAGACGAAATAGTGGATAAAAATTGAAATTTCGTTGACAATATACATTTTCGAAACTTTTTTCAATCATACCACTCTAAAATGACGAAAAGTAAGGGATAAATAGATGAACAAGATTGAAATATTGTTGAATTCATTGGTTTTTTACCTTTTTTAGATCATACCTCGATAGCATGACGAAAATAAAGTTCGTCCGTGCGTCTGTTCGTCCATGCGTTTGTTCGTCCATGCATCTGTTCGTTCGTGCGTCTGTTCGTCCGAGCGTCTGTTAATCTGTGCGTCTCTTCGAAAGTGCGACCGTTGTTCCGTGCGTCTGCTCGTCCGAATGTCTGTTCGTCCGTTAGTCTTTCATCCGTTCGACTATTCGTCCGTGCGTCTGTTGGTTCATGCGTCTGTTAGTCCGAGCGTCTGTTTGTCCGTGCGTCTGTTCATCCATGCGTCTGTTCATCCGTTCGTCTGTTCGTCTGTGCGTGTTTTTGTCCATGCGTCTGTTCGTCAAACAGATGAAGATCTGTTTGTCCGAACAGAACCGTTTTCGAAATTTTTTTCGGTCATACCTTTAGAAAATAATAAAAATAAGGGCAAAATATTGGATTAAATATAAATTTGGTGAAATTGTCCGATTTAGAAATTTTTTTCCGATCATACCTCGCTAAAATTACGAAAATAGGGGCGATTAAGAGAAACAAGATTGAAATATCGGTGAATTATTTCGTTTCATAGCTTTTTACGATCAAACCTTAAATAAATGACGAATATAAGGTTCGACCGGGCGTCAGATCGTCCAAGCGATATTTCTTTCATGATTCAGTTCGTATGTGCGTCTGTTCGTCCATGCGTTTGTTCATCCGTACATCTGTTTCTCCAAACAGAACCAATTTCGAACCTTATTTGATCATAGTTTGAGAAAATAACGAAAATAATGGAGAAATAACGGATAAAAATTGAAATTTCGGTGACAATATACATTTTCGAAACTTTTTTCAATCATACATCTCTAAAACGACGAAAAGTAAGGGATAAATAGATGATCAAGATTGAAATATCGGTGTATTCATTTTTTTTACCATATTTAGATCATACCTCGATAACATGACGAAAATAAGGTTCGTCCGTGCGTCTGTTTGTCCGTGCGTGTGTTCGTCCGTGCGCCTGTTCGTCCGTGCGTCTGTACGTCCGTGTGTCTGTTCATCCGTGCGTCTGTTTGTCCGTGCGTCTGTTTGTCTGTGCGTCTGTTCGTCCATGCGTCTGTTCGTCCGTGCATCTGTTTGTCCGTGCGTCTGTTCGTCCGTGCGTCTGTTCGTCCGTGCGTCTGTTCGTCCATGCGTCTGTTCATCCGTATGTCTGTTCGTCCGTGCGTCTGTTCGTCCGTGCGTCTGTTCGTCTGTGCGTCTGTTCGTCCGTGCGTCTTTTCTTCCGTGCGTCTGTTCGTCCGTGCGTCTGTTCGCCTGTGCGTCTGTTCGTCCGTGCGTCTGTACGTCCATGCGTCTGTTCGTCCGTGCGTCTGTTCGTCCGTGCGTCTGTTCGTCCATGCGTATGCTCATCCTTCGCGTCTGTTCTTCCGTGCGTCTGTTCATCCGTATGTCTGTTCGTCAGTTCGTCTGTTCGTCTGTGCGTCTGTTCGTCCGTGCGTCTGTTCGTCTGTGCGTCTGTTTATCCGTGCGACTGTTCGCCCGTGCGTCTGTTCGTCCGTGCGTCTGTTCGTAAGTGCGTCTTTCGTCCATGCGTCTGTTCGTCCGTACATCTGTTTGTCCGAACAAAACCAATTTCGAACATTTTTTTAGATCATAGCTCGAGAAATTAACTAACATAAGTGCGAAATGTTGGATAAAAATTGAAATTTTGGTGACATTATCCATTTTCGCAACTTTTTTCAATCATACCTCTCTAAAATGTCGAAATACAAGGAGGAAATAAATGAACAAGAATGAAATATCGGTGAATTCATTCGTTTTTTACCTTTTTTAGATCATAACTCGATATAATGACGAAAATAAAGTTCGTCCTTGCGTCTGTTCGTCCGTGCGTTTGTTCGTCCGTGCATCTGTTCGTTCGTGTGGTAGTTCGTCCGAGCGTCAGTTCATCCGTGCGTCTGTTCGTCCGTGAGTCTGTTCGTCCGTGCGTCTGCTTTTCAGTGCGTCTGTTCGTCTGTGCGTCTGTTCGTCCGTTCGTCTGTTCGTCCGTGCGGTTGTTCGTCCGTGCGTCTGTTTTTCCGTGCGTCTGTTTGTCCGTGCGTCTGTTCGTCCGCGCATCTGTTTGTCCCTGCGTCTGTTTATTCGTGCCTCTGTTCGTAATTGCGTCTGTTCGTCCGTGCGTCTGTTCGTCCATGTTTCTGTTCATCCGTGCGTCTGTTTCTCCAAACAGAATCAATTTCGAACCTTATTTGATCATAGTTTGAGAAAATAACGAATATAATGGCGAAATAGTGGATAAAAATTGAAATTTCGGTGACAATATACATTTTCGAAACTATTTTGAATCATACATCTCTTAAATGACGAAAAGTAAGGGATAAATAGATGATCAAGATTGAAATATCGGTGTATTCATTTTTTTACCATATTTAGATCATACCTCGATAAAAGGACGAAAATAAGGTTCGTCCGTGCGTCTGTTTGTCCGTGAGTTTGTTCGTCCGTGCATCTGTTTGTCCGTGCGTCTGTACCCCCGTGCATCTGTTCGTTCATGCGTATGTTCGTCCAAGCGTCTGTTAATCCGTGCGTCTGTTCGTCCGTGCGTCTGTTCGTCCGTGCGTCTGTTCGTCCGTGCGTCTGTTCGTCCGAACATCTGATTGTCTGAACAGAACCAATGTCGAACATTTTCGATCATAACTTGAGAAAAAGTAACGAAAATAAGAGCGAATTAATGTTTAAAAAATGAAATTTCAGTGAAATTATCCATTTTCGAAACTTTTTTCGATCATACCTCTCTAATATGACGAAAAAAATGGCTGAAATAGATGAACAAGATTGAAATATTGTTAAATTCATTTGTTATTTTACCTTTTTTAGATCTTACCTCGATAGAATGACGAAAATAAGGTTCGTCCGTGCGTCTGTTTGTCTGTGCACCTGTTCGTCCGTGCATCTGTTCGTCCATGCGTTTGTTCATCCGTACATCTGTTTCTCCAAACAGAACCAATTTCGAACCTTATTTGATCAAAGCTTGAGAAAATAACGAATATAAAGACGAAATAGTGGATAAAAATTGAAATTTCGTTGACAATATACATTTTCGAAACTTTTTTCAATCATACCACTCTAAAATGACGAAAAGTAAGGGATAAATAGATGAACAAGATTGAAATATCGTTGAATTCATTGGTTTTTTACCTTTTTTAGATCATACCTCGATAGCATGACGAAAATAAAGTTCGTCCGTGCGTCTGTTCGTCCATGCGTTTGTTCGTCCATGCATCTGTTCGTTCGTGCGTCTGTTCGTCCGAGCGTCTGTTAATCTGTGCGTCTCTTCGAAAGTGCGACCGTTGTTCCGTGCGTCTGCTCGTCCGAATGTCTGTTCGTCCGTTAGTTTTTCATCCGTTCGACTATTCGTCCGTGCGTCTGTTGGTTCATCCGTCTGTTAGTCCGAGCGTCTGTTCGTCCGTGCGTCTGTTCATCCATGCGTCTGTTCATCCGTTCGTCTGTTCGTCTGTGCGTGTTTTTGTCCATGCGTCTGTTCGTCAAACAGATGAAGATCTGTTTGTCCGAACAGAACCGTTTTCGAAATTTTTTTCGGTCATACCTTTAGAAAATAATAAAAATAAGGGCAAAATATTGGATTAAATATAAATTTGGTGAAATTGTCCGATTTAGAAATTTTTTTCCGATCATACCTCGCTAAAATTACGAAAATAGGGGCGATTAAGAGAAACAAGATTGAAATATCGGTGAATTATTTCGTTTCATAGCTTTTTACGATCAAACCTTAAATAAATGACGAATATAAGGTTCGACCGGGCGTCAGATCGTCCAAGCGATATTTCTTTCATGATTCAGTTCGTATGTGCGTCTGTTCGTCCATGCGTTTGTTCATCCGTACATCTGTTTCTCCAAACAGAACCAATTTCGAACCTTATTTGATCATAGTTTGAGAAAATAACGAAAATAATGGAGAAATAACGGATAAAAATTGAAATTTCGGTGACAATATACATTTTCAAAACTTTTTTCAATCATACATCTCTAAAATGACGAAAAGTAAGGGATAAATAGATGATCAAGATTGAAATATCGGTGTATTCATTTTTTTTACCATATTTAGATCATACCTCGATAACATGACGAAAATAAGGTTCGTCCGTGCGTCTGTTTGTCCGTGCGTGTGTTCGTCCGTGCGCCTGTTCGTCCGTGCGTCTGTACGTCCGTGTGTCTGTTCATCCGTGCGTCTGTTTGTCCGTGCGTCTGTTTGTCTGTGCGTCTGTTCGTCCATGCGTCTGTTCGTCCGTGCATCTGTTTGTCCGTGCGTCTGTTCGTCCGTGCGTCTGTTCGTCCGTGCGTCTGTTCGTCCATGCGTCTGTTCATCCGTATGTCTGTTCGTCCGTGCGTCTGTTCGTCCGTGCGTCTGTTCGTCTGTGCGTCTGTTCGTCCGTGCGTCTTTTCTTCCGTGCGTCTGTTCGTCCGTGCGTCTGTTCGCCTGTGCGTCTGTTCGTCCGTGCGTCTGTACGTCCATGCGTCTGTTCGTCCGTGCGTCTGTTCGTCCGTGCGTCTGTTCGTCCATGCGTATGCTCATCCTTCGCGTCTGTTCTTCCGTGCGTCTGTTCATCCGTATGTCTGTTCGTCCGTGCGTCTGTTCGTCAGTTCGTCTGTTCGTCTGTGCGTCTGTTCGTCCGTGCGTCTGTTCGTCTGTGCGTCTGTTTATCCGTGCGACTGTTCGCCCGTGCGTCTGTTCGTCCGTGCGTCTGTTCGTAAGTGCGTCTTTCGTCCATGCGTCTGTTCGTCCGTACATCTGTTTGTCCGAACAAAACCAATTTCGAACATTTTTTTAGATCATAGCTCGAGAAATTAACGAACATAAGTGCGAAATGTTGGATAAAAATTGAAATTTTGGTGACATTATCCATTTTCGCAACTTTTTTCAATCATACCTCTCTAAAATGTCGAAATACAAGGAGGAAATAAATGAACAAGAATGAAATATCGGTGAATTCATTCGTTTTTTACCTTTTTTAGATCATAACTCGATATAATGACGAAAATAAAGTTCGTCCTTGCGTCTGTTCGTCCGTGCGTTTGTTCGTCCGTGCATCTGTTCGTTCGTGTGGTAGTTCGTCCGAGCGTCAGTTCATCCGTGCGTCTGTTCGTCCGTGAGTCTGTTCGTCCGTGCGTGTTTTTGTCCGTGCATCTGTTCGTCCGTGCGTCTGTTCGTCCGTGCGTCTGTTCGTCCGTGCGTCTGTTCTTCCGTGCGTCTGTTTGTCCGTGCGTATTTTTGTCTGTGCGTCTGTTCGTCCATGCGTCTATTCGTCCGTGCATCTGTTTGTCCGTGCGACTATTCGTCCGTGCGTCTGTTCGTCCGTTTGTCTGTTCGTCCATGCGTCAGTTCATCCGTATGTCTGTTCGTACTTGCGTCTGTTCGTCCGTGCGTCTGTTCGTCTGTGCGTCTGTTCGTCCATGCGACTTTTCTTCCGTGCGTCTGTTCGTCCGTGCGTCTGTTCGTCCGTGCGTCTCTTCGTCCATGCGTCTGTTCGTCCGTGCGTCTGTTCGTTCATGTGTCTGTTTGTCAATGCGTCTGTTCGTCCATGTGTTTTTTTGTCCCTTCATCTGTTCATCCGTGCGTCTGTTCGTCCGTGCGTCTGTTTGTCCGTGCGTCTGTTCGTCCGTGCGTCTGTTCGTCCGTGCGTCTGTTCATCCGTATGTTTGTTCGTCCGTGCATCTATTCGTCCGTGAGTCTGCTTTTCAGTGCGTCTGTTCGTCTGTGCGTCTGTTCGTCCGTTCGTCTGTTCGTCCGTGCGTCTGTTCGTCCGTGCGTCTGTTTTTCCGTGCGTCTGTTTGTCCGTGCGTCTGTTCATCCGAACGTCTGTTCGTCCGTGCGTCTGTTCGTCCGTGCGTCTGTTCGTCCGTGCGTCTTTTCGTCCATGTTTCTGTTCGTCCGTGCGTCTATTCGTCCGTGCGTCTGTTCGTCCATGCGTTTGTTCATCCGTACATCTGTTTTTCCAAACAGAACCAATTTCGAACCTTATTTGATCATAGTTTGAGAAAATAACGAATATAATGGCGAAATAGTGGATAAAAATTGAAATTTCGGTGACAATATACATTTTCGAAACTTTTTTCAATCATACATCTCTAAAATGACGAAAAGTAAGGTATAAATAGATGATCAAGATTGAAATATCGGTGTATTCATTTTTTTTACCATATTTAGATCATACCTCGATAAAATGACGAAAATAAGGTTCGTCCGTGCGTCTGTTCGTCCGTGCGTCTGTTCATCCGTGCGACTGTTCGCCCGTGCGTCTGTTCGTCCGTGCGTCGTTTCGTCTGTGCGTCTGTTCGTCCATGCGTCTGTTCGTCCGTACATCTGTTTGTCCGAATAGAACCAATTTCGAACATTTTTTTTGATCATAGCTCGAGAAATTAACGAACATAAGGGAGAAATGTTGGATAAAAATTGAAATTTTGGTGACATTATCCATTTTCGCAACTTTTTTCAATCATACCTCTATAAAATGTCGAAATACAAGGAGGAAATAAATGAACAAGAATGAAATATCGGTGAATTCATTCGTTTTTTACCTTTTTTAGATCATAACTCGATAAAATGACGAAAATAAACTTCGTCCTTGCGTCTGTTCGTCCGTGAGTCCGATCGTCCGTGCGTGTTTTTGTCCGTGCATCTGTTCGTCCTTGCGTCTGTTCGTCCGTGCGTCTGTTCGTCCGTGCGTCTGTTCGTACGTGCGTCTGTTTGTCCGTGCGTCTTTTTGTTTGTGCGTCTGTTCGTTCATGCGTCTGTTCGTCCATGCATCTGTTTGTCCGTGCGTCTGTTCGTCCGTGCGTCTGTTCGTCCGTTTGTCTGTTCGTCTTTGCGTCTGTTTATCCATATGTCTGTTCGTCCTTGCGTCTGTTCGTCCGTGCGTCTGTTCGTCTGTGCGTCTGTTCGTCCGTGCGACTTTTCTTCCGCGCGTCTGTTCGTCTGTGCGTCTGTTCATCCGTGCGTCTGTTCGACTGTGCGTCTGTTCGTCCATGCGTCTGTTCGACCGTGCATATGTTCTTCCGTGCGTCTGTTCGTCCGTGCGTCTGTTCATCCGTATGTCTTTTCGTCCGTGCGTCTGTTCGTCCATGCGTCTGTTCATCCGTGCGTCTGTTCGACTGTGCGTCTGTTCGTCCATGCGTCTGTTCCACTGTGCGTCTGTTCGACCGTGCGTCTGTTCGTCCGTGCGTCTGTTTGTCCGTGCGTCTGTTCGTCCGTGCGTCTGTTCGTCCACGCATCTGTTTGTCCGTGCGTCTGTTTGTCCGTGCGTCTGTTCGTCCTTGCGTCTGTTCGTCCATGCGTCTGTTCGTCCATGCGTCTGTTCATCCGTGCGTCTGTTCGTCCGTGCGTCTGTTCATCCATGCGTCTGTTCATCCGTGCGTCTGTTCGTCCGTGCGTCTGTTCGTCCATGCGGTTGTTCGTTAGTGCGTCTGTTCGTCCGCGCGTCTGTTCGTCCGTGAGTCTGCTTTTCTGTGCGTCTATTTGTCCGTGCGTCTGTTCATCCGAACGTCTTTTCGTCCGTGCGTCTGTTCGTCCGTGCGTCTGTTCGTCCATGTTTCTGTTGAATCAATGCGTCTGTTCGTCCATGTGTTTTTTTGTCCCTTCGTTATTTCGTCCGTGCGTCTGTTCGTCGGTGCGTCTGTTTGTTCGTGCATCTGTTCGTCCGTGGCTCTGTTCATCCGAGAATCTATTCGTCCGTGCGTCAGTTTGTCTGTGCGACTGTTCGTCCATGCGTTTGTTCGTCCGTACATCTGATTGTCCGAACAGAACCAATGTCAAACGTTTTTTGATCATACCTCTCTAATATGACAAAAAAAGGGGGAAATATATGAACAAGATTGAAATATCGTTGAATTCATTAGTTTGATACCTTTTTTCGACCAAACCTCGATAGCATGACGAAAATAAAGTTCGTCCTTGCGTCTGTTCGTCCGTGCGTTTGTTCGTCCGTGCATCTGTTCGTTCGTGTGGTAGTTCGTTCAAGCGTCAGTTCATCCGTGCGTCTGTTCGTCCGTAAGTCTGTTCGTCCGTGCGTCTGTTTGTCCGTGCGTCTGTTCATCCATACATCTATTTCTCCACACAGAACTAATTTCGAACATTTTTTTGATCATAGCTTGAGAAAATAACGAACATAAGGGCGAAATAGTAGATAAAAAATTGAAATTTCAGTGACAATATACATTTTCGAAACCTTTTTCTATCATACCTCCCTAAAATGACGAAAAGTTAGGGGAAAATAGATGAACTAGATTGAAATATCGGTGAATTCATTCGTTTTTTACCATATTTAGATCATACCTCAAAAAAAGGACGAAAATAAGGTTCGTCCGTGCGTCTGTTCGTCCGTGAGTTTGTTCGTCCGTGCATCTGTTTGTCCGTGCGTCTGTACCCCCGTGCATCTGTTCGTTCATGCGTATTTCGTCCGAGCGTCTGTTCATCCGTGCGTCTGTTCGTCCGTGCATGTGTTCGTCAGTGCGTATGTTCGTCCGTGCGTTTTTTCGTCCGTGCGTCTGTTCGTCCGTACATCTGTTTCTCCAAATAGAACCAATTTCGAACCTTATTTGATCAAAGCTTGAGAATATAACGAATATAAAGACGAAATAGTGGATAAAAATTGAAATTTCGGAGACAAGATACATTTTCGAAACTTTTTTCAATCATACCACTCTAAAATGACGAAAAGTAAGGGATAAATAGATGAACAAGATTGAAATATCGTTGAATTCATTGGTTTTTTACCTTTTTTAGATCATACCTCGATAGCCTGACGAAAATAAAGTTCGTCCGTGCGTCTGTTCGTCCATGCGTTTGTTCGTCCGTGCATCTGTTCGTTCGGGCGTCTGTTCGTCCGAGCGTCTGTTCAACCGTGCGTCTGTTCTTCCGTGCGTCTGTTCGTCCGTGCGTCTGTTCTTCCGTATGTCTGTTCGTCCGTGCGTCTGTTCGTCCATGCATCTGTTCATCCGTGCATCTGTTCGTCTGTGCGTCTGTTCGTCCATGCATCTGTTCATCCGTGCGTCTGTTCGACCGTGCGTCTGTTCGTCCGTGCGTCTGTTTGTCCGTGCGTCTGTTCGTCCGTGCGTCTGTTCGTCCGCGCATCTGTTTGTCCGTGCGTCTGTTTGTCCGTGCGTCTGTTCTTCCTTGCGTCTGTTCGTCCATGCGTCTGTTCGGCCATGCGTCTGTTCATCCGTGCGTCTGTTCGACCGTACGACTGTTCGTCCGTGCGGCTGTTCGTCCGTGCGTCTGTTCGTCCGTTCGTCTGTTTGTCCGTGCGTCTGTTCGTCCGCGCATCTGTTTGTACTTGCGTCTGTTTATCTGTGCGTCTGTTCGTCCTTGCGTCTGTTCGTCCGTGCGTCTGTTCGTCCATGCGTCTGTTCATCCGTGCGTCTATTCGTCCGTGCGTCTGTTCATCCATGCGTCTGTTCGTCTGTGCGTCTGTTCGTCCATGCATCTGTTCATCCGTGCGTCTGTTCGACCGTGCGTCTGTTCGTCCGTGCGTCTGTTTGTCCGTGCGTCTGTTCGTCCGTGCGTCTGTTCGTCCGTGCATCTGTTTGTCCGTGCGTCTGTTTGTCCGTGCGTCTGTTCTTCCTTGCGTCTGTTCGTCCATGCGTCTGTTCGGCCATGCGTCTGTTCATCCGTGCGTCTGTTCGACCGTACGACTGTTCGTCCGTGCGGCTGTTCGTCCGTGCGTCTGTTCGTCCGTTCGTCTGTTTGTCCGTGCGTCTGTTCGTCCGCGCATCTGTTTGTACTTGCGTCTGTTTATCTGTGCGTCTGTTCGTCCTTGCGTCTGTTCGTCCGTGCGTCTGTTCGTCCATGCGTCTGTTCATCCGTGCGTCTATTCGTCCGTGCGTCTGTTCATCCATGCGTCTGTTCATCCGTTCGTCTGTTCGTCTGTGCGTGTTTTTGTCCATGCGTCTGTTCGTCAAACAAATGAAGATCTGTTTGTCCGAACAGAACCGTTTTCGAAATTTTTTTCGGTCATACCTTTAGAAAATAATAAAAATAAGGGCAAAATATTGGATTTAATATAAACTTGGTGAAATTGTCCGATTTAGAAATTTTTTTCCGATCATACCTCGCTAAAATTACGAAAATAGGGGCGATTATGAGAAACAAGATTGAAATATCGGTGAATTATTTCGTTTCTTAGCTTTTTTCGATCATACCTTAATAAAATGACGAATATAAGGTTCGACCGGGCGTCAGATCGTCAAAGCGATTTTTCTTTCATGATTCAGTTCGTCCGTGCGTCTGTTCGTCTATGCGTTTGTTCGTCCGTGCATCTGTTCGTTCGTGCGTCTGTTCGTCCGAGCATCTGTTAATCTGTGCGTCTCTTCGACAGTGCGACCGTTCTTCCGTGCGTCTGTTCGTCCGAATGTCTGTTCGTCCGTTAGTCTGTCATCCGTTCGACTATTCGTCCGTGCGTTTGTTCGTTCATGCGACTGTTCGTAGAGCGTCTGTTCATCCGTGCGTCTGTTTGTCCGTGCGTGTGTTCGTCCGTGCGTCTGTTTTCCGTGCGTCTGTACGTCCGTGTGTCTGTTGTCCATGCGTCTGTTCGTCCGTGCGTCTGTTCATCCGTGCGTATGTTCATCCGTGCGTCTGTTTGTCCGTGCGTCTGTTTGTCTGTGCGTCGGTTCGTCCGTGTGTCTGTTCGTCCGTGCGTCTGTTGGTCCGTGCGTGTGTTCGTCCGTGCATCCGTTTGTCCGTGCGTCTGTTCGTCCGTGCGTCTGTTCGTCCGTGCGTCTGTTCGTCCATGCGTCTGTTCATCCGTATGTCTGTTCGTCCGTGCGTCTGTTCGTCCGTGCGTCTGTTCGTCCGTGCGTCTGTTCGCCTGTGCGTCTGTTCGTCCGTGCGTCTTTTCTTCCGTGCGTCTGTTCGTCCGTGCGTCTGTTTGCCTGTGCGTCTGTTCGTCCGTGCGTCTGTACGTCCGTGCGTCTGTTCGTCCGTGCGTCTGTTCGTCCGTGCGTCTGTTCGTCCATGCGTATGTTCATCCGTGCATCTGTTCTTCCGTGCGTCTGTTCATCCGTATGTCTTTTCGTCCGTGCGTCTGTTCGTCCGTGCGTCTGTTCATCCATGCGTCTGTTCATCCGTTCGTCTGTTCGTCTGTAAGTGTTTTTGTCCATGCGTCTGTTCGTCAAACAGATGAAGATCTGTTTGTACGAACAGAACCGTTTTCGAAATTTTTTTCGGTCATACCTTTCGAAAATAATAAAAAATAAGGGCAAAATATTGGATTAAATATAAATTTGGTGAAATTGTCCGATTTAGAAATTTTTTTCAAATCATACCTCGTTAAAATTACGAAAATAGGGGCGATTAAGAGAAACAAGATTGAAATATCGGTGAATTATTTCGTTTCATAGCTTTTTACGATCAAACCTTAAAAAAATGACGAATATAAGGTTCGACCGGGCGTCAGATCGTCCAAGCGATTTTTCTTTCATGATTCAGTTCGTATGTGCGTCTGTTCGTCCATGCGTTTGTTCATCCGTACATCTGTTTCTCCAAACAGAACCAATTTCGAACCTTATTTGATCATAGTTTGAGAAAATAACGAATATAATGGCGAAATAGTGGATAAAAATTGAAATTTCGGTGACAATAAACATTTTCCAAACTTTTTTCAATCATACATCTCTAAAATAACGAAAAGTAAGGGATAAATAGATGATCAAGATTGAAATATCGGTGTATTCATTTTTTTACCATATTTAGATAATACCTCGATAAAATGACGAAAATTAGGTTCGTCCGTGCGTCTGTTAGTCCGTGCGTCTGTTCGTCCGTGCATCTGTTCGTTCTTGTGACAGTTCGTCCTTGCGTCTTTTCTAACGTGCGTCTGTTCGTCCGTGCGTCTGTTCTTCCGTGTGTCTGTTCATCCGTGCGTCTGTTTGTCCGTGCGTCTGTTTGTCTGTGCGTCTGTTCGTCCATGCGTCGGTTCGTCCGTGCATCTGTTTGTCCGTGCGTCTGTTCGTCCGTGCGTCTGTTCGTCCGTGCGTCTGTTTGTCCATGCGTCTGTTCATCCGTATGTCTATTCGTCCGTGCGTCTGTTCGTCCGTGCGTCTGTTCGCCTGTGCGTCTGTTCGTCCGTGAGTCTTTTCTTCCGTGCGTCTGTTCGTCCGTGCGTCTGTTCGCCTGTGTTTCTGTTCGTCCGTGCGTCTGTACGTCCGTGCATCTGTTCGTCCGTGATTCTGTTCGTCCGTGCGTTTGTTCTTCCATGCGTATGTTCATCCGTGCGTCTGTTTTTCCTTGCGTCTGTTCATCCGTATGTCTGTTCGTCCGTGCGTCTGTTCGTCAGTGCGTCTGTTCGTCTGTGCGTCTGTCCGTCCGTGCGTCTGTTCGTCTGTGCGTCTGTTCATCCGTGCGACTGTTCGCACGTGCGTCTGTTCGTCCGTGCGTCTGTTCGTCCGTACATCTGTTTGTCCGAACAGAACCAATTTCGAACATTTTTTTTATCATAGCTCGAGAAATTAACGAGCATAAGGGCGAAATGTTGGATAAAAATTGAAATTTTGGTGACAATATCCATTTTCGCAACTTTTTTCAATCATACCTCTCTAAAATGTTTAAATACAAGGCGGAAATAAATGAACAAGAATGTAATATCGGTGAGTTCATTCGTTTTTTACCTTTTTTAGATCATAACTCGATAAAATGACGAAAATAAAGTTCGTCCTTGCGTCTGTTCGTCCGTGCGTTTGTTCATCCATGCGTCTGTTCGTCCGTGAGTCTGTTCGTCCGTGCGTATTTTTGTCCGTGCATCTGTTCGTCCGTGCGTCTGTTCGTCCGTGCGTCTGTTCGTCCGTGCGTCTGTTCGTCCGTGCGTCTGTTCGTTCGTGCGTCTGTTCGTCCGTTAGTCTGTTCGTCCATGCGTCTGTTCATCCGTATGTCTGTTCGTCCTTGCGTCTGTTCGTCCGTGCGTCTGTTCGTCTGTGCGTCTGTTCGTCCGTGCGACTTTTCTTCCGTACGTCTGTTCGTCCGTGCGTCTGTTCGTCCGTGCGTCTGTTCGTCCGTGCGTCTGTTCGTCCGTGCGTCTATTCGTCCGTTTGTCTGTTCGTCCATGCGTCTGTTCATCCGTATGTCTGTTCGTTCTTGTGTCTGTTCGTCTGTGCTACAGTTCATCCGTGCGTCTGTTCGTCCGTGAGTCTGTTCATCCGTGCGTGTTTTTGTCCGTGCGTCTGTTAGTCCGTTCGTCTGTTCATCCGTGCGTCTGTTCGTCCGTGCGTCTGTTTGTCCGTGCGTCTTTTTGTCGGTGCGTCTGTTCGTTCATGCGTCTATTCGTCCGTGCATCTGTTTGTCCGTGCGTCTGTTCGTCCGTGCGTCTGTTCGTCCGTTTGTCTGTTCGTCCATACGTCTGTTCATCCGTATGTCTGTTCGTCCTTGCGTCTGTTCGTCCGTGCGTCTGTTCACCTGTGCGTCTATTCGTCCGTGCGTCTGTACGTCCGTGCGTCTGTTCGTCCGTGAGTCTGTTCGTCCGTGCGTCAGTTCGTCCATGCATCTGTTCATCCGTGCGTCTGTTCGTCTGTGCGTCTGTTCGTCCATGCGTCTGTTCATCCGTGCTCCTGTTCGACCGTGCGTCTGTTCTTCCGTGCGTCTGTTCGTCCGTGCGTCTGTTCTTCCGTATGACTGTTCGTCCGTGCGTCTGTTCGTCCATGCGTATGTTCATCCGTGCGTCTGTTCTTCCGTGCGTGTGTTCATCCGTATGTCTGTTCGTCCATGCGTCTGTTCGTAAGTGCGTCTGTTCGTCTGTGCGTCTGTTCGTCCGTGCGACATTTCTTCCGTGCGTCTGTTCGTCCGTGCATCTGTACGTCCATGCGTCAGTTCATCCGTGCGTCTGTTCGACCGTGCGTCTGTTCATCCGTGCGTCTGTTCGTCCGTGCGTCTGTTCTTCCGTATGTTTGTTCGTCCGTGCGTCTGTTCTTCCGTATGTTTGTTCGTCCGTGCGTCTGTTCGTCCATGCATCTGTTCATCCGTGCGTCTGTTCGTCTCTTCGTCTGTTCGTTCATGCGTCTGTTCATCCGTGCGTCTGTTCGACCGTGCGTCTGTTCGTCCGTGCGTCTGTTTGTCCGTGCGTCTGTTCGTCCGTGCGTCTGTTCGTCTGCGCATCTGTTTGTCCGTGCGTCTGTTTGTCCGTGCGTCTGTTCGTCCTTGCGTCTGTTCGTCCATGCGTCTGTTCGTCCATGCGTCTGTTCATCCGTGCGTCTGTTCGACAGTGCGACTGTTCGTCCGTGCGGCTGTTCGTCCGTACGTCTGTTCGTCCGTGCGTCTGTTTGTCCGTGCGTCTGTTCGTCCGCGCATCTGTTTGTCCTTGCGTCTGTTTATCCGTGCGTCTGTTCGTCCTTGCGTCTGTTCGTCCGTGCGTCTGTTCGTCCATACGTCTGTTTATTCGTGCGTCTATTCGTCCGTGCGTCTGTTCGTCTATGAGTTTGTTCGTTAGTGCGTCTGTTCGTCCGTGTGTCTGTTCGTCCGTGCGCCTGTTCGCCTGTGAGTCTGTTTTTCCGTGCGTCTGTACGTCTGTGCGTCTGTTCGTCCGTGCGTCTGTTCGTCCGTGCATCTGTTCGTCCGTGCGTCTGCTTTTCCATGCGTTTGTTTGTCCGTGCGTCTGTTCATCCGAAC
Source organism: Sympetrum striolatum (assembly GCA_947579665.1). Classification (NCBI taxonomy): domain Eukaryota; kingdom Metazoa; phylum Arthropoda; class Insecta; order Odonata; family Libellulidae; genus Sympetrum; species Sympetrum striolatum. Next base: position 2,501,596 of record CANPUZ010000001.1, on the reverse strand, counting down.
GTCTAATTGTCCGTGCGTCTGTTCGTCCGTGCGTCTGTTCGTCTGTGCGTCTCTTCGTCCATGCGTCTGTTCGTCCGTGCGTCTGTTCGTCCATGTGTCTGTTTGTCAATGCGTCTGTTCGTCCATGTGTTTTTTTGTCCCTTCATCTGTTCATCCGTGCGTCTGTTCCTCCGTGCGTCTGCTTGTCCGTGCGTCTGTTCGTCCGTGCGTCTGTTCGTACGTGCGTCTGTTCATCCGTATGTCTGTTCGTCCGTGCGTCTATTCGTCCGTGCGTCTGCTTTTCAGTGCGTCTGTTCGTCTGTGCGTATTTTCGTCCGTGCGTCTGTTCGTCCATGCGTCTGTTCGTTCGTGCGTGTGTTTTTCCGTGCGTCTGTTTATCCGTGCGTCTGTTCATCCGAACGTCTGTTCGTCCGTGCGTCTGTTCGTCCGTGCGTCTGCTCGTCCGTGCGTCTATTCGTCCGTGCGTCTGTTCGTCCGTGCGTCTGTTTGTCCGTGCGTCTGTTTGTCCGTCCGTCTGTTCGTCTATGCGTCTGTTTGTTCATGCGTTTGTTGGTCCGTACATCTGTTTGTCCGAACACAATCGTTTTCGAAATTTTTTTTGATCATACCTTTAGGAAATAATTATAATAAGGGCTAAATATTGAATATAAATACAAATTTGGTGAAATTGTCCGTTTTTGAAACTTTTTTTCGATCATACCTCGCTTAAATTACGAAAATAATGGCAAAAAAGGGGAACAAGATTGAAATATCGGTGAATTAATTCGATTTTTAGTTTTTTTCGGTCATACCTAAATAAAATGAGGAAAATTAGGATCGTCCGTAAGTCTTATCGTGCGAGCGATTGTTCCTTCATGCTTCAGTTCGTCCGTTCGTTTGTTCGTAAGTGTGTCTGTTCGTCAATGCATCCGTTCGTCCATGATAATTTTTTCCGTTTGTCTGTTCTTCCGTGCGTCTGTTCGTCCGTGCGTCTATTCATCCAAGCGACTGTTCAACCGTGCGCCTATTCGACCCTGCTTCCGTTCTTTCGTGCGTCCGTTCGTATGTGCGTATGTACGTCCGTGCTATTTTCGTCCATGTGTCTGATCATATGAGTGATTGTTCTTCCGTGCGTCTTTTCGACCGTGCGTCTTTTCGTCCGTGCATCATTTCGTCCTTGCGTCTGTTCGTCCATGGGTCTGATCGTTCGTGCGTCTGTTCGTCCACGCATCTGTTTGTCCGAGCGTCTGTTTGTCCGTGCGTCTGTTCGTCCTTGCGTCTGTTCGTCCATGCGTCTGTTCGTCCATGCGTCTGTTCATCCGTGCGTCTGGTCGTCCGTGCGTCTATTCGTCCATGCGTCTGTTCATCCGTGCGTCTGTTCGTCCGTGCGTCTGTTCGTCCATGCGTTTGTTCGTTAGTGCGTCTGTTCGTCCGTGTGTCTGTTCGTCCGTGCGTTTTTTCGTCTTTAAGTCTGTTTATCCGTGCGTCTGTACGTCTGTGCGTCTGTTCGTCCGCGCGTCTGTTCGTCCGTGAGTCTGCTTTTCTGTGCGTCTATTTGTCCGTGCGTCTGTTCATCCGAACGTCTATTTGTCCGTGCGTCTGTTCGTCCGTGCGTCTGTTCGTCCGTGCGTCTCTTCGTCCTTGCGTCTGTTCGTCCGTGCGTCTGTTCGTCCATGTTTCTGTTGAATCAATGCGTCTGTTCGTCCATGTGTTTTTTTGACCCTTCGTCTGTTCGTCCGTGCGTCTGTTCGTCGGTGCGTCTGTTTGTTCGTGCATCTGTTCGTCCGTGGCTCTTTTCATCCAAGCGTCTATTCGTCCGTGCGTCTGTTTGTCTGTGTGACTGTTCGTCCATGCGTTTGTTCGTCCGTACATCTGATTGTCCGAACAGAACCAATGTCGAACATTTTTTGATCATACCTCTCTAATATGACAAAAAAAGGGGGAAATATATGAACAAGATTGAAATATCGTTGAATTCATTAGTTTGATACCTTTTTCTGACCAAACCTCGATAGCATGACGAAAATAAAGTTCGTCCGTGCGTTTGTTCGTCCTTGCGTCTGTTCGTCCGTGCGTCTGTTTGTCCGTGCGTCTGTTCGTTCGTGTGGTAGTTCGTTCGAGCGTCAGTTCATCCGTGCGTCTGTTCGTCCATGCGTCTGTTTGTCCGTGCGTCTTTTTGTATGTGCGTCTGTTTGTCCGTCCGTTTGTTCGTCTGTGCGTCTGTTTGTTCATGCGTCTGTTGGTCCGTACATCTGTATGTCCGAACACAACCGTTTTCGAAATTTTTTTTGATCATACCTTTAGGAAATAATGATAATAAGGACTAAATATTGAATATAAATACAAATTTGGTGAAATTGTCCGTTTTTGAAACTTTTTTTCGATCATACCTCGCTTAAATTACGAAAATAATGGCAAAAAAGGGGAACAAGATTGAAATATCGGTGAATTAATTCGTTTTTTAGTATTCTTCCGTCATACCTTAATAAAATGACGAAAATTAGGTTCGTCCGTAAGTCTTATCGTGCGAGCGATTGTTCCTTCATGCTTAAGTTCGTCCGTGCGTCTGTTCGTAAGTGTGTCTGTTCGTCAATGCGTCCGTTCGTCCATGATAATTTTTTCCGTGCGCCTGTTCTTCCGTGCGTCTGTTCGTCCATGCGTCTATTCATCCGAGCGACTGTTCAACCGTGCGCCTGTTCGACCCTGCATCCGTTTTTCCGTGCGTCCATTCGTATGTGCGTATGTACGTCCGTGCTATTTTCGTCCATGCGTCTGATCGTACGAGTGATTGTTCTTCCGTGCGACTTTTCGACCGTGCGTCTTTTCGTCCGTGCATCATTTCATCCTTGCGTCTGTTCGTCCGTGGGTCTGATCGTTCGTGCCAATATTCGTCCGTGCGTCTGTTCGTCCGTGCGTCTGTTCATCCATGCGTCTGTTCATCCGTTCGTTTGTTCGACTGTGCGTGTTTTTGTCCAAGCGTCTGTTCGTCTGTTTATCTGTTTGCCCGAACAGAACCGTTTTCGAAATTGTTTTCGATCATACCTTTAGAAAATAATGAAAATAAGGGTAAAATATTGGATAAAATATAAATTTGGTGAAATTGTCCGTTTTGGAAATTTTTTTTCGATCATACCTCGCTGAAATTACGAAAATAGGGTCGATAAAGAGAAACATGATTGAAATATCGGTGAATTATTTCGTTTCTTAGCTTTTTTCTATCATACGTCAATAAATTGACGAATATAAGGTTCGACCGGGCGACTGATAGTCCGAGCGATTGTTCCTTCATGCTTCAGTTCGTCCGTGCGTCTGTTCGTCCGTGCGACTACTCGTCTGTGCGTCTATTCGTCCATGCGTCTGTTCATCCGTACATCTATTTCTCCAGACAGAACTAATTTCGAACATTTTTTTGATCATAGTTTAGAAAATAACGAACATAAGGGCGAAATAGTAGATAAAATTTGAAATTTCAGTGACAACATACATTTTCGAAACCTTTTTCTATCATACCTCCCTAAAATGACGAAAAGTTAGGGGAAAATAGATGAACTAGATTGAAATATCGGTGAATTCATTCGTTTCTTACCATATTTAGATCATACCTATATAAGGACGAAAATAAGGTTCGTCCGTGCGTCTGTTCGTCCGTGAGTTTGTTCGTCCGTGCATCTGTTTGTCCGTGCGTCTGTACGCCCGTGCATCTGTTCGTTCATGCGTATGTTCGTACGAGCGTCTGTTCATCCGTGCGTCTGTTCGTCCGTGCGTGTGTTCGTCGGTGCGTCTGTTTGTCCGTGCGTCTGTACGTCCGTGCGTCTGTTTGTCCATGCATCTGTTCGTCCGTGCGTCTGTTCGTCCTTGCGTCTGTTCGTCCGTACATCTGATTGTCTGAACAGAACCAATGTCAAACATTTTCGATCATAGCTGGAGAAAATAACGAAAATAAGAGCGAAATAATGTTTAAAAAATGAAATTTCAGTGAAATTATCCGTTTTCGAACCTTTTTTCGATCATACCTCTCTAATATGACGAAAAAAAAGGGTGAAATAGATGAACAAGATTGAAATATTGTTGAATTCATTTGTTATTTTACCTTTTTTAGATCATACCTCGATAGAATGACGAAAATAAGGTTCGTCCGTGCGTCTGTTTGTCTGTGCGCCTGTTCGTCCGTGCATCTGTTCGTCCATGCGTTTGTTCATCCGTACATCTGTTTCTCCAAACAGAACCAATTTCGAACCTTATTTGATCAAAGCTTGAGAAAATAACGAATATAAAGACAAAATAGTGGATAAAAATTGAAATTTCGGTGACAATATACATTTTCGAAACTTTTTTCAATCATACCACTCTAAAATGACGAAAAGTAAGGGATAAATAGATGAACAAGATTGAAATATGGTTGAATTCATTGGTTTTCTACCTTTTTTAGATCATACCTCGATAGAGTGACGAAAATAAAGTTCGTCCGTGCGTCTGTTCGTCCATGCGTTTGTTCGTCCGTGCATCTGTTCGTTCGTGCGTCTGTTCGTCCGAGCGTCTGTTAATCTGTGCGTCTCTTCGACAGTGCGACCGTTCTTCCATGCGTCTGTTTGTCCGAATGTCTGTTCGTCCGTTAGTCTGTCATCCGTTCGACTATTCGTCCGTGCGTCTGTTCGTTCATGCGTCTGTTCGTCCGAGCGTCTGTTCATCCGTGCGTCTGTTTGTCCGTGCGATTGTTCGTCCGTGCGTCTGTTTGTCCGTGCGTCTGTAAGTCCGTGTGTCTGTTGTCCATGCGTCTGTTCGTCCGTGCGTCTGTTCATCCGTGCGTATGTTCATCCGTTTGTCTGTTCGTCCGTGCGTCTGTTCGTCAGTGCGTCTGTTCGTCTGTGCGTCTGTTCGTCAGTGCGTCTGTTCGTCTGTGCGTCTGTTCATCCGTGCGACTGTTCGCCCGTGCGTCTGTTCGTCCGTGCGTCTGTTCGTCCGTACATCTGTTAGTCCGAAAAGAACCAATTTCGAACATTTTTTTTGATCATAGCTCGAGAAATTAACGAGCATAAGGGCGAAATGTTGGATAAAAATTGAAATTTTGGTGACATTATCCATTTTCGCAACTTTTTTCAATCATACCTCTCTAAAATGTTTAAATACAAGGCGGAAATAAATGAACAAGAATGAAATATCGGTGAGTTCATTCGTTTTTTACCTTTTTTAGATCATAACTCGATAAAATGACGAAAATAAAGTTCGTCCGTGCGTCTGTTCGTCCGTACGTCTATTCGTCCGTGCGTGCTTTTGTCCGTATATCTGTTCGTCCGTGCGTCTGTTCGTCCGTGCGTCTGTTCGTCCGTGCGTATGTTCGTCCGTAAGTCTGTTTGTCCGTGCGTCTTTTTGTCTGTGCGTCTGTTCGTTCATGCGTCTATTCGTCCGTGCATCTGTTTTCCGTGCGTCTGTTCGTCCGTGCGTCTGTTCGTCCGTTTGTCTGTTCGTCCATGCGTCTGTTCATCCGTATGTCTGTTCGTCCTTGCGTCTGTTCGTCCGTGCGTCTGTTCGTCTGTGCGTCTGTTCGTCCGTGCGACTTTTCTTCCGTGCGTCTGTTCGTCCGTGCGTCTGTTCACCTGTGCGTCTATTCGTCCGTGCGTCTGTACGTCCATGCATCTGTTCATCCGTGCGTCTGTTCGTCTGTGCATCTGTTCGTCCATGCGTCTGTTCATCCGTGCTCTGTTCGACCGTGCGTCTGTTCTTCCGTGCGTCTGTTCGTCCGTGCGTCTGTTCTTCCGTATGTCTGTTTGTCCGTGCGTCTGTTCGTCCATGCATCTATTCATCCGTGCGTCTGTTCGTCTGTGCGTCTGTTCGTCCATGCGTCTGTTCATTCGTGCGTCTGTTCGACCGTGCGTCTGTTTGTCCGTGCGTCTGTTTGTCCGTGCGTCTGTTCGTCCGTGCGTCTGTTCGTCTGCGCATCTGTTTGTCCGTGCGTCTGTTTGTCCGTGCGTCTGTTCGTCCTTGCGTCTGTTCGTCCATGCGTCTGTTAGTCCATGCGTCTGTTCATCCGTGCGTCTGTTCGACAGTGCGACTGTTCGTCCGTGCGGCTGTTCGTCCGTACGTCTGTTCGTCCGTGCGTCTGTTTGTCCTTGCATCTGTTTATCCGTGCGTCTGTTCGTCCTTGCGTCTGTTCGTCCGTGCGTCTGTTCGTCCATACGTCTGTTCATCCGTGCGTCTCTTCGTCCGTGTGTCTGTTCGTCCGTGCGTCTGTTCGCCTGTGCGTCTGTTTGTCCGTGCGTCTGTACGTCTGTGCATCTGTTTGTTCATGCGTCTGTTCATCCGAACGTCTGTTTGTCCGTGCGTCTGTTCGTCCGTGCGTCTGTTCGTCCGTGCGCCTCTTCGTCCATGCGTCTGTTCGTCCGTGCGTCTGTTCGTCCATGTGTCTGTTTGTCAATGCGTCTGTTCGTCCATGTGTTTTTTCGTCCCTTCAATTGTTCATCCGTGCGTCTGTTCGTCCGTGCGTCTGTTTGTCCGTGCGTCTGTTCGTCCGTGCGTCTGTTCGTCCGTGCGTCTGTTCATCCTAATGTCTGTTCGTCCGTGCGTCTATTCGTCCGTGCGTCTGCTTTTCAGTGCGTCTGTTCGTCTGTGCGTCTGTTCGTCCGTGCGTCTGTTCGTCCGTGCGTCTGTTCGTCCGTGCGTGTGTTTTTCCGTGCGTCTGTTCGTCCGTGCGTCTGTTCATCCGAACGTCTGTTCGTCCGTGCGTCTGTTCGTCCGTGCGTCTGTTCATCCTAATGTCTGTTCGTCCGTGCGTCTATTCGTCCGTGCGTCTGCTTTTCAGTGCGTCTGTTCGTCTGTGCGTCTGTTCGTCCGTGCGTCTGTTCGTCCGTGCGTCTGTTCGTCCGTGCGTGTGTTTTTCCGTGCGTCTGTTCGTCCGTGCGTCTGTTCATCCGAACGTCTGTTCGTCCGTGCGTCTGTTCGTCCGTGCGTCTGTTCGTCCGTGCGTCTTTTCGTCCATGTTTCTGTTCGTCCGTGCGTCTATTCGTCCGTGCGTCTGTTCGTCCGTGCGTCTTTTTGTCCGTGCTTCTGTTTGTCATTCCGTCTGTTCGTCTATGCGTCTGTTTGTTCATGCGTTTGATGGTCCGTACATCTGTTTGTCCGAACACAACCGTTTTCGAAATTTTTTTTGATCATACCTTTAGGAAATAGTTATAATAAGGGCTAAATATTGAATATAAATACAAATTTGGTGAAATTATCCGTTTTTGAATCTTTTTTCGATCATACCTCGCTAAAATTACGAAAATAATGGCAAAAAAGGGGAACAAGATTGAAATATCGGTGAATTAATTCGTTTTTTAGTTTTTTTCGGTCATACCTTAATAAAATGACGAAAATTAGGTTCGTCCGTAAGTCTGATCGTGCGAGCGATTGTTCCTTCATGCTTCAGTTCGTCCGTGCGTCTGTTCGTAAGTGTGTCTGTTCGTCAATGCGTCCGTTCGTCCATGATAATTTTTTCCGTGCGTCTGTTCTTCCGTGCGTCTGTTCGTCCGTGCGTCTATTCATCCGAGCGACTGTTCAACCGTGCGCCTGTTCGACCCTGCTTCCGTTCTTCCGTGCGTCCGTTCGTATGTGCGTATGTACGTCCGTGCTATTTTCGTCCATGCTTCTGATCATACGAGTGATTGTTCTTCCGTGCGTCTTTTCGACCGTGCGTCTTTTCGTCCGTGCATCATTTCGTCCTTGCGTCTGTTCGTCCATGGGTCTGATCGTTCGTGCGTCTCTTCGTCCACGAATCTGTTTGTCCGTGCGTCTGTTTGTCCGTGCGTCTGTTCGTCCTTGCGTCTGTTCGTCCATGCGTCTGTTCGTCCATGCGTCTGTTCATCCGTGCGTCTGTTCGTCCGTGCGTCTGTTCGTCCATGCGTTTGTTCGTTAGTGCGTCTGTTCGTCCGTGTGTCTGTTCGTCCGTGCGTTTTTTCGTCTGTGCGTCTGTTTATCCGTGCGTCTGTACGTCTGTGCGTGTGTTCGTCCGCGCGTCTGTTCGTCCGTGAGTCTGCTTTTCTGTGCGTCTATTTGTCCGTGCGTCTGTTCATCCGAACGTCTGTTCGTCCGTGCGTCTGTTCGTCCGTGCGTCTGTTCGTCCATGCGTCTCTTCGTCCTTGTGTCTGTTCGTCCGTGCGTCTGTTCGTCCATGTGTCTGTTGAATCAATGCGTCTGTTCGTCCATGTGTTTTTTTGTCCCTTCGTCTGTTCGTCCGTGCGTCTGTTCGTCGGTGCGTCTGTTTGTTCGTGCATCTGTTCGTCCGTGGCTCTGTTCATCCGAGCGTCTATTCGTCCGTGCGTCTGTTTGGCTGTGCGACTGTTCGTCCATGCGTTTGTTCGTCCGTTCATCTGATTGTCCGAACAGAACCAATGTCGAACATTTTTTATCATACCTCTCTAATAAGACAAAAAAAGGGGGAAATATATGAACAAGATTGAAATATCGTTGAATTCATTAGTTTGATACCTTTTTTAGGCCAAACCTCGATAGCATGACGAAAATAAAGTTCGTCCTTGCGTCTGTTCGTCCGTGCGTTTGTTCGTCCGTGCATCTGTTCGTTCGTGTGTCTGTTCGTCCGTGCGTCTGTTCGTTCAAGCGTCAGTTCATCTGTGCGTCTGTTCGTCCGTGAGTCTGTTCGTCCGTGCGTCTGTTTGTCCGTGCGTCTGTTCGTTCGTTTGGTAGTTCGTTCGAGCGTCAATTCATCCGTGCGTCTGTTCGTCCGTGCATCTGTTCGTCCGTGCGTCTTTTCGTCCGTGCATCTGTTCGTCCATGTTTCTGTTCGTCCGTGTGTCTATTCGTCCGTGCGTCTGTTCGTCCGTGCGTCTGTTTGTCCGTGCGTCTTTTTGTCCGTGCGTCTGTTTGTCCGTCCGTTTGTTCGTCTGTGCGTCTGTTTGTTCATGCGTCTGTTGGTCCGTACATCTGTATGTCCGAACACAACCGTTTTCGAAATTTTTTTTGATCATACCTTTAGGAAATAATGATAATAAGGGCTAAATCTATTATATATAGATGCTTCTCCGGATTCATTCATATATATACCTATATAGATAGATAGGATACAAATTCACAGCCTAAACTACAAGCGTCATTGATCTGAAATTTTTATGACATATTGGCCATAACGTGAAACCCCCAGGAAAAAAGAGACTTTGATCCTCAGTGTCATAGGTTCGATTCCAGAGGGCCCCAAAGTCCCGATTTTTCCCGTTTGAATGCATTGCCGTGATTTTCGGGAATTAAAAAAAAATACTTTCCGGATAGGTAGAGAAGTAAAACTCAAGGTGCCTATATTTATGGTCTTGGACTTTCGAAAACATCAATGACTTTTACAAAAGTTATCCTGGGTTCGATGCTAGGACGATGCAAAGATCTGCCCTTTAAAATACATGGGAGCCGTTTTTCATTATTTTTTTAGATGCACTTATCGAAATGATAGGATGTTCGTGCTTGGCTGGAAGATGTATTGTACGAATAAGTTTTAGAAAAAAATTTTCATAAGACCGTACTGTTCCTGGGTTCGAAGCCAGAGCACAATAACGTTTCTCTCATAAGGAATATAAAGGAAAAGTAGGACGTCATTTGAGGCAGTTGTAACCAATATTTCTGCTTGAATTTGCATACGCGGTTAGAGATGGTGTTTTTCTTTTGTGCTGCATAGAAAGTATTGCCTGAAAGACCCGGGTTCGATGCCGGGCGGTAAAAATATCACCCATATATAATACTATGGGGTATCTTTTCATAATTTTTTTATGCATTTATCGATATGTAAGGGAGCTCTTGCATAGATGGAAGATGTATATTAACACTTTGTTTAAGAAAAAAAATAGATAAGACCATGCTGTTCCTGGGTTCGATGCCAGAGCACATTATAATTTCTCAAATAAGGAGTGTATGTGAATAGTAGGACGTCGTTTGAGGTAGTTGCACCTAATAGTTTTGCTTGAATTTTCACACATAGTTTGATATGGTAATTTTCTATTTTGCTGCATAGTAAGTACACCAGGAAGACCGGGGTTCGCTGCCAGGTGATTAAATTGCAGCGAATTCTACGAATATTTTGAATTTTTTTTTTCTTTTGATGTCCGTCCCGATATGATGCCGATATGAAATTAGTGTTGTCGATCTGCTTGCAGTATGCAAGCTACATTTTACTCGTATTGAATATAAATACAAATTTGTTGAAATTGTCCGTTTTTGAAACTTTTTTTCGATCATACCTCGCTAAAATTACGAAAATAATGGCAAAAAAGGGGAACAAGATTGAAATATCGGTGAATTAATTCGTTTTTTAGTATTCTTCCGTCATACCTTAATAAAATGACGAAAATTAGGTTCGTCCGTAAGTTTGATCGTGCGAGCGATTGTTCCTTCATGCTTTAGTTCGTCCGTGCGTCTGTTCGTAAGTGTGTCTGTTCGTCAATGCGTCCGTTCGTCCATGATAATTTTTTCCGTGCGTCTGTTCTTCCGTGCGTCTGTTCGTCCGTGCGTCTATTCATCCGAGCGACTGTTCAACCGTGCGCCTGTTCGACCCTGCATCCGTTCTTCCGTGCGTCCGTTCGTATGTGCGTATGTACGTCCGTGCTATTTTCGTCCATGCATCTGATCGTACGAGTGATTGTTCTTCCGTGCGACTTTTCGACCGTGCGTCTTTTCGTCCGTGCATCATTTCGTCCTTGCGTCTGTTCGTCCGGGGGTCTGATCGTTCGTGCCAATATTCGTCCGTGCGTCTGTTCGTCCGTGCGTCTGTTCATCCATGAGTCTGTTCGTCCGTGCGTCTGTTCGTCCGTGCGTGTGTTCGTCCGTGCATCTGTTTGTCCGTGCGTCTGTTCGTCCGTGCGTCTGTTCGTCCGTGCGTCTGTTCGTCCATGCGTCTGTTCATCCGTATGTCTGTTCGTCCGTGCGTCTGTTCGTCCGTGCGTCTGTTCGTCCGTGCGTCTGTTCGTCCGTGCGTCTGTTCGTCCGTGCGTCTTTTCTTCCGTGCGTCTGTTCGTCCGTGCGTCTGTTTGCCTTTGCGTCTGTTCGTCCGTCGGTCTGTACGTCCGTGCGTCTGTTCGTCCGTGCGTCTGTTCGTCCGTGCGTCTGTTCGTCCATGCGTATGTTCATCCGTGCGTCTGTTCTTCCGTGCGTCTGTTGATCTTTATGTCTGTTCGTCCGTGCGTCTGTTCGTCCGTGCGTTTGTTCATCTATGCGTCTGTTCATCCTTTCTGTTCGTCTGTGCGTGTTTTTGTCCATGCGTCTGTTCGTCAAACAGATGAAGATCTGTTTGTCCGAACAGAACCGTTTTCAAAATTTTTTTCGGTCATACCTTTAGAAAATAATAAAAATAAGGAAAAAATATTGGATTAAATATAAATTTAGTGAAATTGTCCGATTTAGAAATTTTTTTCCGATCATACCTCGCTAAAATTACGAAAATAGGGGCGATTAAGAGAAACAAGATTGAAATATCGGTGAATTATTTCGTTTCATAGCTTTTTACGATCAAACCTTAAAAAAATGACGAATATAAGGTTCGACCGGGCGTCAGATCGTCCAAGCGATTTTTCTTTCATGATTCAGTTCGTATGTGCGTCTGTTCGTCCATGCGTTTGTTCATCCGTACATCTGTTTCTCCAAACAGAACCAATTTCGAACCTTATTTGATCATAGTTTGAGAAAATAACGAATATAATGGCGAAATAATGAATAAAAATTGAAATTTCGGTGACAATATACATTTTTGAAACTTTTTTCTATCATACATCTCTAAAATGACGAAAAGTAAGGGATAAATAGATGATCAAGATTGAAATATCGGTGTATTCATTATTTTTACCATATTTAGATCATACCTCGATAAAATGACGAAAATAAGGTTCGTCCGTAAGTCTGATCGTCCGTGCGTTTGTTCGTCCGTGCGTTTGTTCGTCCTTGCGTCTGTTCGTTCGTGTGACTGTTCTTCTGTGCGTCTGTTCGTCCATGCGTTTGTTCATCCGTACATCTGTTTCTCCAAACAGAACCAATTTCGAACCTTATTTGATCAAAGCTTGAGAAAATATCGAATATAAAGACAAAATAGTGGATAAAAATTGAAATTTCGGTGACAATATACATTTTCGAAACTTTTTTCAATCATACCACTCTAAAATGACGAAAAGTAAGGGATAAATAGATGAAGAAGATTGAAATATCGTTGAATTCATTGGTTTTTTACCTTTTTTAGATCATACCTCGATAGAGTGACGAAAATTAAGTTCGTCCGTGCGTCTGTTCGTCCATGCGTTTGTTCGTCCGTGCATCTGTTCGTTCGTGCGTCTGTTTGTCCGAGCGTTTGTTAATCTGTGCGTCTCTTCGACAGTGCGACCGTTCTTCCATGCATCTGTTCGTCCGAATGTCTGTTCGTCCGTTAGTCTGTCATCCGTTCGACTATTCGTCCGTGCGTCTGTTCGTTCATGCGTCTGTTCGTCCGAGCGTCTGTTCATCCGTGCGTCTGTTTGTCCGTGCGTGTGTTCGTCCGTGCGTCTGTTTTTCCGTGCGTCTGTAAGTCCGTGTGTCTGTTGTCCATGCGTCTGTTCGTCCGTGCGTCTGTTCATCCGTGCGTATGTTCATCCGTTTGTCTGTTCGTCCGTGCGTCTGTTTGTCTGTGCGTCGGTTCGTCCGTGCGTCGGTTCGTCCATGCGTCTGTTCGTCCATGCGTGTGTTCGTCCTTGCATCTGTTTGTCCGTGCGTCTGTTCGTCCGTGCGTCTGTTCGTCCGTGCGTCTGTTCGTCCATGCGTCTGTTCATCCGTATGTCTGTTCGTCCGTGCGTCTGTTCGTCCGTGCGTCTGTTCGTCCGTGCGTCTGTTCGTCCGTGCGTCTGTTCGTCCGTGCGTCTTTTCTTCCGTGCGTCTGTTCGTCCTTGCGTCTGTTTGCCTGTGCGTCTGTTCGTCCGTCTGTCTGTACGTCCGTGCGTCTGTTCGTCCGTGCGTCTGTTCGTCCGTGCGTCTGTTCGTCCGTGCGTCTATTCGTCGATGCGTATGTTCATCCGTGCGTCTGTTCTTCCGTGCGTCTGTTCATCTTTATGTCTGTTCGTCCTTACGTCTGTTCGTCCGTGCGTCTGTTCGTCCGTGCGTTTGTTCATCTATGCGTCTGTTCATCCGTTCGTCTGTTCGTCTGTGCGTGTTTTTGTCCATGCGTCTGTTCGTCAAACAGATGTAGATCTGTTTGTCCGAACAGAACCGTTTTCAAAATTTTTTTCGGTCATACCTTTAGAAAATAATAAAAATAAGGGCAAAATATTGGATTAAATATAAATTTAGTCAAATTGTCCGATTTAGAAATTTCTTTCCGATCATACCTCGCTAAAATTACGAAAATAGGGGCTATTAAGAGAAACAAGATTGACATATCGGTGAATTGTTTCGTTTCATAGCTTTTTACGATCAAACCTTAAAAAAATGACGAATATAAGGTTCGACCGGGCGTCAGATCGTCCAAGGGATTTTTCTTTCATGATTCAGTTCGTATGTGCGTCTGTTCGTCCATGCGTTTTTTCATCCATACATCTGTTTCTCCAAACAGAACCAATTTCGAACCTTATTTGATCATAGTTTGAGAAAATAACGAATATAATGGCGAAATAGTGGATAAAAATTGAAATTTCGGTGACAATATACATTTCCGAAACTTTTTTCTATCATACATCTCTAAAATGACGAAAAGTAAGGGATAAATAGATGATCAAGATTGAAATATCGGTGTATTCATTTTTTTTACCATATTTAGATCATACCTCGATAAAATGACGAAAATAAGGTTCGTCCGTGCGTCTGTTCGTCCGTGCGTCTGTTCGTCCGTGCATCTGTTCGTTCGTGTGACAGTTCGTCCGAGCGTCAGTTCATCCGTGCGTCTGTTCGTCCGTGAGTCTGTTCGTCCGTGCGTCTTTTTGTCCGTGCGTCTGTTCGTCCGTGCGTCTGTTCGTCCGTGCGTCTGTTCGTCCGTGCGTCTCTTCATCCGTGCGTCTGTTTGTCCGTGCGTCTGTTTGTTTGTGCGTCTGTTCGTCCATGCGTCTGTTCGTCCGTGCATCTGTTTGTCCGTGCGTCTGTTCGTCCGTGCGTCTGTTCGTCCGTGTGTCTGTTCGTCCATGCGTCTGTTCATCCGCATGTCTGTTCGTCCGTGCGTCTGTTCGTCCGTGCGTCTGTTCGTCTGTGCTTCTTTTCGTCCGTTCGTCTTTTCTTCCGTGCGTCTGTTCGTCCGTGCGTCTGTTCGCCTGTGCGTCTGTTCGTCCGTGCGTCTGTACGTGCGTGCGTCTGTTCGTCCGTGCGTCTTTTCGTCCGTTCGTCTGTTCGTCCATGCGTATGTTCATCCGTGCGTCTGTTCATCCGTATGTCTGTTCGTCCGTGCGTCTGTTCGTCAGTGCGTCTGTTCGTTTGTGCGTCTGTTCATCCGTGCGACTGTTCATCCGCGCATCTGTTTGTCCCTGCGTCTGTTTATTCGTGCGTCTGTTCGTCCGTGCATCTGTTCGTTCGTGTGACAGTTCGTCCGAGCGTCAGTTCATCCGTGCGTCTGTTCGTCCGTGAGTCTGTTCGTCCGTGCGTCTTTTTGTCCGTGCGTCTGTTCGTCCGTGCGTCTGTTCGTCCGTGCGTCTGTTCGTCCGTGCGTCTCTTCATCCGTGCGTCTGTTTGTCCGTGCGTCTGTTTGTTTGTGCGTCTGTTCGTCCATGCGTCTGTTCGTCCGTGCATCTGTTTGTCCGTGCGTCTGTTCGTCCGTGCGTCTGTTCGTCCGTGTGTCTGTTCGTCCATGCGTCTGTTCATCCGTATGTCTGTTCGTCCGTGCGTCTGTTCGTCCGTGCGTCTGTTCGTCTGTGCTTCTTTTCGTCCGTTCGTCTTTTCTTCCGTGCGTCTGTTCGTCCGTGCGTCTGTTCGCCTGTGCGTCTGTTCGTCCGTGCGTCTGTACGTGCGTGCGTCTGTTCGTCCGTGCGTCTTTTCGTCCGTTCGTCTGTTCGTCCATGCGTATGTTCATCCGTGCGTCTGTTCATCCGTATGTCTGTTCGTCCGTGCGTCTGTTCGTCAGTGCGTCTGTTCGTTTGTGCGTCTGTTCATCCGTGCGACTGTTCATCCGCGCATCTGTTTGTCCCTGCGTCTGTTTATTCGTGCGTCTGTTCGTCCGTGCATCTGTTCGTTCGTGTGACAGTTCGTCCGAGCGTCAGTTCATCCGTGCGTCTGTTCGTCTGTGCGTCTGTTCGTCCATGCGTCTGTTCATCCGTGCGTCTGTTCGACCGTGCGTCTGTTCGTCCGTGCGTCTGTTTGTCCGTGCGTCTGTTCGTCCGTGCGTCTGTTTGTCCGCGCATCTGTTTGTCCGTGCGTCTGTTTGTCCGTGCGTCTGTTCGTCCTTGCGTCTGTTCGTCCATGCGTCTGTTCGTCAATGCGTCTGTTCATCCGTGCGTCTGTTCGACCGTGCGTCTGTTCGTCCTTCGTCTGTTCGTCCGTGCGTCATTTCGTCCGTGCCTCTGTTTGTCCGTGCGTCTGTTCGTCCGCGCATCTGTTTGTCCCTGCGTCTGTTTATTCGTGCGTCTGTTCGTCCTTGCGTCAGTTCGTCCGTGCGTCTGTTCGTCCGTGCGTCTATTCATCCCAGCGACTGTTCGTCCGTGCATCTGTATGTCCTTGCGTCTGTTTGTCCGTGCGCCTGTTCGTCCGTGCGTCTGTACGTCTGTGCGTCTGTTCATCCTTGCGTCTGTTCGTCCGTGCCTCTTTACGTCCGTGCGTCAGTTCGTCCATGCATCGCTTCGTCCGTGCGTCTGTTCGTCCGTGCGTCTGTTCGTCCGTGCATCTGTATGTCCCTGCGTCTGTTTGTCCGTTCGTCTGTTTGTCCGTGCGTCTGTTTGTCCATGCGTCTATTAATCCATGCGTCTGTTTGTCCGTATTCTGATCGTCCGTAAGTCTGATCGTCCGTGCGTTTGTTCGTCCGTGCGTTTGTTCTTCCGTGCGTATGTTCGTTCGTGTGACTGTTCTTCTGTGCGTCTGTTCGTCCATGCGTTTGTTCATCCGTACATCTGTTTCTCCAAACAGAACCAATTTCGAACCTTATTTGATCAAAGCTTGACAAAATAACGAATATAAAGACGAAATAGTGGATAAAAATTGAAATTTCGGTGACAATATACATTTTCGAAACTTTTTTTAATCATACCACTCTAAAATGACGAAAAGTAAGGGATAAATAGATGAACAAGATTTAAATATCGTTGAATTCATTGGTTTTTTACCTTTTTTAGATCATACCTCGATAGCATGACGAAAATAAAGTTCGTTCGTGCGTCTGTTCGTCCATGCATTTTTTCGTCCGTGCATCTGTTCGTTCGTGCGTCTGTTCGTCCGAGCGTCTGTTAATCTGTGCGTCTCTTCGACTGTGCGACCGTTCTTCCATGCGTCTGTTCGTCCGAATGACTGTTCGTCCGTTAGTCTGTCATCCGTTCGACTATTCGTCCGTGCGTCTGTTCGTTCATGCGTCTGTTCGATCGAGCGTCTGTTCATCTGTGGGTCTGTTTGTCCGTGCCTGTGTTCGTCCGTGCGTCTGTTTGTCTGTGCGTCTGTACGTCCGTGTGTCTATTGTCCATGCGTCTGTTCGTCCGTGCGTCTGTTCATCCGTGCGTATGTTCATCCGTTTGCCTGTTCGTCCGTGCGTCTGTTTGTCTGTGCGTCGGTTCGTCCGTGCGTCTGTTCGTCATTGCGTCTGTTCGTCCGTGCGTGTGTTCGTCCGTGCATCTGTTTGTCCGTGCGTCTGTTCGTCCGTGCGTCTCTTCGTCCGTGCGTCTGTTCGTCCATGCGTCTGTTCATCCGTATGTCTGTTCGTCCGTGCGTCTGTTCGTCCGTTCGTCTGTTCGTCCGTGCGTCTGTTCGTCCGTGCGTCTGTTCGTCCGTGCGTCTTTTCTTCCGTGCGTCTGTTCGTCCGTGCGTCTGTTTGCCTGTGCGTCTGTTCGTCCGTGCGTGTGTACGTCCGTGCGTCTGTTCGTCCGTGCGTCTGTTCGTCCGTGCGTCTGTTCGTCCATGCGTATGTTCATCCGTGCGTCTGTTCTTCCGTGCGTCTGTTCATCCGTATGTCTGTTCGTCCGTGCGTCTGTTCGTCCGTGCGTCTGTTCGTCCGTGCGTTTGTTCATCCATGCGTCTGTTCATCCGTTCGTCTGTTCGTCTGTGCGTGTTTTTGTCCATGCGTCTGTTCGTCAAACAGATGAAGATCTGTTCGTCCGAACAGAACCGTTTTCAAAATTTTTTTCGGTCATACCTTTAGAAAATAATAAAAATAAGGGCAAAATATTGGATTAAATATAAATTTAGTCAAATTGTCCGATTTAGAAATTTTTTTCCGATCATACCTTGCTAAAATTACGAAAATAGGGGCGATTAAGAGAAACAAGATTGAAATATCGGTGAATTATTTCGTTTCATAGCTTTTTACGATCAAACCTTAAAAAAATGACGAATATAAGGTTCGACCGGGCGTCAGTTCATCCAAACGATTTTTCTTTCATGATTCAGTTCGTATGTGCGTCTGTTCGTCCATGCGTTTGTTCATCCGTACATCTGTTTCTCCAAACAGAATAATTTTCGAACCTTATTTGATCATAGTTTGAGAAAATAACGAATATAATGGCGAAATAGTGGATAAAAATTGAAATTTCGGTGACAATATACATTTTCGAAACTTTTTTTAATCATACATCTCTAAAATGACGAAAAGTAAGGGATAAATAGATGATCAAGATTGAAATATCGGTGTATTCATTTTTTTACCATATTTAGATCATACCTCGATAAAATGACGAAAATAAGGTTCGTCCGTGCGTCTGTTCGTCCGTGCGTCTGTTCGTCCGTGCATCTGTTCGTTCGTGTGTCAGTTCGTCAGAGCGTCAGTTCATCCGTGCGTCTGTTCGTCCGTGCGTCTGTTCGTCCGTGCGTCTGTTTGTCCGTGCGTCTTTTTGTTTGTGCGTCTGTTCATTCATGCGTCTGTTCGTCCATGCATCTGTTTGTCCGTGCGTCTCTTCGTCCGTAAGTCTGTTCGTCCGTTTGTCTGTTCGTCCATGCGTCTGTTTATCCGTATGTCTGTTCGTCCTTGCGTCTGTTCGTCCGTGAGTCTGTTCGTCCGTGCGACTGTTTGTCCGTGCGTCTGTTTGTCCGTGCGTCTGTTCCTCCGTGCGTCTGTTCGTCCGTGCGTCTGCTCATCCGTGCGTCTGTTTGTCCGTGCGTCTGTTTGTCTGTGCGTCTATTCGTCCATGCGTCTGTTCGTCCGTGCATCTATTTGTCCGTGCGTCTGTTCGTCCGTGCGTCTGTTCGTCCATGCGTCTGTTCATCAGGATGTCTGTTCGTCCGTGCGTCTGTTCGTCCGTGCGTCTGTTCGTCTGTGCGTCTGTTCGTCCGTGCGTCTTTTCTTCCGTGCGTCTGTTCGTCCGTGCGTCTGTTCACCTGTGCGTCTGTTCGTCCGTGCGTCTGTACGTCCGTGCGTCTGTTCGTCCGTGCGTCTGTTCGTCCGTGCGTCTGTTCGTCCATGCGTATGTTCATCCGTGCGTCTGTTCATCCGTATGTCTGTTCGTCCGTGCGTCTGTTCATCCGTGCGTCTGTTCGTCTGTGCGTCTGTTCGTCCATGCGTCTGTTCATCCGTGCGTCTGTTCGACCGTGCGTCTATTCGTCCGTGCGTCTGTTTGTCCGTGCGTCTGTTCGTCCGTGCGTCTGTTCGTACGCGCATATGTTTGCCCGTGCGTCTGTTTGTCCGTGCGTCTGTTCGTCCTTGCGTCTGTTCGTCCATGCGTCTGTTCGTCCATGCGTCTGTTCATCCGTGCGTCTGTTCGACCGTGCGTCTGTTCGTCCGTGCGTCTGTCCGTCCGTGCGTCTGTTCGTCCGTGCGTCTGTTTGTCCGTGCGTCTGTTCGTCCGCGCATCTGTTTGTCCCTGCGTCTGTTTATTCGTGCCTCTGTTCGTCCTTGCGTCTGTTCGTCCGTGCGTCTGTTCGTCCATGTATCTGTTCATCCGTGCGTCTGTTTCTCCAAACAGAATCAATTACGAACCTTATTTGATAATAGTTTGAGAAAATAACGAATATAATGGCGAAATAGTGGATAAAAATTGAAATTTCGGTGACAATATACATTTTCGTAACTATTTTGAATCATACATCTCTAAAATGACGAAAAGTAAGGGATAAATAGATGATCAAGATTGAAATATCGGTGTATTCATTTTTTTTACCATATTTAGATCATACCTCGATAGAATGACGAAAATAAGGTTCGTCCGTGCGTCTGATCGTCCGTGCGTCTGTTCGTCCGTGCATCTGTTCGTTCGTATGTCAGTTCGTCCGAGCGTCAGTTCATCCGTGCGTCTGTTCGTCCGTGAGTCTGTTCGTCCGTGCGTGTTTTTGTCCGTGCATCTGTTCGTCCTTACGTCTGTTCGTCCGTGCGTCTGTTCGTCCGTGCGTCTGTTCGTCCGTGCGTCTGTTTGTCCGTGCGTCTTTTTGTTTGTGCGTCTGTTCATTCATGCATCTGTTCGTCAATGCATCTGTTTGTCCGTGCGTCTGTTCGTCCGTGCCTCTGTTCGTCCGTTTGTCTGTTCGTCCATGCGTCTGTTTATCCGTATGTCTGTTCGTCCTTGCGTCTGTTCGTCCGTGAGTCTGTTCGTCCGTGCGACTGTTTGTCCGAGCGTCTGTTCGTCCGTGCGTCTGTTCGTCCGTGCGTCTGTTCGTCCGTACGTCTGTTCATCCGTGCGTCTGTTTGTCTGTGCGTCTGTTCGTCCATGCGTCTGTTCGTCCGTGCATCTGTTTGTCCGTGCGTCTGTTTGTCCGTGCGTCTGTTCGTCCGCGCATCTGTTTGTCCCTGCGTCTGTTTATTCGTGCCTCTGTTCGTCCTTGCGTCTGTTCGTCCGTGCGTCTGTTCGTCCATGTATCTGGTCATCCGTGCGTCTGTTTCTCCAAACAGAATCAATTACGAACCTTATTTGATCATAGTTTGAGAAAATAACGAATATAATGGCGAAATAGTGGATAAAAATTGAAATTTCGGTGACAATATACATTTTCGTAACTATTTTGAATCATACATCTCTAAAATGACGAAAAGTAAGGGATAAATAGATGATCAAGATTGAAATATCGGTGTATTCATTTTTTTTACCATATTTAGATCATACCTCGATAGAATGACGAAAATAAGGTTCGTCCGTGCGTCTGATCGTCCGTGCGTCTGTTCGTCCGTGCATCTGTTCGTTCGTATGTTAGTTCGTCCGAGCGTCAGTTCATCCGTGCGTCTGTTCGTCCGTGAGTCTGTTCGTCCGTGCGTGTTTTTGTCCGTGCATCTGTTCGTCCTTGCGTCTGTTCGTCCGTGCGTCTGTTCGTCCGTGCGTCTGTTCGTCCGTGCGTCTGTTTGTCCGTGCGTCTTTTTGTTTGTGCGTCTGTTCATTCATGCGTCTGTTCGTCCATGCATCTGTTTGTCCGTGCGTCTGTTCGTCCGTGCCTCTGTTCGTCCGTTTGTCTGTTCGTCCATGCGTCTGTTTATCCGTATGTCTGTTCGTCCTTGCGTCTGTTCGTCCGTGAGTCTGTTCGTCCGTGCGACTGTTTGTCCGAGCGTCTGTTCGTCCGTGCGTCTGTTCGTCCGTGCGTCTGTTCGTCCGTGCGTCTGTTCATCCGTGCGTCTGTTCGTCTGTACGTCTGTTCGTCCGTGCGTCTTTTCTTCCGTGCGTCTGTTCGTCCGTGCGTCAGTTCGCCTGTGCGTCTGTTCGTCCGTGCGTCTGTTCGTCCATGCGTCTGTTCATCCGTATGTCTGTTCTTCCGTGCGTCTGTTCGTCTGTACGTCTGTTCGTCCGTGCGTCTTTTCTTCCGTGCGTCTGTTCGTCCGTGCGTCAGTTCGCCTGTGCGTCTGTTCGTCCTTGCGTCTGTACGTCCGTGCGTCTGTTCGTCCGTGCGTCTGTTCGTCCGTGCGTCTGTTCGTCCATGCGTATGTTCATCCGTGCGTCTGTTCATCCGTATGTCTGTTCGTCCGTGCGTCTGTTCATCCGTGCGTCTGTTCGTCTGTGCGTCTGTTCGTCCGCGCGTCTGTTCATCCGTGCGTCTGTTCGACCGTGCGTCTATTCGTCCGTGCGTCTGTTCGTCCGTGCGTCTGTTCTTCCGCGCATCTGTTTGTCCGTGCGTCTGTTTGTCCCTGCGTCTGTTCGTCCTTGCGTCTGTTCGTCCATGAGTCTTTTCGTCCATGCGTCTGTTCATCCGTGCGTCTTTTCGACCGTGCGTCTGTTCGTCCGTGCGTCTGTTCGTCCGTGCGTCTGTTCGTCCATGCGTCTGTTTGTCCGTGCGTCTGTTCGTCCGCGCATCTGTTTGTCCCTGCGTCTGTTTATTCGTGCGTCTGTTCGTCCTTGCGTCTGTTCGTCCGTGCGTCTGTTCGTCCTTGCGTCTGTTCGTCCATGAGTCTTTTCGTCCATGCGTCTGTTCATCCGTGCGTCTTTTCGACCGTGCGTCTGTTCGTCCATGCGTCTGTTTGTCCGTGCGTCTGTTCGTCCGCGCATCTGTTTGTCCCTGCGTCTGTTTATTCGTGCGTCTGTTCGTCCTTGCGTCTGTTCGTCCGTGCGTCTGTTCGTCCGTGCGTCTGTTCGTCCGTGCGTCTGTTCGTCCATGCGTCTGTTTGTCCGTGCGTCTGTTCGTCCGCGCATCTGTTTGTCCCTGCGTCTGTTTATTCGTGCGTCTGTTCGTCCTTGCGTCTGTTCGTCCGTGCGTCTGTTCGTCCTTGCGTCTGTTCGTCCGTGCGTCTGTTCGTCCATGCGTCTGTTTGTCCGTGCGTCTGTTCGTCCGCGCATCTGTTTGTCCCTGCGTCTGTTTATTCGTGCGTCTGTTCGTCCTTGCGTCTGTTCGTCCGTGCGTCTGTTCGTCCTTGCGTCTGTTCGTCCATGAGTCTTTTCGTCCATGCGTCTGTTCATCCGTGCGTCTTTTCGACCGTGCGTCTGTTCGTCCATGCGTCCTTTTTGTCCGTGCGTCTGTTCGTCCGCGCATCTGTTTGTCCCTGCGTCTGTTTATTCGTGCGTCTGTTCGTCCTTGCGTCTGTTCGTCCGTGCGTCTGTTCGTCCGTGCGTCTGTTCGTCCGTGCGTCTGTTCGTCCATGCGTCTGTTTGTCCGTGCGTCTGTTCGTCCGCGCATCTGTTTGTCCCTGCGTCTGTTTATTCGTGCGTCTGTTCGTCCTTGCGTCTGTTCGTCCGTGCGTCTGTTCGTCCATGCATCTGTTCATCCGTGCGTCTATTCGTCCGTGCTTCTGTTCGTCCATGCGTTTGTTCGTTAGTGCGTCTGTTCGTCCGTTTGTCTGTTCGTCCGTGCGTCTGTTCGCCTGTGCGTCTGTTTGTCCGTGCGTCTTTACGTCTGTGCGTCTGTTCGTCTGTGCGTCTGTTCGTCCGTGCGTCTGCTTTTCCGTTCGTCTATTTGTCCGTGCGTCTGTTCATCCGAACTTCTGTTCGTCCGTGCGTCTGTTCGTCCGTGCGTCTGTTCGTCCGTGCGTCTGTTCGTCCATGCGTCTGTTCGTCCGTGCGTCTGCTTTTCAGTGCGTCTGTTCGTCTGTGCGTCTGTTCGTCCGTGCGTCTGTTCGTCCGTGCGTCTGTTCGTCCGTGCGTCTGTTCGTCCGTGCGTCTGTTCATCCGTATGTCTGTTCGTCCGTGCGTCTATTCGTCCGTGCGTCTGCTTTTCAGTACGACTGTTCGTCTGTGCGTCTGTTCGTCCGTGCGTCTGTTCGTCCGTGCGTCTGTTCGTCCGTGCGTCTGTTTTTCCGTGCTTCTGTTTCTCCGTGCGTCTGTTCATCTGAACGTCTGTTCGTCCGTGCGTCTGTTCGTCCGTGCGTCTGTTCGTCCGTGCGTCTGTTCGTCCATGTTTCTGTTCGTCCGTGCGTCTATTCGTCCGTGCGTCTGTTCGTCCGTGCGTTTGTTTGTCCGTGCGACTGTTTGTCCGTGCGTCTGTTTGTCCGTCCTTCTGTTCGTCTGTGCGACTGTTTGTACATGCGTTTGTTGGTCCGTACATCTGTTTGTCCGAACACAACCGTTTTCGAAATTTTTTTGATCATACCTATAGGAAATAATTATAATAAGGGCTAAATATTGAATATAAATACAAATTTGGTGAAATTGTCCGTTTTTGAAACTTTTTTTCGATCATACCTCGCTAAAATTACGAAAATAATGGCAAAAAAGGGGAACAAGATTGAAATATCGGCGAATTTATTCGTTTTTTAGTTTTCTTCGGTCATACCTTAATAAAATGACGAAAATAAGGTTCGTCCGTGCGTCTGTTAGTCCGTGCGTCTGTTCGTCCGTGCATCTGTTCGTTCTTGTGACAGTTCGTCCGAGCGTCAGTTCATCCGTGCGTCTGTTCGTCCGTGAGTCTGTTCTTCATTGCGTCTGATTGTCCGTGCGTCTGTTCGTCCGTGCGTTTGTTCGTCCGTGCGTCTGTTCGTCCGTGCGTCTGTTCATCCGTGCGTCTGTTTGTGCGTGCGTCTGTTTGTCTGTGCGGCTGTTCGTCCATGCGTCTGTTCGTCCTTGCATCTTTTTGTCCGTGCGTCTGTTCGTCCGTGCGTCTGTTCGTCCGTGCGGCTGTTCGTCCATGCGTCTGTTCATCCGTATGTCTGTTCTTCCGTGCGTTTGTTCATCCGTATGTCTGTTCGTCCGTGCGTCTGTTCGTCAGTGCGTCTGTTCGTCTGTGCGTCTGTTCGTCCGTGCGTCTGTTCGTCTGTGCGTTTGTTCATCCGCGCGACTGTTCACCCGTGCGTCTGTTCGTCCGTGCGTCTGTTCGTCCGTTCATCTGTTTGTCCGAACAGAACCAATTTCGAACATTTTTTTTGATCATAGCTCGAGAAATTAACGAGCATAAGGGCGAAATGTTGGATAAAAATTGAAATTTTGGTGACATTATCCATTTTCGCAACTTTTTTCAATCATACCTCTCGAAAATGTTTAAATACAAGGAGGAAATAAATGAACAAGAATGAAATATCGGTGAGTTCATTCGTTTTTTTACCTTTTTTAGATCATAACTCGATAAAATGACGAAAATAAAGTTCGTCCTTGCGTCTGATCGTCCGTGCGTTTGTTCGTCCGTGCATCTGTTCGTTCGTGTGGTAGTTCGTCCGAGCGTCAGTTCATCCGTGCGTCTGTTCGTCCGTGAGTCTCTTCGTCCGTGCGTGTTTTTGTCCGTGCATCTGTTCGTCCGTGCGTCTGTTCGTCTGTGCGTCTGTTCGTCCGTGCGTCTGTTCGTCCGTAAGTCTGTTTGTCCGTGCGTCTTTTTATCTGTGCGTCTGTTCGTTCATGCGTCTATTCGTCCGTGCATCTGTTTGTCCGTGCGTCTGTTCGTCCGTGCGTCTATTCGTCCGTTTGTCTGTTCGTCCGTGCGTCTGTTCATCCGTATGTCTGTTCGTCCTTGCGTCTGTTCGTCCGTGCGTCTGTTCGTCTGTGCGTCTGTTCGTCCGTGCGACTTTTCTTCCGTGCGTCTGTTCGTCCGTGCATCTGTTCGCCTGTGCGTCTATTCGTCCGTGAGTCAGTACGTCCATGCATCTGTTCATCCGTGCGTATGTTCGTCTGTGCGTCTGTTCGTCCATGCGTCTGTTCATCAGTGCGTCTGTTCGACCGTGCGTCTGTTCTTTCGTGCGTCTGTTTGTCCGTGCGTCTGTTCATCCGTATGTCTGTTCGTCCGTGCGTCTGTTCGTCCATGCATCTGTTCATCTGTGCGTCTGTTCGTCTGTGCGTCTGTTCGTCCATGAGTCTGTTCATCCGTGCGTCTGTTCGACCGTGCGTCTGTTTGTCCGTGCGTCTGTTTGTCCGTGCGTCTGTTCGTCCATGCGTCTGTTCGTCCGCGCATCTGTTTGTCCGTGCGTCTGTTTGTCCGTGCGTCTGTTAGTCCTTGCCTCTGTTCGTCCATGCGTCTGTTCGTCCGTGCGTCTGTTCATCCGTGCGTCTGTTCGACCGTGCGACTGTTCGTCCGTGCAGCTGTTCGTCCGTGCGTCTGTTCGTCCGTGCGTCTGTTTGTCCGTGCGTCTGTTCATCCGCGCGTCTGTTTGTCCGTGCGTCTGTTCATCCGTGCGTCTGTTCGTCCTTGCATCTGTTCGTCCGTGCGTCTGTTCGTCCATACGTCTATTCGTCCGTGCGTCTGTTCGTCCATGCGTTTGTTAGTTAGTACGTCTGTTCGTCCGTGTGTCTGTTCGTCCGTGCGTCTGCTCGCCTGTGCGTCTGTTTTTCCGTGCGTCTTTACGTCTGTGCGTCTGTTCGTCCGTGCGTCTGCTTTTCCGTGCGTTTGTTTGTCCGTGCGTCTGTTCATCCGAACGTCTGTTTGTCCGTGCGTCTTTTCGTCCGTGCGTCTGTTCGTCCGTGCGTCTCTTCGTCCATGCGTCTGTTCGTCCGTAGGTCTGTTCGTCCATGTGTCTGTTTGTCAATGTGTCTGTTCGTCCATGTGTTTTTTTGTCCCTTCATCTGTTCATCCGTGCGTCTGTTCGTCCGTGCGTCTGTTTGTCCGTGCGTCTGTTCGTCCGTGCGTCTGTTCGTCCGTAAGTCTGTTTGTCCGTGCGTCTTTTTGTCTGTGCGTCTGTTCGTTCATGCGTCTATTCGTCCGTGCATCTGTTTGTCCGTGCGTCTGTTCGTCCGTGCGTCTGTTCGTCCATTTGTCTGTTCGTCCATGCGTCTGTTCATTCGGATGTCTGTTCGTCCTTGCGTCTTTTCGTCCGTGCGTCTGTTCGTCTGTGCGTCTGTTCGTCCGTGCGACTTTTCTTCCGTGCGTCTGTTCGTCCGTGCGTCTCTTCGCCTGTGCGTCTATTCGTCCGTGCGTCTGTACGTCCATGCATCTGTTCATCCGTGCGTCTGTTCGTCTGTGCGTCTGTTCGTCCATGCGTCTGTTCATCCGTGCGTCTGTTCGACCGTGCGTCTGTTCTTCCGTGCGTCTGTTTGTCCGTGCGTCTGTTCATCCGTATGTCTGTTCGTCCGTGCGTCTGTTCGTCCATGCATCTGTTCATCCGTGCGTGTGTTCGTCTGTGCGTCTGATCGTCCATGAGTCTGTTCATCCGTGCGTCTGTTAGACCGTGCGTCTGTTCGTCCGTGCGTCTGTTTGTCCGTGCGTCTTTTCGTCCGTGCGTCTGTTCGTCCGCGCATTTGTTTGTCCGTGCTACTGTTTGTCCGTGCGTCTGTTAGTCGTTGCGTCTGTTCATCCGTGTGTCTGTTCGTCTGTGCGTCTGTTCGTCCATGCGTCTGTTCATCCGTGCGTCTGTTCAACCGTGCGTCTGTTTGTCCGTGCGTCTGTTAGTCCTTGCGTCTGTTCGTCCATGCGTCTGTACGTCCATGCATCTGTTCATCCGTGCGTCTGTACGTCTGTGCGTCTGTTCGTCCATGCGTCTGTTCATCCGTGCGTCTGTTCGACCGTGCGTCTGTTCTTCCGTGCGTCTGTTTGTCCGTGCGTCTGTTCATCCGTATGTCTGTTCGTCCGTGCGTCTGTTCGTCCATGCTTCTGTTTATCCGTGCGTCTGTTCGTCTGTGCGTCTGTTCGTCCATGAGTCTGTTCATCCGTGCGTCTGTTAGACCGTGCGTCTGTTCGTCCGTGCGTCTGTTTGTCCGTGCGTCTGTTCGTCCGTGCGTCTGTTCGTCCGCGCATCTGTTTGTCCGTGCGTCTGTTTGTCCACGCGTCTCTTCGTCCATGCGTCTGTTCGTCCGTGCGTCTGTTCACACATGTGTCTGTTTGTCAATGCGTCTGTTCGTCCATGTGTTTTTTTGTCCCTTCATCTGTTCATCCGTGCGTCTGTTCGTCCGTGCGTATGTATGTCCGTGCGTCTGTTCGTCCGTGCGTCTATTCAACCGTGCGTCTGTTCATCCGTATGTCTGTTCGTCCGTGCGTCTATTCGTCCGTGCGTCTGCTTTTCAGTGCGTCTGTTCGTCTGTGCGTCTGTTCGTCCGTGCGTCTGTTCGTCCGTGCGTCTGTTCGTCCATGTTTCTGTTCGTCCGTGCGTCTATTCGTCCGTGCGTCTGTTCGTCCGTGCGTCTGTTTGTCCGTGCGACTGTTTGTCCGTGCGTCTGTTTGTCCGTCCGTTTGTTCGTCTGTGCGTCTGTTTGTTCATGCGTTTGTTGGTCCGTACATCTGTTTGTCCGAACACAACCGTTTTCGAAATTTTTTTTGATGATACCTTTAGGAAATAATTATAATAAGGGCTAAATATTGAATTTAAATACAAATTTGGTGAAATAGTCCGTTTTTGAAACTTTTATTCGATTATACCTCGCTAAAATTACGAAAATAATGGCAAAAAAGGGGAACAAGATTGAAATATCGGTGAAATAATTCGTTTTTTAGTTTTCTTCGGTCATACCTTAATAAAATGACGAAAATTAGGTTCGTCCGTAAGTCTGATCGTGCGAGCGATTGTTCCTTCATGCTTCAGTTCGTCCGTGCGTCTGTTCGTAAGTGTGTCTGTTCGTCAATGCGTCCGTTCGTCCATGATAATTTTTTCCGTGCGTCTGTTCCTCCGTGCGTCTTTTCGTCCATGCGTCTATTCATCCGAGCGACTGTTCAACCGTGCGCCTGTTCGACCCTGCTTCCGTTCTTCCGTGCGTCTGTTCGAATGTGCGTATGTACGTCCGTGCTATTTTCGTCCATGCGTCTGTTCGTCCGTGGGTCTGATCGTTCGTGCCAATATTCGTCCGTGCGTCTGTTCGTCTGTGCGTCTGTTTATCCATGCGTCTGTTCATCCGTTTTTCTGTTCGTCTGTGCGAGTTTTTGTCCAAGCGTCTGTTCGTCTGTTCATCTGTTTGCCCGAACAGAACCGTTTTCGAAATTGTTTTCGATCATACCTTTAGAAAATAATGAAAATAAGGGCAAAATATTGGATAAAATATAAATTTGGTGAAATTGTCCGTTTTCGAAATTTTTTTTCAATCATACCTCGCTGAAATTACGAAAATAGGGTCGATAAAGAGAAACATGATTGAAATATCGGTGAATTATTTCGTTTCTTAGCTTTTTTCGATCATACCTTAATAAAATGACGAAAATAAGGTTCGACCGGGCGACTGATCGTCCGAGCGATTGTTCCTTCATGCTTCAGTTCGTCCGTGCGTCTGTTCGTCCGTGCGACTACTCGTCTGTGCGTCTATTCGTCCATGCGACTGTTCATCCGTACATCTATTTCTCCACACAGAACTAATTTCGAACATTTTTTTGATCATAGCTTGAGAAAATAACGAACATAAGGGCGAAATAGTAGATAAAAATTGAAATTTCAGTGACAATATACATTTTCGAAACCTTTTTCTATCATACCTCCATAAAATGACGAAAAAATAGGGGAAAATAGATGAACTAGATTGAAATATCGGTGAATTCATTCGTTTTTTACCATATTTAGATCAAACCTCAATAAAAGGACGAAAATAAGGTTCGTCCGTGCGTCTGTTCGTCCGAATGTCTGTTCGTCCGTTAGTCTGTCATCCGTTCGACTATTCGTCCGTGCGTCTGTTCGTTCTTTCGTCTGTTTGTCCGTTCGTGTGTTCGTCCGTGCGTCTGTTTGTCCGTGCATCTGTACGTCCGTGTGTCTGTTGTCCGTGCGTCTGTTCGTCCGTGCGTCTGTTCATCCTTGCGTCTGTTCATCCGTGCGTATGTTCGTCCGTGCGTCTGTTTGTCTGTGCGTCGGTTCGTCCGTGCGTCTGTTCGTCCGTGCGTCTGTTCGTTCGTGCGTGTGTTCGTCCGTGCATCTGTTTGTCCTTTCGTCTGTTTGTCCGTGCGTCTGTTTGTACATGCGTCTTTTCGTCCGTGCGTCTGTTCATCCGTGCGTCAGTTCATCCGTGCGTCTTTTTGTCCGTGTGTCTGTTCGTCCGTGCGTCTGTTCGTCCGTGCGTCTGTTGATCCGTGCGACTGTTCGCCCGTGCGTCTGTTCGTCCGTGCGTCTGTTCGTCTGTGCGTCTGTTCGTCCATGCGTCTGTTCGTCCGTACATCTGTTTGTCCGAACAGAACCAATTTAAGACATTTTTTTTGATCATAGCTCGAGAAATTAACGAACATAAGGGCGAAATGTTGGATAAAAATTGAAGATTTGGTGACATTATCCATTTTCGCAACTTTTTTCAATCATACCTCTATAAAATGTCGAAATACAAGGAGGAAATAAATGAACAAGAATGAAATATCGGTGAATTCATTCGTTTTTTACCTTTTTTAGATCATAACTCGATAAAATGACGAAAATAAACTTCGTCCTTGGGTCTGTTCGTCCGTGAGTCTGTTCGTCCGTGCGTGTTTTTGTCCGTGCATCTGTTCGTCCTTGCGTCTGTTCGTCCGTGCGTCTGTTCGTCCGTGCGTCTGTTCGTCCGTGCGTCTGTTTGTCCGTGCGTCTTTTTGTTTGTGCGTCTGTTCGTTCATGCGTCTGTTCGTCCATGCATCTGTTTGCCCGTGCGTCTGTTCTTCCGTGCGTCTGTTCGTCCGTGCGTCTGTACGTCCGTGCGTCTGTTTGTCCATGCATCTGTTCGTCCGTGCGTCTGTTCGTCCGTGCGTCTGTTCGTCCGTACATCTGATTGTCTGAACAGAAACAATGTCGAACATTTTCGATCATAGCTTGAGAAAATAACGAAAATAAGAGCGAAATAATGTTTAAAAAATGAAATTTCAGTGAAATTATCCGTTTTCGAAACTTTTTTCGATCATACCTCTCTAATATGACGAAAAAAAAGGGTGAAATAGATGAACAAGATTGAAATATTGTTGAATTCATTTGTTATTTTACCTTTTTTAGATCATACCTCGATAGAATGACGAAAATAAGGTTTGTCCGTGCGTCTGTTTGTCTGTGCGCCTGTTCGTCCGTGCGTCTGTACGTCTGTGCGTCTGTTCATCCGTGCGTCTGTTCGTCCGTGCCTCTTTACGTCCGTGCGTCAGTTCGTCCATGCGTCGCTTCGTCCGTGCGTCTGTTCGTCCGTGCGTCTGTTCGTCCGTGCATCTGTATGTCCTTGCGTCTGTTTGTCCGTGCGTCTGTTTGTCCGTGCGTCTGTTTGTCCATGCGTCTGTTAATCCATGCGTCTGTTTGTCCGTATTCTGATCGTCCGTAAGTCTGATCGTCCGTGCGTTTGTTCGTCCGTGCGTTTGTTCTTCCGTGCGTATGTTCGTTCGTGTGACTGTTCTTCTGTGCGTCTGTTCGTCCATGCGTTTGTTCATCCGTACATCTGTTTCTCCAAACTGTTTTTTCAATCATACCACTCTAAAATGACGAAAAGTATGGGATAAATAGATGAACAAGATTTAAATATCGTTGAATTCATTGGTTTTTTACCTTTTTTAGATCATACCTCGATAGCATGACGAAAATAAAGTTCGTCCGTGCGTCTGTTCGTCCAAGCGTTTGTTCGTCCGTGCATCTGTTCGTTCGTGCGTCTGTTCGTCCGAGCGTCTGTTCATCCGTGCGTATGTTCATCCGTTTGCCTGTTCGTCCGTTCGTCTGTTTGTCCGTGCGTCTGTTCGTCCGTGCGTCTGTTCGTCCGTGCGTGTGTTCGTCCGTGCATCTGTTCGTCCGTGCGTCTGTTCGTCCGTGCGTCTGTTCGTCCGTGCGTCTGTTCGTCCGTGCGTCTGTTCGTCCATGCGTCTGTTCATCCGTATGTCTGTTCGTCCGTGCGTCTGTTCGTCCGTGCGTCTGTTCGTCCGTGCGTCTGTTCGTCCGTGCGTCTGTTCGTCCGTGCGTCTTTTCTTCCGTGCGTCTGTTCGTCCGTGCGTCTGTTTGCCTGTGCGTCTGTTCGTCCGTGCGTCTGTACGTCCGTGCGTCTGTTCGTCCGTGCGTCTGTTCGTCCGTGCGTCTGTTCGTCCATGCGTATGTTCATCCGTGCGTCTGTTCTTCCGTGCGTCTGTTCATCCGTATGTCTGTTCGTCCGTGCGTCTGTTCGTCCGTGCGTCTGTTCGTCCGTGCGTTTGTTCATCCATGCGTCTGTTCATCCGTTCGTCTGTTCGTCTGTGCGTGTTTTTGTCCATGCGTCTGTTCGTCAAACAGATGAAGATCTGTTTGTCCGAACAGAACCGTTTTCAAAATTTTTTTCGGTCATACCTTTAGAAAATAATAAAAATAAGGGCAAAATATTGGATTAAATATAAATTTGGTGAAATTGTCCGATTTAGAAATTTTTTTCCGATCATACGTCGCTACAATTACGAAAATAGGGGCGATTAAGAGAAACAAGATTGAAATATCGGTGAATTATTTCGTTTCATAGCTTTTTACGATCAAACCTTAAAAAAATGACGAATATAAGGTTCGACCGGGCGTCAGATCATCCAAGCGATTTTTCTTTCATGATTCAGTTCGTATGTGCGTCTGTTCGTCCATGCGTTTGTTCATCCGTACATCTGTTTCTCCAAACAGAATCAATTTCGAACCTTATTTGATCATAGTTTGAGAAAATAACGAATATAATGGCGAAATAGTGGATAAAAATTGAAATTTCGGTGACAATATACATTTTCGAAACTTTTTTTAATCATACATCTCTAAAATGACGAAAAGAAAGGGATAAATAGATGATCAAGATTGAAATATCGGTGTATTCATTTTTTTTACCATATTTAGATCATACCTCGATAAAATGACGAAAATAAGGTTCGTCCGTGCGTCTGTTCGTCCGTGCGTCTGTTCGTCCGTGCATCTGTTTGTTCGTGTGTCAGTTCGTCCGAGCGTCAGTTCATCCGTGCGTCTGTTCGTCCGTGAGTCTGTTCGTCCGTGCGTGTTTTTGTCCGTGCATCTGTTCGTCCTTGCGTCTGTTCGTCCGTGCGTCTGTTCGTCCGTGCGTCTGTTCGTCCGTGCGTCTGTTTGTCCATGCGTCTTTTTGTTTGTGCGTCTGTTCATTCATGCGTCTGTTCGTCCATGCATCTGTTTGTCCGTGCGTCTGTTCGTCCGTGCGTCTGTTCGTCCGTTTGTCTGTTCGTCCATGCGTCTGTTTATCCGTATGTCTGTTCGTCCTTGCGTCTGTTCGTCCGTGAGTCTGTTCGTCCGTGCGTCTGTTCCTCCGTGCGTCTGTTCGTCCGTGCGTCTGTTCATCCGTGCGTCTGTTTGTCCGTGCGTCTGTTTGTCTGTGCGTCTGTTCGTCCATGCGTCTGTTCGTCCATGCATCTGTTTGTCCGTGCGTCTGTTCGTCCGTGCGTCTGTTCGTCCGTGCGTCTGTTCGTCCATGCGTCTGTTCATCAGGATGACTGTTCGTCCGTGCGTCTGTTCGTCCGTGCGTCTGTTCGTCTGTTCGTCCGTGCGTCTGTTCACCTGTGCGTCTGTTCGTCCGTGCGTCTGTACGTCCGTGCGTCTGTTCGTCCGTGCGTCTGTTCGTCCGTGCGTCTGTTCGTCCATGCGTATGTTCATCCGTGCGTCTGTTCATCCGTATGTCTGTTCGTCCGTGCGTCTGTTCATCCGTGCGTCTGTTCGTCTGTGCGTCTGTTCGTCCATGCGTCTGTTCATCCGTGCGTCTGTTCGACCGTGCGTCTATTCGTCCGTGCGTCTGTTTGTCCGTGCGTCTGTTCGTCCGTGCGTCTGTTCGTTCGCGCATCTGTTTGTCCGTGCGTCTGTTTGTCCGTGCGTCTGTTCGTCCTTGCGTCTGTTCGTCCATGCGTCTGTTCGTCCATAAGTCTGTTCATCCGTGCGTCTGTTCGACCGTGCGTCTGTTCGTCCGTGCGTCTGTTCGTCCGTGCGTCTGTTCGTCCGTGCGTCTGTTTGTCCGTGCGTCTGTTCGTCCGCGCATCTGTTTGTCCCTGCGTCTGTTTATTCGTGCCTCTGTTCGTAATTGCGTCTGTTCGTCCGTGCGTCTGTTCGTCCATGTATCTGTTCATCCGTGCGTCTGTTTCTCCAAACAGAATCAATTTCGAACCTTATTTGATCATAGTTTGAGAAAATAACGAATATAATGGCGAAATAGTGGATAAAAATTGAAATTTCGGTGACAATATACATTTTCGAAACTATTTTGAATCATACATCTCTAAAATGACGAAAAGTAAGGGATAAATAGATGATCAAGATTGAAATATCGGTGTATTCATTTTTTTTACCATATTTAGATCATACCTCGATAAAAGGACGAAAATAAGGTTCGTCCGTGCGTCTGTTCGTCCGTGAGTTTGTTCGTCCGTGCATCTGTTTGTCCGTGCGTCTGTAACCCCGTGCATCTGTTCGTTCATGCGTATGTTCGTCCGAGCGTCTGTTCATCCGTGCGTCTGTTCGTCCGTGCGTGTGTTCGTCCGTGCGTCTGTTTGTCCGTGCGTCTGTACGTCCGTGCGTCTGTTTGTCCATGCGTCTGTTCGTCCGTGCGTCTGTTCGTCCGTGCGTCTGTTCGTCCGTACATCTGATTGTCTGAACAGAACCAATGTCGAACATTTTCGATCATAACTTGAGAAAAATAACGAAAATAAGAGCGAAATAATGTTTAAAAAATGAAATTTCAGGGAAATTATCCATTTTCGAAACTTTTTTCGATCATACCTCTCTAATATGACGAAAAAAAAGGGTGAAATAGATGAACAAGATTGAAATATTGTTAAATTCATTTGTTATTTTACCTTTTTTAGATCATACCTCGATAGAATGACGAAAATAAGGTTCGTCCGTGCGTCTGTTCGTCTGTGCGTCTGTTCGTCCGTGCGTCTGTTCGTCCGTGCGTCTGATCGTCCGTGCGTCTTTTTTTCCGTGCGTCTGTTTGTCCGTGCGACTGTTCATCCGAACGTCTGTTCGTCCGTGCGTCTGTTCGTCCGTGCGTCTGTTCGTCCATGTTTCTGTTCGTCCGTGCGTCTATTCGTCCGTGCGTCTGTTCGTCCGTGCGTCTGTTTGTCCGTGCGACTGTTTGTCCGAGCGTCAGTTCATCCGTGCGTCTGTTCGTCCGTGAGTCTGTCCGTACGTGCGTCTGTTCGTCCGTGTGTCTGTTCATCCGTGCGTCTGTTCATCCGTGCGTCTGTTTGTCCGTGCGTCTGTTTGTCTGTGCGTCTGTTCGTCCATGCGTCTGTTCGTCCGTGCATCTGTTTGTCCGTGCGTCTTTTCGTCCGTGCGTCTGTTCGTCCGTGCCTCTGTTCGTCCATGCGTCTGTTCATCCGTATGTCTGTTCGTCCGTGCGTCTGTTCGTCCGTGCGTCTGTTCGTCTGTGCGTCTGTTCGTCCGTGCGTCTTTTCTTCCGTGCGTCTGTTCGTCCGTGCGTCTGTTCGCCTGTGCGTCTGTTCGTCCGTGCGTCTGTTCGTCCGTGCGTCTGTTCGTCCGTTCATCTGTTTGTCCGAACAGAACCAATTTCGAACATTTTTTTTGATCATAGCTCGAGAAATTAACGAGCATAAGGGCGAAATGTTGGATAAAAATTGAAATTTTGGTGACATTATCCATTTTCGCAACTTTTTTCAATCATACCTCTCTAAAATGTTTAAATACAAGGAGGAAATAAATGAACAAGAATGAAATATCGGTGAGTTCATTCGTTTTTTACCTTTTTTAGATCATAACTCGATAAAATGACGAAAATAAAGTTCGTCCTTGCGTCTGATCGTCCGTGCGTTTGTTCGTCCGTGCATCTTTTCGTTCGTGTGGTAGTTCGTCCGAGTGTCAGTTCATCCGTGCGCCTGTTCGTCCGTGAGTCTGTTCCTCCGTGCGTGTTTTTGTCCGTGCATCTGTTCGTCCGTGCGTCTGTTCGTCCGTGCGTCTGTTCGTCCGTTCGTCTGTTCGTCCGTAAGTCCGTTTGTCCGTGCGTCTTTTTGTCCGTGCGTCTGTTCGTCCGTGCGTCTGTTCGTCCGTTTGTCTGTTCGTCCATGCGTCTGTTCATCCGTATGTCTGTTCGTCCTTGCGTCTGTTCGTTCATGCGTCTATTCGTCCGTGCATCTGTTTGTCCGTGCGTCTGTTCGTCCGTGCGTCTGTTCGTCCGTTTGTCTGTTCGTCCATGCGTCTGTTCATCCGTATGTCTGTTCGTCCTAGCGTCTGTTCGTCCGTGCGTCTGTTCGTCTGTGCGTCTGTTCGTCCGTGCGACTTTTCTTCCGTGCGTCTGTTCGTCCGTGCATCTGTTCGCCTGTGCGTCTATTCGTCCGTGAGTCTGTACGTCCATGCATCTGTTCATCCGTGCGTCTGTTCGTCTGTGCGTCTGTTCGTCCATGCGTCTGTTCATGCGTGCGTCTGTTCGACCGTGCGTCTGTTCTTTCGTGCGTCTGTTTGTCCGTGCGTCTGTTCATCCGTATGTCTGTTCGTCCGTGCGTCTGTTCGTCCATGCATCTGTTCATCTGTGCGTCTGTTCGTCTGTGCGTCTGTTCGTCCATGAGTCTGTTCATCCGTGCGTCTGTTCGACCGTGCGTCTGTTTGTCCGTGCGTCTGTTTGTCCGTGCGTCTGTTCGTCCGTGCGTCTGTTCGTCCGCGCATCTGTTTGTCCGTGCGTCTGTTTGTCCGTGCGTCTGTTAGTCCTTGCGTCTGTTCGTCCATGCGTCTGTTCGTCCATGCGTCTGTTCATCCGTGCGTCTGTTCGACCGTGCGACTGTTCGTCCGTGCGGCTGTTCGTCCGTGCGTCTGTTCGTCCGTGCGTCTGTTTGTCCGTGCGTCTGTTCATCCGCGCGTCTGTTTGTCCGTGCGTCTGTTCATCCGTTCGTCTGTTCGTCCTTGCGTCTGTTCGTCCGTGCGTTTGTTAGTTAGTACGTCTGTTCGTCCGTGTGTCTGTTCGTCCGTGCGTCTGCTCGCCTGTGCGTCTGTTTTTCCGTGCGTCTTTACGTCTGTGCGTCTGTTCGTCCGTGCGTCTGCTTTTCCGTGCGTTTGTTTGTCCGTGCGTCTGTTCATCCGAACGTCTGTTTGTCCGTGCGTCTTCTCGTCCGTGCGTCTGTTCGTCCGTGCGTCTGTTCGTCCGTAAGTCTGTTTGTCCGTGCGTCTTTTTGTCAGTGCGTCTGTTCATTCATGCGTCTATTCGTCCGTGCATCTGTTTGTCCGTGCGTCTGTTCGTCCGTGCGTCTGTTCGTCTGTTTGTCTGTTCGTCCATGCGTCTGTTCATTCGGATGTCTGTTCGTCCTTGCGTCTTTTCGTCCGTGCGTCTGTTCGTCTGTGCGTCTGTTCGTCCGTGCGACTTTTCTTCCGTGCGTCTGTTCGTCCGTGCGTCTGTTCGCCTCTGCGTCTATTCGTCCGTGCGTCTGTACGTCCATGCATCTGTTCATCCGTGCGTCTGTTCGTCTGTGCGTCTGTTCGTCCATGCGTCTGTTCATCCGTGCGTCTGTTCGACCGTGCGTAAGTTCTTCCGTGCGTCTGTTTGTCCGTGCGTCTGTTCATCCGTATGTCTGTTCGTCCGTGCGTCTGTTCGTCCATGCATCTGTTCATCCGTGCGTGTGTTCGTCTGTGCGTCTGTTCGTCCATGAGTCTGTTCATCCGTGCGTCTGTTAGACCGTGCGTCTGTTCAACCGTGCGTCTGTTCGTCCATGCGTCTGTTCGTCAATGCGTCTGTTCATCCGTGTGTCTGTTCATCTGTGCGTCTGTTCGTCCATGCGTCTGTTCATCCGTGCGTCTGTTCGACCGTGCGTCTGTTTGTCCGTGCGTCTGTTAGTCCTTGCGTCTGTTCGTCCATGCGTCTGTACGTCCATGCATCTTTTCATCCGTGCGTCTGTTCGTCTTTGCGTCTGTTCGTCCATGCGTCTGTTCATCCGTGCGTCTGTTCGACCGTGCGTCTGTTCTTCCGTGCGTCTGTTTGTCCGTGCGTCTGTTCATCCGTATGTCTGTTCGTCCGTGCGTCTGTTCG
This sequence comes from Sympetrum striolatum, assembly GCA_947579665.1. Classification (NCBI taxonomy): domain Eukaryota; kingdom Metazoa; phylum Arthropoda; class Insecta; order Odonata; family Libellulidae; genus Sympetrum; species Sympetrum striolatum. Next base: position 2,464,943 of record CANPUZ010000001.1, on the reverse strand, counting down.
TCCATGCTTCTGTTTATCCGTGCGTCTGTTCGTCTGTGCGTCTGTTCGTCCATGAGTCTGTTCATCCGTGCGTCAGTTAGACCGTGCGTCTGTTCGTCCGTGCGTCTGTTTGTCCGTGCGTCTGTTCGTCCGTGCGTCTGTTCGACCGCGCATCTGTTTGTCCGTGCGTCTGTTTGTCCGTGCATCTCTTCGTCCATGCGTCTGTTCGTCCGTGTGTTTGTTCACACATGTGTCTGTTTGTCAATGCGTCTGTTCGTCCATCTGTTTTTTTGTCCCTTCATCTGTTCATCTGTGCGTCTGTTCGTCCGTGCGTATGTATGTCCGTGCGTCTGTTCGTCCGTGCGTCTGTTCGACCGTGCGTCTGTTCATCCGTATGTCTGTTCGTCCGTGCGTCTATTCGTCCGTGCGTCTGCTTTTCAGTGCGTCTGTTCGTCTGTGCGTCTGTTCGTCCGTGCATCTGTTCGTCCGTGCGTCTGTTCGTCCATGTTTCTGTTCGTCCGTGCGTCTATTCGTCCGTGCGTCTGTTCGTCCGTGCGTCTGTTTGTCCGTGCGACTGTTTGTCCGTGCGTCTGTTTGTGCGTCCGTCTGTTCGTCTGTGCGTCTGTTTGTTCATGCGTTTGTTGGTCCGTACATCTGTTTGTCCGAACACAACCGTTTACGAAATTTTTTTTGATGATACCTTTAGGAAATAATTATAATAAGGGCTAAATATTGAATATAAATACAAATTTGGTGAAATTGTCCGTTTTTGAAACTTTTTTTCGATCATACCTCGCTAAAATTACGGAAATAATGGCAAAAAAGGGGAACAAGATTGAAATATCGGTGAATTAATTCGTTTTTTAGTATTCTTCCGTCATACCTTAATAAAATGACGAAAATTAGGTTCGTCCGTAAGTCTGATCGTGCGAACGATTGTTCCTTCATGCTTCAGTTCGTCCGTGCGTCTGTTCGTAAGTGAGTCTGTTCGTCAATGCGTCCGTTCGTTCATGATAATTTTTCCCACGTCTGTTCTTCCGTGCGTCTGTTCGTCCGTGCGTCTATTCATCCGAGCGACTGTTCAACCGTGCGCCTGTTCGACCCTGCATCCGTTCTTCCTTGCGTCCGTTCGTATGTGCGTATGTACGTCCGTGCTATTTTCGTCCATGCGTCTGATCGTACGAGTGATTGTTCTTCCGTGCGTCTTTTTGACCGTGCGACTTTTCATCCCTTCATCATTTCGTCCTTGCGTCTGTTCGTCCGAGGGTCTGATCGTTCGTGCCAATATTCGTCCGTGCGTCTGTTCGTCCGTGCGTCTGTTCATCCATGCGTCTGTTCATCCGTTCGTTTGTTCGTCTGTGCGTGTTTTTGTCCAAGCGTCTGTTCGTCTGTTCATCTGTTTGCCCGAACAGAACCGTTTTCAAAATTGTTTTCGATCATACCTTTAGAAAATAATGAAAATAAGGGCAATATATTGGATAAAATATAAATTTGGTGAAATTGTCCGTTTTCGAAATTTTTTTTCGATCATACCTCGCTGAAATTACGAAAATAGGGTCGATAAAGGGAAACATGATTGAAATATCGGTGAATTATTTCGTTTCTTAGCTTTTTTCGATCATACCTTAATAAAATGACGAAAATAAGGTTCGACCGGGCGAATGATCGTCCGAGCGATTGTTCCTTCATGCTTCAGTTCGTCCGTGCGTCTGTTCATCCGTGCGACTACTCGTCTGTGCGTCTATGCGTCCATGCGTCTGTTCATCCGTACATCTATTTCTCCACACAGAACTAATTTCGAACATTTTTTTTATCATAGTTTGAGAAAATAACGAACATAAGGGCGAAATAGAAGATAAAAATTGAAATTTCAGTGACAATATACATTTTCGAAACCTTTTTCTATCATACCTCCCTAAAATGACGAAAAGTTAGGGGAAAATAGATGAACTAGATTGAAATATCGGTGAATTCATTCGTTTTTTACCATATTTAGATCTTACCTCAATAAAAGGACGAAAATAAGGTTCGTCCGTGCGTCTGTTCGTCTCTGAGTTTGTTCGTCCGTGCATCTGTTTGTCCGTGCGTCTGAACGTCCGTACATCTGTTCGTTCATGCGTATGTTCGTCCGAGCGTCTGTTCATCCGTGCGTCTGTTCGTCCGTGCGTCTGTTTGTCCGTGCGTCTGTACGTCCGTGCGTCTGTTTGTCCATGCATCTGTTCGTCCGTGCGTCTGTTCGTCCGTGCGTCTGTTCGTCCGTACATCTGATTGTCTGAACAGAAACAATGTCGAACATTTTCGATCATAGCTTGAGAAAATAACGAAAATAAGAGCGAAATAATGTTTAAAAAATGAAATTTCAGTGAAATTATCCGTTTTCGAAACTTTTTTCGATCATACCTCTCTAATATGACGAAAAAAAAGGGTGAAATAGATGAACAAGATTGAAATATTGTTGAATTCATTTGTTATTTTACCTTTCTTAGATCATACCTCGATAGAATGACGAAAATAAGGTTCGTCCGTGCGTCTGTTTGTCTGTGCGCCTGTTCGTCCGTGCGTCTGTACGTCTGTGCGTCTGTTCATCCGTGCGTCTGTTCGTCCGTGCCTCTTTACGTCCGTGCGTCAGTTCGTCCATGCGTCGCTTCGTCCGTGCGTCTGTTCGTCCGTGCGTCTGTTCGTCCGTGCATCTGTATGTCCTTGCGTCTGTTTGTCCGTGCGTCTGTTCGTCCGTGCGTCTGTTCGTCCGTGCGTCTGTTCGTCCATGCGTCTGTTCTTCCGTATGTCTGTTCGTCCGTGCGTCTGTTCGTCCGTGCGTCTGTTCGTCCGTGCATCTGTTCGTCCGTGCGTCTGTTCGTCCGTGCGTCTGTTCGTCCGTGCGTCTGTTCGTCCGTGCGTCTTTTCTTCCGTGCGTCTGTTCGTCCGTGCGTCTGTTTGCCTGTGCGTCTGTTCGTCCGTGCGTCTGTACGTCCGTGCGTCTGTTCGTCCGTGCGTCTGTTCGTCCGTGCGTCTGTTCGTCCATGCGTATGTTCATCCGTGCGTCTGTTCTTCCGTGCGTCTGTTCATCCGTATGTCTGTTCGTCCGTGCGTCTGTTCGTCCGTGCGTCTGTTCGTCCGTGCGTTTGTTCATCCATGCGTCTGTTCATCCGTTCGTCTGTTCGTCTGTGCGTGTTTTTGTCCATGCGTCTGTTCGTCAAACAGATGAAGATCTGTTTGTCAAAACAGAACCGTTTTCATAATTTTTTTCTGTCATACCTTTAGAAAATAATAAAAATAAGGGCAAAATATTGGATTAAATATAAATTTGGTGAAATTGTCCGATTTAGAAATTTTTTTCCGATCATACGTCGCTACAATTACGAAAATAGGGGCGATTAAGAGAAACAAGATTGAAATATCGGTGAATTATTTCGTTTCATAGCTTTTTACGATCAAACCTTAAAAAAATGACGAATATAAGGTTCGACCGGGCGTCAGTTCATCCAAGCGATTTTTCTTTCATGATTCAGTTCGTATGTGCGTCTGTTCGTCCATGCGTTTGTTCATCCGTACATCTGTTTCTCCAAATAGAATCAATTTCGAACCTTATTTGATCATAGTTTGAGAAAATAACGAATATAATGGCGAAATAGTGGATAAAAATTGAAATTTCGGTGACAATATACATTTTCGAAACTTTTTTTAATCATACATCTCTAAAATGACGAAAAGTAAGGGATAAATAGATGATCAAGATTGAAATATCGGTGTATTCATTTTTTTTACCATATTTAGATCACACCTCGATAAAATGACGAAAATAAGGTTCGTCCGTGCGTCTGTTCGTCCGTGCGTCTGTTCGTCCGTGCATCTGTTTGTTCGTGTGTCAGTTCGTCCGAGCGTCAGTTCATCCGTCCGTCTGTTCGTCCGTGAGTCTGTTCGTCCGTGCGTGTTTTTGTCCGTGCATCTGTTCGTCCTTGCGTCTGTTCGTCCGTGCGTCTGTTCGTTCGTGCGTCTGTTCGTCCGTGCGTCTGTTTGTCCATGCGTCTTTTTGTTTGTGCGTCTGTTCATTCATGCGTCTGTTCGTCCATGCATCTGTTTGTCCGTGCGTCTGTTCGTCCGTGCGTCTGTTCGTCCGTGCGTCTGTTCGTCTATGCGTCTGTTCGTCCGTGCGTCTTTTCTTCCGTGCGTCTGTTCGTCCGTGCGTCTTTTCACCTGTGCGTCTGTTCGTCCGTGCGTCTGTACGTCCGTGCGTCTGTTCGTCCGTGCGTCTGTTCGTCCGTGCGTTTGTTCGTCCATGCGTATGTTCATCCGTGCGTCTGTTCATCCGTATGTCTGTTCGTCCGTGCGTCTGTTCATCCGTGCGTCTGTTCGTCTGTGCGTCTGTTCGTCCATGCGTCTGTTCATCCATGCGTCTGTTCGACCGTGCGTCTATTCGTCCGTGCGTCTGTTTGTCCGTGCGTCTGTTCGTCCGTGCGTCTGTTCGTCCGCGCATCTGTTTGTCCGTGCGTCTGTTTGTCCGTGCGTCTGTTTCTCCAAACAGAATCAATTTCGAACCTTATTTGATCATAGTTTGAGAAAATAACGAATATAATGGCGAAATAGGGGATAAAAATTGAAATTTCGGTGACAATATACATTTTCGAAACTATTTTGAATCATACATCTCTAAAATGACGAAAAGTAAGGGATAAATAGATGATCAAGATTGAAATATCGGTGTATTCATTTTTTTACCATATTTAGATCATACCTCGATAAAAGGACGAAAATAAGGTTCGTCCGTGCGTCTGTTTGTCCGTGAGTTTGTTCGTCCGTGCATCTGTTTGTCCGTGCGTCTGTACTCCCGTGCCTCTGTTCGTTCATGCGTATGTTCGTCCAAGCGTCTGTTCATCCGTGCGTCTGTTCGTCCGTGCGTCTGTTCGTCCGTGCGTCTGTTCGTCCGTGCGTCTGTTCGTCCGAACATCTGATTGTCTGAACAGAACCAATGTCGAACATTTTCGATCATAACTTGAGAAAAAGTAACGAAAATAAGAGCGAATTAATGTTTAAAAAATGAAATTTCAGTGAAATTATCCATTTTCGAAACTTTTTTCGATCATACCACTCTCAAATGACGAAAAGTAAGAGATAAATAGATGAACAAGATTGAAATATCGTTGAATTCATTGGTTTTTTACCTTTTTTAGATCATACCTCGATAGCATGACGAAAATAAAGTTCGTCCGTGCGTCTGTTCGTCCATGCGTTTGTTCGTCCATGCATCTGTTCGTTCGTGCGTCTGTTCGTCCGAGCGTCTGTTAATCTGTGCGTCTCTTCGAAAGTGCGACCGTTGTTCCGTGCGTCTGCTCGTCCGAATGTCTGTTCGACCGTTAGTCTTTCATCCGTTCGACTATTCGTCCGTGCGTCTGTTGGTTCATGCGTATGTTAGTCCGAGCGTCTGTTCGTCCGTGCGTCTGTTCATCCATGCGTCTGTTCATCCGTTCGTCTGTTCGTCTGTGCGTGTTTTTGTCCATGCGTCTGTTCGTCAAACAGATGAAGATCTGTTTGTCCGAACAGAACCGTTTTCGAAATTTTTTTCGGTCATACCTTTAGAAAATAATAAAAATAAGGGCAAAATATTGGATTAAATATAAATTTGGTGAAATTGTCCGATTTAGAAATTTTTTTCCGATCATACCTCGCTAAAATTACGAAAATAGGGGCGATTAAGAGAAACAAGATTGAAATATCGGTGAATTATTTCGTTTCATAGCTTTTTACGATCAAACCTTAAATAAATGACGAATATAAGGTTCGACCGGGCGTCAGATCGTCCAAGCGATATTTCTTTCATGATTCAGTTCGTATGTGCGTCTGTTCGTCCATGCGTTTGTTCATCCGTGCGTCTGTTTGTCCATGCGTCTTTTTGTTTGTGCGTCTGTTCATTCATGCGTCTGTTCGTCCATGCATCTGTTTGTCCGTGCGTCTGTTCGTCCGTGAGTCTGTTCGTCCGTGCGTCTGTTCCTCCGTGCGTCTGTTCGTCCGTGCGTCTGTTCATCCGTGCGTCTGTTTGTCCGTGCGTCTGTTTGTCTGTGCGTCTGTTCGTCCATGCGTCTGTTTGTCCGTGCATCTGTTTGTCCGTGCGTCTGTTCGTCCGTGCGTCTGTTCGTCCGTGCGTCTGTTCGTCCATGCGTCTGTTCATCAGGATGTCTGTTCGTCCGTGCGTCTGTTCGTCCGTGCGTCTGTTCGTCTGTGCGTCTGTTCGTCCGTGCGTCTTTTCTTCCGTGCGTCTGTTCGTCCGTGCGTCTTTTCACCTGTGCGTCTGTTCGTCCGTGCGTCTGTACGTCCGTGCGTCTGTTCGTCCGTGCGTCTGTTCGTCCGTGCGTCTGTTCGTCCATGCGTATGTTCATCAGTGCGTCTGTTCATCCGTATGTCTGTTCGTTCGTGCGTCTGTTCATCCGTGCGTCTGTTCGTCTGTGCGTCTGTTCGTCCATGCGTCTGTTCATCCGTGCGTCTGTTCGACCGTGCGTCTATTCGTCCGTGCGTCTGTTTGTCCGTGCGTCTGTTCGTCCGTGCGTCTGTTCGTCCGCGCATCTGTTTGTCCGTGCGTCTGTTTGTCCGTGCGTCTGTTCGTCCTTGCGTCTGTTCTTCCATGCGTCTGTTCGTCCATAAGTCTGTTCATCCGTGCGTCTGTTCGACCGTGCGTCTGTTCGTCCGTGCGTCTGTTCGTCCGTGCGTATGTTCGTCCGTGCGTCTGTTTGTCCGTGCGTCTGTTCGTCCGCGCATCTGTTTGTCCCTGCGTCTGTTTATTCGTGCCTCTGTTCGTAATTGCGTCTGTTCGTCCGTGCGTCTGTTCGTCCATGTTTCTGTTCATCCGTGCGTCTGTTTCTCCAAACAGAATCAATTTCGAACCTTATTTGATCATAGTTTGAGAAAATAACGAATATAATGGCGAAATAGTGGATAAAAATTGAAATTTCGGTGACAATATACATTTTCGAAACTATTTTGAATCATACATCTCTAAAATGACGAAAAGTAAGGGATAAATAGATGATCAAGATTGAAATATCGGTGTATTCATTTTTTTACCATATTTAGATCATACCTCGATAAAAGGACGAAAATAAGGTTCGTCCGTGCGTCTGTTTGTCCGTGAGTTTGTTCGTCCGTGCATCTGTTTGTCCGTGCGTCTGTACCCCCGTGCATCTGTTCGTTCATGCGTATGTTCGTCCAAGCGTCTGTTCATCCGTGCGTCTGTTCGTCCGTGCGTCTGTTCGTCCGTGCGTCTGTTCGTCCGTGCGTCTGTTCGTCCGAACATCTGATTGTCTGAACAGAACCAATGTCGAACATTTTCGATCATAACTTGAGAAAAAGTAACGAAAATAAGAGCGAATTAATGTTTAAAAAATGAAATTTCAGTGAAATTATCCATTTTCGATCATACCTCTCTAATATGACGAAAAAAAAGGGTGAAATAGATGAACAAGATTGAAATATTGTTAAATTCATTTGTTATTTTACCTTTTTTAGATCATACCTCGATAGAATGACGAAAATAAGGTTCGTCCGTGCGTCTGTTTGTCTGTGCACCTGTTCGTCCGTGCATCTGTTCGTCCATGCGTTTGTTCATCCGTACATCTGTTTCTCCAAACAGAACCAATTTCGAACCTTATTTGATCAAAGCTTGAGAAAATAACGAATATAAAGACGAAATAGTGGATAAAAATTGAAATTTCGTTGACAATATACATTTTCGAAACTTTTTTCAATCATACCACTCTAAAATGACGAAAAGTAAGGGATAAATAGATGAACAAGATTGAAATATCGTTGAATTCATTGGTTTTTTACCTTTTTTAGATCATACCTCGATAGCATGACGAAAATAAAGTTCGTCCGTGCGTCTGTTCGTCCATGCGTTTGTTCGTCCATGCATCTGTTCGTTCGTGCGTCTGTTCGTCCGAGCGTCTGTTAATCTGTGCGTCTCTTCGAAAGTGCGACCGTTGTTCCGTGCGTCTGCTCGTCCGAATGTCTGTTCGTCCGTTAGTCTTTCATCCGTTCGACTATTCGTCCGTGCGTCTGTTGGTTCATGCGTCTGTTAGTCCGAGCGTCTGTTCGTCCGTGCGTCTGTTCATCCATGCGTCTGTTCATCCGTTCGTCTGTTCGTCTGTGCGTGTTTTTGTCCATGCGTCTGTTCGTCAAACAGATGAAGATCTGTTTGTCCGAACAGAACCGTTTTCGAAATTTTTTTCGGTCATACCTTTAGAAAATAATAAAAATAAGGGCAAAATATTGGATTAAATATAAATTTGGTGAAATTGTCCGATTTAGAAATTTTTTTCCGATCATACCTCGCTAAAATTACGAAAATAGGGGCGATTAAGAGAAACAAGATTGAAATATCGGTGAATTATTTCGTTTCATAGCTTTTTACGATCAAACCTTAAATAAATGACGAATATAAGGTTCGACCGGGCGTCAGATCGTCCAAGCGATATTTCTTTCATGATTCAGTTCGTATGTGCGTCTGTTCGTCCATGCGTTTGTTCATCCGTACATCTGTTTCTCCAAACAGAACCAATTTCGAACCTTATTTGATCATAGTTTGAGAAAATAACGAAAATAATGGCGAAATAACGGATAAAAATTGAAATTTCGGTGACAATATACATTTTCGAAACTTTTTTCAATCATACATCTCTAAAATGACGAAAAGTAAGGGATAAATAGATGATCAAGATTGAAATATCGGTGTATTCATTTTTTTTACCATATTTAGATCATACCTCGATAACATGACGAAAATAAGGTTCGTCCGTGCGTTTTTGTCCGTGCGTGTGTTCGTCCGTGCGCCTGTTCGTCCGTGCGTCTGTACGTCCGTGTGTCTGTTCATCCGTGCGTCTGTTTGTCCGTGCGTCTGTTTGTCTGTGCGTCTGTTCGTCCATGCGTCTGTTCGTCCGTGCATCTGTTTGTCCGTGCGTCTGTTCGTCCGTGCGTCTGTTCGTCCGTGCGTCTGTTCGTCCATGCGTCTGTTCATCCGTATGTCTGTTCGTCCGTGCGTCTGTTCGTCCGTGCGTCTGTTCGTCTGTGCGTCTGTTCGTCCGTGCGTCTTTTCTTCCGTGCGTCTGTTCGTCCGTGCGTCTGTTCGCCTGTGCGTCTGTTCGTCCGTGCGTCTGTACGTCCATGCGTCTGTTCGTCCGTGCGTCTGTTCGTCCGTGCGTCTGTTCGTCCATGCGTATGCTCATCCTTCGCGTCTGTTCTTCCGTGCGTCTGTTCATCCGTATGTCTGTTCGTCCGTGCGTCTGTTCGTCAGTTCGTCTGTTCGTCTGTGCGTCTGTTCGTCCGTGCGTCTGTTCGTCTGTGCGTCTGTTTATCCGTGCGACTGTTCGCCCGTGCGTCTGTTCGTCCGTGCGTCTGTTCGTAAGTGCGTCTTTCGTCCATGCGTCTGTTCGTCCGTACATCTGTTAGTCCGAACAAAACCAATTTCGAACATTTTTTTAGATCATAGCTCGAGAAATTAACGAACATAAGTGCGAAATGTTGGATAAAAATTGAAATTTTGGTGACATTATCCATTTTCGCAACTTTTTTCAATCATACCTCTCTAAAATGTCGAAATACAAGGAGGAAATAAATGAACAAGAATGAAATATCGGTGAATTCATTCGTTTTTTACCTTTTTTAGATCATAACTCGATATAATGACGAAAATAAAGTTCGTCCTTGCGTCTGTTCGTCCGTGCGTTTGTTCATCCGTGCATCTGTTCGTTCGTGTGGTAGTTCGTCCGAGCGTCAGTTCATCCGTGCGTCTGTTCGTCCGTGAGTCTGTTCGTCCGTGCGTGTTTTTGTCCGTGCATCTGTTCGTCCGTGCGTCTGTTCGTCCGTGCGTCTGTTCGTCCGTGCGTCTGTTCTTCCGTGCGTCTGTTTGTCCGTGCGTATTTTTGTCTGTGCGTCTGTTCGTTCATGCGTCTATTCGTCCGTGCATCTGTTTGTCCGTGCGACTATTCGTCCGTGCGTCTGTTCGTCCGTTTGTCTGTTCGTCCATGCGTCAGTTCATCCGTATGTCTGTTCGTACTTGCGTCTGTTCGTCCGTGCGTCTGTTCGTCTGTGCGTCTGTTCGTCCATGCGACTTTTCTTCCGTGCGTCTGTTCGTCCGTGCGTCTGTTCGTCCGTGCGTCTCTTCGTCCATGCGTCTGTTCGTCCGTGCGTCTGTTCGTTCATGTGTCTGTTTGTCAATGCGTCTGTTCGTCCATGTGTTTTTTTGTCCCTTCATCTTTTCATCCGTGCGTCTGTTCGTCCGTGCGTCTGTTTGTCCGTGCGTCTGTTCGTCCGTGCGTCTGTTCGTCCGTGCGTCTGTTCATCCGTATGTCTGTTCGTCCGTGCATCTATTCGTCCGTGCGTCTGCTTTTCAGTGCGTCTGTTCGTCTGTGCGTCTGTTCGTCCGTTCGTCTGTTCGTCCGTGCGTCTGTTCGTCCGTGCGTCTGTTTTTCCGTGCGTCTGTTTGTCCGTGCGTCTGTTCATCCGAACGTCTGTTCGTCCGTGCGTCTGTTCGTCCGTGCGTCTGTTCGTCCGTGCGTCTGTTCGTCCATGTTTCTGTTCGTCCGTGCGTCTATTCGTCCGTGCGTCTGTTCGTCCATGCGTTTGTTCATCCGTACATCTGTTTTTCCAAACAGAACCAATTTCGAACCTTATTTGATCATAGTTTGAGAAAATAACGAATATAATGGCGAAATAGTGGATAAAAATTGAAATTTCGGTGACAATATACATTTTCGAAACTTTTTTCAATCATACATCTCTAAAATGACGAAAAGTAAGGTATAAATAGATGATCAAGATTGAAATATCGGTGTATTCATTTTTTTTACCATATTTAGATCATACCTCGATAAAATGACGAAAATAAGGTTCGTCCGTGCGTCTGTTCGTCCGTGCGTCTGTTCATCCGTGCGACTGTTCGCCCGTGCGTCTGTTCGTCCGTGCGTCTGTTCGTCTGTGCGTCTGTTCGTCCATGCGTCTGTTCGTCCGTACATCTGTTTGTCCGAATAGAACCAATTTCGAACATTTTTTTTGATCATAGCTCGAGAAATTAACGAACATAAGGGAGAAATGTTGGATAAAAATTGAAATTTTGGTGACATTATCCATTTTCGCAACTTTTTTCAATCATACCTCTATAAAATGTCGAAATACAAGGAGGAAATAAATGAACAAGAATGAAATATCGGTGAATTCATTCGTTTTTTACCTTTTTTTATATCATAACTCGATAAAATGACGAAAATAAACTTCGTCCTTGCGTCTGTTCGTCCGTGAGTCTGATCGTCCGTGCGTGTTTTTGTCCGTGCATCTGTTCGTCCTTGCGTCTGTTCGTCCGTGCGTCTGTTCGTCCGTGCGTCTGTTCGTACGTGCGTCTGTTTGTCCGTGCGTCTTTTTGTTTGTGCGTCTGTTCGTTCATGCGTCTGTTCGTCCATGCATCTGTTTGTCCGTGCGTCTATTCGTCCGTGCGTCTGTTCGTCCGTTTGTCTGTTCGTCCATGCGTCTGTTTATCCATATGTCTGTTCGTCCTTGCGTCTGTTCGTCCGTGCGTCTGTTCGTCTGTGCGTCTGTTCGTCCGTGCGACTTTTCTTCCGCGCGTCTGTTCGTCTGTGCGTCTGTTCATCCGTGCGTCTGTTCGACTGTGCGTCTGTTCGTCCATGCGTCTGTTCGACCGTGCATATGTTCTTCCGTGCGTCTGTTCGTCCGTGCGTCTGTTCATCCGTATGTCTTTTCGTCCGTGCGTCTGTTTGTCCATGCGTCTGTTCATCCGTGCGTCTGTTCGACTGTGCGTCTGTTCGTCCATGCGTCTGTTCCACTGTGCGTCTGTTCGACCGTGCGTCTGTTCGTCCGTGCGTCTGTTTGTCCGTGCGTCTGTTCGTCCGTGCGTCTGTTCGTCCACGCATCTGTTTGTCCGTGCGTCTGTTTGTCCGTGCGTCTGTTCGTCCTTGCGTCTGTTCGTCCATGCGTCTGTTCGTCCATGCGTCTGTTCATCCGTGCGTCTGTTCGTCCGTGCGTCTGTTCGTCCATGCGTCTGTTCATCCGTGCGTCTGTTCGTCCGTGCGTCTGTTCGTCCATGCGGTTGTTCGTTAGTGCGTCTGTTCGTCCGCGCGTCTGTTCGTCCGTGAGTCTGCTTTTCTGTGCGTCTATTTGTCCGTGCGTCTGTTCATCCGAACGTCTTTTCGTCCGTGCGTCTGTTCGTCCGTGCGTCTGTTCGTCCATCTTTCTGTTGAATCAATGCGTCTGTTCGTCCATGTGTTTTTTTGTCCCTTCGTTATTTCGTCCGTGCGTCTGTTCGTCGGTGCGTCTGTTTGTTCGTGCATCTGTTCGTCCGTGGCTCTGTTCATCCGAGAATCTATTCGTCCGTGCGTCTGTTTGTCTGTGCGACTGTTCGTCCATGTGTTTGTTCGTCCGTACATCTGTTTGTCCGAATAGAACCAATTTCGAACATTTTTTTTGATCATAGCTCGAGAAATTAACGAACATAAGGGAGAAATGTTGGATAAAAATTGAAATTTTGGTGACATTATCCATTTTCGCAAATTTTTTCAATCATACCTCTATAAAATGTCGAAATACAAGGAGGAAATAAATGAACAAGAATGAAATATCGGTGAATTCATTCGTTTTTTACCTTTTTTAGATCATAACTCGATAAAATGACGAAAATAAACTTCGTCCTTGCGTCTGTTCGTCCGTGAGTCTGATCGTCCGTGCGTGTTTTTGTCCGTGCATCTGTTCGTCCTTGCGTCTGTTCGTCCGTGCGTCTGTTCGTCCGTGCGTCTGTTCGTACGTGCGTCTGTTTGTCCGTGCGTCTTTTTGTTTGTGCGTCTGTTCGTTCATGCGTCTGTTCGTCCATGCATCTGTTTGTCCGTGCGTCTGTTCGTCCGTGCGTCTGTTCGTCCGTTTGTCTGTTCGTCCATGCGTCTGTTTATCCATATGTCTGTTCGTCCTTGCGTCTGTTCGTCCGTGCGTCTGTTCGTCTGTGCGTCTGTTCGTCCGTGCGACTTTTCTTCCGCGCGTCTGTTCGTCTGTGCGTCTGTTCATCCGTGCGTCTGTTCGACTGTGCGTCTGTTCGTCCATGCGTCTGTTCGACCGTGCATATGTTCTTTCGTGCGTCTGTTCGTCCGAGCGTCTGTTCATCCGTATGTCTTTTCGTCCGTGCGTCTGTTCGTCCATGCGTCTGTTCATCCGTGCGTCTGTTCGACTGTGCGTCTGTTCGTCCATGCGTCTGTTCCACTTTGCGTCTGTTCTACCGTGCGTTTGTTCGTCCGTGCGTCTGTTTGTCCGTGCGTCTGTTCGTCCGTGCGTCTGTTCGTCCACGCATCTGTTTGTCCGTGCGTCTGTTTGTCCGTGCGTCTGTTCGTCCTTGCGTCTGTTCGTCCATGCGTCTGTTCGTCCATGCGTCTGTTCATCCGTGCGTCTGTTCGTCCGTGCGTCTGTTCGTCCATGCGTCTGTTCATCCGTGCGTCTGTTCGTCCGTGCGTCTGTTCGTCCATGCGGTTGTTCGTTAGTGCGTCTGTTCGTCCGCGCGTCTGTTCGTCCGTGAGTCTGCTTTTCTGTGCGTCTATTTGTCCGTGCGTCTGTTCATCCGTGCGTCTATTCGTCCGTGCGTCTGTTCATCCATGCGTCTGTTCATCCGTTCGTCTGTTCGTCTGTGCGTGTTTTTGTCCATGCGTCTGTTCGTCAAACAATTGAAGATCTGTTTGTCCGAACAGAACCGTTTTCGAAATTTTTTTCGGTCATACCTTTAGAAAATAATAAAAATAAGGGCAATATATTGGATTTAATATAAACTTGGTGAAATTGTCCGATATAGAAATTTTTTTCCGATCATACCTCGCTAAAATTACGAAAATAGGGGCGATTATGAGAAACAAGATTGAAATATCGGTGAATTATTTCGTTTCTTAGCTTTTTTCGATCATACCTTAATAAAATGACGAATATAAGGTTCGACCGGGCGTCAGATCGTCAAAGCGATTTTTCTTTCATGATTCAGTTCGTCCGTGCGTCTGTTCGTCTATGCGTTTGTTCGTCCGTGCATCTGTTCGTTCGTGCGTCTGTTCGTCCGAGCATCTGTTAATCTGTGCGTCTCTTCGACAGTGCGACCGTTCTTCCGTGCGTCTGTTCGTCCGAATGTCTGTTCGTCCGTTAGTCTGTCATCCGTTCGACTATTCGTCCGTGCGTTTGTTCGTTCATGCGACTGTTCGTAGAGCGTCTGTTCATCCGTGCGTCTGTTTGTCCGTGCGTGTGTTCGTCCGTGCGTCTGTTTTCCGTGCGTCTGTACGTCCGTGTGTCTGTTGTCCATGCGTCTGTTCGTCCGTGCGTCTGTTCATCCGTGCGTATGTTCATCCGTGCGTCTGTTTGTCCGTGCGTCTGTTTGTCTGTGCGTCGGTTCGTCCGTGTGTCTGTTCGTCCGTGCGTCTGTTGGTCCGTGCGTGTGTTCGTCCGTGCATCCGTTTGTCCGTGCGTCTGTTCGTCCGTGCGTCTGTTCGTCCGTGCGTCTGTTCGTCCATGCGTCTGTTCATCCGTATGTCTGTTCGTCCGTGCGTCTGTTCGTCCGTGCGTCTGTTCGTCCGTGCGTCTGTTCGTCTGTGCGTCTGTTCGTCCGTGCGTCTTTTCTTCCGTGCGTCTGTTCGTCCGTGCGTCTGTTTGCCTGTGCGTCTGTTTGTCCGTGCGTCTGTACGTCCGTGCGTCTGTTCGTCCGTGCGTCTGTTCGTCCGTGCGTCTGTTCGTCCATGCGTATGTTCATCCGTGCGTCTGTTCTTCCGTGCGTCTGTTCATCCGTATGTCTTTTCGTCCGTGCGTCTGTTCGTCCGTGCGTCTGTTCATCCATGCGTCTGTTCATCCGTTCGTCTGTTCGTCTGTAAGTGTTTTTGTCCATGCGTCTGTTCGTCAAACAGATGAAGATCTGTTTGTCCGAACAGAACCGTTTTCGAAATTTTTTTCGGTCATACCTTTCGAAAATAATAAAAAATAAGGGCAAAATATTGGATTAAATATAAATTTGGTGAAATTGTCCGATTTAGAAATATTTTTCAAATCATACCTCGCTAAAATTACGAAAATAGGGGCGATTAAGAGAAACAAGATTGAAATATCGGTGAATTATTTCGTTTCATAGCTTTTTACGATCAAACCTTAAAAAAATGACGAATATAAGGTTCGACCGGGCGTCAGATCGTCCAAGCGATTTTTCTTTCATGATTCAGTTCGTATGTGCGTCTGTTCGTCCATGCGTTTGTTCATCCGTACATCTGTTTCTCCAAACAGAACCAATTTCGAACCTTATTTGATCATAGTTTGAGAAAATAACGAATATAATGGCGAAATAGTGGATAAAAATTGAAATTTCGGTGACAATAAACATTTTCCAAACTTTTTTCAATCATACATCTCTAAAATAACGAAAAGTAAGGGATAAATAGATGATCAAGATTGAAATATCGGTGTATTCATTTTTTTTACCATATTTAGATAATACCTCGATAAAATGACGAAAATTAGGTTTGTCCGTGCGTCTGTTAGTCCGTGCGTCTGTTCGTCCGTGCATCTGTTCGTTCTTGTGACAGTTCGTCCTTGCGTCTGTTCTAACGTGCGTCTGTTCGTCCGTGCGTCTGTTCTTCCGTGTGTCTGTTCATCCGTGCGTCTGTTTGTCCGTGCGTCTGTTTGTCTGTGCGTCTGTTCGTCCATGCGTCTGTTCGTCCGTGCATCAGTTTGTCCGTGCGTCTGTTCGTCCGTGCGTCTGTTCGTCCGTGCGTCTGTTTGTCCATGCGTCTGTTCATCCGTATGTCTATTCGTCCGTGCGTCTGTTCGTCCGTGCGTCTGTTCGCCTGTGCGTCTGTTCGTCCGTGAGTCTTTTCTTCCGTGCGTCTGTTCGTCCGTGCGTCTGTTCGCCTGTGTTTCTGTTCGTCCGTGCGTCTGTACGTCCGTGCATCTGTTCGTCCGTGATTCTGTTCGTCCGTGCGTTTGTTCGTCCATGCGTATGTTCATCCGTGCGTCTGTTTTTCCTTGCGTCTGTTCATCCGTATGTCTGTTCGTCCGTGCGTCTGTTCGTCAGTGCGTCTGTTCGTCTGTGCGTCTGTCCGTCCGTGCGTCTGTTCGTCTGTGCGTCTGTACATCCGTGCGACTGTTCGCACGTGCGTCTGTTCGTCCGTGCGTCTGTTCGTCCGTACATCTGTTTGTCCGAACAGAACCAATTTCGAACATTTTTTTTATCATAGCTCGAGAAATTAACGAGCATAAGGGCGAAATGTTGGATAAAAATTGAAATTTTGGTGACAATATCCATTTTCGAAACTTTTTTCAATCATACCTCTCTAAAATGTTTAAATACAAGGCGGAAATAAATGAACAAGAATGAAATATCGGTGAGTTCATTCGTTGTTTACCTTTTTTAGATCATAACTCGATAAAATGACGAAAATAAAGTTCGTCCTTGCGTCTGTTCGTCCGTGCGTTTGTTCATCCATGCGTCTGTTCGTCCGTGAGTCTGTTCGTCCGTGCGTATTTTTGTCCGTGCATCTGTTCGTCCGTGCGTCTGTTCGTCCGTGCGTCTGTTCGTCCGTGCGTCTGTTCGTCCGTGCGTCTGTTCGTTCGTGCGTCTGTTCGTCCGTTAGTCTGTTCGTCCATGCTTCTGTTCATCCGTATGTCTGTTCGTCCTTGCGTCTGTTCGTCCGTGCGTCTGTTCGTCTGTGCGTCTGTTCGTCCGTGCGACTTTGCTTCCGTACGTCTGTTCGTCCGTGTGTCTGTTCGTCCGTGCGTCTGTTCGTCCGTGCGTCTGTTCGTCCGTGCGTCTATTCGTCCGTTTGTCTGTTCGTCCATGCGTCTGTTCATCCGTATGTCTGTTCGTTCTTGTGTCTGTTCGTCTGTGCTACAGTTCATCCGTGCGTCTGTTCGTCCGTGAGTCTGTTCATCCGTGCGTGTTTTTGTCCGTGCGTCTGTTAGTCCGTTCGTCTGTTCATCCGTGCGTCTGTTCGTCCGTGCGTCTGTTTGTCCGTGCGTCTTTTTGTCGGTGCGTCTGTTCGTTCATGCGTCTATTCGTCCGTGCATCTGTTTGTCCGTGCGTCTGTTCATCCGTGCGTCTGTTCGTCCGTTTGTCTGTTCGTCCATACGTCTGTTCATCCGTATGTCTGTTCGTCCTTGCGTTTTTTCGTCCGTGCGTCTGTTCACCTGTGCGTCTATTCGTCCGTGCGTCTGTACGTCCGTGCGTCTGTTCGTCCGTGAGTCTGTTCGTCCGTGCGTCTGTTCGTCCATGCATCTGTTCATCCGTGCGTCTGTTCGTCTGTGCGTCTGTTCGTCCATGCGTCTGTTCATCCGTGCGCCTGTTCGACCGTGCGTCTGTTCTTCCGTGCGTCTGTTCGTCCGTGCGTCTGTTCTTCCGTATGACTGTTCGTCCGTGCGTCTGTTCGTCCATGCGTATGTTCATCCGTGCGTCTGTTCTTCCGTGCGTGTGTTCATCCGTATGTCTGTTCGTCCATGCGTCTGTTCGTAAGTGCGTCTGTTCGTCTGTGCGTCTGTTCGTCCGTGCGACATTTCTTCCGTGCGTCTGTTCGTCCGTGCATCTGTACGTCCATGCGTCAGTTCATCCGTGCGTCTGTTCGACCGTGCGTCTGTTCATCCGTGCGTCCGTTCGTCCGTGCATCTGTTCTTCCGTATGTTTGTTCGTCCGTGCGTCTGTTCTTCCGTATGTTTGTTCGTCCGTGCGTCTGTTCGTCCATGCATCTGTTCATCCGTGCGTCTTTTCGTCTCTTCGTCTGTTCGTTCATGCGTATGTTCATCTGTGCGTCTGTTCGACCGTGCGTCTGTTCGTCCGTGCGTCTGTTTGTCCGTGCGTCTGTTCGTCCGTGCGTCTGTTCGTCTGCGCATCTGTTTGTCCGTGCGTCTGTTTGTCCGTGCGTCTGTTCGTCCTTGCGTCTGTTCGTCCATGCGTCTGTTCGTCCATGCGTCTGTTCATCCGTGCGTCTGTTCGACAGTGCGACTGTTCGTCCGTGCGGCTGTTCGTCCGTACGTCTGTTCGTCCGTGCGTCTGTTTGTCCGTGCGTCTGTTCGTCCGCGCATCTGTTTGTCCTTGCGTCTGTTTATCCGTGCGTCTGTTCGTCCTTGCGTCTGTTCGTCCGTGCGTCTGTTCGTCCATACGTCTGTTTATTCGTGCGTCTATTCGTCCGTGCGTCTGTTCGTCCATGAGTTTGTTCGTTAGTGCGTCTGTTCGTCCGTGTGTCTGTTCGTCCGTGCGCCTGTTCGCCTGTGAGTCTGTTTTTCCGTGCGTCTGTACGTCTGTGCGTCTGTTCGTCCGTGCGTCTGTTCGTCCGTGCATCTGTTCGTCCGTGCGTCTGCTTTTCCATGCGTTTGTTTGTCCGTGCGTCTGTTCATCCGAACGTCTAATTGTCCGTGCGTCTGTTCGTCCGTGCGTCTGTTCGTCCGTGCGTCTCTTCGTCCATGCGTCTGTTCGTCCGTGCGTCTGTTCGTCCATGTGTCTGTTTGTCAATGCGTCTGTTCGTCCATGTGTTTTTTTGTCCCTTCATCTGTTCATCCGTGCGTCTGTTCCTCCGTGCGTCTGCTTGTCCGTGCGTCTGTTCGTCCGTGCGTCTGTTCGTACGTGCGTCTGTTCATCCGTATGTCTGTTCGTCCGTGCGTCTATTCGTCCGTGCGTCTGCTTTTCAGTGCGTCTGTTCGTCTGTGCGTCTTTTCGTCCGTGCGTCTGTTCGTCCATGCGTCTGTTCGTTCGTGCGTGTGTTTTTCCGTGCGTCTGTTTATCCGTGCGTCTGTTCATCCGAATGTCTGTTCGTCCGTGCGTCTGTTCGTCCGTGCGTCTGCTCGTCCGTGCGTCTATTCGTCCGTGCGTCTGTTCGTCCGTGCGTCTGTTTGTCCGTGCGTCTGTTTGTCCGTCCGTCTGTTCGTCTATGCGTCTGTTTGTTCATGCGTTTGTTGGTCCGTACATCTGTTTGTCCGAACACAATCGTTTTCGAAATTTTTTTTGATCATACCTTTAGGAAATAATTATAATAAGGGCTAAATATTGAATATAAATACAAATTTGGTGAAATTGTCCGTTTTTGAAACTTTTCTTCGATCATACCTCGCTAAAATTACGAAAATAATAGCAAAAAAGGGGAGCAAGATTGAAATATCGATGAATTAATTCGTTTTTTAGTTTTTTTCGGTCATACCTTAATAAAATGACGAAAATTATGTTCGTCCGTAAGTCTGATCGTGCGAGCGATTGTTCCTTCATGCTTCAGTTCGTCCGTGCGTCTGTTCGTAAGTGTGTCTGTTCGTCAATGCGTCCGTTCGTCCATGATAATATTTTCCGTTCCTCTGTTCTTCCGTGCGTCTGTTCGTCCGTGCGTCTATTCATCCGAGCTACTGTTCAACCGTGCGCCTGTTCGACCCTGCTTCCGTTCTTCCGTGCGTCCGTTCGTATGTGCGTATGTACGTCCGTGCTATTTTCGTCCATGCGTCTGATCATACGAGTGATTGTTCTTCCGTGCGTCTATTCGTCCTTGCGTCTGTTCGTCCATGGGTCTGATCGTTCGTGCCAATATTCGTCCGTGCGTCTGTTCGTCCGTGCGTCTGTTCATCCATGCGTCTGTTCATCCGTTTTTCTGTTCGTCTGTGCGTGTTTTTGTCCAAGCGTCTGTTCGTCTGTTCATCTGTTTGCCCGAACAGAACCGTTTTCGAAATTGTTTTCGATCATACCTTTAGAAAATAATGAAAATAAGGACAAAATATTGGATAAAATATAAATTTGGTGAAATTGTCCGTTTTCGAAATTTTTTTTGATCATACCTCGCTAAAATTACGAAAATAGGGTCGATAAAGAGAAACATGATTGAAATATCGGTGAATTATTTCGTTTCTTAGCTTTTTTCGATCATACCTTAATAAAATGACGAAAATAAGGTTCGACCGGGCGACTGATCGTCCGAGCGATTGTTCCTTCATGCTTCAGTTCGTCCGTGCGTCTGTTCGTCCGTGCAACTACTCGTCTGTGCGTCTATTCGTCCATGCTTCTGTTCATCCGTACATCTATTTCTCCACACAGAACTAATTTCGAACATTTTTTTGATCATAGCTTGAGAAAATAACGAACATAAGGGTGAAATAGTAGATAAAAATTGAAATTTCAGTGACAATATACATTTTCGAAACCTTTTTCTATCATACCACCCTAAAATGACGAAAAGTTAGGGGAAAATAGATGAACTAGATTGAAATATCGGTGAATTCATTCGTTTTTTACCATATTTAGATCATACCTCAATAAAAGGACGAAAATAAGGTTCGTCCGTGCGTCTGTTCGTCCGAATGTCTGTTCGTTCGTGCGTCTGTTCGTCCGTGCGTCCGTTCGTCCGTGCGTCTGTTCGTCCGTGCGTCTGTTCATCCATGCGTCTGTTCATCCGTTCGTCTGTTCGTCTGTGCGTGTTTTTGTCCATGCATCTGTTCGTCAAACAGATGAAGATCTGTTTGTCCGAACAGAACCGTTTTCGAAATTTTTTTCGGTCATACCTTTAGAATATAATAAAAATAAGGGCAAAATATTGGATTAAATATAAATTTGGTGAAATTGTCCGATTTAGAAATTTTTTTCCGATCATACCTCGCTAAAATTACGAAAATAGTGGCGATTAAAGGAAACAAGATTGAAATATCGGTGAATTATTTCGTTTCATAGCTTTAAACGATCAAACCTTAAAAAAATGACGAATATAAGGTTCGACCGGGCGTCAGATCGTCCAAGCGATTTTTCTTTCATGATTCAGTTCGTATGTGCGTCTGTTCGTCCATGCGTTTGTTCATCCGTACATCTGTATCTCAAAACAAAACCAATTTCGAACCTTATTTGATCATAGTTTGAGAAAATAACGAATATAATGGCGAAATAGTGGATAAAAATTGAAATTTCGGTGACAATATACATTTTCGAAACTTTTTTCAATCATACATCTCTAAAATGACGAAAAGTAAGGGATAAATAGATGATCAAGATTGAAATATCGGTGTATTCATTTTTTTTCAATATTTAGATCATACCTCGATAAAATGACGAAAATAAGGTTCGTCCGTGCGTCTGTTTGTCCGTGCATGTGTTCGTCCGTGCGTCTGTTTGTCTGTGCGTCTTTACGTCCGTGTGTCTGTTGTCCATGCGTCTGTTCATCCGTGCGTCTGTTCATCCGTGCGTCTGTTCATCAGTGCGTTTGTTCGTCCGTGCGTCTGTTTGTCTGTGCGTCGGTTCGTCCGTGCGTCTGTTCGTCCGTGCGTCTGTTCGTCCGTGCGTGTGTTCGTCCGTGCGTCTGTTTGTCCGTGCGTCTGTTTGTCCGTGCGACTGTTCGCCCGTGCGTCTGTTCGTCCGTGCGTCTGTTCGTCTGTGCGTCTGTTCGTCCATGCGTCTGTTCGTCCATGCGTCTGTTCGTCCGTACATCTGTTTGTCCGAACAGAACCAATTTCGAACATTTTTTTTGATCATAGCTCGAGAAATTAACGAACATAAGGGCGAAATGTTGGATAAAAATTGAAATTTTGGTGACTTTATCCATTTTCGCAACTTTTTTCAATCATACCTCTATAAAATGTGAAAATACAAGGAGGAAATAAATGAACAAAAATGAAATATCGGTGAATTCATTCGTTTTTTACCTTTTTTAGATCATAACTCGATAAAATGACGAAAATAAAGTTCGTCCTTGCGTCTATTCGTCCGTGAGTCTGTTCGTCCGTGCGTGTTTTTGTCCGTGCATCTGTTCGTCCTTGCGTCTGTTCGTCCGTGCGTCTGTTCGTCCGTGCGTCTGTTCGTCGGTGCGTCTGTTTGTCCGTGCGTCTTTTTGTTTGTAAGTCTGTTCGTTCATGCGTCTGTTCGTCCATGCATCTGTTTGTCCGTGCGTCTGTTCGTCCGTGCGTCTGTTCGTCCGTTTGTCTGTTCGTCCATGCGTCTGTTTATCCATATGTCTGTTCGTCCTTGCGTCTGTTCGTCCGTGCGTCTGTTCGTCTGTGCGTCTGTTCGTCCGTTCGACTTTTCTTCCTTGCGTCTGTTCGTCCGTGCGTCTGTTCGCCTGTGCGTCTGTTCGTCCGTGCGTCTGTACGTCCGTGCGTCTGTTCGTCCGTGAGTCTGTTCGTCCGTGCGTCTGTTCGTCCATGCATATGTTCTTCCGTGCGTCTGTTCGTCCGTGCGTCTGTTCATCCGTATGTCTGTTCGTCCGTGCGTGTGTTCGTCAATGCGTCTGTTCATCCGTGCGTCTGTTCGTCTGTGCGTCTGTTCGTCCATGCGTCTGCTCAACCGTGCGTCTGTTCGACCGTGCGTCTGTTCGTCCGTGCGTCTGTTTGTCCGTGCGTCTGTTCGTCCGAGCGTCTGTTCGTCCACGCATCTGTTTGTCCGTGCGTCTGTTTGTCCGTGCGTCTGTTCGTCCGTGCGTCTGTTCGTCCCTGCGTCTCTTCGTCCTTGCGTCTGTTCGTCCGTGCGTCAGTTCGTCCATGTGTCTGTTGAATCAATGCGTCTGTTCGTCCATGTGTTTTTTTGTCCGTGCATCAGTTCGTTCGTGCGTCTGTTCGTCCGAATGTCTGTTCGTCCGTTAGTCTGTCATCCGTTCGACTGTTCGTCCGTGCGTCTGTTCGTTCATGCGTCTGTTCGTCCGAGCGTCTGTTCATCCGTGCGTCTGTTTGTCCGTGCGTGTGTTCGTCCGTGCGTCTGTTTGTCCGTGCGTCTGTACGTCCTTGTGTCATTTGTCCATGCGTCTGTTCGTCCGTGCGTCTGTTCATCCGTGCGTCTGTTCATCCGTGCGTCTGTTCGTCCGTGCGTCTGTTTGTCTGTGCGTCGGTTCGTCCGTGCGTCTGTTCGTCCGTGCGTCTGTCCGTTCGTGCGTGTGTTCGTCCGTGCGTCTGTTTGTCCCCGCGTCTGTTTGTCCATGCGTCTGTTTGGACATGCGTCTGTTCGTCCGTGCGTCTGTTAATCCGTAGGTCAGTTCATCCGTGTGTCTTTTCGTCCGCGCGTCTGTTCGTCCGTGCGTCTGTTCGTCGGTGCGTCTGTTCGTCCGTGCGTTTGTTCATCTATGCGTCTGTTCAACCGTTTTTCTGTTCGTTTGTGCGTGTTTTTGTCCATGCGTCTGTTCGTCAAACAGATGAAGATCTGTTTGTCCGAACAGAACCGTTTTCGAAATTTTTTTCGGTCATACCTTTAGAAAATAATAAAAATAAGGAGAAAATATTGGATTAAATATAAATTTAGTGAAATTGTCCGATTTAGAAATTTTTTTCCGATCATACCTCGCTAAAATTACGAAAATAGGGGCGATTAGGAGAAACAAGATTGAAATATCGGTGATTTATTTCGTTTCATAGCTTTTTACTATCAAACCATAAAAAAATGACGAATATAAGGTTCGACCGGGCGTTAGATCGTCCAAGCGATTTTTCTTTCATGATTCAGTTCGTATGTGCGTCTGTTCGTCCATGCGTTGGTTCATCCGTACATCTGTTTCTCCAAACAGAACCAATTTCGAACCTTATTTGATCATAGTTTGAGAAAATAACGAATATAATGGAGAAATAGTGGATAAAAATTGAAATTTCGGTGACAATATATATTTTCGAAACTTTTTTCTATCATACATCTCTAAAATGACGAAAAGTAAGGGATAAATAGATGATCAAGATTGAAATATCGGTGTATTCATTTTTTTTACCATATTTAGATCATACCTCGATAAAATGACGAAAATAAGGTTCGTCCGTGCGTCTGTTCGTCCGTGCGTCTGTTTGTCCGTGCATCTGTTCGTTCGTGTGACAGTTCGTCCGAGCGTCAGTTCATCCGTGCGTCTGTTCGTCCGTGAGTCTGTTCGTCCGTGCGTCTGTTTGTCCGTGCGTCTGTTCGTCCGTGCGTCTGTTCGTCCGTGCGTCTCCGTGTGTCTGTTGTCCATGCGTCTGTTCGTCCGTGCGTCTGTTCATCCGTGCGTATGTTCATCCGTGCGTCTGTTCGTCCGGCGTCTGTTTGTCTGTGCGTCGGTTCGTCCGTGCGTCTGTTCATCCGTGCGTATGTTCATCCGTGCGTCTGTTCGTCCGTGCGTCTGTTTGTCTGTGAGTCGGTTCGTCCGTACGTCTGTTCGTCCGTGCGTCTGTTCGTCCATGCGTCTGTTCATCCGTATGTCTGTTCGTCCGTGCGTCTGTTCGTCCGTGCGTCTGTTCGTCTGTGCGTCTGTTCGTCCGTGCGTCTTTTCTTCCGTGCGTCTGTTCGTCCGTGCGTCTGTTTGCCTGTGCGTCTGTTCGTCCGTGCGTCTGTACGTCCAAGCGTCTGTTCGTCCGTGCGTCTGTTCGTCCGTTCGTCTGTTCGTCCATGCGCCTGTTCATCCGTGCGTCTGTTCTTCCGTGCGTCTGTTCATCCGTATGTCTGTTCGTCCGTGCGTCTGTTCGTCCGTGCGTCTGTTCGTCCGTGCGTCTGTTCATCCATGCGCCTGTTCATCCGTTCGTCTGTTCGTCTGTGCGTGTTTTTGTCCATGCGTCTGTTTGTCAAACAGATGAACATCTTTTTGTCCGTACAGAACCGTTTTCGAAATTTTTTTCGGTCATACCTTTAGAAAATAATAAAAATAAGGGCAAAATATTGGATTAAATATATATTTGGTGAAATTGTCCGATTTAGAAATTTTTTTCCGATCATACCTCGCTAAAATTACGAAAATAGGGGCGATTAAGAGAAACAAGATTGAAATATCGGTGAATTATTTCGTTTCATAGCTTTTTACGATCAAACCTTAAAAAAATGACGAATATAAGGTTCGACGGGCGTCAGATCGTCCAAGCGATTTTTCTTTTTTGATTCAGTTCGTATGTGCCCCTGTTCGTCCATGCGTTTGTTCATCCGTACATCTGTTTCTCCAAACAGAACCAATTTTGAACCTTATTTGATCATAGTTTGAGAAAATAACGAATATAATGGCGAAATATTGGATAAAAATTGAAATTTCGGTGACAATATAAATTTTCGAAACTTTTTTCAATCATACATCTCTAAAATAACGAAAAGTAAGGGATAAATAGATGATCAAGATTGAAATATCGGTAAATTCATTTTTTTTACCATATTTAGATCATACCTCGATAAAATGACGAAAATAAGGTTCGTCCGTGCGTCTGTTCGTCCGTGCGTCTGTTCGTCCGTGCATCTGTTCGTTCGTGTGACAGTTCGTCCGAGCGTCAGTTCATCCGTGCGTCTGTTCGTCCGTGAGTCTGTTCGTCCGTGCGTCTGTTTGTCCGTACGTCTGTTCGTCCGTGCGTCTGTTCGTCCGTGCGTCTGTTCGTCCGTGCGTCTGTTCGTACGTGCGTCTGTTCATCAGTGCGTCTGTTTGTCCGTGCGTCTGTTTGTCTGTGCGTCTGTTCGTCCATGCGTCTGTTCGTCCGTGCATCTGTTTGTCCGTGCGTCTGTTCGTCCGTGCGTCTGTTCGTCCGTGCGTCTGTTCGTCCATGCGTCTGTTCATACGTATGTCTGTTCGTCCGTGCGTCTGTTCGTCCGTGCGTCTGTTCGTCTGTGCGTCTGTTCGTCCGTGCGTCTTTTCTTCCGTGCGTCTGTTCGTCCGTGCGTCTGTTCGCCTGTGCGTCTATTCGTCCGTGCATCTGTTTGTCCGTGCGTCTGTTCGTCCGTGCGTCTGTTCGTCCGTTTGTCTGTTCGTCCATACGTCTGTTCATCCGTATGTCTTTTCGTCCTTGCGTCTGTTCGTCCGTGCGTCTGTTCGTCTGTGCGTCTGTTCGTCCGTGCGTCTGTTCGTCCGTGCGTCTGTTCGTCCATAAGTCTGTTTGTCCGTGCGTCTTTTTGTCTGTGCGTCTGTTCGTTCATGCGTCTATTCGTCCGTGCATCTATTTTCCGTGCGTCTGTTCGTCCGTTTGTCTGTTCGTCCATGCGTCTGTTCATCCATATGACTGTACGTCCTTGCGTCTGTTCGTCCGTGCGTCTGTTCGTCTGTGCGTCTGTTCGTCCGTGCGACTTTTCTTCCGTGCGTCTGTTCGTCCGTGCGTCTGTTCACCTGTGCGTCTATTCGTCCGTGCGTCTGTACTTCCATGCATCTGTTCATCCGTGCGTCTGTTCGTCTGTGCGTCTGTTCGTCCATGCGTCTGTTGAACATTTTTTTTGATCATAGCTCGAGAAATTAACGAGCATAAGGGCGAAATGTTGGATAAAAATTGAAATTTTGGTGACATTATCCATTTTCGCAACTTTTTTCAATCATACCTCTCTAAAATGTTTAAATACAAGGCGGAAATAAATGAACAAGAATGAAATATCGGTGAGTTCATTCGTTTTTTACCTTTTTTAGATCATAACTCGATAAAATGACGAAAATAAAGTTCGTCCTTGCGTCTGTTCGTCCGTGCGTTTGTTCATCCGTGCGTCTGTTCGTCCGTGAGTCTGTTCGTCCGTGCGTCTGTTCGTCCGTGTGTCTGTTCGTCCGTGCGTCTGTTCGTCCGTGCATCTGTTCGTCCGTGCGTCTGTTCGTCCGTTAGTCTGTTCGTCCTTGCGTCTGTTCATCCGTATGTCTGTTCTTCCTTGCGTCTGTTCGTCCGTGCGTCTGTTCGTCTGTGCGTCTGTTCGTCCGTGCGACTTTTCTTCCGTGCGTCTGTTCGTCCGTGAGTCTGTTCGTCCGTTTGTCTGTTCGTCCATGCGTCTGTTCATCCGTATGTCTGTTCTTTCTTGCGTCTGTTCGTCCGTGCGTCAGTTCATCCGTGCGTCTGTTCGTCCGTGAGTCTGTTCATCCGTGCGTGTTTTTGTCCGTGCGTCTGTTTGTCCGTGCGTCTGTTCGTCCGTGCGTCTGTTCGTCCGTGCGTCTGTTTGTCCGTGCGCCTTTTTGTCTGTGCGTCTGTTTGTTCATGCGTCTATTCGTCCGTGCATCTGTTTGTCCGTGCGTCTGTTCGTCCGTGCGTCTGTTCGTCCGTTTGTCTGTTCGTCCATACGTCTGTTCATCCGTATGTCTGTTCGTCCTTGCGTCTGTTCTTCCGTGCGTCTGTTAGTCTGTGCGTCTGTTCGTCCGTGCGACTTTTCTTCCGTGCGTCTGTTCGTCCGTGCGTCTGTTCACCTGTGCGTCTATTCGTCCGTGAGTCTGTACGTCCGTGCGTCTGTTCGTCCGTGCGTCTGTTCCTCCATGCATCTGTTCATCCGTGCGTCTGTTCGTCTGTGCGTCTGTTCGTCCATGCGTCTGTTCATCCGTGCGTCTGTTCGACCGTGCGTCTGTTCTTCCGTGCGTCTGTTCGTCCGTGCGTCTGTTCTTCCGTATGACTGTTCGTCCGTGCGTCTGTTCGTCCATGCGTATGTTCATCCGTGCGTCCGTTCTTCCGTGCGTCTGTTCATCCGTATGTCTGTTCGTCCGTGCGTCTGTTCATCTGTGCGTCTGTTCATCCGTGCGACTGTTCGCCCGTGCGTCTATTCGTCCATTCGTCTGTTCGTCCGTACATCTGTTTGTCCGAACAGAACGAATTTCGAACATTTTTTTTGATCATAGCTCGAGAAATTAACGAGCATAAGGGCGAAATGTTGGATAAAAATTGAAATTTTGGTGACATTATCCATTTTCGCAACTTTTTTCAATCATACCTCTCTAAAATGTCGAAATACAAAGAGGAAATAAATGAACAAGAATGAAATATCGGTGAATTCATTCGTTTTTTACCTTTTTTAGATCATAACTCGATAAAATGACGAAAATAAAGTTCGTCCTTGCGTCTGTTCGTCCGTGCGTTTGTTCGTCCGTGCATCTGTTCGTTCGTGTGGTAGTTCGTCCGAGCGTCAGTTCATCCGTGCGTCTGTTCGTCCGTGAGTCTGTTCGTCCGTGCGTGCTTTTGTCCGTATATCTGTTCGTCCGTGCGTCTGTTCGTCCGTGCGTCTGTTCGTCCATAAGTCTGTTTGTCCGTGCGTCTTTTTGTCTGTGCGTCTGTTCGTTCATGCGTCTATTCGTCCGTGCATCTGTTTTCCGTGCGTCTGTTCGTCCGTGCGTCTGTTCGTCCGTTTGTCTGTTAGTCCATGCGTCTGTTCATCCGTATGTCTGTTCGTCTTTGCGTCTGTTCGTCCGTGCGTCTGTTCGTCTGTGCGTCTGTTCGTCCGTGCGACTTTTCTTCCGTGCGTCTGTTCGTCCGTGCGTCTGTTCACCTGTGCGTCTATTCGTCCGTGCGTCTGTACGTCCATGCATCTGTTCATCCGTGCGTCTGTTCGTCTGTGCATCTGTTCGTCCATGCGTCTGTTCATCCGTGCTCTGTTCGACCGTGCGTCTGTTCTTCCGTGCGTCTGTTCGTCCGTGCGTCTGTTCGTCCGTATGTCTGTTCGTCCGTGCCTCTGTTCGTCCATGCATCTGTTCATCCGTGCGTCTGTTCGTCTGTGCGTCTGTTCGTCCATGCGTCTGTTCATTCGTGCGTTTGTTCGACCGTGCGTCTGTTCGTCCGTGCGTCTGTTTGTCCGTGCGTCTGTTCGTCCGTGCGTCTGTTCGTCTGCGCATCTGTTTTTCCGTGCGTCTGTTTGTCCGTGCGTCTGTTCGTCCTTGCGTCTGTTCATCCATGCGTCTGTTCGTCCATGCGTCTGTTCATCCGTGCGTCTGTTCGACAGTGCGACTGTTCGTCCGTGCGGCTGTTCGTCCGTACGTCTGTTCGTCCGTGCGTCTGTTTGTCCTTGCGTCTGTTTATCCGTGCCTCTGTTCGTCCTTGCGTCTGTTCGTCCGTGCGTCTGTTCGTCCATACGTCTGTTCATCCGTGCGTCTATTCGTCCGTGCGTCTGTTCGTCCATGAGTTTGTTCGTTAGTGCGTCTCTTCGTCCGTGTGTCTGTTCGTCCGTGCGTCTGTTCGTCCATGTGTCTGTTTGTCAATGCGTCTGTTCGTCCATGTGTTTTTTCGTCCCTTCATCTGTTCATCCGTGCGTCTGTTCGTCCGTGCGTCTGTTTGTCCGTGCGTCTGTTCGTCCGTGCGTCTGTTCGTCCGTGCGTCTGTTCATCCTAATGTCTGTTCGTCCGTGCGTCTATTCGTCCGTGCGTCTGCTTTTCAGTGCGTCTGTTCGTCTGTGCGTCTGTTCGTCCGTGCGTCTGTTCGTCCGTGCGTCTGTTCGTCCGTGCGTGTGTTTTTCCGTGCGTCTGTTCGTCCGTGCGTCTGTTCATCCGAACGTCTGTTCGTCCGTGCGTCTGTTCGTCCGTGCGTCTGTTCGTCCGTGCGTCTTTTCGTCCATGTTTCTGTTCGTCCGTGCGTCTATTCGTCCGTGCGTCTGTTCGTCCGTGCGTCTTTTTGTCCGTGCGTCTGTTTGTCCTTCCGTCTGTTCGTCTATGCGTCTGTTTGTTCATGCGTTTGATGGTCCGTACATCTGTTTGTCCGAACACAACCGTTTTCGAAATTTTTTTTTGATCATACCTTTAGGAAATAATTATAATAAGGGCTAAATATTGAATATAAATACAAATTTGGTGAAATTATCCGTTTTTGAAACTTTTTTCGATCATACCTCGCTAAAATTACGAAAATAATGGCAAAAAAGGGGAACAAGATTGAAATATCGGAAAATTAATTCGTTTTTTAGTTTTTTTCGGTCATATCTTAATAAAATGACGAAAATTAGGTTCGTCCGTAAGTCTGATCGTGCGAGCGATTGTTCCTTCATGCTTCAGTTCGTCCGTGCGTCTGTTCGTAAGTGTGTCTGTTCGTCAATGCGTCCGTTCGTCCATGATAATTTTTTCCGTGCGTCTGTTCTTCCGTGCGTCTGTTCGTCCGTGCGCCTGTTCGACCCTGCTTCCGTTCTTCCGTGCGTCCGTTCGTATGTGCGTATGTACGTCCGTGCTATTTTCGTCCATGCGTCTGATCATACGAGTGATTGTTCTTCCGTGCGTCTTTTCGACCGTGCGTCTTTTCGTCCGTGCATCATTTCGTCCTTGCGTCTGTTCGTCCATGGGTCTGATCGTTCGTGCGTCTGTTCGTCCACGAATCTGTTTGTCCGTGCGTCTGTTTGTCCGTGCGTCTGTTCGTCCTTGCGTCTGTTCGTCCATGCGTCTGTTCGTCCATGCGTCTGTTCATCCGTGCGTCTGTTCGTCCGTGCGTCTGTTCGTCCATGCGTCTGTTCATCCGTGCGTCTGTTCGTCCGTGCGTCTGTTCGTCCATGCGTTTGTTCGTTAGTGCGTCTGTTCGTCCGTGTGTCTGTTCGTCCGTGCGTTTTTTCGTCTGTGCGTCTGTTTATCCGTGCGTCTGTACGTCTGTGCGTCTGTTCGTCCGAACGTCTGTTCGTAAGTGCGTCTGTTCGTCCGTGCGTCTGTTCGTCCATGCGTCTCTTCGTCCTTGCGTCTGTTCGTCCGTGCGTCTGTTCGTCCATGTGTCTGTTGAATCAATGCGTCTGTTCGTCCATGTGTTTTTTTGTCCCTTCGTCTGTTCATCCGAGCGTCTATTCGTCCGTGCGTCTGTTTGGCTGTGCGACTGTTCGTCCATGCGTTTGTTCGTCCGTACATCTGATTGTCCGAACAGAACCAATGTCGAACATTTTTTATCATACCTCTCTAATAAGACAAAAAAAGGGGGAAATATATGAACAAGATTGAAATATCGTTGAATTCATTAGTTTGATACCTTTTTTAGGCCAAACCTCGATAGCATGACGAAAATAAAGTTCGTCCTTGCGTCTGTTCGTCCGTGCGTTTGTTCGTCCGTGCATCTGTTCGTTCATGTGTCTGTTCGTCCGTGCGTCTGTTCGTTCAAGCGTCAGTTCATCTGTGCGTCTGTTCGTCCGTGAGTCTGTTCGTCCGTGCGTCTGTTTGTCCGTGCGTCTGTTCGTTCGTGTGGTAGTTCGTTCGAGCGTCAATTCATCCGTGCGTCTGTTCGTCCGTGCATCTGTTCGTCCGTGCGTCTGTTCGTCCGTGCATATGTTCGTCCATGTTTCTGTTCGTCCGTGCGTCTATTCGTCCGTGCGTCTGTTCGTCCGTGCGTCTGTTTGTCCGTGCGTCTTTTTGTCCGTGCGTCTGTTTGTCCGTCCGTTTGTTCGTCTGTGCGTCTGTTTGTTCATGCGTCTGTTGGTCCGTACATCTGTATGTCCGAACACAACCGTTTTCGACATTTTTTTTGATCATACCTTTAGGAAATAATGATAATAAGGGCTAAATCTATTATATATAGATGCTTCTCCGGATTCATTCATATATATACCTATATAGATAGATAGGATACAAATTCACAGCCTAAACTACAAGCGTCATTGATCTGAAATTTTTATGACATATTGGCCATAACGTGAAACCCCCAGGAAAAAAGAGACTTTGATCCTCAGTGTCATAGGTTCGATTCCAGAGGGCCCCAAAGTCCCGATTTTTCCCGTTTGAATGCATTGCCGTGATTTTCGGGAATTAAAAAAAAATACTTTCCGGATAGGTAGAGAAGTAAAACTCAAGGTGCCTATATTTATGGTCTTGGACTTTCGAAAACATCAATGACTTTTACAAAAGTTATCCTGGGTTCGATGCTAGGACGATGCAAAGATCTGCCCTTTAAAATACATGGGAGCCGTTTTTCATTATTTTTTTAGATGCACTTATCGAAATGATAGGATGTTCGTGCTTGGCTGGAAGATGTATGGTACGAATAAGTTTTAGAAAAAAATTTTCATAAGACCGTACTGTTCCTGGGTTCGAAGCCAGAGCACAATAACGTTTCTCTCATAAGGAATATAAAGGAAAAGTAGGACGTCATTTGAGGCAGTTGTAACCAATATTTCTGCTTGAATTTGCATACGCGGTTAGAGATGGTGTTTTTCTTTTGTGCTGCATAGAAAGTATTGCCTGAAAGACCCGGGTTCGATGCCGGGCGGTAAAAATATCACCCATATATAATACTATGGGGTATCTTTTCATAATTTTTTTATGCATTTATCGATATGTAAGGGAGCTCTTGCTTAGATGGAAGATGTATATTAACACTTTGTTTAAGAAAAAAAATAGATAAGACCATGCTGTTCCTGGGTTCGATGCCAGAGCACATTATAATTTCTCAAATAAGGAGTGTATGTGAATAGTAGGACGTCGTTTGAGGTAGTTGCACCTAATAGTTTTGCTTGAATTTTCACACATAGTTTGATATGGTAATTTTCTATTTTGCTGCATAGTAAGTACACCAGGAAGACCGGGGTTCGCTGCCAGGTGATTAAATTGCAGCGAATTCTACGAATATTTTGAATTTTTTTTTTCTTTTGATGTCCGTCCCGATATGATGCCGATATGAAATTAGTGTTGTCGATCTGCTTGCAGTATGCAAGCTACATTTTACTCGTATTGAATATAAATACAAATTTGGTGAAATTGTCCGTTTTTGAAACTTTTTTTCGATCATACCTCGCTAAAATTACGAAAATAATGGCAAAAAAGGGGAACAAGATTGAAATATCGGTGAATTAATTCGTTTTTTAGTATTCTTCCGTCATACCTTAATAAAATGACGAAAATTAGGTTCGTCCGTAAGTTTGATCGTGCGAGCGATTGTTCCTTCATGCTTTAGTTCGTCCGTGCGTCTGTTCGTAAGTGTGTCTGTTCGTCAATGCGTCCGTTCGTCCATGATAATTTTTTCCGTGCATCTGTTCTTCCGTGCGTCTGTTCGTCCGTGCGTCTATTCATCCGAGCGACTGTTCAACCGTGCGCCTGTTCGACCCTGCATCCGTTCTTCCGTGCGTCCGTTCGTATGTGCGTATGTACGTCCGTGCTGTTTTCGTCCATGCGTCTGATCGTACGAGTGATTGTTCTTCCGTGCGACTTTTCGACCGTGCGTCTTTTCGTCCGTGCATCATTTCGTCCTTGCGTCTGTTCGTCCGGGGGTCTGATCGTTCGTGCCAATATTCGTCCGTGCGTCTGTTCGTCCGTGCGTCTGTTCATCCATGCGTCTGTTCGTCCGTGCGTCTGTTCGTCCGTGCGTGTGTTCGTCCGTGCATCTGTTTGTCCGTGCGTCTGTTCGTCCGTGCGTCTGTTCGTCCGTGCGTCTGTTCGTCCATGCGTCTGTTCATCCGTATGTCTGTTCGTCCGTGCGTCTGTTCGTCCGTGCGTCTGTTCGTCCGTGCGTCTGTTCGTCCGTGCGTCTGTTCGTCCGTGCGTCTTTTCTTCCGTGCGTCTGTTCGTCCGTGCGTCTGTTTGCCTTTGCGTCTGTTCGTCCGTCTGTCTGTACGTCCGTGCGTCTGTTCGTCCGTGCGTCTGTTCGTCCGTGCGTCTGTTCGTCCATGCGTATGTTCATCCGTGCGTCTGTTCTTCCGTGCGTCTGTTCATCTTTATGTCTGTTCGTCCGTGCGTCTGTTCGTCCGTGCGTCTGTTCGTCCGTGCGTTTGTTCATCTATGCGTCTGTTCATCCTTTCTGTTCGTCTGCGCGTGTTTTTGTCCATGCGTCTGTTCGTCAAACAGATGAAGATCTGTTTGTCCGAACAGAACCGTTTTCAAAATTTTTTTCGGTCATACCTTTAGAAAATAATAAAAATAAGGAAAAAATATTGGATTAAATATAAATTTAGTGAAATTGTCCGATTTAGAAATTTTTTTCCGATCATACCTCGCTAAAATTACTAAAATAGGGGCGATTAAGAGAAACAAGATTGAAATATCGGTGAATTATTTCGTTTCATAGCTTTTTACGATCAAACCTTAAAAAAATGACGAATATAAGGTTCGTCCGGGCGTCAGATCGTCCAAGCGATTTTTCTTTCATGATTCAGTTCGTATGTGCGTCTGTTCGTCCATGCGTTTGTTCATCCGTACATCTGTTTCTCCAAACAGAACCAATTTCGAACCTTATTTGATCATAGTTTGAGAAAAAAACGAATATAATGGCGAAATAAGGGATAAAAATTGAAATTTCGGTGAATATATACATTTTTGAAACTTTTTTCTATCATACATCTCTAAAATGACGAAAAGTAAGGGATAAATAGATGATCAAGATTGAAATATCGGTGTATTCATTTTTTTACCATATTTAGATCATACCTCGATAAAATGACGAAAATAAGATTCGTCCGTAAGTCTGATCGTCCGTGCGTTTGTTCGTCCGTGCGTTTGTTCGTCCTTGCGTCTGTTCGTTCGTGTGACTGTTCTTCTGTGCGTCTGTTCGTCCATGCGTTTGTTCATCCGTACATCTGTTTCTCCAAACATAACCAATTTCGGACCTTATTTGATCAAAGCTTGAGAAAATATCGAATATAAAGACAAAATAGTGGATAAAAATTGAAATTTCGGTGACAATATACATTTTCGAAACTTTTTTCAATCATACCACTCTAAAATGACGAAAAGTAAGGGATAAATAGATGAAGAAGATTGAAATATCGTTGAATTCATTGGTTTTTTACCTTTTTTAGATCATACCTCGATAGAGTGACGAAAATAAAGTTCGTCCGTGCGTCTGTTCGTCCATGCGTTTGTTCGTCCGTGCATCTGTTCGTTCGTGCGTCTGTTCGTCCGAGCGTCTGTTAATCTGTGCGTCTCTTCGACAGTGCGACCGTTCTTCCATGCGTCTGTTCGTCCGAATGTCTGTTCGTCCGTTAGTCTGTCATCCGTTCGACTATTCGTCCGTGCGTCTGTTCGTTCATGCGTCTGTTCGTCCGAGCGTCTGTTCATCCGTGCGTCTGTTTGACCGTGCGTGTGTTCGTCCGTGCGTCTGTTTTTCCGTGCGTCTGTAAGTCCGTGTGTCTGTTGTCCATGCGTCTGTTCGTCCGTGCGTCTGTTCATCCGTGCGTATGTTCATCCGTTAGTCTGTTCGTCCGTGCGTCTGTTTGTCTGTGCGTCGGTTCGTCCGTGCGTCGGTTTGTCCATGCGTCTGTTCGTCCATGCGTGTGTTCGTCCGTGCATCTGTTTGTCCGTGCGTCTGTTCGTCCGTGCGTCTGTTCGTCCGTGCGTCTGTTCGTCCATGCGTCTGTTCATCCGTATGTCTGTTCGTCCGTGCGTCTGTTCGTCCGTGCGTCTGTTCGTCCGTGCGTCTGTTCATCCGTGCGTCTTTTCTTCCGTGCGTCTGTTCGTCCTTGCGTCTGTTTGCCTGTGCGTCTGTTCGTCCGTCTGTCTGTACGTCCGTGCGTCTGTTCGTCCGTGCGTCTGTTCGTCCGTGCGTCTGTTCGTCCGTGCGTCTGTTCGTCGATGCGTATGTTCATCCGTGCGTCTGTTCTTCCGTGCGTCTGTTCATCTTTATGTCTGTTCGTCCTTACGTCTGTTCGTCCATGCGACTGTTCGTCCGTGCGTTTGTTCATCTATCGTCTGTTCATCCGTTCTTCTGTTCGTCTGTGCGTGTTTTTGTCCATGCGTCTGTTCGTCAAACAGATGTAGATCTGTTTGTCCGAACAGAACCGTTTTCAAAATTTTTTTCGGTCATACCTTTAGAAAATAATAAAAATAAGGAAAAAATATTGGATTAAATATAAATTTAGTGAAATTGTCCGATTTAGAAATTTTTTTCCGATCATACCTTGCTAAAATTACGAAAATAGGGGCGATTAAGAGAAACAAGATTGAAATATCGGTGAATTAATTCGTTTCATAGCTTTTTATGATCAAACCTTAAAAAAATGACGAATATAAGGTTCGACCGGGCGTCAGATCGTCCAAGCGATTTTTCTTTCATGATTCAGTTCGTATGTGCGTCTGTTCTTCCATGCGTTTTTTCATCCATACATCTGTTTCTCCAAACAGAACCAATTTCGAACCTTATTTGATCATAGTTTGAGAAAATAACGAATATAATGGCGAAATAGTGGATAAAAATTGAAATTTCGGTGACAATATACATTTCCGAAACTTTTTTCTATCATACATCTCTAAAATGACGAAAAGTAAGGGATAAATAGAAGATCAAGACTGAAATATCGGTGTATTCATTTTTTTTACCATATTTAGATCATACCTCGATAAAATGACGAAAATAAGGTTCGTCCGTGCGTCTGTTCGTCCGTGCGTCTGTTCGTCCGTGCATCTGTTCGTTCGTGTGACAATTCGTCCGAGCGTCAGTTCATCCGTGCGTCTGTTCGTCCGTGAGTCTGTTCGTCCGTGCGTCTTTTTGTCCGTGCGTCTGTTCGTCCGTGCGTCTGTTCGTCCGTGCGTCTGTTCGTCCGTGCGTCTCTTCATCCGTGCGTCTGTTTGTCCGTGCGTCTATTTGTTTGTGCGTCTGTTCGTCCATGCGTCTGTTCGTCCGTGCATCTGTTCGTCCATGCGTCTGTTCATCCGTATGTCTGTTCGTCCGTGGGTCTGTTCGTCCGTGCGTCTGTTCGTCTGTGCTTCTGTTCGTCCGTTCGTCTTTTCTTCCGTGCGTCTGTTCGTCCGTGCGTCTGTTCGCCTGTGCGTCTGTTCGTCCGTGCGTCTGTACGTCCGTTTGTCTGTTCGTCCGTGCGTCTTTTCGTCCGTGCGTCTGTTCGTCCATGCGTATGTTCATCCATGCGTCTGTTCATCCGTATGTCTGTTCGTCCGTGCGTCTGTTCGTCAGTGCGTCTGTTCGTTTGTGCGTCTGTTCATCCGTGCGACTGTTCGCCCGTGCGTCTGTTCATCCGTGCGTCTGTTCGTCTGTGCGTCTGTTCGTCCTTGCGTCTGTTCGTCCGTACATCTGTTTGTCCGAACAGAACCAATTTCGAACATTTTTTTTGATCATAGCTCGAGAAATTAACGAGCATAAGGGCGAAATGTTGGATAAAAATTGAAATTTTGGTGACATTATCCATTTTCGCAACTTTTTTCAATCATACCTCTCTAAAATGTCGAAATACAAGGAGGAAATAAATGAACAAGAATGAAATATCGGTAAATTCATTCGTTTTTTACCTTTTTTAGATCATAACTCGATAAAACGACGAAAATAAAGTTCGTCCGTGCGTCTGTTTGTCCGTGCGTCTTTTTGTCTGTGCGTCTGTTCGTTCATGCGTCTATTCGTCCGTTCATCTGTTTGTCCGTGCGTCTGTTCGTCCGTGCGTCTGTTCGTCCGTTTGTCTGTTCGTCCATGCGACTGTTCATCCGTATGTCTGTGCGTCCTTGCGTCTGTTCGTCCGTGCGTCTGTTCGTCTGTGCGTCTGTTCGTCCGTGCGACTTTTCTTCCGTGCGTCTGTTCGTCCGTGCGTCTGTTCGACTGTGCGTCTGTTCGTCCGTGCGTCTGTACGTCCTTGCGTCTGTTCGTCCGTGAGTCTGTTCATCCGTGCGTCTGTTCGTCCATGCGTATGTTCTTCTGTGCGTCTGTTCGTCCGTGCGTCTGTTCTTCCGTATGTCTGTTCGTCCGTGCGTCTGTTCGTCCATGCATCTGTTCATCCGTGCGTCTGTTCGTCTGTGCGTCTGTTCGTCCATGCGTCTGTTCATCCGTGCGTCTGTTCGACCGTGCGTCTGTTCGTCCGTGCGTCTGTTTGTCCGTGCGTCTGTTCGTCCGTGCGTCTGTTCGTCCGCGCATCTGTTTGTCCGCGCGTCTGTTTGTCCGTGCGTCTGTTCGTCCTTGCGTCTGTTCGTCCATGCGTCTGTTCGTCAATGCGTCTGTTCATCCGTGCGTCTGTTCGACCGTGCGTCTGTTCGTCCTTCGTCTGTTCGTCCGTGCGTCTGTTCGTCCGTGCGTCTGTTTGTCCGTGCGTCTGTTCGTCCGCGCATCTGTTTGTCCCTGCGTCTGTTTATTCGTGCGTCTGTTCGTCCTTGCGTCAGTTCGTCCGTGCGTCTGTTCGTCCGTGCGTCTATTCATCCCAGCGACTGTTCAACCGTGCGCCTGTTCGACCCTGCTTCCGTTCTTCCGTGCGTCAGTTCGTATGTGCGTATGTACGTCCGTGCTATTTTCGTCCATGCGTTTGATCATACGAGTGATTGTTCTTCCGTGCGTCTTTTCGACCGTGCGTCTTTTCGTCCGTGCATCATTTCGTCCTTGCGTCTGTTCGTCCGTGGGTCTGATCGTTCGTGCCATTATTCGTCCGTGCGTCTGTTCGTCCGTGCGTCTGTTCATCCATGCGTCTGTTCATCCGTTTTTCTGTTCGTCTGTTCGTGTTTTTGTCCAAGCGTCTGTTCGTCTGTTCATCTGTTTGCCCGAACAGAACCGTTTTCGAAATTGTTTTCGTTCATACCTTTAGAAAATAATGAAAATAAGGGCAAAATATTGGATAAAATATAAATTTGGTGAAATTGTCCGTTTTCGAAATTTTTTTTCGATCATACCTCGCTGAAATTACGAGAATAGGGTCGATAAAGAGAAACATGATTGAAATATCGGTGAATTATTTCGTTTCTTAGCTTTTTTCGATCATACATCAATAAAATGACGAAAATAAGGTTCGACCGGGCGACTGATCGTCCGAACGATTGTTCCTTCATGCTTCAGTTCGTCCGTGCGTCTGTTCGTCCGTGCGACTACTCGTCTGTGCGTCTATTCGTCCATGCGTCTGTTCATCCTTACATCTATTTCTCCACACAGAACTAATTTCGAACATTTTCTTGATCATAGCTTGAGAAAATAACGAACATAAGGGCGAAATAGTAGATAAAAATTGAAATTTCAGTGACAATATACATTTTCGAAACCTTTTTCTATCATACCTCCCTAAAATGACGAAAAGTTAGGGGAAAATAGATGAACTAGATTGAAATATCGGTGAATTCATTCGTTTTTTACCATATTTAGATTTTACCTCAATAAAAGGACAAAAATAAGGTTCGTCCGTGCGTCTGTTCGTCCGTGAGTTTGTTCGTCCGTGCATCTGTTTGTCCGTGCGTCTGTACCCCCGTGCATCTTTTCGTTCATGCATATGTTCGTCCGAGCGTCTGTTCATCCGTGCGTCTGTTCGTCCGTGCGCTTGTTCGTCCGTGCGTCTGTTTGTCCGTGCGTCTGTACGTCCGTGCGTCTGTTTGTCCATGCGTCTGTTCGTCCGTGCGTCTGTTCGTCCGTGCGTCTGTTCGTCCATACATCTG
Organism: Sympetrum striolatum; assembly: GCA_947579665.1. Classification (NCBI taxonomy): domain Eukaryota; kingdom Metazoa; phylum Arthropoda; class Insecta; order Odonata; family Libellulidae; genus Sympetrum; species Sympetrum striolatum. The sequence continues at coordinate 2,426,106 of CANPUZ010000001.1, read as the reverse complement.
ATTGTCTGAACAGAACCAATGTCGAACATTTTCGATCATAGCTTGAGAAAATAACGAAAATAAGAGCGAAATAATGTTTAAAAAATGAAATTTCAGTGAAATTATCCATTTTCTAAACTTTTTCCGATCATACCTCTCTAATATGACGAAAAAAAAGGGTGAAATAGATGAACAAGATTGAAATATTGTTGAATTCATTTGTTATTTTACCTTTTTTAGATCATACCTCGATAGAATGACGAAAAAAAGGTACGTCCGTGCGTCTGCTTGTCTGTGCGCCTGTTCGTCCGTGCGTCTGTTTGTCCATGCGTTTCTTCATTGGTACATCTGTTTCTCCAAACTGAACCAATTTCGAACCTTATTTGATCAAAGCTTGAGAAAATAACGAATATAAAGACGAAATAGTGGATAAAAATTGAAATTTCGGTGAGAATATACATTTTCGAAACTTTTTTCAATCATACCACTCTAAAATGACGAAAAGTAAGGGATAAATAGATGAACAAGATTGAAATATCGTTGAATTCATTGGATTTTTACCTTTTATAGATCATACCTCGATAGCATGACGAAAATAAAGTTCGTCCGTGCGTCTGTTCGTCAATGCGTTTGTTCGTCCGTGCATCTGTTCGTTCGTGCGTCTGTTCGTCCGAGCATCTGTTAATCTGTGCGTCTCTTCGACAGTGCGACCGTTCTTCCGTGCGTCTGTTCGTCCGAATGTCTGTTCGTCCGTTAGTCTGTCTTCCTTTCGACTATTCGTCCGTGCGTCTGTTCGTTCATGCGTCTGTTCGTCCGTGCGTCTGTTCGTCCGTGCGTCTGTTCGTCCGTGCGTGTGTTCGTCCGTGCATCTGTTTGTCCGTGCGTCTGTTCGTCCGTGCGTCTGTTCGTCCGTGCGTCTGTTTTTCCGTATGTCTGTTCGTCCGTGCGTCTGTTCGTCCGTGCGTCTATTCATCCGAGCGACTGTTCAACCGTGCGCCTGTTCGACCCTGCATCCGTTCTTCCGTGCGTCCGTTCGTATGTGCGTATGTACGTCCGTGCTATTTTCGTCCATGCGTCTGATCGTACGAGTGATTGTTCTTCCGTGCGTCTTTTCGACCGTGCGACTTTTCGTCCGTGCATCATTTCGTCCTTGCGTCTGTTCGTCCGTGGGTCTGATCGTTCGTGCCAATATTCGTCCGTGCGTCTGTTCGTCCGTGCGTCTGTTCATCCATGCGTCTGTTCATCCGTTCGTTTGTTCGTCTGTGCGTGTTTTTGTGCAAGCGTCTGTTCGTCTGTTCATCTAGTTGCCCGAACAGAACCGTTTTCGAAATTGTTTTCGATCATACCTTTAGAAAATAATGAAAATAAGGGCAAAATATTGGATAAAATATAAATTTGGTGAAATTGTCCGTTTTCGAAATTTTTTTTCGATCATACCTCGCTGAAATTACGAAAATAGGGTCGATAAAGAGAAACATGATTGAAATATCGGTGAATTATTTCGTTTCTTAGCTTTTTTCGATCATACCTTAATAAAATGACGAAAATAAGGTTCGACCGGGCGACTGATCGTCCGAGCGATTGTTCCTTCATGCTTCAGTTCGTCCGTGCGTCTGTTCGTCCGTACATCTATTTCTCAACACAGAACTAATTTCGAACATTTTTTTGATCATAGTTTGAGAAAATAACGAACATAAAGGTGAAATAGTAGATAAAAATTGAAATTTCAGTGACAATATACATTTTCGAAACCTATTTCTATCATACCTCCCTAAAATGACGAAAAGTTAGGGGAAAATAGATGAACTAGATTGAAATATCGGTGAATTCATTCGTTTTTTACCATATTTAGATCATACCTCAATAAAAGGACGAAAATAAGGTTCGTCCGTGCGTCTGTTCGTCTGTGAGTTTGTTCGTCCGTGCATCTGTTTGTCCGTGCGTCTGTACGCCCGTGCATCTGTTCGTTCATGCGTATGTTCGTCCGAGCGTCTGTTCATCCGTGCGTCTGTTCGTCCGTGCGTCTGTTTGTCCGTGCGTCTGTACGTCCATGCGTCTGTTTGTCCATGCGTCTGTTCGTCCGTGCGTCTGTTCGTCCGTGCGTCTGTTCGTCCGTACATCTGATTGTCTGAACAGAATCAATGTCGAACATTTTCGATCATAGAATGAGAAAATAACGAAAATAAGAGCGAATTAATGTTTAAAAAATGAAATTTCAGTGAAATTATCCGTTTTCGAAACTTTTTTCGATCATACCTCTCTAATATGACGAAAAAAAAGGGTGAAATAGATTAACAAGATTGAAATATTGTTGAATTCATTTGTTATTTTACCTTTTTTAGATCTTACCTCGATAGAATGACGAAAATAAGGTTCGTCCGTGCGTCTGTTTGTCTGTGCGCCTGTTCGTCCGTGCGTCTGTACGTCTGTGCGTCTGTTCATCCGTGCGTCTGTTCGTCCGTGCCTCTTAACGTCCGTGCGTCAGTTCGTCCATGCGTCGCTTCGTCCGTGCGTCTGTTCGTCCGTGCGTCTGTTCGTCCGTGCATCTGTATGTCCTTTCGTCTGTTTGTCCGTGCGTCTGTTTGTCCGTGCGTCTGTTTGTCCATGCGTCTGTTCATCCATGCGTCTGTTTGTCCGTGTTCTGATCGTCCGTAAGTCTGATCGTCCGTGCGTTTGTCGTCCGTGCGTTTATTCTTCCGTGCGTATGTTCGTTCGTGTGACTGTTCTTCTGTGCGTCTGTTCGTCCATGCGTTTGTTCATCCATACATCTGTATCTCCAAACAGAACCAATTTCGAATCTTATTTGATCAAAGCTTGAGAAAATAACGAATATAAAGACGAAATAGTGGATAAAAATTGAAATTTCGGTGAGAATATACATTTTCGAAACTTTTTTCAATCATACCACTCTAAAATGACGAAAAGTAAGGGATAAATAGATGAACAAGATTGAAATATCGTTGAATTCATTGGTTTTTTACCTTTTTTAGATCATACCTCGATAGCATGACGAAAATAAAGTTCGTCCGTGCGTCTGTTCGTCCATGCGTTTGTTCGTCCGTTCATCTGTTCGTTCGTGCGATTGTTCGTCCGAGCGTCTGTTAATCTGTGCGTCTCTTCGACAGTGCGACCGTTCTTCCATGCGTCTGTTCGTCCGAATGACTGTTCGTCCGTTAGTCTGTCATCCGTTCGACTATTCGTCCGTGCGTCTGTTCGTTCATGCGTCTGTTCGTCCGAGCGTCTGTTCATCCGTGCGTCTGTTTGTCCGTGCGTGTGTTCGTCCGTGCGTCTGTTTGTCCGTGCGTCTGTACGTCCGTGTGTCTATTGTCCATGCGTCTGTTCGTCCGTGCGTCTGTTCATCCGTGCGTATGTTCATCCGTGCGTCTGTTCGTCCGTGCGTCTGTTTGTCTGTGCGTCGGTTCGTCCGTGTGTCTGTTCGTCCGTGCGTCTATTCGTCCGAGCGTGTGTTCGTCCGTGCATCTGTTTGTCTGTGCGTCTGTTCGTCCGTGCGTCTGTTCGTCCGTGCGTCTGTTCGTCCGTGCGTCTTTTCTTCCGTGCGTCTGTTCGTCTGTGCGTCTGTTTGCCTGTGCGTCTGTTCGTCCGTGCGACTGTACGTCCGTGCGTCTGTTCGTCCGTGCGTCTGTTTGTCCGTGCGTCTGTTCGTCCATGCGTATGTTCATCCGTGCGTCTGTTCTTCCATGCGCCTGTTCATCCGTATGTCTGTTCGTCCGTGCGTCTGTTCGTCCGTGCGTCTGTTCGTCCGTGCGTTTGTTCATCCATGCGTCTGTTCATCCGTTCGTCTGTTCGTCTTTGCGTGTTTTTGTCCATGCGTCTGTTCGTCAAACAGATGAAGATCTGTTTGTCCGAACAGAACCGTTTTCAAAATTTTTTTCGGTCATACCTTTAGAAAATAATAAAAATAAGGGCAAAATATTGGATTAAATATAAATTTGGTGAAATTGTCCGATTTAGAAATTTTTTTCCGATCATCCGTCGCTAAAATTACGAAAATAGGGGCGATTAAGAGAAACAAGATTGAAATATCGGTGAATTATTTCGTTTCATAGCTTTTTACGATCAAACCTTAAAAAAATGACGAATATAAGGTTCGACCGGGCGTCAGATCATCCAAGCGATTTTTCTTTCATGATTCAGTTCGTATGTGCGTCTGTTCGTCCATGCGTTTGTTCATCCGTACATCTGTTTCTCCAAACAGAACCAATTTCGAACCTTATTTGATCATAGTTTGAGAAAATAACGAATATAATGGCGAAATAAGGGATAAAAATTGAAATTTCGGTGACAATATACATTTTCGAAACTTTTTTCAATCATACATCTCCAAAATGACGAAAAGTAAGGGATAAATAGATGATCAAGATTGAAATATCGGTGTATTCATTTTTTTTACCATATTTATATCATACCTCGATAAAATGACGAAAATAAGGTTTGTCCGTGCGTCTGTTCGTCCGTGCGTCTGTTCGTCCGTGCATCTGTTCGTTCGTGTGACAGTTCGTCCGAGCGTCAGTTCATCCGTGCGTCTGTTCGTCCGTTAGTCTGTTCGTCCGTGCGTGTTTTTGTCCGTGCATCTGTTCGTCCTTGCGTCTGTTCGTCCGTGCGTCTGTTCGTCCGTGCGTCTGTTCGTCCGTGCGTCTGTTTGTCCGTGCGTCTTTTTGTTTGTGCGTCTGTTCATTCATGCGTCTGTTCGTAAATGCATCTGTTTGTCCGTGCGTCTGTTCATCCGCGCGTCTGTTTGTCCGTGCGTCTGTTCGTCCGTGCGTCTGTTCGTCCTTGCGACTGTTCGTCCGTGCGTCTGTTTGTCCATACGTCTATTCGTCCGTGCGTCTGTTCGTCCATGCGTTAATTCGTTAGTGCGTCTGTTCGTCCGTGTGTCTGTTCGTCCGTGCGTCTGCTCGCGTGTGCGTCTGTTTGTCCGTGCGTCTGTACGTCTGTAGGTCCGTTCGTCTGTGCGTCTGTTCGTTTGTGCGTCTGCTTTTCCGTGCGTTTGTTTGTCCGTGCGTCTGTTCATCCGAACGTCTGTTTGTCCGTGCGTCTGTTCGTCCGTGCGTCTGTTCGTCCGTGCGTCTCTTCGTCCATGCGTCTGTTCGTCCGTGCGTCTGTTCGTCCATGTGTCTGTTTGTCAATGCGTCTGTTCGTCCATGTGTTTTTTTGTCACTCCATCTGTTCATCCGTGCGTCTGTTCGTCCGTGCGTCTGTTTGTCCGTGCGTCTGTTCGTCCGTGCGTCTGTTCGTCCGTGCGTCTGTTCATCCGTATGTCTGTTCGTCCGTGCGTCTATTCGTCCGTGCGTCTGCTTTTCAGTGCGTCTGTTCGTCTGTGCGTCTGTTCGTCCGTTCGTCTGTTCATCCGTGCGTCTGTTCGTCCGTGCGTCTTTTTTTCCGTGCGTCTGTTTGTCCGTGCGTCTGTTCATCCGAACGTCTGTTCGTCCGTGCGTCTGTTCGTCCGTGCGTCTGTTCGTCCATGTTTCTGTTCGTCCGTGCGTCTATTCGTCCGTGCGTCTGTTCGTCCATGCGTTTGTTCATCCGCACATCTGTTTTTCCAAACAGAACCAATTTCGAACCTTATTTGATCATAGTTTGAGAAAATAACGAATATAATGGCGAAATAGTGGATAAAAATTGAAATTTCGGTGACAATATACATTTTCGAAACTTTTTTCAATCATACATCTCTAAAATGACGAAAAGTAAGGTATAAATAGATGATCAAGATTGAAATATCGGTGTATTCATTTTTTTTACCATATTTAGATCATACCTCGATAAAATGACGAAAATAAGGTTCGTCCGTGCGTCTGTTCGTCCGTGCGTCTGTTCATCCGTGCGACTGTTCGCCCGCGCGTCTGTTCATCCGTGCGTCTGTTCGTCTGTGCGTCTGTTCGTCCATGCGTCTGTTCGTCCGTACATCTGTTTTTCCGAATAGAACCAATTTCGAACATTTATTTTGATCATAGCTCGAGAAATTAACGAACATAAGGGAGAAATGTTGGATAAAAATTGAAATTTTGGTGACATTATCCATTTTCGCAACTTTTTTCAATCATACCTCTATAAAATGTCGAAATACAAGGAGGAAATAAATGAACAAGAATGAAATATCGGTGAATTCATTCGTTTTTTACCTTTTTTAGATCATAACTCGATAAAATGACGAAAATAAACTTCGTCCTTGCGTCTGTTCGTCGGTGAGTCTGATCGTCCGTGCGTGTTTTTGTCCGTGCATCTGTTCGTCCTTGCGTCTGTTCGTCCGTGCGTCTGTTCGTCCGTGCGTCTGTTCGTACGTGCGTCTGTTTGTCCGTGCGTCTTTTTGTTTGTGCGTCTGTTCGTTCATGCGTCTGTTCGTCCATGCATCTGTTTGTCCGTGCGTCTGTTCGTCCGTGCGTCTGTTCGTCCGTTTGTCTGTTCGTCCATGCGTCTGTTTATCCATATGTCTGTTCGTCCTTGCGTCTGTTCGTCCGTGCGTCTGTTCGTCTGTGCGTCTGTTCGTCCGTGCGACTTTTCTTCCGCGCGTCTGTTCGTCCGTGCGTCTGTTCATCCGTGCGTCTGTTCGACTGTGCGTCTGTTCGTCCATGCGTCTGTTCGACCGTGCATATGTTCTTCCGTGCGTCTGTTTGTCCGTGCGTCTGTTCATCCGTATGTCTTTTCGTCCGTGCGTCTGTTCGTCCATGCGTCTGTTCATCCGTGCGTCTGTTCGACTGTGCGTCTGTTCGTCCATGCGTCTGTTCCACCATGCGTCTGTTCGACCGTGCGTCTGTTCGTCCGTGCGTCTGTTTGTCCGTGCGTCTGTTCGTCCGTGCGTCTGTTCGTCCACGCATCTGTTTGTCCGTGCGTCTGTTTGTCCGTGCGTCTGTTCGTCCTTGCGTCTGTTCGTCCATGCGTCTGTTCGTCCTTGCGTCTGTTCATCCGTGCGTCTGTTCGTCCGTGCGTCTGTTCGTCCATGCGTCTGTTCATCCGTGCGTCTGTTCGTCCGTGCGTCTGTTCGTCCATGCGTTTGTTCGTTAGTGCGTCTGTTCGTCCGCGCGTCTGTTCGTCCGTGAGTCTGCTTTTCTGTGCGTCTATTTGTCCGTGCGTCTGTTCATCCAAACGTCTTTTCGTCCGTGCGTCTGTTCGTCCGTGCGTCTGTTCGTCCATGTTTCTGTTGAATCAATGCGTCTGTTCGTCCATGTTTTTTTTTGTCCCTTCGTTATTTCGTCCGTGCGTCTGTTCGTCGGTGCGTCTGTTTGTTCGTGCATCTGTTCGTCCGTGGCTCTGTTCATCCGAGCGTCTATTCGTCCGTGCGTCTGTTTGTCTGTGCGACTGTTCGTCCATGCGTTTGTTCGTCCGTACATCTGATTGTCCGAACAGAACCAATGTCGAACAATTTTTGATCATACCTTTCTAATATGACAAAAAAAGGGGGAAATATATGAACAAGATTGAAATATCGTTGAATTCATTAGTTTGATACCTTTTTTCGACCAAACCTCGATAGCATGACGAAAATAAAGTTCGTCCTTGCGTCTGTTCGTCCGTGCGTTTGTTCGTCCGTGCATCTGTTCGTTCGTGTGGTAGTTCGTTCAAGCGTCAGTTCATCCGTGCGTCTGTTCGTCCGTGAGTCTGTTCGTCCGTGCGTCTGTTTGTCCGTGCGTCTGTTCGTTCGTGTGGTAGTTCGTTCGAGCGTCAGTTCATCCGTGCGTCTGTTTGTCCGTGCGACTGTTTGTCCGTGCGTCTGTTTGTCCGTCCGTTTTTTCGTCTGTGCGTCTGTTTGTTCATGCGTCTGTTGGTCCGTACATCTGTATGTCCGAACACAACCGTTTTCGAAATTTTTTTTGATCATACCTTTAGGAAATAATTATAATAAGGGCTAAATATTGAATATAAATACAAATTTGGTGAAATTGTCCGTTTTTGAAACTTTTTTTCGATCATACCTCGCTAAAATTACGAAAATAATGGCAAAAAAGGGGAACAAGATTGAAATATCGGTGAATTATTTCGTTTTTTAGTATTCTTCATTCATACCTTAATAAAATGACGAAAAATAGGTTCGTCCGTAAGTCTGATCGTGCGAGCGATTGTTCCTTCATGCTTCAGTTCGTCCGTGCAACTGTTCGTAAGTGTGTCTGTTCGTCAATGCGTCCGTTCGTCCATGATAATTTTTTGCTTGCGTCTGTTCTTCCGTGCGTCTGTTCGTCCGTGCGTCTATTCATCCGAGCAACTGTTCAACCGTGCGCCTGTTCGACCCTGCATCCGTTCTTCCGTGCGTCCGTTCGTATGTGTGTATGTACGTCCGTGCTATTTATGTCCGTGCGTCTGTTCGTCCGTGAGTCTGTTCGTCCGTGCGTCTGTTTGTCCGTGCGTCTGTTCGTCCGTGCGTCTGTTCGTCCGTGCGTCTGTTCGTCCGTGCGTCTCTTCATCCGTGCTTCTGTTTGTCCGTGCGTCTGTTTGTCTGTGCGTCTGTTCGTCCATGCGTCTGTTCGTCCGTGCATCTGTTTGTCCGTGCGTCTGTTCGTCCGTGCGTCTGTTCGTCCGTGCGTCTGTTCGTCCATATGTCTGTTCATCCGTATGTCTGTTCGTCCGTGCGTCTGTTCTCCAGTGCGTCTGTTCGTCTGTGCGTCTGTTCGTCCGTGCGTCTTTTCTTCCGTGCGTCTGTTCGTCCGTGCGTCTGTTCGCCTGTGCGTCTGTTCGTCCGTGCGTCTGTACGTCCGTGCGTCTGTTCGTCCGTGCGTCTGTTCGTCCGTGCGTCTGTTCGTCCATGCGTATGTTCATCCGTGCGTCTGTTCATCCGTATGTCTGTTCGTCCGTGCGTCTGTTCGTCAGTGCGTCTGTTCGTCTAGGCGTCTGTTCGTCCGTGCGTCTGTTCGTTTGTGCGTCTGTTCATCCGTGCGACTGTTCGCCCGTGCGTCTGTTCATCTGTGCGTCTGTTCGTCTGTGCGTCTGTTCGTCCATGCGTCTGTTCGTCCGTACATCTGTTTGTCCGAACAGAACCAATTTCGAACATTTTTTTTGATCATAGCTCGAGAAATTAACGAGCATAAGGGCGAAATGTTGGATAAAAATTGAAATTTTAGTGACATTATCCATTTTCGCAACTTTTTTCAATCATACCTCTCTAAAATGTCGAAATACAAGGAGGAAATAAATGAACAAGAATGAAATATCGGTGAATTCATTCGTTTTTTACCTTTTTTGATAGAACTCGATAAAATGACGAAAATAAAGTTCGTCCTTGAGTCTGTTCGTCCGTGCGTTTGTTCGTCCGTGCATCTGTTCGTTCGTGTGGTAGTTCGTCCGAGCGTCAGTTCATCCGTGCGTCTGTTCGTCCGTGAGTCTGTTCGTCCGTGCGTGTTTTTGTCCGTGCATCTGTTCGTCCATGCGTCTGTTCGTCCGTGCGTCTGTTCGTCCGTGCGTCTGTTCGTCCGTGCGTCTGTTCGTCCGTGCGTCTGTTTGTCCGTGCGTCTTTTTGTCTGTGCGTCTGTTCGTTCATGCGTCTATTCGTCCGTGCATCTGTTTTTCCGTGCGTCTGTTCGTCCGTGCGTCTGTTCGGCCGTTTGTCTGTTCGTCCATGCGACTGTTCATCCGTATATCTGTGCGTCCTTGCGTCTGTTCGTCCGTGCGTCTGTTCGTCTGTGCGTCTGTTCGTCCGTGCGACTTTTCTTCCGTGCGTCTGTTCGTCCGTGCGTCTGTTCGCCAGTGCGTCTGTTCGTCCGTGCGTCTGTACGTCCGTGCGTCTGTTCTTCCGTGCGTCTGTTCGTCCGTGCGTCTGTTCTTCCGTATGACTGTTCGTCCGTGCGTCTGTTCGTCCATGCATCTGTTCATCCGTGCGTCTGTTCGTCTGTGCGTCTGTTCGTCCATGCGTCTCATCCGTGCGTCTGTTCGACCGTGCGTCTGTTCGTCCGTGCGTCTGTTTATCCGTGTGTCTGTTCGTCCGTGCGTCTGTTCGTCCGCGCATCTGTTTGTCCGTGCGTCTGTTTGTCCGTGCGTCTGTTCGTCCTTGCGTCTGTTCGTCCATGCGTCTGTTCGTCCATGCGTCTGTTCATCCGTGCGTCTGTTCGACCGTGCGTCTGTTCGTCCGTGCGTCTGTTCGTCCGTGCGTCTGTTCGTCCATGCGTCTGTTTTTCCGTGCGTCTGTTCGTCCGCGCATCTGTTTGTCCCTGCGTCTGTTTATTCGTGCGTCTGTTCGACCTTGCGTCTGTTCGTCCGTGCGTCTGTTCGTCCGTGCGTCTATTCATCCGAGCGACTGTTCAACCGTGCGCCTGTTCGACCCTGCTTCCGTTCTTCCGTGCGTCAGTTCGTATGTGCGTATGTACGTCCGTGCTATTTTCGTCCATGCATCTGATCATACGAGTGATTGTTCTTCCGTGCGTCTCTTCGACAGAGCGACCGTTCTTCCGTGCGTCTGTTCGTCCGAATGTCTGTTCGTCCGTTAGTCTTTCCTGTCCGTAAGTCTGTCTGTTCATGCGTCTGTTCGTCCGAGCGTCTGTTCATCCGTGCGTCTGTTTGTGCGTGCGTGTGTTCGTCCGTGCGTCTGTTTGTCCGTGCGTCTGTACGTCCGTGTGTCTGTTGTCCATGCGTCTGTTCGTCCGTGCGTCTGTTCATCCGTGCGTCTGTTCATCCGTGCGTCTGTTCGTCCGTGCGTCTGTTTGTCTGTGCGTCGGTTCTTCCGTGCGTCTGTTCGTCCGTGCGTCTGTTCGTCCGTGCGTGTGTTCGTCCGTGCGTCTGTTTGTCCGTGCGTCTGTTTGTCCGTGCGTCTGTTTGTCCATGCGTCTGTTCGTCCGTGCGTCTGTTAATCCGTGCGTTAGTTCGTCCGTGCGTCTGTTCGTCCGTGCGTCTGTTCTTCCGTGCGTCTGTTCGTCCGTGCGTCTGTTCGTCCGTGCGTCTGTTCATCCATGCGTCTGTTCATCCGTTCGTCTGTTCGTCTGTGCGTGTTTTTTTTCCATGCGTCTGTTCGTCAAACAGATGAAGATCTGTTTGTCCGAACAGAACCGTTTTCGAAATTTTTTTCGGTCAAACCTTTAGAAAATAATAAAATTAAGGGCAAAATATTGGATTAAATATAAATTTGGTGAAATTGTCCGATTTAGAAATTTTTTTCCGATCATACCTCGCTAAAATTACGAAAATAGGGGCGATTAAGAGAAACAAGATTGAAATATCGGTGAATTATTTCTTTTCATAGCTTTTTACGATCAAACCTTAAAAAAATAACGAATATTAGGTTCGACCGGGCGTCAGATCGTCCAAGCGATTTTTCTTTCATGATTCAGTTCGTATGTGCGTCTGTTCGTCCATGCGTTTGTTCATCCGTACATCTGTTTCTCAAAACAGAACCAATTTCGAACCTTATTTGATCATAGTTTGAGAAAATAACGAATATAATGGCGAAATAGTGGATAAAAATTGAAATTTCGGTGAAATTATCCATTTTCGAAACTTTTTTCGATCATACCTCTCTAATATGACAAAAAAAGGGGGAAATATATGAACAAGATTGAAATATCGTTGAATTCATTAGTTTGATACCTTTTTTAGACCAAACCTCGATAGGATGACGAAAATAAAGTTCGTCCTTGCGTCTGTTCGTCTGTGCGTTTGTTCGTCCATGCATCTGTTCGTTCGTGTGGTAGTTCGTTCGAGTGTCAGTTCATCCATGCGTCTGTTCGTCCGTGAGTCTGTTCGTCCGTGCGTCTGTTTGTCCGTGCGTCTGTTCGTTCGTGTGGTAGTTCGTTCGAGCGTCAGTTCATCCGTGCGTCTGTTCGTCCGTGCATCTGTTCGTCCGTGCGTCTGTTCGTCCGTGCGTCTGTTCGTCCATGTTTCTGTTCGTCCGTGCGTCTATTCGTCCGTGCGTCTGTTCGTCCGTGCGTCTGTTTGTCCGTGCGACTGTTTGTCCGTGCATCTGTTTGTCCGTCCTTTTGTTCGTCTGTGCGTCTGTTTGTTCATGCGTCTGTTGGTCCGTAAATCTGTATGTCCGAACACAACCGTTTTCGAAATTATTTTTTAATAATACCTTTAGGAAATAATGATCTTAAGGGCTAAATATTGAATATAAATACAAATTTGGTGAAATTGTCCGTTTATGAAACTTTTTTTCGATCATACCTCGCTAAAATTACGGAAATAATGGCAAAAAAGGGGAACAAGATTGAAATATCGGTGAATTATTTCGTTTTTTAGTATTCTTCCGTCATACCTTAATAAAATGACGAAAATTAGGTTCGTCCGTAAGTCTGATCGTGCGAGCGATTGTTCCTTCATGCTTCAGTTCGTCCGTGCGTCTGTTCAACCGTGTGTCTATTCATCCGAGCGACTGTTCAACCGTGCGCCTGTTCGACCCTGCTTCCGTTCTTCCGTGCGTCCGTTCGTTTGTGCGTATGTACGTCCGTGCTATTTTCGTCCATGCGTCTGATCATACGAGTGATTGTTCTTCCGTGCGTCTTTTCGAACGTGCGTCTTTTCGTCCGTGCATCATTTCGTCCTTGCGTCTGTTCGTCCGTGGGTCTGATCGTTCGTGCCAATATTCGTCCGTGCGTCTGTTCGTCCGTGCGTCTGTTCATCCATGCGTCTGTTCATCCGTTCGTTTGTTCGTCTGTGCGTGTTTTTTGTCCAAGCGTCTGTTCGTCTGTTCATCTGTTTGCCCGAACAGAACCGTTTTCGAAATTGTTTTCGATCATACCTTTAGAAAAAAATGAAAATAAGGGCAAAATATTTGATAAAATATTTTGCCCTTATTTTATATATATTTGGTGAAATTGTCCGTTTTCGAAATTTTTTTTCGATCATACCTCGCTGAAATTACGAAAATAGGGTCGATAAAGAGAAACATGATTGAAATATCGGTGAATTATTTCGTTTCTTAGCTTTTTTCGATCATACCTTAATAAAATGACGAAAATAAGGTTCGACCGGGCGACTGATCGTCCGAGCGATTGTTCCTTCATGCTTCAGTTCGTACGTGCGTCTGTTCGTCCGTGCGACTACTCGTCTGTGCGTCTATTCGTCCATGCTTCGGTTCATCCGTACATCTTTTTCTCCAGACAGAACTAATTTCGAACATTTTTTTGATCATAGCTTGAGAAAATAACGAACATAAGGGCGAAATAGTAGATAAAAATTGAAATTTCAGTGACAATATACATTTTCGAAACCTTTTTCTATCATACCTCCCTAAAATGACGAAAAGTTAGGGGAAAATAGATGAACTAGATTGAAATATCGGTGAATTCATTCGTTTTTTACCATATTTAGATCATACCTCAATAAAAGGACGAAAATAAGGTTCGTCCGTGCGTCTGTTCGTCCGTGAGTTTGTTCGTCCGTGCATCTGTTTGTCCGTGCGTCTGTACCCCCGTGCATCTGCTCGTTCATGCGTATGTTCGTCCGAGCGTCTGTTCATCCGTGCGTCTGTTCGTCCGTGCGTGTGTTCGTCCGTGCGTCTGTTTGTCCATGCGTCTGTACGTCCGTGCGTCTGTTTGTCCATGCGTCTGTTCGTCCGTACATCTGTTTGTCTGAACAGAACCAATGTCGAACATTTTCTATCATAACTTGAGAAAAATAACGAAAATAAGAGCGAAATAATGTTTAAAAAATGAAATTTCAGTGAAATGATCCATTTTCGAAACTTTTTTCGATCATACCTCTCTAATATGACGAAAAAAAAGGGTGAAATAGATGAACAAGATTGAAATATTGTTAAATTCATTTGTTATTTTACCTTTTTTAGATCATACCTTGATAGAATGACGAAAATAAGGTTCGTCCGTGCGTCTGTTTGTCTGTGCGCCTGTTCGTCCGTGCGTCTGTCCGCCCGTGCGTCTGTTCGTCCGTACATCTGTTTCTCCAAAAAGAACCAATTTCGAACCTTATTTGATCAAAGCTTGAGAAAATAACGAATGTAAAGACGAAATAGTGGATAAAAATTGAAATTTCGGTGACAATATACATTTTCGAAACTTTTTTCAATCATACCACTCTAAAATGACGAAAAGTAAGGGATAAATAGATGAACAAGATTGAAATATCGTTGAATTCATTGGTTTTTTACCTTTTTTAGATCATACCTCTATAGCATGACGAAAATAAAGTTCGTCCGTGCGTCTGTTCGTCCATGCGTTTGTTCGTCCGTGCATCTGTTCGTTCGTGCGTCTGTTCGTCCGAGCGTCTGTTAATCTGTGCGTCTCTTTGAAAGTGCGACCGTTGTTCCGTGCGTCTGCTCGTCCGAATGTCTGTTCGTCCGTTAGTCTGTCATCCGTTCGACTATTCGTCCGTGCGTCTGTTCGTTTATGCGTCTGTTCGTCCGAGCGTCTGTTCGTCCGTGCGTCTGCTTGTCCGTGCGTCTGTACGTCCGTGTGTCTGTTGTCCATGCGTCTGTTCGTCCATGCGTCTGTTCATCCGTATGTCTGTTCGTCCGTGCGTCTGTTCGTCCGTGCGTCTGTTCGTCTGTACGTCTGTTCGTCCGTGCGTCTTTTCTTCCGTGCGTCTGTTCGTCCGTGCGTCTGTTTGCCTGTGCGTCTGTTCGTCCGTGCGTCTGTACGTCCGTGCGTCTGTTCGTCCGTGCGTCTGTTCGTCCGTGCGTCTGTTCGTCCATGCGTATGTTCATCCGTGCGTCTGTTCTTCCATGCGTCTTTTCATCCGTATGTCTGTTCGTCCGTGCGTCTGTTCGTCCTTGCGTCTGTTCATCCATGCGTCTGTTCATCCGTTCGTCTGTTCGTCTGTGCGTGTTTTTGTCCATGCGTCTGTTCGTCAAACAGATGAAGATCTGTTTGTCCGAACAGAACCGTTTTCGAAATTTTTTTCGGTCATACCTTTAGAAAATAATAAAAATAAGGGCAAAATATTGGATTAAATATAAATTTGGTGAAATTGTCCGATTTAGAAATTTTTTCCGATCATACCTCGCTAAAATTACGAAAATAGGGGAGATTAAGAGAAACAAGATTGAGATATCGGTGAATTATTTCGTTTCATAGCTTTTTACGATAAAACCTTAAAAAATGATGAATATAAGGTTCGACCGGGCGTCAGATCGTTAAAGCGATTTTTCTTTCATGATTCAGTTCGTCTGTGCGTCTGTTCGTCCATGCGTTTGTTCGTCCGTGCATCTGTTCGTTCGCGCGTCTGTTCGTCCGAGCGTCTGTTAATCTGTGCGTCTCTTCGACAGTGCGACCGTTCTTCCGTGCGTCTGTTCGTCCGAATGTCTGTTCGTCCGTTAGTCTGTCATCCGTTCCACTATTCGTCCGTGCGTCTGTTCGTTCATGCGTCTGTTCGTCCGAGCGTCTGTTCATCCGTGCGTCTGTTTGTCTGTGCGTCGATTCGTCCGTGCGTCTGTTCGTCCGTGCGTCTGTTCGTCCGTGCGTGTGTTCGTCCGTGCATCTGTTTGACCGTGCGTCTGTTCGTCCGTGCGTCTGTTCGTCCGTGCGTCTGTTCGTCCATGCGTCTGTTCATCCGTATGTCTGTTCGTCCGTGCGTCTGTTCGTCCGTGCGTCTGTTCGTCTGTGCGTCTGTTCGTCCGTGCGTCTTTTCTTCCGTGCGTCTGATCGTCCGTGCGTCTGTTTGCCTGTGCGTCTGTTCGTCCGTGCGTCTGTACGTCCGTGCGTCTGTTCGTCCGTGCGTCTGTTCGTCCGTGCGTCTGTTCGTCCATTCGTATGTTCATCCGTGCGTCTGTTCTTCCGTGCTTCTGTTCATCCGTATGTCTGTTCGACCGTGCGTCTGTTCGTCCGTGCGTCTGTTCGTCCGTGCGTCTGTTCGTCCTTGCGTCTGTTTATTCGTATATCTGTTCGTCCGTGCGTCTGTTCGTCCGTGCGTCTGTTTGTCCGTGCGTCTGTTCGTCCGTGCGTCTGTTCATCCGTATGTCTGTTTGACCGTGCGTCTATTCGTCCGTGCGTCTGCTTTTCAGTGCGTCTGTTCGTCCGTGCGTCTGTTCGTCCGTGCGTCTGTTCGTCCGTGCGTCTGTTCGTCCGTGCGTCTGTTCGTCCGTGCGTCTGTTCGTCCGTGCGACTGATTTTCCATGCGTCTGTTTGTCCGTGCGTCTGTTCATCCGAACGTCTGTTCGTCCGTGCGTCTGTTCTTCCATGTTTCTGTTCGTCCGTGCGTCTATTCGTCCGTTTGTCTGTTCGTCCGTGTGTCTGTTTGTCCGTCTTTCTGTTCGTCTGTGCGTCTGTTTGTTCATGCGTTTGTTGGTCCGTACATCTGTTTGTCCGAACACAACCGTTTTCGAAATTTTTTTTGATCATACCTTTAGGAAATAATTATAATAAGGGCTAAATATTGAATATAAATACAAATTTGGTGAAATTGTCCGTTTTTGAAACTTTTTTTCGATCATACCTCGCTAAAATTACGAAAATAATGGCAAAAAAGGGGAACAAGATTGAAATATCGGTGAATTAATTCGTTTTTTAGTTTTTTCTTCGGTCATACCTTAATAAAATGACGAAAATTAGGTTCGTCCGTAAGTCTGATCGTGCGAGCGATTGTTCCTTCATGCTTCAGTTCGTCCGTGCGTCTGTTCGTATGTGTTTCTGTTCGTCAATGCGTCCGTTCGTCCATGATAATTTTTTCCGTGCGTCTGTTCGTCCGTGCGTCTATTCATCCGAGCGACTGTTCAACCGTTCGCCTGTTCGACCCTGCTTCCGTTCTTCCGTGCGTCCGTTCGTATGTGCGTATGTACGTCCGTGCTATTTTCGTCCATGCGTCTGATCATACGAGTGATTGTTCTTCCGTGCGTCTTTTCGACCGTGCGTCTTTTCGTCCGAGCATCATTTCGTCCTTGCGTCTGTTCGACCGTGGGTCTGATCGTTCGTGCCAATATTCGTCCGTGCGTCTGTTCGTCCGTGCGTCTGTTCATCCATGCGTCTGTTCATCCGTTTTTCTGTTCGTCTGTGCGTGTTTTTGTCCAAGCGTCTGTTCGTCTGCTCATCTGTTTGCCCGAAAAGAACCGTTTTCGAAATTGTTTTCGATCATACCTTTAGAAAATAATGAAAATAAGGGCAAAATATTGGATAAAATATAAATTTGGTGAAATTGTCCGTTTTCGAAATTTTTTTTCGATCATACCTCGCTGAAATTACGAAAATAGGGTCAATAAAGAGAAACATGATTGAAATATCGGTGAATTATTTCGTTTCTTAGCTTTTTCTATCATACCTTAATAAAATGACGAAAATAAGGTTCGACCGGGCGACTGATCGTCCGAGCGATTGTTCCTTCATGCTTCAGTTTGTCCGTGCGTCTGTTCGTCCGTGCGACTACTCGTCTGTGCGTCTATTCGTCCATGCGTCTGTTCATCCGTACAACTATTTCTCCACACAGAACTAATTTCGAACATTTTTTTGATCATAGCTTGAGAAAATAACGAACATAAGGGCGAAATAGTAGATAAAAAATTGAAATTTCAGTGACAATATACATTTTCGAAACCTTTTTCTATCATACCTCCCTAAAATGACGAAAAGTTAGGGGAAAATAGATGAACTAGATTGAAATATCGGTGAATTCATTCGTTTTTTACCATATTTAGATCATACCTCAAAAAAAGGACGAAAATAAGGTTCGTCCGTGCGTCTGTTCGTCCGTGAGTTTGTTCGTCCGTGCATCTGTTTGTCCGTGCGTCTGTACCCCCGTGCATCTGTTCGTTCATGCGTATTTCGTCCGAGCGACTGTTCATCCGTGCGTCTGTTCGTCCGTGCGTGTGTTCGTCAGTGCGTATGTTCGTCCGTGCGTTTTTTCGTCCGTGCGTCTGTTCGTCCGTACATCTGTTTCTCCAAACAGAACCAATTTCGAACCTTATTTGATCAAAGCTTGAGAAAATAACGAATATAAAGACGAAATAGTGGATAAAAATTGAAATTTCGGTGACAATATACATTTTCGAAACTTTTTTCAATCATACCACTCTAAAATGACGAAAAGTAAGGGATAAATAGATGAACAAGATTGAAATATCGTTGAATTCATTGGTTTTTTACCTTTTTTAGATCATACCTCGATAGCCTGACGAAAATAAAGTTCGTCCGTGCGTCTGTTCGTCCATGCGTTTCTTCGTCCGTGCATCTGTTCGTTCGGGCGTCTGTTCGTCCGAGCGTCTGTTCAACCGTGCGTCTGTTCTTCCGTGCGTCTGTTCGTCCGTGCGTCTGTTCTTCCGTATGTCTGTTCGTCCGTGCGTCTGTTCGTCCATGCATCTGTTCATCCGTGCATCTGTTCGTCTGTGCGTCTGTTCGTCCATGCATCTGTTCATCCGTGCGTCTGTTCGACCGTGCGTCTGTTCGTCCGTGCGTCTGTTTGTCCGTGCGTCTGTTCGTCCGTGCGTCTGTTCGTCCGCGCATCTGTTTGTCCGTGCGTCTGTTTGTCCGTGCGTCTGTTCTTCCTTGCGTCTGTTCGTCCATGCGTCTGTTCGGCCATGCGTCTGTTCATCCGTGCGTCTGTTCGACCGTACGACTGTTCGTCCGTGCGGCTGTTCGTCCGTGCGTCTGTTCGTCCGTTCGTCTGTTTGTCCGTGCGTCTGTTCGTCCGCGCATCTGTTTTTACTTGCGTCTGTTTATCTGTGCGTCTGTTCGTCCGTGCGTCTGTTCGTCCATGCGTCTGTTCATCCGTGCGTCTATTCGTCCGTGCGTCTGTTCATCCATGCGTCTGTTCATCCGTTCGTCTGTTCGTCTGTGCGTGTTTTTGTCCATGCGTCTGTTCGTCAAACAAATGAAGATCTGTTTGTCCGAACAGAACCGTTTTCGACATTTTTTTCGGTCATACCTTTAGAAAATAATAAAAATAAGGGCAAAATATTGGATTTAATATAAACTTGGTGAACTTGTCCGATTTAGAAATTTTTTTCCGATCATACCTCGCTAAAATTACGAAAATAGGGGCGATTATGAGAAACAAGATTGAAATATCGGTGAATTATTTCGTTTCTTAGCTTTTTTCGATCATACCTTAATAAAATGACGAATATAAGGTTCGACCGGGCGTCAGATCGTCAAAGCGATTTTTCTTTCATGATTCAGTTCGTATGTGCGTCTGTTCGTCCATGCGTTTGTTCATCCGTACATCTGTTTCTCCAAACAGAACCAATATCGAACCTTATTTGATCATAGTTTGAGAAAATAACGAATATAATGGCGAAATAGTGGATAAAAATTGAAATTTCGGTGACAATAAACATTTTCCAAACTTTTTTCAATCATACATCTCTAAAATAACGAAAAGTAAGGGATAAATAGATGATCAAGATTGAAATATCGGTGTATTCATTTTTTATACTATATTTAGATAATACCTCGATAAAATGACGAAAATTAGGTTCGTCCGTGCGTCTGTTAGTCCGTGCGTCTGTTCGTCCGTGCATCTGTTCGTTCTTGTGACAGTTCGTCCTTGCGTCTGTTCTTACGTGCGTCTGTTCGTCCGTGCGTCTGTTCTTCCGTGCGTCTGTTCATCCGTGCGTCTGTTTGTCCGTGCGTCTGTTTGTCTGTGCGTCTGTTCGTCCATGCGTCTGTTCGTCCGTGCATCTGTTTGTCCGTGCGTCTGTTCGTCCTTGCGTCTGTTCGTCCGTGCGTCTGTTTGTCCATGCGTCTGTTCATCCGTATGTCTATTCGTCCGTGCGTCTGTTCGTCCGTGCGTCTGTTCGCCTGTGCGTCTGTTCGTCCGTGCGTCTGTTCGTCCGCGCATCTGTTTGTCCGTGCGTCTGTTTGTCCGTGCGTCTGTTCTTCCTTGCGTCTGTTCGTCCATGCGTCTGTTCGGCCATGCGTCTGTTCATCCGTGCGTCTGTTCGACCGTACGACTGTTCGTCCGTGCGGCTGTTCGTCCGTGCGTCTGTTCGTCCGTTCGTCTGTTTGTCCGTGCGTCTGTTCGTCCGCGCATCTGTTTGTACTTGCGTCTGTTTATCTGTGCGTCTGTTCGTCCTTGCGTCTGTTCGTCCGTGCGTCTGTTCGTCCATACGTCTGTTCATCCGTGCGTCTATTCGTCCGTGCGTCTGTTCATCCATGCGTCTGTTCATCCGTTCGTCTGTTCGTCTGTGCGTGTTTTTGTCCATGCGTCTGTTCGTCAAACAAATGAAGATCTGTTTGTCCGAACAGGTTCGTTTTCGAAATTTTTTTCGGTCATACCTTTAAAAAATAATAAAAATAAGGGTAAAATATTGGATTTAATATAAACTTGGTGAAATTGTCCGATTTAGAAATTTTTTTCCGATCATACCTCGCTAAAATTACGAAAATAGGGGCGATTATGAGAAACAAGATTGAAATATCGGTGAATTATTTCGTTTCTTAGCTTTTTTCGATCATACCTTAATAAAATGACGAATATAAGGTTCGACCGGGCGTCAGATCGTCAAAGCGATTTTTCTTTCATGATTCAGTTCGTCCGTGCGTCTGTACGTCCGTGCGTCTGTTCGTCCGTGCGTCTGTTCGTCCGTGCGTCTGTTCGTCCATGCGTATGTTCATCCGTGCGTCTGTTCTTCCGTGCGTCTGTTCATCCGTATGTCTTTTCGTCCGTGCGTCTGTTCGTCCGTGCGTCTGTTCGTCCGTGCGTCTGTTCATCCATGCGTCTGTTCATCCGTTCGTCTGTTCGTCTGTAAGTGTTTTTGTCAATGCGTCTGTTCGTCAAACAGATGAAGATCTGTTTGTCCGAACAGAACCGTTTTCGAAATTTTTTTCGGTCATACCTTTCGAAAATAATAAAAATAAGGGCAAAATATTGGATTAAATATAAATTTGGTGAAATTGTCCGAATTAGAAATTTTTTTCAAATCATACCTCGCTAAAATTACGAAAATAGGGGCGATTAAGAGAAACAAGATTGAAATATCGGTGAATTATTTCGTTTCATAGCTTTTTACGATCAAACCTTAAAAAAATGACGAATATAAGGTTCGACCGGGCGTCAGATCGTCCAAGCGATTTTTCTTTCATGATTCAGTTCGTATGTGCGTCAGTTCGTCCATGCGTTTGTTCATCCGTACATCTGTTTCTCCAAACAGAACCAATTTCGAACCTTATTTGATCATAGTTTGAGAAAATAACGAATATAATGGCGAAATAGTGGATAAAAATTTAAATTTCGGTGACAATAAACATTTTCCAAACTTTTTTCAATCATACATCTCTAAAATAACGAAAAGTAAGGGATAAATAGATGATCAAGATTGAAATATCGGTGTATTCATTTTTTTTACCATATTTAGATAATACCTCGATAAAATGACGAAAATTAGGTTCGTCCGTGCGTCTGTTAGTCCGTGCGTCTGTTCGTCCGTGCATCTGTTCGTTCTTGTGACAGTTCGTCCTTGCGTCTGTTCTTACGTTCGTCTGTTCGTCCGTGCGTCTGTTCTTCCGTGCGTCTGTTCATCCGTGCGTCTGTTTGTCCGTGCGTCTGTTTGTCTGTGCGTCTGTTCGTCCATGCGTCTGTTCGTCCGTGCATCTGTTTGTCCGTGCGTCTGTTCGTCCGTGCGTCTGTTCGTCCGTGCGTCTGTTTGTCCATGCGTCTGTTCATCCGTATGTCTATTCGTCCGTGCGTCTGTTCGTCCGTGCGTCTGTTCGCCTGTGCGTCTGTTCGTCCGTGCGTCTTTTCTTCCGTGCGTCTGTTCGTCCGTGCGTCTGTTCGCCTGTGTTTCTGTTCGTCCGTGCGTCTGTACGTCCGTGCATCTGTTCGTCCGTGATTCTGTTCGTCCGTGCGTTTGTTCGTCCATGCGTATGTTCATCCGTGCGTCTGTTTTTCCTTGCGTCTGTTCATCCGTATGTCTGTTCGTCCGTGCGTCTGTTCGTCAGTGCGTCTGTTCGTCTGTGCGTCTGTCCGTCCGTGCGTCTGTTCGTCTGTGCGTCTGTTCATCCGTGTGACTGTTCGCACGTGCGTCTGTTCGTCCGTGCGTCTGTTCGTCCGTACATCTGTTTGTCCGAACAGAACCAATTTCGAACATTTTTTTTATCATAGCTCGAGAAATTAACGAGCAAAAGGGCGAAATGTTGGATAAAAATTGAAATTTTGGTGACATTATCCATTTTCGCAACTTTTTTCAATCATACCTCTCTAAAATGTTTAAATACAAGGCGGAAATAAATGAACAAGAATGAAATATCGGTGAGTTCATTCGTTTTTTACCTTTTTTAGATCATAACTCGATAAAATGACGAAAATAAAGTTCGTCCTTGCGTCTGTTCGTCCGTGCGTTTGTTCATCCATGCGTCTGTTCGTCCGTGAGTCTGTTCATCCGTGCGTATTTTTGTCCGTGCATCTGTTCGTCCGTGCGTCTGTTCGTCCGTGCGTCTGTTCGTCCGTGCGTCTGTTCGTCCGTGCGTCTGTTCGTTCGTGCGTCTGTTCGTCCGTTAGTCTGTTCGTCCATGCGTCTGTTCATCCGTATGTCTGTTCGTCCTTGCGTCTGTTCGTCCATGCGTCTGTTCGTCTGTGCGTCTGTTCGTCCGTGCGACTTTTCTTCCGTACGTCTGTTCGTCCGTGCGTCTGTTCGTCCGTGCGTCTGTTCATCCGTGCGTCTGTTCGTCCGTGCGTCTATTCGTCCGTTTGTCTGTTCGTCCATTCGTCTGTTCATCCGTATGTCTGTTCGTTTTTGTGTCTGTTCGTCTGTGCGTCAGTTCATCCGTGCGTCTGTTCGTCCGTGAGTCTGTTCATCCGTGCGTGTTTTTGTCCGTGCGTCTGTTAGTCCGTTCGTCTGTTCGTCCGTGCGTCTGTTCGTTCATGCGTCTATTCGACCGTGCACCTGTTTGTCCGTGCGTCTGTTCGTCCGTGCGTCTGTTCGTCCGTTTGTCTGTTCGTCCATACGTCTGTTCATCCGTATGTCTGTTCGTCCATACGTCTGTTCATCCGTATGTCTGTTCGTCCTTGCGTCTGTTCGTCCGTGCGTCTGTTCACCTGTGCGTCTATTCGTCTGTGCGTCTGTACTTCCGTGCGTCTGTTCGTCCGTGAGTCTGTTCGTCCGTGCGTCTGTTCGTCCATGCATCTGTTCATCCGTGCGTCTGTTCGTCTGTGCGTCTGTTCGTCCATGCGTCTGTTCATCCGTGCGCCTTTTCGACCGTGCGTCTGTTCTTCCGTGCGACTGTTCGTCCGTGCGTCTGTTCTTCCGTATGACTGTTCGTCCGTGCGTCTGTTCGTTCATGCGTATGTTCATCCGTGCGTCTGTTCTTCCGTGCGTGTGTTCATCCGTATGTCTGTTCGTCCATGCGTCTGTTCGTAAGTGCGTCTGTTCGTCTGTGCGTCTGTTCGTCCGTGCAACATTTCTTCCGTGCGTCTGTTCGTCCGTGCATCTGTACGTCCATGCATCTGTTCATCCGTGCGTCTGTTCGTCTGTGCGTCTGTTCGTCCATGCGTCTGTTCATCCGTGCGTCTGTTCGACCGTGCGTCTGTTCGTCCGTGCGTCTGTTTGTCCGTGCGTCTGTTCGTCCGTGCGTCTGTTCGTCTGCGCATCTGTTTGTCCGTGCGTCTGTTTGTCCGTGCGTCTGTTCGTCCTTGCGTCTGTTCGTCCATGCGTCTGTTCGTCCATGCGTCTGTTCATCAGTGCGTCTGTTCGACAGTGCGACTGTTCGTCCGTGCGGCTGTTCGTCCGTACGTCTGTTCGTCCGTGCGTCTGTTTGTCCGTGCGTCTGTTCGTCCGCGCATCTGTTTGTCCTTGCGTCTGTTTATCCGTGCGTCTGTTCGTCCTTGCGTCTGTTCGTCCGTGCGTCTGTTCGTCCATACGTCTGTTCATTCGTGCGTCTATTCGTCCGTGCGTCTGTTCGTCCATGAGTTTGTTCGTTAGTGCGTCTGTTCGTCCGTGTGTCTGTTCGTCCGTGCGCCTGTTCCCTTGTGAGTCTGTTTTTCCGTGCGTCTGTACGTCTGTGCGTCTGTTCGTCCGTGCGTCTGTTCGTCCGTGCGTCTGTTCGTCCGTGCGTCTGCTTTTCCATGCGTTTGTTTGTCCGTGCGTCTGTTCATCCAAACGTCTAATTGTCCGTGCGTCTGTTCGTCCGTGCGTCTGTTCGTCCGTGCGTCTCTTCGTCCATGCGTCGGTTCGTCCGTGCGTCTGTTCGTCCATGTGTCTGTTTGTCAATGCGTCTGTTCGTCCATGTGTTTTTTTGTCCCTTCATCTGTTCATCCGTGCGTCTGTTCCTCCGTGCGTCTGCTTGTCCGTGCGTCTGTTCGTCCGTGCGTTTGTTCGTCCGTGCGTCTGTTCATCCGTATGTCTGTTCGTCCGTGCGTCTATTCGTCCGTGCGTCTGCTTTTCAGTGCGTCTGTTCGTCTGTGCGTCTGTTCGTCCGTGCGTCTGTTCGTCCATGCGTCTGTTCGTCCGTGCGTGTGTTTTTCCGTGCGTCTGTTTATCCGTGCGTCTGTTCATCCGAACGTCTGTTCGTCCGTGCGTCTGTTCGTCCGTGCGTCTGCTCGTCCATGCGTCTATTCGTCCGTGCGTCTGTTCGTCCGTGCGTCTGTTTGTCCGTGCGTCTGTTTGTCCGTCCGTCTGTTCGTCTATGCGTCTTTTTGTTCATGCGTTTGTTGGTCCGTACATCTGTTTGTCCGAACACAATCGTTTTCGAAATTTTTTTGATCATACCTTTAGGAAATAATTATAATAAGGGCTAAATATTGAATATAAATACAAATTTGGTGAAATTGTCCGTTTTTGAAACTTTTTTTCGATCATACCTCGCTAAAATTACGAAAATAATAGCAAAAAAGGGGAGCAAGATTGAAATATCGATGACTTAATTCGTTTTTTAGTTTTTTTCGGTCATACCTCAATAAAATGACGAAAATTAGGTTCGTCCGTAAGTCTGATCGTGCGAGCGATTGTTCCTTCATGCTTCAGTTCGTCCGTGCGTCTGTTCGTAAGTGTGTCTGTTCGTCAATGCGTCCGTTCGTCCATGATAATTTTTTCCGTGCGTCTGTTCTTCCGTGCGTCTGTTCGTCCGTGCGTCTATTCATCCGAGCTACTGTTCAACCGTGCGCCTGTTCGACCCTGCTTCCGTTCTTCCGTGCGTCCGTTCGTATGTGCGTATGTACGTCCGTGCTATTTTCGTCCATGCGTCTGATCATACGAGTGATTGTTCTTCCGTGCGTCTTTTCGACCGTGCGTCTTTTCGTCCGTGCATCATTTCGTCCTTGCGTCTGTTCGTCCATGGGTCTGATCGTTCGTGCCAATATTCGTCCGTGCGTCTGTTCGTCCGTGCGTCTGTTCATCCATGCGTCTGTTCATCCGTTTTTCTGTTCGTCTGTGCGTGTTTTTGTCCAAGCGTCTGTTCGTCTGTTCATCTGTTTGCCCGAACAGAACCGTTTTCGAAATTGTTTTCGATCATACCTTTAGAAAATAATGAAAATAAGGACAAAATATTGGATAAAATATAAATTTGGTGAAATTGTCCGTTTTCGAAATTTTTTTTCGATCATACCTCGCTAAAATTACGAAAATAGGGTCGATAAAGAGAAACATGATTGAAATATCGGTGAATTATTTCGTTTCTTAGCTTTTTTCGATCATACCTTAATAAAATGACGAAAATAAGGTTCGACCGGGCGACTGATCGTCCGAGCGATTGTTCCTTCATGCTTCAGTTCGTCCGTGCGTCTGTTCGTCCGTGCAACTACTCGTCTGTGCGTCTATTCGTCCATGCTTCTGTTCATCCGTACATCTATTTCTCCACACAGAACTAATTTCGAACATTTTTTTGATCATAGCTTGAGAAAATAACGAACATAAGGGTGAAATAGTAGATAAAAATTGAAATTTCAGTGACAATATACATTTTCGAAACCTTTTTCTATCATACCACCCTAAAATGACGAAAAGTTAGGGGAAAATAGATGAACTAGATTGAAATATCGGTGAATTCATTCGTTTTTTACCATATTTAGATCATACCTCAATAAAAGTACGAAAATAAGGTTCGTCCGTGCGTCTGTTCGTCCGAATGTCTGTTCGTCCGTGCGTCTGTTCGTCCGTGCGTCTGTTCGTCCGTGCGTCTGTTCGTCCGTGCGTCTGTTCATCCATGCGTCTGTTCATCCGTTCGTCTGTTCGTCTGTGCGTGTTTTTGTCCATGCATCTGTTCGTCAAACAGATGAAGATCTGTTTGTCCGAACAGAACCGTTTTTGAAATTTTTTTCGGTCATACCTTTAGAATATAATAAAAATAAGGGCAAAATATTGGATTAAATATAAATTGGTGAAATTGTCCGATTTAGAAATTTTTTTCCGATCATACCTCGCTAAAATTACGAAAATAGGGGCGATTAAGAGAAACAAGATTGAAATATCGGTGAATTATTTCGTTTCATAGCTTTTAACGATCAAACCTTAAAAAAATGACGAATATAAGGTTCGACCGGGCGTCAGATCGTCCAAGCGATTTTTCTTTCATGATTCAGTTCGTATGTGCGTCTGTTCGTCCATGCGTTTGTTCATCCGTATATCTGTATCTCAAAACAGAACCAATTTCGAACCTTATTTGATCATAGTTTGAGAAAATAACGAATATAATGGCGAAATAGTGGATAAAAATTGAAATTTCGGTGACAATGTACATTTTTGAAACTTTTTTCAATCATACATCTCTAAAATGACGAAAAGTAAGGGATAAATAGATGATCAAGATTGAAATATCAGTGTATTCATTTTTTTTCCATATTTAGATCATACCTCGATAAAATGACGAAAATAAGGTTCGTCCGTGCGTCTGTTTGTCCGTGCGTGTGTTCGTCCGTGCGTCTGTTTGTCCGTGCGTCTTTACGTCCGTGTGTCTGTTGTCCATGCGTCTGTTCATCCGTGCCTCTGTTCATCCGTGCGTCTGTTCATCCGTGCGTTTGTTCGTCCGTGCGTCTGTTTGTCTGTGCGTCGGTTCGTCCGTGCTTCTGTTCGTCCGTGCGTCTGTTCGTCCGTGCGTGTGTTCGTCCGTGCGTCTGTTTGTCCGTGCGTCCGTTTGTCCATGCGACTGTTCGCCCGTGCGTCTGTTCGTCCGTGCGTCTGTTCGTCTGTGCGTCTGTTCGTCCATGCGTCTGTTCGTCCATGCGTCTGTTCGTCCGTACATCTGTTTGTCCGAACAGAACCAATTTCGAACATTTTTTTTGATCATAGCTCGAGAAATTAACGAACATAAGGGCGAAATGTTGGATAAAAATTGAAATTTTGGTGACTTTATCCATTTTCGCAACTTTTTTCAATCATACCTCTATAAAATGTGAAAATACAAGGAGGAAATAAATGAACAAAAATGAAATATCGGTGAATTCATTCGTTTTTTACCTTTTTTAGATCATAACTCGATAAAATGACGAAAATAAAGTTCGTCCTTGCGTCTATTCGTCCGTGAGTCTGTTCGTCCGTGCGTGTTTTTGTCCGTGAATCTGTTCGTCCTTGCGTCTGTTCGTCCATGCGTCTGTTTATCCATATGTCTGTTCGTCCTTGCGTCTGTTCGTCCGTGCGTCTGTTCGTCTGTGCGTCTGTTCGTCCGTTCGACTTTTCTTCCTTGCGTCTGTTCGTCCGTGCGTCTGTTCGCCTGTGCGTCTGTTCGTCCGTGCGTCTGTTCGTCGGTGCGTCTGTTTGTCCGTGCGTCTTTTTGTTTGTGCGTCTGTTCGTTCATGCGTCTGTTCGTCCATGCATCTGTTTGTCCGTGCGTCTGTTCGTCCGTGCGTCTGTTCGTCCGTTTGTCTGTTCGTCCATGCGTCTGTTTATCCATATGTCTGTTCGTCCTTGCGTCTGTTCGTCCGTGCGTCTGTTCGTCTGTGCGTCTGTTCGTCCGTTCGACTTTTCTTCCTTGCGTCTGTTCGTCCGTGCGTCTGTTCGCCTGTGCGTCTGTTCGTTCGTGCGTCTGTACGTCCGTGCGTCTGTTCGTCCGTGAGTCTGTTCGTCCGTGCGTCTGTTCGTCCATGCATATGTTCTTCCGTGCGTCTGTTCGTCCGTGCGTCTGTTCATCCGTATGCCTGTTCGTCCGTGCGTCTGTTCGTCCATGCGTCTGTTCATCCGTGCGTCTGTTCGTCTGTGCGTCTGTTCGTCAATGCGTCTGCTCCACCGTGCGTCTGTTCGACCGTGCGTCTGTTCGTCCGTGCGTCTGTTTGTCCGTGCGTCTGTTCGTCCGTGCGTCTGTTCGTCCACGCATCTGTTTGTCCGTGCGTCTGTTTGTACGTGCGTCTGTTCGTCCGTGCGTCTGTTCGTCCCTGCGTCTCTTCGTCCTTGCGTCTGTTCGTCCGTGCGTCAGTTCGTCCATGTGTCTGTTGAATCAATGCGTCTGTTCGTCCATGTGTTTTTTTGTCCGTGCATCAGTTCGTTCGTGCGTCTGTTCGTCCGAATGTCTGTTCGTCCGTTAGTCTGTCATCCGTTCGACTGTTCGTCCGTGCGTCTGTTCGTTCATGCGTCTGTTCGTCCGAGCGTCTGTTCATCCGTGCGTCTGTTTGTCCGTGCGTGTGTTCGTCCGTGCGTCTGTTTGTCCGTGCGTCTGTACGTCCGTGTGTCTGTTGTACATGCGTCTGTTCGTCCGTGCGTCTGTTCATCCGTGCGTCTGTTCATCCGTGCATCTGTTCGTCCGTGCGTCTGTTTGTCTGTGCGTCGGTTCGTCCGTGCGTCTGTTCGTCCGTGCGTCTGTCCGTTCGTGCGTGTGTTCGTCCGTGCGTCTGTTTGTCCGTGCGTCTTTTTGTCCATGCGTCTGTTTTTCCATGCGTCTGTTCGTCCGTGCGTCTGTTCATCCGTAGGTCAGTTCATCCGTGTGTCTGTTCGTCCGCGCGTCTGTTCGTCCGTGCGTCTGTTCGTCGGTGCGTCTGTTCGTCCGTGCGTCTGTTCATCCATGCGTCTGTTCATCCGTTCGTCTATTCGTCTGTGCGTGTTTTTGTCCATGCGTCTGTTCGTCAAACAGATGAAGATCTGTTTGTCCGAACAGAACCGTTTTCGAAATTTTTTTCGGTCATACCTTTAGAATATAATAAAAATAAGGGCAAAATATTGGATTAAATATAAATTTGGTGAAATTGTCCGATTAAAAAATTTCTTCCGATCATACCTCGCTAAAATTACGAAAATAGGGGCGATTAAGAGAAACAAGATTGAAATATCGGTGAATTATTTCGTTTCATAGCTTTTTACGATCAAACCTTAAAAAAATGACGAATATAAGGTTCGACCGGGCGTCAGATCGTCCAAGCGATTTTTCTTTCATGATTCAGTTCGTATGTGCGTCTGTTCGTCCATGCGTTTGTTCATCCGTACATCTGTATCTCAAAACTGAACCAATTTCGAACCTTATTTGATCATAGTTTGAGAAAATAACGAATATAATGGCGAAATAGTGGATAAAAATTGAAATTTCGGTGACAATATACATTTTCGAAACTTTTTTCAATCATACTTCCTTAAAATGACGAAAAGTAAGGGATAAATAGATGATCAAGATTGAAATATCGGTGTATTCATTTTTTTACCATATTTAGATCATACCTCGATAAAATGACGAAAATAAGGTTCGTCCGTGCGTCTGTTTGTCCGTGTGTGTGTTCGTCCGTGCGTCTGTTTGTCCGTGCGTCTGTACGTCCATGTGTCTGTTGTCCATGCGTCTGTTCGTCCGTGCGTCTGTTAATCCGTGCGTCTGTTCATCCGTGCGTCTGTTCGTCAGTACGTCTGCTTGTCTGTGCATCGGTTCGTCCGTGCGTCTGTTTGTCCGTGCGTCTGTTCGTCCGTGCGTGTGTTCGTCCGTGCGTCTGTTTGTCCGTGCGTCTGTTTGTCCATGCGACTGTTCGCCCGTGCATCTGTTCGTCCGTGCGTCTGTTCGTCTGTGCGTCTGTTCGTCCATGCGTCTGTTCGTCCGTACATCTGTTTGTCCGAACAGAACCAATTTCGAACATTTTTTTTGATCATAGATCGAGAAATTAACGAGCATAAGGGCGAAATGTTGGATAAAAATTGAAATTTTGGTGACATTATCCATTTTCGCAACTTTTTTCAATCATACCTCTATAAAATGTGAAAATACAAGGAGGAAATAAATGAACAAGAATGAAATATCGGTGAATTCATTCGTTTTTTACCTTTTTTAGATCATAACGCGATAAAATGACGAAAATAAAGTTCGTCCTTGCGTCTGTTCGTCCGTGAGTCTGTTCGTCCGTGCGTGTTTTTGTCCGTGCATCTGTTCGTCCTTGCGTCTGTTCGTCCGTGCGTCTGTTCGTCCGTGCGTCTGTTAGTCCGTGCGCCTGTTTATCCGTGCGTCTTCTTGATTGTGCGTCTGTTCGTTCATGCGTCTGTTCGTTCATGCATCTGTTTGTCCGTGCGTCTGTTCGTCCGTGCGTCTGTTCGTCCGTTTTTCTGTTCGTCCATGCGTCTGTTTATCCATATGTCTGTTCGTCCTTGCGTCTGTTTGTCCGTGCGTCTGTTTGTCCGTGCGTCTGTTCGTTCGTGTGGTAGTTCGTTCGAGCGTCAGTTCATCCGTGCGTCTGTTCGTCCGTGCATCTGTTCGTCCGTGCGTCTGTTCGTCCGTGCATCTGTTCGTCCATGTTTCTGTTCGTCCGTGCGTCTATTCGTCCGTGCGTCTGTTCGTCCGTGCGTCTGTTTGTCCGTGCGACTGTTTGTCCGTGCGTCTGTTTGTCCGTCCGTTTGTTCGTCTGTGCGTCTGTTTGTTCATGCGTCTGTTGGTCCGTACATCTGTATGTCGAACACAAACTTTTTTTCGATCATACCTCGCTAAAATTACGAAAATAATGGCTAAAAAGGGGAACACGATTGAAATATCGGTGAATTAATTCGTTTTTTATTATTATTCCGTCATTCCTTAATAAAATGACGAAAATTAGGTTCGTCCGTAAGTCTGATCGTGCGAGCGATTGTTCCTTCATGCTTCAGTTCGTCCGTGCGTCTGTTCGTAAGTGTGTCTGTTCGTCAATGCGTCCGTTCGTCCATGATAATTTTTTCCGTGCGTCTGTTCTTCCGTGCGTCTGTTCGTCCGTGCGTCTATTCATCCGAGCGACTGTTCAACCGTGCGCCTATTCGACCCTGCATCCGTTCTTCCGTGCGTCCGTTCGTATGTGCGTATGTACGTCCGTGCTATTTTCGTCCATGCGTCTGATCGTACGAGTGATTGTTCTTCCGTGCGGCTTTTCGACCGTGCGTCTTTTCGTCCGTGCATCATTTCGTCCTTGCGTCTGTTCGTCCGTGGGTCTGATCGTCCGTGCCAATATTCGTCCGTGCGTCTGTTCGTCCGTGCGTCTGTTCATCCATGCGTCTGTTCATCCGTTTTTCCTGTTCGTCTGTGCGTGTTTTTGTCCAAGCGTCTGTTCGTCTGCTCATCTGTTTGCCCGAAAAGAACCGTTTTCGAAATTGTTTTCGATCATACCTTTAGAAAATAATGAAAATAAGGGCAAAATATTGGATAAAATATAAATTTGGTGAAATTGTCCGTTTTCGAAATTTTTTTTCGATCATACCTCGCTGAAATTACGAAAATAGGGTCAATAAAGAGAAACATGATTGAAATATCGGTGAATTATTTCGTTTCTTAGCTTTTTCTATCATACCTTAATAAAATGACGAAAATAAGGTTCGACCGGGCGACTGATCGTCCGAGCGATTGTTCCTTCATGCTTCAGTTTGTCCGTGCGTCTGTTCGTCCGTGCGACTACTCGTCTGTGCGTCTATTCGTCCATGCGTCTGTTCATCCGTACAACTATTTCTCCACACAGAACTAATTTCGAACATTTTTTTGATCATAGCTTGAGAAAATAACGAACATAAGGGCGAAATAGTAGATAAAAAATTGAAATTTCAGTGACAATATACATTTTCGAAACCTTTTTCTATCATACCTCCCTAAAATGACGAAAAGTTAGGGGAAAATAGATGAACTAGATTGAAATATCGGTGAATTCATTCGTTTTTTACCATATTTAGATCATACCTCAAAAAAAGGACGAAAATAAGGTTCGTCCGTGCGTCTGTTCGTCCGTGAGTTTGTTCGTCCGTGCATCTGTTTGTCCGTGCGTCTGTACCCCCGTGCATCTGTTCGTTCATGCGTATTTCGTCCGAGCGACTGTTCATCCGTGCGTCTGTTCGTCCGTGCGTGTGTTCGTCAGTGCGTATGTTCGTCCGTGCGTTTTTTCGTCCGTGCGTCTGTTCGTCCGTACATCTGTTTCTCCAAACAGAACCAATTTCGAACCTTATTTGATCAAAGCTTGAGAAAATAACGAATATAAAGACGAAATAGTGGATAAAAATTGAAATTTCGGTGACAATATACATTTTCGAAACTTTTTTCAATCATACCACTCTAAAATGACGAAAAGTAAGGGATAAATAGATGAACAAGATTGAAATATCGTTGAATTCATTGGTTTTTTACCTTTTTTAGATCATACCTCGATAGCCTGACGAAAATAAAGTTCGTCCGTGCGTCTGTTCGTCCATGCGTTTCTTCGTCCGTGCATCTGTTCGTTCGGGCGTCTGTTCGTCCGAGCGTCTGTTCAACCGTGCGTCTGTTCTTCCGTGCGTCTGTTCGTCCGTGCGTCTGTTCTTCCGTATGTCTGTTCGTCCGTGCGTCTGTTCGTCCATGCATCTGTTCATCCGTGCATCTGTTCGTCTGTGCGTCTGTTCGTCCATGCATCTGTTCATCCGTGCGTCTGTTCGACCGTGCGTCTGTTCGTCCGTGCGTCTGTTTGTCCGTGCGTCTGTTCGTCCGTGCGTCTGTTCGTCCGCGCATCTGTTTGTCCGTGCGTCTGTTTGTCCGTGCGTCTGTTCTTCCTTGCGTCTGTTCGTCCATGCGTCTGTTCGGCCATGCGTCTGTTCATCCGTGCGTCTGTTCGACCGTACGACTGTTCGTCCGTGCGGCTGTTCGTCCGTGCGTCTGTTCGTCCGTTCGTCTGTTTGTCCGTGCGTCTGTTCGTCCGCGCATCTGTTTTTACTTGCGTCTGTTTATCTGTGCGTCTGTTCGTCCGTGCGTCTGTTCGTCCATGCGTCTGTTCATCCGTGCGTCTATTCGTCCGTGCGTCTGTTCATCCATGCGTCTGTTCATCCGTTCGTCTGTTCGTCTGTGCGTGTTTTTGTCCATGCGTCTGTTCGTCAAACAAATGAAGATCTGTTTGTCCGAACAGAACCGTTTTCGACATTTTTTTCGGTCATACCTTTAGAAAATAATAAAAATAAGGGCAAAATATTGGATTTAATATAAACTTGGTGAACTTGTCCGATTTAGAAATTTTTTTTCCGATCATACCTCGCTAAAATTACGAAAATAGGGGCGATTATGAGAAACAAGATTGAAATATCGGTGAATTATTTCGTTTCTTAGCTTTTTTCGATCATACCTTAATAAAATGACGAATATAAGGTTCGACCGGGCGTCAGATCGTCAAAGCGATTTTTCTTTCATGATTCAGTTCGTATGTGCGTCTGTTCGTCCATGCGTTTGTTCATCCGTACATCTGTTTCTCCAAACAGAACCAATATCGAACCTTATTTGATCATAGTTTGAGAAAATAACGAATATAATGGCGAAATAGTGGATAAAAATTGAAATTTCGGTGACAATAAACATTTTCCAAACTTTTTTCAATCATACATCTCTAAAATAACGAAAAGTAAGGGATGAATAGATGATCAAGATTGAAATATCGGTGTATTCATTTTTTATACTATA
Source organism: Sympetrum striolatum (assembly GCA_947579665.1). Classification (NCBI taxonomy): domain Eukaryota; kingdom Metazoa; phylum Arthropoda; class Insecta; order Odonata; family Libellulidae; genus Sympetrum; species Sympetrum striolatum. The sequence goes on along the minus strand of CANPUZ010000001.1, from coordinate 2,392,561 downwards.
TTTAGATAATACCTCGATAAAATGACGAAAATTAGGTTCGTCCGTGCGTCTGTTAGTCCGTGCGTCTGTTCGTCCGTGCATCTGTTCGTTCTTGTGACAGTTCGTCCTTGCGTCTGTTCTTACGTGCGTCTGTTCGTCCGTGCGTCTGTTCTTCCGTGCGTCTGTTCATCCGTGCGTCTGTTTGTCCGTGCGTCTGTTTGTCTGTGCGTCTGTTCGTCCATGCGTCTGTTCGTCCGTGCATCTGTTTGTCCGTGCGTCTGTTCGTCCTTGCGTCTGTTCGTCCGTGCGTCTGTTTGTCCATGCGTCTGTTCATCCGTATGTCTATTCGTCCGTGCGTCTGTTCGTCCGTGCGTCTGTTCGCCTGTGCGTCTGTTCGTCCGTGCGTCTGTTCGTCCGCGCATCTGTTTGTCCGTGCGTCTGTTTGTCCGTGCGTCTGTTCTTCCTTGCGTCTGTTCGTCCATGCGTCTGTTCGGCCATGCGTCTGTTCATCCGTGCGTCTGTTCGACCGTACGACTGTTCGTCCGTGCGGCTGTTCGTCCGTGCGTCTGTTCGTCCGTTCGTCTGTTTGTCCGTGCGTCTGTTCGTCCGCGCATCTGTTTGTACTTGCGTCTGTTTATCTGTGCGTCTGTTCGTCCTTGCGTCTGTTCGTCCGTGCGTCTGTTCGTCCATACGTCTGTTCATCCGTGCGTCTATTCGTCCGTGCGTCTGTTCATCCATGCGTCTGTTCATCCGTTCGTCTGTTCGTCTGTGCGTGTTTTTGTCCATGCGTCTGTTCGTCAAACAAATGAAGATCTGTTTGTCCGAACAGGTTCGTTTTCGAAATTTTTTTCGGTCATACCTTTAAAAAATAATAAAAATAAGGGTAAAATATTGGATTTAATATAAACTTGGTGAAATTGTCCGATTTAGAAATTTTTTTCCGATCATACCTCGCTAAAATTACGAAAATAGGGGCGATTATGAGAAACAAGATTGAAATATCGGTGAATTATTTCGTTTCTTAGCTTTTTTCGATCATACCTTAATAAAATGACGAATATAAGGTTCGACCGGGCGTCAGATCGTCAAAGCGATTTTTCTTTCATGATTCAGTTCGTCCGTGCGTCTGTACGTCCGTGCGTCTGTTCGTCCGTGCGTCTGTTCGTCCGTGCGTCTGTTCGTCCATGCGTATGTTCATCCGTGCGTCTGTTCTTCCGTGCGTCTGTTCATCCGTATGTCTTTTCGTCCGTGCGTCTGTTCGTCCGTGCGTCTGTTCGTCCGTGCGTCTGTTCATCCATGCGTCTGTTCATCCGTTCGTCTGTTCGTCTGTAAGTGTTTTTGTCAATGCGTCTGTTCGTCAAACAGATGAAGATCTGTTTGTCCGAACAGAACCGTTTTCGAAATTTTTTTCGGTCATACCTTTCGAAAATAATAAAAATAAGGGCAAAATATTGGATTAAATATAAATTTGGTGAAATTGTCCGAATTAGAAATTTTTTTCAAATCATACCTCGCTAAAATTACGAAAATAGGGGCGATTAAGAGAAACAAGATTGAAATATCGGTGAATTATTTCGTTTCATAGCTTTTTACGATCAAACCTTAAAAAAATGACGAATATAAGGTTCGACCGGGCGTCAGATCGTCCAAGCGATTTTTCTTTCATGATTCAGTTCGTATGTGCGTCAGTTCGTCCATGCGTTTGTTCATCCGTACATCTGTTTCTCCAAACAGAACCAATTTCGAACCTTATTTGATCATAGTTTGAGAAAATAACGAATATAATGGCGAAATAGTGGATAAAAATTTAAATTTCGGTGACAATAAACATTTTCCAAACTTTTTTCAATCATACATCTCTAAAATAACGAAAAGTAAGGGATAAATAGATGATCAAGATTGAAATATCGGTGTATTCATTTTTTTTACCATATTTAGATAATACCTCGATAAAATGACGAAAATTAGGTTCGTCCGTGCGTCTGTTAGTCCGTGCGTCTGTTCGTCCGTGCATCTGTTCGTTCTTGTGACAGTTCGTCCTTGCGTCTGTTCTTACGTTCGTCTGTTCGTCCGTGCGTCTGTTCTTCCGTGCGTCTGTTCATCCGTGCGTCTGTTTGTCCGTGCGTCTGTTTGTCTGTGCGTCTGTTCGTCCATGCGTCTGTTCGTCCGTGCATCTGTTTGTCCGTGCGTCTGTTCGTCCGTGCGTCTGTTCGTCCGTGCGTCTGTTTGTCCATGCGTCTGTTCATCCGTATGTCTATTCGTCCGTGCGTCTGTTCGTCCGTGCGTCTGTTCGCCTGTGCGTCTGTTCGTCCGTGCGTCTTTTCTTCCGTGCGTCTGTTCGTCCGTGCGTCTGTTCGCCTGTGTTTCTGTTCGTCCGTGCGTCTGTACGTCCGTGCATCTGTTCGTCCGTGATTCTGTTCGTCCGTGCGTTTGTTCGTCCATGCGTATGTTCATCCGTGCGTCTGTTTTTCCTTGCGTCTGTTCATCCGTATGTCTGTTCGTCCGTGCGTCTGTTCGTCAGTGCGTCTGTTCGTCTGTGCGTCTGTCCGTCCGTGCGTCTGTTCGTCTGTGCGTCTGTTCATCCGTGTGACTGTTCGCACGTGCGTCTGTTCGTCCGTGCGTCTGTTCGTCCGTACATCTGTTTGTCCGAACAGAACCAATTTCGAACATTTTTTTTATCATAGCTCGAGAAATTAACGAGCAAAAGGGCGAAATGTTGGATAAAAATTGAAATTTTGGTGACATTATCCATTTTCGCAACTTTTTTCAATCATACCTCTCTAAAATGTTTAAATACAAGGCGGAAATAAATGAACAAGAATGAAATATCGGTGAGTTCATTCGTTTTTTACCTTTTTTAGATCATAACTCGATAAAATGACGAAAATAAAGTTCGTCCTTGCGTCTGTTCGTCCGTGCGTTTGTTCATCCATGCGTCTGTTCGTCCGTGAGTCTGTTCATCCGTGCGTATTTTTGTCCGTGCATCTGTTCGTCCGTGCGTCTGTTCGTCCGTGCGTCTGTTCGTCCGTGCGTCTGTTCGTCCGTGCGTCTGTTCGTTCGTGCGTCTGTTCGTCCGTTAGTCTGTTCGTCCATGCGTCTGTTCATCCGTATGTCTGTTCGTCCTTGCGTCTGTTCGTCCATGCGTCTGTTCGTCTGTGCGTCTGTTCGTCCGTGCGACTTTTCTTCCGTACGTCTGTTCGTCCGTGCGTCTGTTCGTCCGTGCGTCTGTTCATCCGTGCGTCTGTTCGTCCGTGCGTCTATTCGTCCGTTTGTCTGTTCGTCCATTCGTCTGTTCATCCGTATGTCTGTTCGTTTTTGTGTCTGTTCGTCTGTGCGTCAGTTCATCCGTGCGTCTGTTCGTCCGTGAGTCTGTTCATCCGTGCGTGTTTTTGTCCGTGCGTCTGTTAGTCCGTTCGTCTGTTCGTCCGTGCGTCTGTTCGTTCATGCGTCTATTCGTCCGTGCATCTGTTTGTCCGTGCGTCTGTTCGTCCGTGCGTCTGTTCGTCCGTTTGTCTGTTCGTCCATACGTCTGTTCATCCGTATGTCTGTTCGTCCATACGTCTGTTCATCCGTATGTCTGTTCGTCCTTGCGTCTGTTCGTCCGTGCGTCTGTTCACCTGTGCGTCTATTCGTCTGTGCGTCTGTACTTCCGTGCGTCTGTTCGTCCGTGAGTCTGTTCGTCCGTGCGTCTGTTCGTCCATGCATCTGTTCATCCGTGCGTCTGTTCGTCTGTGCGTCTGTTCGTCCATGCGTCTGTTCATCCGTGCGCCTTTTCGACCGTGCGTCTGTTCTTCCGTGCGACTGTTCGTCCGTGCGTCTGTTCTTCCGTATGACTGTTCGTCCGTGCGTCTGTTCGTTCATGCGTATGTTCATCCGTGCGTCTGTTCTTCCGTGCGTGTGTTCATCCGTATGTCTGTTCGTCCATGCGTCTGTTCGTAAGTGCGTCTGTTCGTCTGTGCGTCTGTTCGTCCGTGCAACATTTCTTCCGTGCGTCTGTTCGTCCGTGCATCTGTACGTCCATGCATCTGTTCATCCGTGCGTCTGTTCGTCTGTGCGTCTGTTCGTCCATGCGTCTGTTCATCCGTGCGTCTGTTCGACCGTGCGTCTGTTCGTCCGTGCGTCTGTTTGTCCGTGCGTCTGTTCGTCCGTGCGTCTGTTCGTCTGCGCATCTGTTTGTCCGTGCGTCTGTTTGTCCGTGCGTCTGTTCGTCCTTGCGTCTGTTCGTCCATGCGTCTGTTCGTCCATGCGTCTGTTCATCAGTGCGTCTGTTCGACAGTGCGACTGTTCGTCCGTGCGGCTGTTCGTCCGTACGTCTGTTCGTCCGTGCGTCTGTTTGTCCGTGCGTCTGTTCGTCCGCGCATCTGTTTGTCCTTGCGTCTGTTTATCCGTGCGTCTGTTCGTCCTTGCGTCTGTTCGTCCGTGCGTCTGTTCGTCCATACGTCTGTTCATTCGTGCGTCTATTCGTCCGTGCGTCTGTTCGTCCATGAGTTTGTTCATCCGTGCGTCTGTTCGACCGTGCGTCTGTTCGTCCGTGCGTCTGTTTGTCCGTGCGTCTGTTCGTCCGTGCGTCTGTTCGTCTGCGCATCTGTTTGTCCGTGCGTCTGTTTGTCCGTGCGTCTGTTCGTCCTTGCGTCTGTTCGTCCATGCGTCTGTTCGTCCATGCGTCTGTTCATCAGTGCGTCTGTTCGACAGTGCGACTGTTCGTCCGTGCGGCTGTTCGTCCGTACGTCTGTTCGTCCGTGCGTCTGTTTGTCCGTGCGTCTGTTCGTCCGCGCATCTGTTTGTCCTTGCGTCTGTTTATCCGTGCGTCTGTTCGTCCTTGCGTCTGTTCGTCCGTGCGTCTGTTCGTCCATACGTCTGTTCATTCGTGCGTCTATTCATCCGTGCGTCTGTTCGTCTGTGCGTCTGTTCGTCCATGCGTCTGTTCATCCGTGCGTCTGTTCGACCGTGCGTCTGTTCGTCCGTGCGTCTGTTTGTCCGTGCGTCTGTTCGTCCGTGCGTCTGTTCGTCTGCGCATCTGTTTGTCCGTGCGTCTGTTTGTCCGTGCGTCTGTTCGTCCTTGCGTCTGTTCGTCCATGCGTCTGTTCGTCCATGCGTCTGTTCATCAGTGCGTCTGTTCGACAGTGCGACTGTTCGTCCGTGCGGCTGTTCGTCCGTACGTCTGTTCGTCCGTGCGTCTGTTTGTCCGTGCGTCTGTTCGTCCGCGCATCTGTTTGTCCTTGCGTCTGTTTATCCGTGCGTCTGTTCGTCCTTGCGTCTGTTCGTCCGTGTGTCTGTTCGTCCGTGCGCCTGTTCCCTTGTGAGTCTGTTTTTCCGTGCGTCTGTACGTCTGTGCGTCTGTTCGTCCGTGCGTCTGTTCGTCCGTGCGTCTGTTCGTCCGTGCGTCTGCTTTTCCATGCGTTTGTTTGTCCGTGCGTCTGTTCATCCAAACGTCTAATTGTCCGTGCGTCTGTTCGTCCGTGCGTCTGTTCGTCCGTGCGTCTCTTCGTCCATGCGTCGGTTCGTCCGTGCGTCTGTTCGTCCATGTGTCTGTTTGTCAATGCGTCTGTTCGTCCATGTGTTTTTTTGTCCCTTCATCTGTTCATCCGTGCGTCTGTTCCTCCGTGCGTCTGCTTGTCCGTGCGTCTGTTCGTCCGTGCGTTTGTTCGTCCGTGCGTCTGTTCATCCGTATGTCTGTTCGTCCGTGCGTCTATTCGTCCGTGCGTCTGCTTTTCAGTGCGTCTGTTCGTCTGTGCGTCTGTTCGTCCGTGCGTCTGTTCGTCCATGCGTCTGTTCGTCCGTGCGTGTGTTTTTCCGTGCGTCTGTTTATCCGTGCGTCTGTTCATCCGAACGTCTGTTCGTCCGTGCGTCTGTTCGTCCGTGCGTCTGCTCGTCCATGCGTCTATTCGTCCGTGCGTCTGTTCGTCCGTGCGTCTGTTTGTCCGTGCGTCTGTTTGTCCGTCCGTCTGTTCGTCTATGCGTCTTTTTGTTCATGCGTTTGTTGGTCCGTACATCTGTTTGTCCGAACACAATCGTTTTCGAAATTTTTTTGATCATACCTTTAGGAAATAATTATAATAAGGGCTAAATATTGAATATAAATACAAATTTGGTGAAATTGTCCGTTTTTGAAACTTTTTTTCGATCATACCTCGCTAAAATTACGAAAATAATAGCAAAAAAGGGGAGCAAGATTGAAATATCGATGACTTAATTCGTTTTTTAGTTTTTTTCGGTCATACCTCAATAAAATGACGAAAATTAGGTTCGTCCGTAAGTCTGATCGTGCGAGCGATTGTTCCTTCATGCTTCAGTTCGTCCGTGCGTCTGTTCGTAAGTGTGTCTGTTCGTCAATGCGTCCGTTCGTCCATGATAATTTTTTCCGTGCGTCTGTTCTTCCGTGCGTCTGTTCGTCCGTGCGTCTATTCATCCGAGCTACTGTTCAACCGTGCGCCTGTTCGACCCTGCTTCCGTTCTTCCGTGCGTCCGTTCGTATGTGCGTATGTACGTCCGTGCTATTTTCGTCCATGCGTCTGATCATACGAGTGATTGTTCTTCCGTGCGTCTTTTCGACCGTGCGTCTTTTCGTCCGTGCATCATTTCGTCCTTGCGTCTGTTCGTCCATGGGTCTGATCGTTCGTGCCAATATTCGTCCGTGCGTCTGTTCGTCCGTGCGTCTGTTCATCCATGCGTCTGTTCATCCGTTTTTCTGTTCGTCTGTGCGTGTTTTTGTCCAAGCGTCTGTTCGTCTGTTCATCTGTTTGCCCGAACAGAACCGTTTTCGAAATTGTTTTCGATCATACCTTTAGAAAATAATGAAAATAAGGACAAAATATTGGATAAAATATAAATTTGGTGAAATTGTCCGTTTTCGAAATTTTTTTTCGATCATACCTCGCTAAAATTACGAAAATAGGGTCGATAAAGAGAAACATGATTGAAATATCGGTGAATTATTTCGTTTCTTAGCTTTTTTCGATCATACCTTAATAAAATGACGAAAATAAGGTTCGACCGGGCGACTGATCGTCCGAGCGATTGTTCCTTCATGCTTCAGTTCGTCCGTGCGTCTGTTCGTCCGTGCAACTACTCGTCTGTGCGTCTATTCGTCCATGCTTCTGTTCATCCGTACATCTATTTCTCCACACAGAACTAATTTCGAACATTTTTTTGATCATAGCTTGAGAAAATAACGAACATAAGGGTGAAATAGTAGATAAAAATTGAAATTTCAGTGACAATATACATTTTCGAAACCTTTTTCTATCATACCACCCTAAAATGACGAAAAGTTAGGGGAAAATAGATGAACTAGATTGAAATATCGGTGAATTCATTCGTTTTTTACCATATTTAGATCATACCTCAATAAAAGTACGAAAATAAGGTTCGTCCGTGCGTCTGTTCGTCCGAATGTCTGTTCGTCCGTGCGTCTGTTCGTCCGTGCGTCTGTTCGTCCGTGCGTCTGTTCGTCCGTGCGTCTGTTCATCCATGCGTCTGTTCATCCGTTCGTCTGTTCGTCTGTGCGTGTTTTTGTCCATGCATCTGTTCGTCAAACAGATGAAGATCTGTTTGTCCGAACAGAACCGTTTTTGAAATTTTTTTCGGTCATACCTTTAGAATATAATAAAAATAAGGGCAAAATATTGGATTAAATATAAATTGGTGAAATTGTCCGATTTAGAAATTTTTTTCCGATCATACCTCGCTAAAATTACGAAAATAGGGGCGATTAAGAGAAACAAGATTGAAATATCGGTGAATTATTTCGTTTCATAGCTTTTAACGATCAAACCTTAAAAAAATGACGAATATAAGGTTCGACCGGGCGTCAGATCGTCCAAGCGATTTTTCTTTCATGATTCAGTTCGTATGTGCGTCTGTTCGTCCATGCGTTTGTTCATCCGTATATCTGTATCTCAAAACAGAACCAATTTCGAACCTTATTTGATCATAGTTTGAGAAAATAACGAATATAATGGCGAAATAGTGGATAAAAATTGAAATTTCGGTGACAATGTACATTTTCGAAACTTTTTTCAATCATACATCTCTAAAATGACGAAAAGTAAGGGATAAATAGATGATCAAGATTGAAATATCAGTGTATTCATTTTTTTTCCATATTTAGATCATACCTCGATAAAATGACGAAAATAAGGTTCGTCCGTGCGTCTGTTTGTCCGTGCGTGTGTTCGTCCGTGCGTCTGTTTGTCCGTGCGTCTTTACGTCCGTGTGTCTGTTGTCCATGCGTCTGTTCATCCGTGCCTCTGTTCATCCGTGCGTCTGTTCATCCGTGCGTTTGTTCGTCCGTGCGTCTGTTTGTCTGTGCGTCGGTTCGTCCGTGCTTCTGTTCGTCCGTGCGTCTGTTCGTCCGTGCGTGTGTTCGTCCGTGCGTCTGTTTGTCCGTGCGTCCGTTTGTCCATGCGACTGTTCGCCCGTGCGTCTGTTCGTCCGTGCGTCTGTTCGTCTGTGCGTCTGTTCGTCCATGCGTCTGTTCGTCCATGCGTCTGTTCGTCCGTACATCTGTTTGTCCGAACAGAACCAATTTCGAACATTTTTTTTGATCATAGCTCGAGAAATTAACGAACATAAGGGCGAAATGTTGGATAAAAATTGAAATTTTGGTGACTTTATCCATTTTCGCAACTTTTTTCAATCATACCTCTATAAAATGTGAAAATACAAGGAGGAAATAAATGAACAAAAATGAAATATCGGTGAATTCATTCGTTTTTTACCTTTTTTAGATCATAACTCGATAAAATGACGAAAATAAAGTTCGTCCTTGCGTCTATTCGTCCGTGAGTCTGTTCGTCCGTGCGTGTTTTTGTCCGTGAATCTGTTCGTCCTTGCGTCTGTTCGTCCGTGCGTCTGTTCGTCCGTGCGTCTGTTCGTCGGTGCGTCTGTTTGTCCGTGCGTCTTTTTGTTTGTGCGTCTGTTCGTTCATGCGTCTGTTCGTCCATGCATCTGTTTGTCCGTGCGTCTGTTCGTCCGTGCGTCTGTTCGTCCGTTTGTCTGTTCGTCCATGCGTCTGTTTATCCATATGTCTGTTCGTCCTTGCGTCTGTTCGTCCGTGCGTCTGTTCGTCTGTGCGTCTGTTCGTCCGTTCGACTTTTCTTCCTTGCGTCTGTTCGTCCGTGCGTCTGTTCGCCTGTGCGTCTGTTCGTTCGTGCGTCTGTACGTCCGTGCGTCTGTTCGTCCGTGAGTCTGTTCGTCCGTGCGTCTGTTCGTCCATGCATATGTTCTTCCGTGCGTCTGTTCGTCCGTGCGTCTGTTCATCCGTATGCCTGTTCGTCCGTGCGTCTGTTCGTCCATGCGTCTGTTCATCCGTGCGTCTGTTCGTCTGTGCGTCTGTTCGTCAATGCGTCTGCTCCACCGTGCGTCTGTTCGACCGTGCGTCTGTTCGTCCGTGCGTCTGTTTGTCCGTGCGTCTGTTCGTCCGTGCGTCTGTTCGTCCACGCATCTGTTTGTCCGTGCGTCTGTTTGTACGTGCGTCTGTTCGTCCGTGCGTCTGTTCGTCCCTGCGTCTCTTCGTCCTTGCGTCTGTTCGTCCGTGCGTCAGTTCGTCCATGTGTCTGTTGAATCAATGCGTCTGTTCGTCCATGTGTTTTTTTGTCCGTGCATCAGTTCGTTCGTGCGTCTGTTCGTCCGAATGTCTGTTCGTCCGTTAGTCTGTCATCCGTTCGACTGTTCGTCCGTGCGTCTGTTCGTTCATGCGTCTGTTCGTCCGAGCGTCTGTTCATCCGTGCGTCTGTTTGTCCGTGCGTGTGTTCGTCCGTGCGTCTGTTTGTCCGTGCGTCTGTACGTCCGTGTGTCTGTTGTACATGCGTCTGTTCGTCCGTGCGTCTGTTCATCCGTGCGTCTGTTCATCCGTGCATCTGTTCGTCCGTGCGTCTGTTTGTCTGTGCGTCGGTTCGTCCGTGCGTCTGTTCGTCCGTGCGTCTGTCCGTTCGTGCGTGTGTTCGTCCGTGCGTCTGTTTGTCCGTGCGTCTTTTTGTCCATGCGTCTGTTTTTCCATGCGTCTGTTCGTCCGTGCGTCTGTTCATCCGTAGGTCAGTTCATCCGTGTGTCTGTTCGTCCGCGCGTCTGTTCGTCCGTGCGTCTGTTCGTCGGTGCGTCTGTTCGTCCGTGCGTCTGTTCATCCATGCGTCTGTTCATCCGTTCGTCTGTTCGTCTGTGCGTGTTTTTGTCCATGCGTCTGTTCGTCAAACAGATGAAGATCTGTTTGTCCGAACAGAACCGTTTTCGAAATTTTTTTCGGTCATACCTTTAGAATATAATAAAAATAAGGGCAAAATATTGGATTAAATATAAATTTGGTGAAATTGTCCGATTAAAAAATTTCTTCCGATCATACCTCGCTAAAATTACGAAAATAGGGGCGATTAAGAGAAACAAGATTGAAATATCGGTGAATTATTTCGTTTCATAGCTTTTTACGATCAAACCTTAAAAAAATGACGAATATAAGGTTCGACCGGGCGTCAGATCGTCCAAGCGATTTTTCTTTCATGATTCAGTTCGTATGTGCGTCTGTTCGTCCATGCGTTTGTTCATCCGTACATCTGTATCTCAAAACTGAACCAATTTCGAACCTTATTTGATCATAGTTTGAGAAAATAACGAATATAATGGCGAAATAGTGGATAAAAATTGAAATTTCGGTGACAATATACATTTTCGAAACTTTTTTCAATCATACTTCCTTAAAATGACGAAAAGTAAGGGATAAATAGATGATCAAGATTGAAATATCGGTGTATTCATTTTTTTACCATATTTAGATCATACCTCGATAAAATGACGAAAATAAGGTTCGTCCGTGCGTCTGTTTGTCCGTGTGTGTGTTCGTCCGTGCGTCTGTTTGTCCGTGCGTCTGTACGTCCATGTGTCTGTTGTCCATGCGTCTGTTCGTCCGTGCGTCTGTTAATCCGTGCGTCTGTTCATCCGTGCGTCTGTTCGTCAGTACGTCTGCTTGTCTGTGCATCGGTTCGTCCGTGCGTCTGTTTGTCCGTGCGTCTGTTCGTCCGTGCGTGTGTTCGTCCGTGCGTCTGTTTGTCCGTGCGTCTGTTTGTCCATGCGACTGTTCGCCCGTGCATCTGTTCGTCCGTGCTTCTGTTCGTCTGTGCGTCTGTTCGTCCATGCGTCTGTTCGTCCGTACATCTGTTTGTCCGAACAGAACCAATTTCGAACATTTTTTTTGATCATAGATCGAGAAATTAACGAGCATAAGGGCGAAATGTTGGATAAAAATTGAAATTTTGGTGACATTATCCATTTTCGCAACTTTTTTCAATCATACCTCTATAAAATGTGAAAATACAAGGAGGAAATAAATGAACAAGAATGAAATATCGGTGAATTCATTCGTTTTTTACCTTTTTTAGATCATAACGCGATAAAATGACGAAAATAAAGTTCGTCCTTGCGTCTGTTCGTCCGTGAGTCTGTTCGTCCGTGCGTGTTTTTGTCCGTGCATCTGTTCGTCCTTGCGTCTGTTCGTCCGTGCGTCTGTTCGTCCGTGCGTCTGTTAGTCCGTGCGCCTGTTTATCCGTGCGTCTTCTTGTTTGTGCGTCTGTTCGTTCATGCGTCTGTTCGTTCATGCATCTGTTTGTCCGTGCGTCTGTTCGTCCGTGCGTCTGTTCGTCCGTTTTTCTGTTCGTCCATGCGTCTGTTTATCCATATGTCTGTTCGTCCTTGCGTCTGTTTGTCCGTGCGTCTGTTTGTCCGTGCGTCTGTTCGTTCGTGTGGTAGTTCGTTCGAGCGTCAGTTCATCCGTGCGTCTGTTCGTCCGTGCATCTGTTCGTCCGTGCGTCTGTTCGTCCGTGCATCTGTTCGTCCATGTTTCTGTTCGTCCGTGCGTCTATTCGTCCGTGCGTCTGTTCGTCCGTGCGTCTGTTTGTCCGTGCGACTGTTTGTCCGTGCGTCTGTTTGTCCGTCCGTTTGTTCGTCTGTGCGTCTGTTTGTTCATGCGTCTGTTGGTCCGTACATCTGTATGTCGAACACAAACTTTTTTTCGATCATACCTCGCTAAAATTACGAAAATAATGGCTAAAAAGGGGAACACGATTGAAATATCGGTGAATTAATTCGTTTTTTATTATTATTCCGTCATTCCTTAATAAAATGACGAAAATTAGGTTCGTCCGTAAGTCTGATCGTGCGAGCGATTGTTCCTTCATGCTTCAGTTCGTCCGTGCGTCTGTTCGTAAGTGTGTCTGTTCGTCAATGCGTCCGTTCGTCCATGATAATTTTTTCCGTGCGTCTGTTCTTCCGTGCGTCTGTTCGTCCGTGCGTCTATTCATCCGAGCGACTGTTCAACCGTGCGCCTATTCGACCCTGCATCCGTTCTTCCGTGCGTCCGTTCGTATGTGCGTATGTACGTCCGTGCTATTTTCGTCCATGCGTCTGATCGTACGAGTGATTGTTCTTCCGTGCGGCTTTTCGACCGTGCGTCTTTTCGTCCGTGCATCATTTCGTCCTTGCGTCTGTTCGTCCGTGGGTCTGATCGTCCGTGCCAATATTCGTCCGTGCGTCTGTTCGTCCGTGCGTCTGTTCATCCATGCGTCTGTTCATCCGTTCGTTTGTTCGACTGTGCGTGTTTTTGTCCAAGCGTCTGTTCGTCTGTTCATCTGTTTGCCCGAACAGAACCGTTTTCGAAATTGTTTTCGATCATACCTTTAGAAAATAATGAAAATAAGGGCAAAATATTGGATAAAATATAAATTTGGTGAAATTGTCCGTTTTCGAAATTTTTTTTCGATCATACCTCGCTGAAATTACGAAAATAGGGTCGATAAAGAGAAACATGATTGAAATATCGGTGAATTATTTCGTTTCTTAGCTTTTTTCGATCATACCTCAATAAAATGACGAAAATAAGGTTCGACCGGGCGACTGATCGTCCGAGCGATTGTTCCTTCATGCTTCAGTTCGTCCGTGCGTCTGTTCGTTCGTGCGACTACTCGTCTGTGCGTCTATTCGTCCATGCGTCTGTTCATCCGTACATCTTTTTCTCCACACAGAACTAATTTCGAACATTTTTTTGATCATAGTTTGAGAAAATAACAAACATAAGGGCGAAATAGTAGATAAAAATTGAAATTTCAGTGACAATATACATTTTCGAAACCTTTTTCTATCATACCTCCCTAAAATGACGAAAAGTTAGAGGAAAATAGATGAACTAGATTGAAATATCGGTGAATTCATTCGTTTTTTACCATATTTAGATCATACTTCAATAAAAGGACGAAAATAAGGTTCGTCCGTGCGTCTGTTCGTCCGTGAGTTTGTTCGTCCGTGCATCTGTTTGTCCGTGCGTCTGTACGCCCGTGCATCTGTTCGTTCATGCGTATGTTCGTCCGAGCGTCTGTTCATCCGTGCGTCTGTTCGTCCGTGCGTGTGTTCGTCGGTGCGTCTGTTTGTCCGTGCGTCTGTACGTCCGTGCGTCTGTTTGTCCATGCGTCTGTTCGTCCGTGCGTCTGTTCGTCCGGGCGTCTGTTCGTCCGTGCGTCTGTTCGTCCGTACATCTGATTGTCTGAACAGAACCAATGTCAAACATTTTCGATCATAGCTTGAGAAAATAACGAAAATAAGAGCGAAATAATGTTTAAAAAATGAAATTTCAGTGAAATTATCCGTTTTCGAAACTTTTTTCGATCATACCTCTCTAATATGACGAAAAAAAAGGGTGAAATACATGAACAAGATTGAAATATTGTTGAATTCATTTGTTATTTTACCTTTTTTAGATCATACCTCGATAGAATGACGAAAATAAGGTTCGTCCGTGCGTCTGTTTGTCTGTGCGCCTGTTCGTCCGTGCGTCTGTACGTCTGTGCGTCTGTTCATTCGTGCGTCTGTTCGTCCGTGCCTCTTTACGTCCGTGCGTCAGTTCGTCCATGCGTCGCTACGTCCGTGCGTCTGTTCGTCCGTGCGTCTTTTCGTCCGTGCATCTGTATGTCCTTGCGTCTGTTTGTCCGTGCGTCTGTTTGTCCGTGCGTTTTTTTCTCCATGCGTCTGTTCATCCATGCGTCTGTTTGTCCGTGTTCTGATCGTCCGTAAGTCTGATCGTCCGTGCGTTTGTTCGTCCGTGCGTTTGTTCGACCGTGCGTCTGTTCGTTCGTGTGACTGTTCTTCTGTGCGTCTGTTCGTCCATGCGTTTGTTCATTCGTACATCTGTTTCTCCAAACCGAACCTATTTCGAACCTTATTTGATCAAAGCTTGAGAAAATAACGAATATAAAGACAAAATACTGGATAAAAATTGAAATTTCGGTGACAATATACATTTTCGAAACTTTTTTCAATCATACCATTCTAAAATGACGAAAAGTAAGGGATAAATAGATGAACAAGATTGAAATATCGTTGAATTCATTGGTTTTTTACCTTTTTTAGATCATACCTCGATAGAGTGACGAAAATAAAGTTCGTCCGTGCGTCTGTTCGTCCATGCGTTTGTTCGTCCGTGCATCTGTTCGTTCGTGCGTCTGTTCGTCCGAGCGTCTGTTAATCTGTGCGTCTCTTCGACAGTGCGACCGTTCTTCCCTGCGTCTGTTCGTCCGAATGTCTGTTCGTCCGTTAGTCTGTCATCCGTTCGACTATTCGTCCGTGCGTCTGTTCATCCGTGCGTATGTTCATCCGTTTGTCTGTTCGTCCGTGCGTCTGTTTGTCTGTGCGTCGGTACGTCCGTGCGTCTGTTCGTCCGTGCGTGTGTTCGTCCGTGCGTTTTTGTCCGTGCGTCTGTAAGTCCGTGTGTCTGTTGTCCATGCGTCTGTTCGTCCGTGCGTATGTTCATCCGTGCGTATGTTCATCCGTTTGTCTGTTCGTCCGTGCGTCTGTTTGTCTGTGCGTCGGTTCGTCCGTGCGTCTGTTCGTCCGTGCGTCTGTTCGTCCGTGCGTGTGTTCGTCCGTGCATCTGTTTGTCCGAGCGTCTGTTCGTCCGTGCGTCTGTTCGTCCGTGCGTCTGTTCGTCCATGCGTCTGTTCATCCGTATGTCTGTTCGTCCATGCGTCTGTTCGTCCGTGCGTCTGTTCGTCCGTGCGTCTGTTCGTCCGTGCGTCTGTTCGTCCGTGCGTCTTTTCTTCCGTGCGTCTGTTCGTCCGTGCGTCTGTTTGCCTGTGCGTCTGTTCGTCCGTCTGTCTGTACGTCCGTGCGTCTGTTCGTCCGTGCGTCTGTTCGTCCGTGCGTCTGTTCGTCCATGCGTATGTTCATCCGTGCGTCTGTTCGTCCGTGCGTCTGTTCGTCCGTGCGTTTGTTCATCTATGCGTCTGTTCAACCGTTTTTCTGTTCGTCTGTGCGTGTTTTTGTCCATGCGTCTGTTCGTCAAACAGATGTAGATCTGTTTGTCCGAACAGAACCGTTTTCAAAATTTTTTTCGGTCATACCTTTAGAAAATAATAAAAATAAGGAGAAAATATTGGATTAAATATAAATTTAGTGAAATTGTCCGATTTAGAAATTTTTTTCCGATCATACCTCGCTAAAATTACGAAAATAGGGGCGATTAAGAGAAACAAGATTGAAATATCGGTGATTTATTTCGTTTCATAGCTTTTTACTATCAAACCTTAAAAAAATGACGAATATAAGGTTCGACCGGGCGTTAGATCGTCCAAGCGATTTTTCTTTCATGATTCAGTTCGTATGTGCGTCTGTTCGTCCATGCGTTTGTTCATCCGTACATCTGTTTCTCCAAACAGAACCAATTTCGAACCTTATTTGATCATAGTTTGAGAAAATAACGAATATAATGGCGAAATAGTGGATAAAAATTTAAATTTCGGTGACAATAAACATTTTCCAAACTTTTTTCAATCATACATCTCTAAAATAACGAAAAGTAAGGGATAAATAGATGATCAAGATTGAAATATCGGTGTATTCATTTTTTTTACCATATTTAGATAATACCTCGATAAAATGACGAAAATTAGGTTCGTCCGTGCGTCTGTTAGTCCGTGCGTCTGTTCGTCCGTGCATCTGTTCGTTCTTGTGACAGTTCGTCCTTGCGTCTGTTCTTACGTTCGTCTGTTCGTCCGTGCGTCTGTTCTTCCGTGCGTCTGTTCATCCGTGCGTCTGTTTGTCCGTGCGTCTGTTTGTCTGTGCGTCTGTTCGTCCATGCGTCTGTTCGTCCGTGCATCTGTTTGTCCGTGCGTCTGTTCGTCCGTGCGTCTGTTCGTCCGTGCGTCTGTTTGTCCATGCGTCTGTTCATCCGTATGTCTATTCGTCCGTGCGTCTGTTCGTCCGTGCGTCTGTTCGCCTGTGCGTCTGTTCGTCCGTGCGTCTTTTCTTCCGTGCGTCTGTTCGTCCGTGCGTCTGTTCGCCTGTGTTTCTGTTCGTCCGTGCGTCTGTACGTCCGTGCATCTGTTCGTCCGTGATTCTGTTCGTCCGTGCGTCTGTTCGTTCATGCGTCTTTTCGTCCGTGCATCTGTTTGTCCGTGCGTCTGTTCGTCCGTGCGTCTGTTCGTCCGTTTGTCTGTTCGTCCATGCGACTGTTCATCCGTATGTCTGTGCGTCCTTGCGTCTGTTCGTCCGTGCGTCTGTTCGTCTGTGCGTCTGTTCGTCCGTGCGTCTGTTCGCCTGTGCGTATGTTCGTCCCTGCGTCTCTACGTCCTTGCGTCTGTTCGTCCGTGAGTCTGTTCATCCGTGCGTCTGTTCGTCCATGCGTATGTTCTTCCGTGCGTCTGTTAGTCCGTGCGTCTGTTCTTCCGTATGTCTGTTCGTCCGTGCGTCTGTTCGTCCATGCATCTGTTCATCCGTGCGTCTGTTCGTCTGTGCGTCTGTTCGTCCATGCGTCTGTTCATCCGTGCGTCTGTTCGACTGTGCGTCTGTTCGTCCGTGCGTCTGTTTGTCCGTGCGTCTGTTCGTCCTTGCGTCTGTTCGTCCGTGCGTCTGTTCGTCCGTGCGTCTCTTCATCCGTGCGTCTGTTTGTCCGTGCGTCTGTTTGTCTGTGCGTCTTTTCGGTTATGCGTCTGTTCTTCCGTGCATCTGTTTGTCCGTGTGTCTGTTCGTCCGTGCATCTCTTCGTCCGTGCGTCTGTTCGTCCGTGTGTCTGTTCGTCCGTGCGTCTGTTCGTCCGTGCGTCTGTTCGTCCGTGCGTCTGTTCGTCCGTAAGTCTGTTCGTCCTTGCGTCTGTTCATCCGTATGTCTGTTCTTCCTTGCGTCTGTTCGTCCGTGGGTCTGTTCGTCTGTGCGTCTGTTCGTCCGTGCGACTTTTCTTCCGTGCGTCTGTTCGTCCGTGCGTCTGTTCGTCCGTTTGTCTGTTCGTCCATGCGTCTGTTCATCCGTATGTCTGTTCGTTCTTGCGTCTGTTCGTCCGTGCGTCAGTTCATCCGTGCGTCTGTTCGTCCGTGAGTCTGTTCATCCGTGCGTGTTTTTGTCCGTGCGTCTGTTTGTCAGTGCGTCTGTTCATCCGTGCGTCTGTTCGTCCGTGAGTCTGTTCGTCCGTGCGTCTGTTTGTCCGTGCGTCTGTTCGTCCGTGCGTCTGTTCGTCCGTGCGTCTGTTCGTCCGTGCGTCTCTTCATCCGTGCGTCTGTTTGTCCGTGCGTCTGTTTGTCTGTGCGTCTTTTCGGTTATGCGTCTGTTCTTCCGTGCATCTGTTTGTCCGTGCGTCTGTTCGTCCGTGCGTCTGTTCGACCGTTCGGTTATTCGACCATGCGTCTGTTCATCCGTATGTCTGTTCGTCCGTGCGTCTGTTCGTCCGTGCGTCTGTTCGTCTGTGCGTCTGTTCGTCCGTGCGTCTTTTCTTCGGTGCGTCTGTTCGTCCGTGCGTCTGTTCGCCTGTGCGTCTCTTCGTCCGTGCGTCTGTACGTCCGTGCGTCTGTTCGTCCGTGCGTCTGTTCGTCCGTGCGTCTGTTCGTCCATGCGTATGTTCATCCGTGCGTCTGTTCGTCCGTGCGTCTGTTCGTCCGTGCGTCTGTTCGTCAATGCGTCTGTTCGTCTGTGCGTCTGTTCGTCCGTGCGTCTATTCGTTTGTGCGTCTGTTCATCCGTGCGACTGTTAGCCCGTGCGTCTGTTCATCCGTGCGTCTATTCGTCTGTGCGTCTGTTCGTCCATGCGTCTGTTCGTCCGTACATCTGTTTGTCCGAACAGAACCAATTTCGAACATTTTTCTTGATCATAGCTCGAGAAATTAACGAGCATAAGGGCGAAATGTTGGATAAAAATTGAAATTTTGGTGACATTATCCATTTTCGCAACTTTTTCAATCATACCTCTCTAAAATGTCGAAATACAAGGAGGAAATAAATGAACAAGAATGAAATATCGGTGAATTCATTCGTTTTTTACCTTTTTTAGATCATAACTCGATAAAATGACGAAAATAAAGTTCGTCCTTGCGTCTGTTCGTCCGTGCGTTTGTTCGTCCGTGCATCTGTTAGTCCGTGCGTCTGTTCGTTCATGCGTCTGTTCGTCCGTGCGTCTGTTCGTCCGTTTGTCTGTTCGTCCATGCGACTGTTCATCCGTATGTCTGTGCGTCCTTGCGTCTGTTCGTCCGTGCGTCTGTTCGTCTGTGCGTCTGTTCGTCCGTGCGTCTGTTCGCCTGTGCGTATGTTCGTCCGTGCGTCTCTACGTCCTTGCGTCTGTTCGTCCGTGAGTCTGTTCATCCGTGCGTCTGTTCGTCCATGCGTATGTTCTTCCGTGCGTCTGTTAGTCCGTGCGTCTGTTCTTCCGTATGTCTGTTCGTCCGTGCGTCTGTTCGTCCATGCATCTGTTCATCCGTGCGTCTGTTCGTCTGTGCGTCTGTTCGTCCATGCGTCTGTTCATCCGTGCGTCTGTTCGACTGTGCGTCTGTTCGTCCGTGCGTCTGTTTGTCCGTGCGTCTGTTCGTCCTTGCGTCTGTTCGTCCGTGCGTCTGTTCGTCCGTGCGTCTCTTCATCCGTGCGTCTGTTTGTCCGTGCGTCTGTTTGTCTGTGCGTCTTTTCGGTTATGCGTCTGTTCTTCCGTGCATCTGTTTGTCCGTGTGTCTGTTCGTCCGTGCATCTCCTCGTCCGTGCGTCTGTTCGTCCGTGTGTCTGTTCGTCCGTGCGTCTGTTCGTCCGTGCGTCTGTTCGTCCGTGCGTCTGTTCGTCCGTTAGTCTGTTCGTCCTTGCGTCTGTTCATCCGTATGTCTGTTCTTCCTTGCGTCTGTTCGTCCGTGGGTCTGTTCGTCTGTGCGTCTGTTCGTCCGTGCGACTTTTCTTCCGTGCGTCTGTTCGTCCGTGCGTCTGTTCGTCCGTTTGTCTGTTCGTCCATGCGTCTGTTCATCCGTATGTCTGTTCGTTCTTGCGTCTGTTCGTCCGTGCGTCAGTTCATCCGTGCGTCTGTTCGTCCGTGAGTCTGTTCATCCGTGCGTGTTTTTGTCCGTGCGTCTGTTTGTCAGTGCGTCTGTTCATCCGTGCGTCTGTTCGTCCGTGAGTCTGTTCGTCCGTGCGTCTGTTTGTCCGTGCGTCTGTTCGTCCGTGCGTCTGTTCGTCCGTGCGTCTGTTCGTCCGTGCGTCTCTTCATCCGTGCGTCTGTTTGTCCGTGCGTCTGTTTGTCTGTGCGTCTTTTCGGTTATGCGTCTGTTCTTCCGTGCATCTGTTTGTCCGTGCGTCTGTTCGTCCGTGCGTCTGTTCGACCGTTCGGTTATTCGACCATGCGTCTGTTCATCCGTATGTCTGTTCGTCCGTGCGTCTGTTCGTCCGTGCGTCTGTTCGTCTGTGCGTCTGTTCGTCCGTGCGTCTTTTCTTCGGTGCGTCTGTTCGTCCGTGCGTCTGTTCGCCTGTGCGTCTCTTCGTCCGTGCGTCTGTACGTCCGTGCGTCTGTTCGTCCGTGCGTCTGTTCGTCCGTGCGTCTGTTCGTCCATGCGTATGTTCATCCGTGCGTCTGTTCGTCCGTGCGTCTGTTCGTCCGTGCGTCTGTTCGTCAATGCGTCTGTTCGTCTGTGCGTCTGTTCGTCCGTGCGTCTATTCGTTTGTGCGTCTGTTCATCCGTGCGACTGTTAGCCCGTGCGTCTGTTCATCCGTGCGTCTATTCGTCTGTGCGTCTGTTCGTCCATGCGTCTGTTCGTCCGTACATCTGTTTGTCCGAACAGAACCAATTTCGAACATTTTTCTTGATCATAGCTCGAGAAATTAACGAGCATAAGGGCGAAATGTTGGATAAAAATTGAAATTTTGGTGACATTATCCATTTTCGCAACTTTTTCAATCATACCTCTCTAAAATGTCGAAATACAAGGAGGAAATAAATGAACAAGAATGAAATATCGGTGAATTCATTCGTTTTTTACCTTTTTTAGATCATAACTCGATAAAATGACGAAAATAAAGTTCGTCCTTGCGTCTGTTCGTCCGTGCGTTTGTTCGTCCGTGCATCTGTTAGTCCGTGCGTCTGTTCGTTCATGCGTCTGTTCGTCCGTGCGTCTGTTCGTCCGTTTGTCTGTTCGTCCATGCGACTGTTCATCCGTATGTCTGTGCGTCCTTGCGTCTGTTCGTCCGTGCGTCTGTTCGTCTGTGCGTCTGTTCGTCCGTGCGTCTGTTCGCCTGTGCGTATGTTCGTCCGTGCGTCTCTACGTCCTTGCGTCTGTTCGTCCGTGAGTCTGTTCATCCGTGCGTCTGTTCGTCCATGCGTATGTTCTTCCGTGCGTCTGTTAGTCCGTGCGTCTGTTCTTCCGTATGTCTGTTCGTCCGTGCGTCTGTTCGTCCATGCATCTGTTCATCCGTGCGTCTGTTCGTCTGTGCGTCTGTTCGTCCATGCGTCTGTTCATCCGTGCGTCTGTTCGACTGTGCGTCTGTTCGTCCGTGCGTCTGTTTGTCCGTGCGTCTGTTCGTCCTTGCGTCTGTTCGTCCGTGCGTCTGTTCGTCCGTGCGTCTCTTCATCCGTGCGTCTGTTTGTCCGTGCGTCTGTTTGTCTGTGCGTCTTTTCGGTTATGCGTCTGTTCTTCCGTGCATCTGTTTGTCCGTGTGTCTGTTCGTCCGTGCATCTCCTCGTCCGTGCGTCTGTTCGTCCGTGTGTCTGTTCGTCCGTGCGTCTGTTCGTCCGTGCGTCTGTTCGTCCGTGCGTCTGTTCGTCCGTTAGTCTGTTCGTCCTTGCGTCTGTTCATCCGTATGTCTGTTCTTCCTTGCGTCTGTTCGTCCGTGGGTCTGTTCGTCTGTGCGTCTGTTCGTCCGTGCGACTTTTCTTCCGTGCGTCTGTTCGTCCGTGCGTCTGTTCGTCCGTTTGTCTGTTCGTCCATGCGTCTGTTCATCCGTATGTCTGTTCGTTCTTGCGTCTGTTCGTCCGTGCGTCAGTTCATCCGTGCGTCTGTTCGTCCGTGAGTCTGTTCATCCGTTCGTGTTTTTGTCCGTGCGTCTGTTTGTCCGTGCGTCTGTTCGTCCGTGCGTCTGTTCGTCCGTGCGTCTGTTTGTCCGTGCGTCTTTTTGTCTGTGCGTCTGTTCGTTCATGCGTCTATTCGTCCGTGCATCTGTTTGTCCGTGCGTCTGTTCGTCCGTGCGTCTGTTCGTCCGTTTGTCTGTTCGTCCATACGTCTGTTCATCCGTATGTCTGTTCGTCCTTGCGTCTGTTCGTCCGTGCGTCTGTTCGTCTGTGCGTCTGTTCGTCCGTGCGACTTTTCTTCCGTGCGTCTGTTCGTCCGTGCGTCTGTTCACCTGTGCGTCTATTCGTCCGTGCGTCTGTACGTCCGTGCGTCTGTTCGTCCGTGCGTCTGTTCCTCCATGCATCTGTTCATCCGTGCGTCTGTTCGTCTGTGCGTCTGTTCGTTCATGCGTCATTTCATCCGTACGTCTGTTCGTCCGTGCGTCTGTTCGTCCGTTAGTCTGTTCGTCCTTGCGTCTGTTCATCCGTATGTCTGTTCTTCCTTGCGTCTGTTCGTCCGTGCGTCTGTTCGTCTGTGCGTCTGTTCGTCCGTGCGACTTTTCTTCCGTGCGTATGTTCGTCCGTGCGTCTGTTCGTCCGTTTGTCTGTTCCTCCATGCGTCTGTAAATCCGTATGTCTGTTCGTTCTTGCGTCTGTTCGTCCGTGCGTCAGTTCATCCGTGCGTCTGTTCGTCCGTGAGTCTGTTCATCCGTGCGTGTTTTTGTCCATGCGTCTGTTTGTCCGTGCGTCTGTTCGTCCGTGCGTCTGTTCGTCCGTGCGTCTGTTTGTCCGTGCGCCTTTTTGTCTGTGCGTCTGTTCGTTCATGCGTCTATTCGTCCGTGCATCTGTTTGTCCGTGCGTCTGTTCGTCCGTGCGTCTGTTCGTCCGTTTGTCTGTTCGTCCGTGCGTCTGTTCATCCGTATGTCTGTTCGTCCTTGCGTCTGTTCGTCCGTGCGTCTGTTCGTCTGTGCGTCTGTTCGTCCGTGCGACTTTTCTTCCGTGCGTCTGTTCGTCCGTGCGTCTGTTCACCTGTGCGTCTATTCGTCCGTGCGTCTGTACGTCCGTGCGTCTGTTCGTCCGTGCGTCTGTTCCTCCATGCATCTGTTCATCCGTGCGTCTGTTCGTCTGTGCGTCTGTTCGTCCATGCGTCTGTACATCCGTGCGTCTGTTCGACCGTGCGTCTGTTCTTCCGTGCGTCTGTTCGTCCGTGCGTCTGTTCTTCCGTATGACTGTTCGTCCGTGCGTCTGTTCGTCCATGCGTATGTTCATCCGTGCGTCTGTTCTTCCGTGCGTCTGTTCATCCGTATGTCTGTTCGTCCGTGCGTCTGTTCATCTGTGCGTCTGTTCATCCGTGCGACTGTTCGACAGTGCGACTGTTCGTCCGTGCGGCTGTTCGTCCATACGTCTGTTCATCCGTGCGACTTTTCTTCCGTGCGTCTGTTCGTCCGTGCGTCTGTTCACCTGTGCGTCTATTCGTCCGTGCGTCTGTACGTCCGTGCGTCTGTTCGTCCGTGCGTCTGTTTCTCCATGCATCTGTTCATCCGTGCGTCTGTTCGTCTGTGCGTCTGTTCGTCCATGCGTCTGTTCATCCGTGCTTCTGTTCGACCGTGCGTCTGTTCTTCCGTGCGTCTGTTCATCTGTGCGTCTGTTCATCCGTGCGACTGCTCGTCCGTGCGTCTATTCGTCCATTCGTCTGTTCGTCCGTACATCTGTTTGTCCTAACAGAACGAATTTCGAACATTTTTTTGATCATAGCTCGAGAAATTAACGAGCATAAGGGCGAAATGTTGGATAAAAATTGAAATTTTGGTGACATTATCCATTTTCGCAACTTTTTTCAATCATACCTCTCTAAAATGTCGAAATACAAAGAGGAAATAAATGAACAAGAATGAAATATCGGTGAATTCATTCGTTTTTACCTATTTTAGATCATAACTCGATAAAATGACGAAAATAAAGTTCGTCCTTGCGTCTGTTCGTCCGTGCGTTTGTTCGACCGTGCATCTGTTCGTTCGTGTGGTAGTTCGTCCGAGCGTCAGTTAATCCGTGCGTCTGTTCGTCCGTGAGTCTGTTCGTCCGTGCGTGCTTTTGTCCGTATATCTGTTCGTCCGTGCGTCTGTTCGTCCGTGCGTCTGTTCGTCCGTGCGTCTGTTCGTCCGTAAGTCTGTTTGTCCGTGCGTCTTTTTGTCTGTGCGTCTGTTCGTTCATGCGTCTATTCGTCCGTGCATCTGTTTTCCATGCGTCTGTTCGTCCGTGCGTCTGTTCGTCCGTTTGTCTGTTCGTCCATACGTCTGTTCATCCGTATGTCTGTTCGTCCTTGCGTCTGTTCGTCCGTGCGTCTGTTCGTCTGTGCGTCTGTTCGTCCGTGCGACTTTTCTTCCGTGCGTCTGTTCGTCCGTGCGTCTGTTCACCTGTGCGTCTATTCGTCCGTGCGTCTGTACGTCCATGCATCTGTTCATCCGTGCGTCTGTTCGTCTGTGCATCTGTTCGTCCATGCGTCTGTTCATCCGTGCTCTGTTCGACCGTGCGTCTGTTCTTCCGTGCGTCTGTTCGTCCGTGCGTCTGTTCTTCCGTATGTCTGTTCGTCCGTGCGTCTGTTCGTCCATGCATCTGTTCATCCGTGCGTCTGTTCGTCTGTGCGTCTGTTCGTCCATGCGTCTGTTCATTCGTGCGTCTGTTCGACCGTGCGTCTGTTCCTCCGTGCGTCTGTTTGTCCGTGCGTCTGTTCGTCCGTGCGTCTGTTCGTCTGCGCATCTGTTTGTCCGTGCGTCTGTTTGTCCGTGCGTCTGTTCGTCCTTGCGTCTGTTCGTCCATGCGTCTGTTCGTCCATGCGTCTGTTCATCCGTGCGTCTGTTCGACAGTGCGACTGTTCGTCCGTGCGGCTGTTCGTCCGTACGTCTGTTCGTCCTTGCGTCTGTTTGTCCTTGCGTCTGTTTATCCGTACGTCTGTTCGTCCTTGCGTCTGTTCGTCCGTGCGTCTGTTCGTCCATACGTCTGTTCATCCGTGCGTCTATTCGTCCGTGCGTCTGTTCGTCCATGAGTTTGTTCGTTAGTGCGTCTCTTCGTCCGTGTGTCTGTTCGTCCGTGCGTCTGTTCGCCTGTGCGTCTGTTTGTCCGTGCGTCTATACGTCTGTGCGTCTGTTCGTCCGTGCGTCTGGTCGTCCGTGCGTCTGCTTTTCCGTGCGTTTGTTTGTCCATGCGTCTGTTCTTCCGAACGTCTGTTTGTCCGTGCGTCTGTTCGTCCGTGCGTCTGTTCGTCCGTGCGCCTCTTCGTCCATGCGTCTGTTCGTCCGTGCGTCTATTCGTCCATGTGACTGTTTGTCAATGCGTCTGTTCGTCCATGTGTTTTTTCGTCCCTTCATCTGTTCATCCGTGCGTCTGTTCGTCCGTGCGTCTGTTTGTCCGTGCGTCTGTTCGTCCGTGCGTCTGTTCGTCCTTGCGTCTGTTCATCCTAATGTCTGTTCGTCAGTGCGTCTATTCGTCCGTGCGTCTGCTTTTCAGTGCGTCTGTTCGTCTGTGCGTCTGTTCGTCCGTGCGTCTGTTCGTCCGTGCGTCTCTTCGTCCGTAAGTGTGTTTTTCCGTGCGTCTGTTCGTCCGTGCGTCTGTTCATCCGAACGTCTGTTCGTCCGTGCGTCTTTTCGTCCGTGCGTCTGTTCGTCCGTGCGTCTTTTCGTCCATGTTTCTGTTCATCCGTGCGTCTATTCGTCCGTGCGTCTGTTCGTCCGTGCGTCTTTTTGTCCGTGCTTCTGTTTGTCATTCCGTCTGTTCGTCTATGCGTCTGTTTGTTCATGCGTTTGATGGTCCGTACATCTGTTTGTCCGAACACAACCGTTTTCGAAATTTTTTTTTATCATACCTTTAGGAAATAATTATAATAAGGGCTAAATATTGAATATAAATACAAATTTGGTGAAATTATCCGTTTTTGAAACTTTTTTCGATCATACCTCGCTAAAATTACGAAAATAATGGCAAAAAAGGGGAACAAGATTGAAATATCGGTGAATTAATTCGTTTTTTAGTTTTTTTTGGTCATACCTTAATAAAATGACGAAAATTAGGTTCGTCTGTAAGTCTGATCGTGCGAGCGATTGTTCCTTCATGCTTCAGTTCGTCCGTGCGTCTGTTCGTAAGTGTGTCTGTTCGTCAATGCGTCCGTTCGTCCATGATAATTTTTTCCGTGCGTCTGTTCTTCCGTGCGTCTGTTCGTCCGTGCGTCTATTCATCCGAGCGACTGTTCAACCGTGCGCCTGTTCGACCCTGCTTCCGTTCTTCCGTGCGTCCGTTCGTATGTGCGTATGTACGTCCGTGCTATTTTCGTCCATGCGTCTGATCATACGAGTGATTGTTCTTCCGTGCGTCTTTTCGACCGTGCGTCTTTTCGTCCGTGCATCATTTCGTCCTTGCGTCTGTTCGTCCATGGGTCTGATCGTTCGTGCGTCTGTTCGTCCACGAATCTGTTTGTCCGTGCGTCTGTTTGTCCGTGCGTCTGTTCGTCCTTGCGTCTGTTCGTCCATGCGTCTGTTCGTCCATGCGTCTGTTCATCCGTGCGTCTGTTCGTCCGTGCGTCTGTTCGTCCATGCGTTTGTTCGTTAGTGCGTCTGTTCGTCCGTGTGTCTGTTCGTCCGTGCGTTTTTTCGTCTATGCGTCTGTTTATCCGTGCGTCTGTACGTCTGTGCGTCTGTTCGTCCGCGCGTCTGTTCGTCCGTGAGTCTGCTTTTCTGTGCGTCTATTTGTCCGTGCGTCTGTTCATCCGAACGTCTGTTCGTCCGTGCGTCTGTTCGTCCGTGCGTCTGTTCGTCCATGCGTCTCTTCGTCCTTGCGTCTGTTCGTCCGTGCGTCTGTTCGTCCATGTGTCTGTTGAATCAATGCGTCTGTTCGTCCATGTGTTTTTTTGTCCCTTCGTCTGTTCGTCCGTGCGTCTGTTCGTCGGTGCGTCTGTTTGTTCGTGCATCTGTTCGTCCGTGGCTCTGTTCATCCGAGCGTCTATTCGTCCGTGCGTCTGTTTGGCTGTGCGACTGTTCGTCCATGCGTTTGTTCGTCCGTACATCTGATTGTCCGAACAGAACCAATGTCGAACATTTTTTGATCATACCTCTCTAATAAGACAAAAAAAGGGGGAAATATATGAACAAGATTGAAATATCGTTGAATTCATTAGTTTGATACCTTTTTTAGGCCAAACCTCGATAGCATGACGAAAATAAAGTTCGTCCTTGCGTCTGTTCGTCCGTGAGTCTGTTCGTCCGTGCGTCTGTTTGTCCGTGCGTCTGTTCGTTCGTGTGGTAGTTCGTTCGAGCGTCAATTCATCCGTGCGTCTGTTCGTCCGTGCATCTGTTCGTCCGTGCGTCTGTTCGTCCGTGCATCTGTTCGTCCATGTTTCTGTTCGTCCGTGCGTCTATTCGTCCGTGCGTCTGTTCGTCCGTGCGTCTGTTTGTCCGTGCGTCTTTTTGTCCGTGCGTCTGTTTGTCCGTCCGTTTGTTCGTCTGTGCGTCTGTTTGTTCATGCGTCTGTTGGTCCGTACATCTGTATGTCCGAACACAACCGTTTTCGAAATTTTTTTTGATCATACCTTTAGGAAATAATGATAATTTGGGCTAAATCTATTATATATAGATGCTTCTCCGGATTCATTCATATATCTATTATATATAGATGCTTCTCCGGATTCATTCATGTATATACCTATATAGATAGATAGATAGATAGGATACTAATTCACAGCCTAAACCACAAGCGTGATTGACTTGAAATTTTTACGGCAAATTGGCCATAACGTACAACCACCAGAAAAAATGCGATTTTGAACCTCAGTGTCATGGGTTCGATTCCAGAAGGCCTCAAAGTCGCGATTTTCTCCATAAGGATACATGGCGGGGATTTTCGAAAATTTTTTTGGTGCACTTCCCGGAAACGTAGAGAATTGAAATTCAAGGGATCGCTAGAAGCCGTGCAACTCCAACGTAAATCAGAAAGACATCGACGAATATGGTCCATGGTTCGATCCTAGGTCGGGGCAAATATCGGCCGTTTAAAATGCATTGCGGCGATTTTGAAGATTTTTTTTGGATCCTTTCCCGATAACGTGGATACTTGAAACTCGGCACGTGGATAGATATAATGAATATATTTCATAATAAAATTTTACATGTTCGCTGATGGTTCTTGGTTCGATCCCAGAGGGCCATTTGCACTTCTCAATGCATTTCTTACGGAGATGACGGAAACAAAATTTAGGTCTTTCCTGGCATGCTATCGACTTCAAACTTTCCATGATACAAGAGCAGGTACTTACAAATCAAACTGTTCATTCACAGTTTACAATATGTCCTGGGTTCGACACCAGGTGTCTCTGCAATCAGAAGTTGATCCGATTTCTAGGAATTATTTTGAAATCTTTCCCAATAATATAGAAACTTGAAATTCAGCATATACTTAGATATCATAAATAGGTTTCTGAAACATATTTTAGATTTCCAAGATCGTCCTTGGTTCGAATCCAGAGAGCCATTTAAATTCGTGAAAAGTAGAACGTCTTTTGAGGCAGTTGTAGCCAACATTTCTGCTTGAATTTTCACACACAGTCAGAATTGGTGATCTTCTATAGTGCTGCATAGTAATTTTACCAGTATGACCCGGGTTTGTTACCAGACGATGAAATTGCAGCGAATTTTAAGAATATTTACAATCCTTTTATTTTCTTTTGAGGACCCTCCCAAAATGATGCCGATATGAAATTAATATGCCGATCTGCTTGCAGTATGCAAGCTACATTTTACTCGTATACCTATATAGATAGATAGGATACAAATTCACAGCCTAAACTACAAGCGTCATTGATCTGAAATTTTTATGACATATTGGCCATAATGTGAAACCCCCAGGAAAAAAGAGACTTTGATCCTCAGTGTCATAGGTTCGATTCCAGAGGGCCCCAAAGTCCCGATTTTTCCCGTTTGAATGCATTGCCGTGATTTTCGGGAATTAAAAAAAAATACTTTCCGGATAGGTAGAGAAGTAAAACTCAAGGTGCCTATATTTATGGTCTTGGACTTTCGAAAACATCAATGACTTTTACAAAAGTTATCCTGGGTTCGATGCTAGGACGATGCAAAGATCTGCCCTTTAAAATACATGGGAGCCGTTTTTCATTATTTTTTTAGATGCACTTATCGAAATGATAGGATGTTCGTGCTTGGCTGGAAGATGTATGGTACGAATAAGTTTTAGAAAAAAATTTTCATAAGACCGTACTGTTCCTGGGTTCGAAGCCAGAGCACAATAACGTTTCTCTCATAAGGAATATAAAGGAAAAGTAGGACGTCATTTGAGGCAGTTGTAACCAATATTTCTGCTTGAATTTGCATACGCGGTTAGAGATGGTGTTTTTCTTTTGTGCTGCATAGAAAGTATTGCCTGAAAGACCCGGGTTCGATGCCGGGCGGTAAAAATATCACCCATATATAATACTATGGGGTATCTTTTCATAATTTTTTTATGCATTTATCGATATGTAAGGGAGCTCTTGCTTAGATGGAAGATGTATATTAACACTTTGTTTAAGAAAAAAAATAGATAAGACCATGCTGTTCCTGGGTTCGATGCCAGAGCACATTATAATTTCTCAAATAAGGAGTGTATGTGAATAGTAGGACGTCGTTTGAGGTAGTTGCACCTAATAGTTTTGCTTGAATTTTCACACATAATTTGATATGGTAATTTTCTATTTTGCTGCATAGTAAGTACACCAGGAAGACCGGGGTTCGCTGCCAGGTGATTAAATTGCAGCGAATTCTACGAATATTTTGAATTTTTTTTTTCTTTTGATGTCCGTCCCGATATGATGCCGATATGAAATTAGTGTTGTCGATCTGCTTGCAGTATGCAAGCTACATTTTACTCGTATTGAATATAAATACAAATTTGGTGAAATTGTCCGTTTTTGAAACTTTTTTTCGATCATACCTCGCTAAAATTACGAAAATAATGGCAAAAAAGGGGAACAAGATTGAAATATCGGTGAATTAATTCGTTTTTTAGTATTCTTCCGTCATACCTTAATAAAATGACGAAAATTAGGTTCGTCCGTAAGTTTGATCGTGCGAGCGATTGTTCCTTCATGCTTTAGTTCGTCCGTGCGTCTGTTCGTAAGTGTGTCTGTTCGTCAATGCGTCCGTTCGTCCATGATAATTTTTTCCGTGCGTCTGTTCTTCCGTGCGTCTGTTCGTCCGTGCGTCTATTCATCCGAGCGACTGTTCAACCGTGCGCCTGTTCGACCCTGCATCCGTTCTTCCGTGCGTCCGTTCGTATGTGCGTATGTACGTCCCTGCTATTTTCGTCCATGCGTCTGATCGTACGAGTGATTGTTCTTCCGTGCGACTTTTCGACCGTGCGTCTTTTCGTCCGTGCATCATTTCGTCCTTGCGTCTGTTCGTCCGGGGGTCTGATCGTTCGTGCCAATATTCGTCCGTGCGTCTGTTCGTCCGTGCGTCTGTTCATCCATGCGTCTGTTCGTCCGTGCGTCTGTTCGTCCGTGCGTGTGTTCGTCCGTGCATCTGTTTGTCCGTGCGTCTGTTCGTCCGTGCGTCTGTTCGTCCGTGCGTCTGTTCGTCCATGCGTCTGTTCATCCGTATGTCTGTTCGTCCGTGCGTCTGTTCGTCCGTGCGTCTGTTCGTCCGTGCGTCTGTTCATCCATGCGTCTGTTCGTCCGTGCGTCTGTTCGTCCGTGCGTGTGTTCGTCCGTGCATCTGTTTATCCGTGCGTCTGTTCGTCCGTGCGTCTGTTCGTCCGTGCGTCTGTTCGTCCATGCGTCTGTTCATCCGTATGTCTGTTCGTCCGTGCGTCTGTTCGTCCGTGCGTCTGTTCGTCCGTGCGTCTGTTCGTCCGTGCGTCTGTTCGTCCGTGCGTCTTTTCTTCCGTGCGTCTGTTCGTCCGTGCGTCTGTTTGCCTTTGCGTCTGTTCGTCCGTCTGTCTGTACATCCGTGCGTCTGTTCGTCCGTGCGTCTGTTCGTCCGTGCGTCTGTTCGTCCATGCGTATGTTCATCCGTGCGTCTGTTCTTCCGTGCGTCTGTTCATCTTTATGTCTGTTCGTCCGTGCGTCTGTTCGTCCGTGCGTCTGTTCGTCCGTGCGTTTGTTCATCTATGCGTCTGTTCATCCTTTCTGTTCGTCTGCGCGTGTTTTTGTCCATGCGTCTGTTCGTCAAACAGATGAAGATCTGTTTGTCCGAACAGAACCGTTTTCAAAATTTTTTTCGGTCATACCTTTAGAAAATAATAAAAATAAGGAAAAAATATTGGATTAAATATAAATTTAGTGAAATTGTCCGATTTAGAAATTTTTTTCCGATCATACCTCGCTAAAATTACTAAAATAGGGGCTATTAAGAGAAACAAGATTGAAATATCGGTGAATTATTTCGTTTCATAGCTTTTTACGATCAAACCTTAAAAAAATGACGAATATAAGGTTCGACCGGGCGTCAGATCGTCCAAGCGATTTTTCTTTCATGATTCAGTTCGTATGTGCGTCTGTTCGTCCATGCGTTTGTTCATCCGTACATCTGTTTCTCCAAACAGAACCAATTTCGAACCTTATTTGATCATAGTTTGAGAAAATAACGAATATAATGGCAAAATAAGGGATAAAAATTGAAATTTCGGTGACAATATATATTTTTGAAACTTTTTTCTATCATACATCTCTAAAATGACGAAAAGTAAGGGATAAATAGATGATCAAGATTGAAATATCGGTGTATTCATTTTTTTACCATATTTAGATCATACCTCGATAAAATGACGAAAATAAGGTTTGTCCGTAAGTCTGATCGTCAGTGCGTTTGTTCGTCCGTGCGTTTGTTCGTCCTTGCGTCTGTTCGTTCGTTTGACTGTTCTTCTGTGCGTCTGTTCGTCCATGCGTTTGTTCATCCGTACATCTGTTTCTCCAAACAGAACCAATTTCGAACCTTATTTGATCAAAGCTTGAGAAAATATCGAATATAAAGACAAAATAGTGGATAAAAATTGAAATATCGGTGACAATATATATTTTCGAAACTTTTTTCAATCATACCACTCTAAAATGACGAAAAGTAAGGGATAAATAGATGAAGAAGATTGAAATATCGTTGAATTCATTGGTTTTTTACCTTTTTTAGATCATACCTCGATAGAGTGACGAAAATAAAGTTCGTTCGTGCGTCTGTTCGTCCATGCGTTTGTTCGTCCGTGCATCTGTTCGTTCGTGCGTCTGTTCGTCCGAGCGTCTGTTCATCCGTGCGTCTGTTTTTCCGTGCGTCTGTAAGTCCGTGTGTCTGTTGTCCATGCGTCTGTTCGTCCGTGCGTCTGTTCATCCGTTTGACTATTCGTCCGTGCGTCTGTTCGTTCATGCGTCTGTTCGTCCGAGCGTCTGTTCATCCGTGCGTCTGTTTGTCCGTGCGTGTGTTCGTCCGTGCGTCTGTTTTTCCGTGCGTCTGTAAGTCCGTGTGTCTGTTGTCCATGCGTCTGTTCGTCCGTGCGTCTGTTCATCCGTGCGTATGTTCATCCGTTTGTCTGTTCGTCCGTGCGTCTGTTTGTCTGTGCGTCGGTTCGTCCGTGCGTCGGTTTGTCCATGCGTCTGTTCGTCCATGCGTGTGTTCGTCCGTGCATCTGTTTGTCCGTGCGTCTGTTCGTCCGTGCGTCTGTTCGTCCGTGCGTCTGTTCGTCCATGCGTCTGTTCATCCGTATGTCTGTTCGTCCGTGCGTCTGTTCGTCCGTGCGTCTGTTCGTCCGTGCGTCTGTTCGTCCGTGCGTCTTTTCTTCCGTGCGTCTGTTCGTCCTTGCGTCTGTTTGCCTGTGCGTCTGTTCGTCCGTCTGTCTGTACGTCCGTGCGTCTGTTCGTCCGTGCGTCTGTTCGTCCGTGCGTCTGTTCGTCCGTGCGTCTGTTCGTCGATGCGTATGTTCATCCGTGCGTCTGTTCTTCCGTGCGTCTGTTCATCTTTATGTCTGTTCGTCCTTACGTCTGTTCGTCCGTGCGTCTGTTCGTCCGTGCGTTTGTTCATCTATGCGTCTGTTCATCCGTTCGTCTGTTCGTCTGTGCGTGTTTTTGTCCATGCGTCTGTTCGTCAAACAGATGTAGATCTGTTTGTCCGAACAGAACCGTTTTCAAAATTTTTTTCGGTCATACCTTTAGAAAATAATAAAAATAAGGAAAAAATATTGGATTAAATATAAATTTAGTGAAATTGTCCGATTTAGAAATTTTTTTCCGATCATACCTTGCTAAAATTACGAAAATAGGGGCGATTAAGAGAAACAAGATTGAAATATCGGTGAATTAATTCGTTTCATAGCTTTTTATGATCAAACCTTAAAAAAATGACGAATATAAGGTTCGACCGGGCGTCAGATCGTCCAAGCGATTTTTCTTTCATGATTCAGTTCGTATGTGCGTCTGTTCGTCCATGCGTTTTTTCATCCATACATCTGTTTCTCCAAACAGAACCAATTTCAAACCTTATTTGATCATAGTTTGAGAAAATAACGAATATAATGGCGAAACAGTGGATAAAAATTGAAATTTCGGTGACAATATACATTTCCGAAACTTTTTTCTATAATACATCTCTAAAATGACGAAAAGTAAGGGATAAATAGAAGATCAAGATTGAAATATCGGTGTATTCATTTTTTTTACCATATTTAGATCATACCTCGATAAAATGACGAAAATAAGGTTCGTCCGTGCGTCTGTTCGTCCGTGCGTCTGTTCGTCCGTGCATCTGTTCGTTCGTGTGACAATTCGTCCGAGCGTCAGTTCATCCGTGCGTCTGTTCGTCCGTGAGTCTGTTCGTCCGTGCGTCTTTTTGTCCGTGCGTCTGTTCGTCCGTGCGTCTGTTCGTCCGTGCGTCTGTTCGTCCGTGCGTCTCTTCATCCGTGCGTCTGTTTGTCCGTGCGTCTGTTTGTTTGTGCGTCTGTTCGTCCATGCGTCTGTTCGTCCGTGCATCTGTTCGTCCATGCGTCTGTTCATCCGTATGTCTGTTCGTCCGTGCGTCTGTTCGTCCGTGCGTCTGTTCGTCTGTGCTTCTGTTCGTCCGTTCGTCTTTTCTTCCGTGCGTCTGTTCGTCCGTGCGACTGTTCGCCTGTGCGTCTGTTCGTCCGTGCGTCTGTACGTCCGTGCGTCTTTTCGTCCGTGCGTCTTTTCGTCCGTGCGTCTGTTCGTCCGTGCGTCTGTTCGCCTGTGCGTCTGTTCGTCCGTGCGTCTGTACGTCCGTGCGTCTGTTCGTCCGTGCGTCTTTTCGTCCGTGCGTCTGTTCGTCCATGCGTATGTTCATCCGTGCGTCTGTTCATCCGTATGTCTGTTCGTCCGTGCGTCTGTTCGTCAGTGCGTCTGTTCGTTTGTGCGTCTGTTCATCCGTGCGACTGTTCGCCCGTGCGTCTGTTCATCCGTGCGTCTGTTCGTCTGTGCGTCTGTTCGTCCTTGCGTCTGTTCGTCCGTACATCTGTTTGTCCGAACAGAACCAATTTCGAACATTTTTTTTGATCATAGCTCGAGAAATTAACGAGCATAAGGGCGAAATGTTGGATTAAAATTGAAATTTTGGTGACATTATCCATTTTCGCAACTTTTTTCAATCATACCTCTCTAAAATGTCGAAATACAAGGAGGAAATAAATGAACAAGAATGAAATATCGGTAAATTCATTCGTTTTTTACCTTTTTTAGATCATACCTCGATAAAATGACGAAAATAAGGTTCGTCCGTGCGTCTGTTCGTCCGTGCGTCTGTTCGTCCGTGCATCTGTTTGTTCGTGTGGTAGTTCGTCCGAGCGTCAGTTCATCCGTGCGTCTGTTTGTCCGTGAGTCTGTTCGTCCGTGCGTGTTTTTGTCCGTGCATCTGTTCGTCCGTGTGTCTGTTCGTCCGTGCGTCTGTTCGTCCGTGCGTCTGTTCGTCCGTGCGTCTGTTCGTCCGTGCGTCTGTTTGTCCGTTCGTCTTTTTGTCTGTGCGTCTGTTCGTTCATGCGTCTATTCGTCCGTGCATCTGTTTGTCCGTGCGTCTGTTCGTCCGTACGTCTGTTCGTCCGTTTTTCTGTTCGTCCATGCGACTGTTCATCCGTATGTCTGTGCGTCCTTGCGTCTGTTCGTCCGTGCGTCTGTTCGTCTGTGCGTCTGTTCGTCCGTGCGACTTTTCTTCCGTGCGTCTGTTCGTCCGTGAGTCTGTTCATCCGTGCGTCTGTTCGTCCATGCGTATGTTCTTCTGTGCGTCTGTTCGTCCGTGCGTCTGTTCTTCCGTATGTCTGTTCGTCCGTGCGTCTGTTCGTCCATGCATCTGTTCATCCGTGCGCCTGTTCGTCTGTGCGTCTGTTCGTCCATGCGTCTGTTCATCCGTGCGTCTGTTCGACCGTGCGTCTGTTCGTCCGTGCGTCTGTTTGTCCGTGCGTCTGTTCGTCCGTGCGTCTGTTCGTCCGCGCATCTGTTTGTCCGTGCGTCTGTTTGTCCGTGCGTCTGTTCGTCCTTGCGTCTGTTCGTCCATGCGTCTGTTCGTCAATGCGTCTGTTCATCCGTGCGTCTGTTCGACCGTGCGTCTGTTCGTCCTTCGTCTGTTCGTCCGTGCGTCTGTTCGTCCGTGCGTCTGTTTGTCCGTGCGTCTGTTCGTCCGCGCATCTGTTTGTCCCTGCGTCTGTTTATTCGTGCGTCTATTCATCCCAGCGACTGTTCAACCGTGCGCCTGTTCGACCCTGCTTCCGTTCTTCCGTGCGTCAGTTCGTATGTGCGTATGTACGTCCGTGCTATTTTCGTCCATGCGTCTGATCATACGAGTGATTGTTCTTCCGTGCGTCTTTTCGACCGTGCGTCTTTTCGTCCGTGCATCATTTCGTCCTTGCGTCTGTTCGTCCGTGGGTCTGATCGTTCGTGCCATTATTCGTCCGTGCGTCTGTTCGTCCGTGCGTCTGTTCATCCATGCGTCTGTTCATCCGTTATTCTGTTCGTCTGTTCGTGTTTTTGTCCAAGCGTCTGTTCGTCTGTTCATCTGTTTGCCCGAACAGAACCGTTTTCGAAATTGTTTTCGATCATACCTTTAGAAAATAATGAAAATAAGGGCAAAATATTGGATAAAATATAAATTTGGTGAAATTGTCCGTTTTCGAAATTTTTTTTCGATCATACCTCGCTGAAATTACGAGAATAGGGTCGATAAAGAGAAACATGATTGAAATATCGGTGAATTATTTCGTTTCTTAGCTTTTTTCGATCATACATCAATAAAATGACGAAAATAAGGTTCGACCGGGCGACTGATCGTCCGAACGATTGTTCCTTCATGCTTCAGTTCGTCCGTGCGTCTGTTCGTCCGTGCGACTACTCGTCTGTGCGTCTATTCGTCCATGCGTCTGTTCATCCTTACATCTATTTCTCCACACAGAACTAATTTCGAACATTTTCTTGATCATAGCTTGAGAAAATAACGAACATAAGGGCGAAATAATAGATAAAAATTGAAATTTCAGTGACAATATACATTTTCGAAACCTTTTTCTATCATACCTCCCTAAAATGACGAAAAGTTAGGGGAAAATAGATGAACTAGATTGAAATATCGGTGAATTCATTCGTTTTTTACCATATTTAGATTATACCTCAATAAAAGGACAAAAATAAGGTTCGTCCGTGCGTCTGTTCGTCCGTGAGTTTGTTCGTCCGTGCATCTGTTTGTCCGTGCGTCTGTACCCCCGTGCATCTGTTCGTTCATGCATATGTTCGTCCGAGCGTCTGTTCATCCGTGCGTCTGTTCGTCCGTGCGCTTGTTCGTCCGTGCGTCTGTTTGTCCGTGCGTCTGTACGTCCGTGCGTCTGTTTGTCCATGCGTCTGTTCGTCCGTGCGTCTGTTCGTCCGTGCGTCTGTTCGTCCATACATCTGATTGTCTGAACAGAACCGATGTCGAACATTTTCGATCATAGCTTGAGAAAATAACGAAAATAAGAGCGAAATAATGTTTAAAAAATGAAATTTCAGTGAAATTATCCATTTTCTAAACTTTTTCCGATCATACCTCTCTAATATGACGAAAAAAAAGGGTGAAATAGATGAACAAGATTGAAATATTGTTGAATTCATTTGTTATTTTACCTTTTTTAGATCATACCTCGATAGAATGACGAAAATAAGGTTCGTCCGTGCGTCTGCTTGTCTGTGCGCCTGTTCGTCCGTGCGTCTGTTTGTCCATGCGTTTCTTCATTGGTACATCTGTTTCTCCAAACTGAACCAATTTCGAACCTTATTTGATCAAAGCTTTAGAAAATAACGAATATAAAGTCCAAATAGTGGATAAAAATTGAAATTTCGGTGGAAATATACATTTTCGAAACTTTTTTCAATCATACCACTCTAAAATGACGAAAAGTAAGGGATAAATAGATGAACAAGATTGAAATATCGTTGAATTCATTGGTTTTTTACCTTTTTTAGATCATACCTCGATAGCATGACGAAAATAAAGTTCGTCCGTGCGTCTGTTCGTCCATGCGTTTGTTCGTCCGTGCATCTGTTCGTTCGTGCGTCTGTTCGTCCGAGCATCTGTTAATCTGTGCGTCTCTTCGACAGTGCGACCGTTCTTCCGTGCGTCTGTTCGTCCGAATGTCTGTTCGTCCGTTAGTCTGTCATCCTTTCGACTATTCGTCCGTGCGTCTGTTCGTTCATGCGTCTGTTCGTCCGTGCGTCTGTTCGTCCGTGCGTCTGTTCGTCCGTGCGTGTGTTCGTCCGTGCATCTGTTTGTCCGTGCGTCTGTTCGTCCGTGCGTCTGTTCGTCCGTGCGTCTGTTCATCCGTATGTCTGTTCGTCCGTGCGTCTGTTCGTCCGTGCGTCTATTCATCCGAGCGACTGTTCGTCCGTGCGTCTGTTCGTCCGTGCGTGTGTTCGACCCTGCATCCGTTCTTCCGTGCGTCCGTTCGTATGTGCGTATGTACGTCCGTGCTATTTTCGTCCATGCGTCTGATCGTACGAGTGATTGTTCTTCCGTGCGTCTTTTCGACCGTGCGACTTTTCGTCCGTGCATCATTTCGTCCTTGCGTCTGTTCGTCCGAGGGTCTGATCGTTCGTGCCAATATTCGTCCGTGCGTCTGTTCGTCCGTGCGTCTGTTCATCCATGCGTCTGTTCATCCGTTCGTTTGTTCGTCTGTGCGTGTTTTTGTCCAAGCGTCTGTTCGTCTGTTCATCTGTTTGCCCGAACAGAACCGTTTTAAAAATTGTTTTCGATCATACCTTTAGAAAATAATGAAAATAAGGGCAATATATTGGATAAAATATAAATTTGGTGAAATTGTCCGTTTTCGAAATTTTTTTTCGATCATACCTCGCTGAAATTACGAAAATAGGGTCGATAAAGAGAAACATGATTGAAATATCGGTGAATTATTTCGTTTCTTAGCTTTTTTCGATCATACCTTAATAAAATGACGAAAATTAGGTTCGACCGGGCGACTGATCGTCCGAGCGATTGTTCCTTCATGCTTCAGTTCGTCCGTGCGTCTGTTCGTCCGTGCGACTACTCGTCTGTGCGTCTATGCGTCCATGCGTCTGGTCATCCGTACATCTATTTCTCCACACAGAACTAATTTCGAACATTTTTTTGATCATAGTTTGAGAAAATAACGAACATAAGGGCGAAATAGTAGATAAAAATTGAAATTTCAGTGACAATATACATTTTCGAAACCTTTTTCTATCATACCTCCCTAAAATGACGAAAAGTTGGGGGAAAATAGATGAACTACATTGAAATATCGGTGAATTTATTCGTTTTTTACCATATTTAGATCTTACCTCAATAAAAGGACGAAAATAAGGTTCGTCCGTGCGTCTGTTCGTCTCTGAGTTTGTTCGTCCGTGCATCTGTTTGTCCGTGCGTCTGAACGTCCGTGCATCTGTTCGTTCATGCGTATGTTCGTCCGAGCGTCTGTTCATCCGTGCGTCTGTTCGTCCGTGCGTCACTTTGTCCGTGCGTCTGT
The DNA here is from genome assembly GCA_947579665.1 of Sympetrum striolatum. NCBI lineage: Eukaryota > Metazoa > Arthropoda > Insecta > Odonata > Libellulidae > Sympetrum > Sympetrum striolatum. The sequence continues at coordinate 2,354,290 of CANPUZ010000001.1, read as the reverse complement.
ACGTCCGTGCGTCTGTTTGTCCATGCATCTGTTCGTCCGTGCGTCTGTTCGTCCGTGCGTCTGTTCGTCCGTACATCTGATTGTCTGAACAGAAACAATGTCGAACATTTTCGATCATAGCTTGAGAAAATAACGAAAATAAGAGCGAAATAATGTTTAAAAAATGAAATTTCAATGAAATTATCCGTTTTCGAAACTTTTTTCGATCATACCTCTCTAATATGACGAAAAAAAGGGTGAAATAGATGAACAAGATTGAAATATTGTTGAATTCATTTGTTATTTTACCTTTTTTAGATCATACCTCGATAGAATGACGAAAATAAGGTTCGTCCATGCGTCTGTACGTCTGTGCGTCTGTTCATCCGTGCGTCTGTTCGTCTGTGCGTCTGTTCATCCGTGCGTCTGTTCGTCCGTGCCTCTTTACGTCCGTGCGTCAGTTCGTCCATGCGTCGCTTCGTCCGTGCGTCTGTTCGTCCGTGCGTCTGTTCGTCCGTGCATCTGTATGTCCTTGCGTCTGTTTGTCCGTGCGCCTGTTCGTCCGTGCGTCTGTACGTCTGTGCGTCTGTTCATCCTTGCGTCTGTTCGTCCGTGCCTCTTTACGTCCGTGCGTCAGTTCGTCCATGCGTCGCTTCGTCCGTGCGTCTGTTCGTCCGTGCGTCTGTTCGTCCGTGCATCTGTATGTCCCTGCGTCTGTTTGTCCGTGCGTCTGTTTGTCCGTGCGTCTGTTTGTCCATGCGTCTATTAATCCATGCGTCTGTTTGTCCGTATTCTGATCGTCCGTAAGTCTGATCGTCCGTGCGTTTGTTCGTCCGTGCGTTTGTTCTTCCGTGCGTATGTTCGTTCGTGTGACTGTTCTTCTGTGCGTCTGTTCGTCCATGCGTTTGTTCATCCGTACATCTGTTTCTCCAAACAGAACCAATTTCGAACCTTATTTGATCAAAGCTTGAGAAAATAACGAATATAAAGACGAAATAGTGGATAAAAATTGAAATTTCGGTGACAATATACATTTTCGAAACTTTTTTCAATCATACCACTCTAAAATGACGAAAAGTAAGGGATAAATAGATGAACAAGATTTAAATATCGTTGAATTCATTGGTTTTTTACCTTTTTTAGATCATACCTCGATAGCATGACGAAAATAAAGTTCGTCCGTGCGTCTGTTCGTCCTTGCATTTGTTCGTCCGTGCATCTGTTCGTTCGTGCGTCTGTTCGTCCGAGCGTCTGTTAATCTGTGCGTCTCTTCGACTGTGCGACCGTTCTTCCATGCGTCTGTTCGTCCGAATGACTGTTCGTCCGTTAGTCTGTCATCCGTTCGACTATTCGTCCGTGCGTCTGTTCGTTCATGCGTCTGTTCGTTCGAGCGTCTGTTCATCTGTGCGTCTGTTTGTCCGTGCGTGTGTTCGTCCGTGCGTCTGTTTGTCTGTGCGTCTGTACGTCCGTGTGTCTATTGTCCATGCGTCTGTTCGTCCGTGCGTCTGTTCATCCGTGCGTATGTTCATCCGTTTGCCTGTTCGTCCGTGCGTCTGTTTGTCTGTGAGTCGGTTCGTCCGTGCGTCTGTTCGTCATTGCGTCTGTTCGTCCGTGCGTGTGTTCGTCCGTGCATCTGTTTGTCCGTGCGTCTGTTCGTCCGTGCGTCTGTTCGTCCGTGCGTCTGTTCGTCCATGCGTCTGTTCATCCGTATGTCTGTTCGTCCGTGCGTCTGTTCGTCCGTGCGTCTGTTCGTCCGTGCGTCTGTTCGTCCGTGCGTCTGTTCGTCCGTGCGTCTTTTCTTCCGTGCGTCTGTTCGTCTGTGCGTCTGTTTGCCTGTGCGTCTGTTCGTCCGTGCGTGTGTACGTCCGTGCGTCTGTTCGTCCGTGCGTCTGTTCGTCCGTGCGTCTGTTCGTCCATGCGTATGTTCATCCGTGCGTCTGTTCTTCCGTGCGTCTGTTCATCCGTATGTCTGTTCGTCCGTGCGTCTGTTCGTCCGTGCGTCTGTTCGTCCGTGCGTTTGTTCATCCATGCGTCTGTTCATCCGTTCGTCTGTTCGTCTGTGCGTGTTTTTGTCCATGCGTCTGTTCGTCAAACAGATGAAGATCTGTTTGTCCGAACAGAACCGTTTTCAAAATTTTTTTCGGTCATACCTTTAGAAAATAATAAAAATAAGGGCAAAATATTGGATTAAATATAAATTTGGTGAAATTGTCCGATTTAGAAATTTTTGTCCGATCATACGTCGCTACAATTACGAAAATAGTGGCGATTAAGAGAAACAAGATTGAAATATCGGTGAATTATTTCGTTTCATAGCTTTTTACGATCAAACCTTAAAAAAATGACGAATATAAGGTTCGACCGGGCGTCAGATCATCCAAACGATTTTTCTTTCATGATTCAGTTCGTATGTGCGTCTGTTCGTCCATGCGTTTGTTCATCCGTACATCTGTTTCTCCAAACAGAATAATTTTCGAACCTTATTTGATCATAGTTTGAGAAAATAACGAATATAATGGCGAAATAGTGGATAAAAATTGAAATTTCGGTGACAATATACATTTTCGAAACTTTTTTTAATCATACATCTCTAAAATGACGAAAAGTAAGGGATAAATAGATGATCAAGATTGAAATATCGGTGTATTCATTTTTTTACCATATTTAGATCATACCTCGATAAAATGACGAAAATAAGGTTCGTACGTGCGTCTGTTCGTCCGTGCGTCTGTTCGTCCGTGCATCTGTTCGTTCGTGTGTCAGTTCGTCCGAGCGTCAGTTCATCCGTGCGTCTGTTCGTCCGTGCGTCTGTTCGTCCGTGCGTCTGTTTGTCCGTGCGTCTTTTTGTTTGTGTGTCTGTTCATTCATGCGTCTTTTCGTCCATGCATCTGTTTGTCCGTGCGTCTGTTCGTCCGTGCGTCTGTTCGTCCGTTTGTCTGTTCGTCCATGCGTCTGTTTATCCGTATGTCTGTTCGTCCTTGCGTCTGTTCGTCCGTGAGTCTGTTCGTCCGTGCGACTGTTTGTCCGTGCGTCTGTTTGTCCGTGCGTCTGTTCCTCCGTGCGTCTGTTCGTCCGTGCGTCTGTTCATCCGTGCGTCTGTTTGTCCGTGCGTCTGTTTGTCTGTGCGTCTGTTCGTCCATGCGTCTGTTCGTCCGTGCATCTGTTTGTCCGTGCGTCTGTTCGTCCGTGCGTCTGTTCGTCCATGCGTCTGTTCATCAGGATGTCTGTTCGTCCGTGCGTCTGTTCGTCCGTGCGTCTGTTCGTCTGTGCGTCTGTTCGTCCGTGCGTCTTTTCTTCCGTGCGTCTGTTCGTCCGTGCGTCTGTTCACCTGTGCGTCTGTTCGTCCGTGCGTCTGGACGTCCGTGCGTCTGTTCGTCCGTGCGTTTGTTCGTCCGTGCGTCTGTTCGTCCATGCGTATGTTCATCCGTGCGTCTGTTCATCCGTATGTCTGTTCGTCCGTGCGTCTGTTCATCCGTGCGTCTGTTCGTCTGTGCGTCTGTTCGTCCATGCGTCTGTTCATCCGTGCGTCTGTTCGACCGTGCGCCTATTCGTCCGTGCGTCTGTTTGTCCGTGCGTCTGTTCGTCCGTGCGTCTGTTCGTACGCGCATCTGTTTGTCCGTGCGTCTGTTTGTCCGTGCGTCTGTTCGTCCTTGCGTCTGTTCGTCCATGCGTCTGTTCGTCCATGCGTCTGTTCATCCGTGCGTCTGTTTGTCCGTGCGTCTGTTCGACCGTGCGCCTATTCGTCCGTGCGTCTGTTTGTCCGTGCGTCTGTTCGTCCGTGCGTCTGTTCGTACGCGCATCTGTTTGTCCGTGCGTCTGTTTGTCCGTGCGTCTGTTCGTCCTTGCGTCTGTTCGTCCATGCGTCTGTTCGTCCATGCGTCTGTTCATCCGTGCGTCTGTTCGACCGTGCGTCTGTTCGTCCGTGCGTCTGTTCGTCCGTGCGTCTGTTCGTCCGTGCGTCTGTTTGTCCGTGCGTCTGTTCGTCCGCGCATCTGTTTGTCCCTGCGTCTGTTTATTCGTGCCTCTGTTCATCCTTGCGTCTGTTCGTCCGTGCGTCTGTTCGTCCATGTATCTGTTCATCCGTGCGTCTGTTTCTCCAAACAGAATCAATTACGAACCTTATTTGATTATAGTTTGAGAAAATAACGAATATAATGGCGAAATAGTGGATAAAAATTGAAATTTCGGTGACAATATACATTTTCGAAACTATTTTGAATCATACATCTCTAAAATGACGAAAAGTAAGGGATAAATAGATGATCAAGATTGAAATATCGGTGTATTCATTTTTTTACCATATTTAGATCATACCTCGATAGAATGACGAAAATAAGGTTCGTCCGTGCGTCAGTTCGTCCGAGCGTCAGTTCATCCGTACGTCTGTTCGTCCGTGAGTCTGTTCGTCAGTGCGTGTTTTTGTCCGTGCATCTGTTCGTCCTTGCGTCTGTTCGTCCGTGCGTCTGTTCGTCCGTGCGTCTGTTCGTCCGTACGTCTGTTTGTCCGTGCGTCTTTTTGTTTGTGCGTCTGTTCATTCATGCGTCTGTTCGTCCATGCATCTGTTTGTCCGTGCGTCTGTTCGTCCGTGCGTCTGTTCGTCCGTTTGTCTGTTCGTCCATGCGTCTGTTTATCCGTATGTCTGTTCGTCCTTGCGTCTGTTCGTCCGTGAGTCTGTTCGTCCGTGCGACTGTTTGTCCGAGCGTCTGTTCGTCCGTGCGTCTGTTCGTCCGTGCATCTGTTCGCCTGTGCGTCTATTCGTCCGTGAGTCTGTACGTCCATGCATCTGTTCATCCGTGCGTCTGTTCGTCTGTGCGTCTGTTCGTCCATGCGTCTGTTCATCCGTGCGTCTGTTCGACCGTGCGTCTGTTCTTTCGTGCGTCTGTTTGTCCGTGCGTCTGTTCATCCGTATGTCTGTTCGTCCGTGCGTCTGTTCGTCCATGCATCTGTTCATCTGTGCGTCTGTTCGTCTGTGCGTCTGTTCGTCCATGAGTCTGTTCATCCGTGCGTCTGTTCGACCGTGCGTCTGTTTGTCCGTGCGTCTGTTTGTCCGTGCGTCTGTTCGTCCGTGCGTCTGTTCGTCCGCGCATCTGTTTGTCCGTGCGTCTGTTTGTCCGTGCGTCTGTTAGTCCATGCGTCTGTTCGTCCGTGCGTCTGTTCACACATGTGTCTGTTTGTCAATGCGTCTGTTCGTCCATGTGTTTTTTTGTCCCTTCATCTGTTCATCCGTGCGTCTGTTCGTCCGTCCGTATGTATGTCCGTGCGTCTGTTCGTCCGTGCGTCTGTTCGACCGTGCGTCTGTTCATCCTTATGTCTGTTCGTCCGTGCGTCTATTCGTCCGTGCGTCTGCTTTTCAGTGCGTCTGTTCGTCTGTGCGTCTGTTCGTCCGTGCGTCTGTTCGTCCGTGCGTCTGTTCGTCCATGTTTCTGTTCGTCCGTGCGTCTATTCCTCCGTGCGTCTGTTCGTCCGTGCGTCTGTTTGTCCGTGCGACTGTTTGTCCGTGCGTCTGTTTGTCCGTCCGTCTGTTCGTCTGTGCGTCTGTTTGTTCATGCGTTTGTTGGTCCGTACATCTGTTTGTCCGAACACAACCGTTTTCGAAATTTTTTTTGATGATACCTTTAGGAAATAATTATAATAAGGGCTAAATATTGAATATAAATAGAAATTTGGTGAAATAGTCCGTTTTTGAAACTTTTATTCGATTATACCTCGCTAAAATTACGAAAATAATGGCAAAAAAGGGGAACAAGATTGAAATATTGGTGAAATAATTCGTTTTTTAGTTTTCTTCGGTCATACCTTAATAAAATGACGAAAATTAGGTTCGTCCGTAAGTCTGATCGTGCGAGCGATTGTTCCTTCATGCTTCAGTTCGTCCGTGCGTCCGTTCGTAAGTGTGTCTGTTCGTCAATGCGTCCGTTCGTCCATGATAATTTTTTCCGTGCGTCTGTTCCTCCGTGCGTCTTTTCGTCCGTGCGTCTATTCATCCGAGCGACTGTTCAACCGTGCGCCTGTTCGACCCTGCTTCCGTTCTTCCGTGCGTCTGTTCGTATGTGCGTATGTACGTCCGTGCTATTTTCGTCCATGCGTCTGTTCGTCCGTTCGTCTGATCGTTCGTGCCAATATTCGTCCGTGCGTCTTTTCGTCTGTGCGTCTGTTTATCCATGCGTCTGTTCATCCGTTTTTCTGTTCGTCTGTGCGAGTTTTTGTCCAAGCGTCTGTTCGTCTGTTCATCTGTTTGCCCGAACAGAACCGTTTTCGAAATTGTTTTCGATCATACCTTTTGAAAATAATGAAAATAAGGGCAAAATATTGGATAAAATATAAATTTGGTGAAATTGTCCGTTTTCGAAATTTTTTTTCAATCATACCTCGCTGATATTACGAAAATAGGGTCGATAAAGAGAAACATGATTGAAATATCGGTGAATTATTTCGTTTCTTAGCTTTTTTCGATCATACCTTAATAAAATGACGAAAATAAGGTTCGACCGGGCGACTGATCGTCCGAGCGATTGTTCCTTCATGCTTCAGTTCGTCCGTGCGTCTGTTCGTCCGTGCGACTACTCGTCTGTGCGTCTATTCGTCCATGCGACTGTTCATCCGTACATCTATTTCTCCACACAGAACTAATTTCGAACATTTTTTTGATCATAGCTTGAGAAAATAACGAACATAAGGGCGAAATAGTAGATAAAAATTGAAATTTCAGTGACAATATACATTTTCGAAACCTTTTTCTATCATACCTCCATAAAATGACGAAAAAATAGGGGAAAATAGATGAACTAGATTGAAATATCGGTGAATTCATTCGTTATTTACCATATTTAGATCAAACCTCAATAAAAGGACGAAAATAAGGTTCGTCCGTGCGTCTGTTCGTCCGAATGTCTGTTCGTCCGTTAGTCTGTCATCCGTTCGACTATTCGTCCGTGCGTCTGTTCGTTCTTTCGTCTGTTCGTCCGAGCGTCTGTTCATCCGTGCGTCTGTTTGTCCGTTCGTGTGTTCGTCCGTGCGTCTGTTTGTCCGTGCATCTGTACGTCCGTGTGTCTGTTGTCCGTGCGTCTGTTCGTCCGTGCGTCTGTTCATCCTTGCGTCTGTTCATCCGTGCGTCTGTTCGTCCGTGCGTCTGTTTGTCTGTGCGTCGGTTCGTCCGTGCGTCTGTTCGTCCGTGCGTCTGTTCGTTCGTGCGTGTGTTCGTCCGTGCATCTGTTTGTCCGTGCGTCTGTTTGTCCGTGCGTCTGTTTGTCCATGCGTCTGTTCGTCCGTGCGTCTGTTCATCCGTGCGTCAGTTCATCCGTGCGTCTGTTCGTCCGTGTGTCTGTTCGTCCGTGCGTCTGTTCGTCAGTGCGTCTGTTCATCCGTGCGACTGTTCGCCCGTGCGTCTGTTCGTCCGTGCGTCTGTTCGCCTGTGCGTCTGTTCGTCCATGCGTCTGTTCGTCCGTACATCTGTTTGTCCGAACAGAACCAATTTCGGACATTTTTTTTGATCATAGCTCGAGAAATTAACGAACATAAGGGCGAAATGTTGGATAAAAATTGAAGATTTGGTGACATTATCCATTTTCGCAACTTTTTTCAATCATACCTCTATAAAATGTCGAAATACAAGGAGGAAATAAATGAACAAGAATGAAATATCGGTGAATTCATTCGTTTTTTACCTTTTTTAGATCATAACTCGATAAAATGACGAAAATAAACTTCGTCCTTGGGTCTGTTCGTCCGTGAGTCTGTTCGTCCGTGCGTGTTTTTGTCCGTGCATCTGTTCATCGTTGCGTCTGTTCGTCCGTGCGTCTGTTCGTCCGTGCGTCTGTTCGTCCGTGCGTCTGTTTGTCCGTGCGTCTTGTTGTTTGTGCGTCTGTTCGTTCATGCGTCTGTTCGTCCATGCATCTGTTTGCCCGTGCGTCTGTTCGTCCGTGCGTCTGTTCGTACGTTTGTCTGTTCGTCCATGCGTCTGTTTATCCGTATGTCTGTTCGTCCTTGCGTCTGTTCGTCCGTGCGTCTGTTCGTCTGTGCGTCTGTTCGTCCGTGCGACTTTTCTTCCGTGCGTCTGTTCGTCCGTGCGTCTGTTCGCCTGTGCGTCTGTTCATCCGTGCGTCTGTACGTCCGTGCGTCTGTTCGTCCGTGAGTCTGTTCGTCCGTGCGTCTGTTCGTCCATGCATATGTTCTTCCGTGCGTCTGTTCGCTTGTGCGTCTGTTCATCCGTATGTCTGTTCGACCGTGCGTCTGTTCGTCCATGCGTCTGTTTGTCCATGCGTCTGTTCGTCCTTGCGTCTGTTCGTCCACGCATCTGTTTGTCCGTGCGTCTGTTTGTCCGTGCGTCTGTTCGTCCTTGCGTCTGTTCGTCCATGCGTCTGTTCATCCGTGCGTCTGTTCGTCCGTGCGTCTGTTCGTCCATGCGTCTGTTCATCCGTGCGTCTGTTCGTCCTTGCGTCTGTTCAACCATGCGTCTGTTCATCCGTGCGTCTGTTCGTCCGTGCGTCTGTTCGTCCATGCGTTTGTTCGTTAGTGCGTCTGTTCGTCCGTGTGTCTGTTCGTCCGTGCGTTTTTTCATCTGTGCGTCTGTTTATCCGTGCGTCTGTACGTCTGTGCGTCTGTTCGTCTGCGCGTCTGTTCGTTTTAGAGTGTTCTTTTCTGTGCGTCTATTTGTCCGTGCGTCTGTTCATCCGAACGTCTGTTCGTCCGTGCGTCTGTTTGTCCGTGCGTCTGTTCGTCCGTGCGTCTCTTCGTCCTTGCGTCTGTTCATCCGTGCGTCTGTTCGTCCATGTGTCTGTTGAATCAATGCGTCTGTTCGTCCATGTGTTTTTTTGTCCCTTCGTCTGCTCGTCCGTGCGTCTGTTCGTCGGTGCGTCTGTTTGTTCGTGCATCTGTTCGTCCGTGGGTCTGTTCATCCGAGCGTCTATTCGTCCGTGCGTCTGTTTGTCTGTGCGACTGTTCGTCCATGCGTTTGTTCGTCCGTACATCTGATTGTCCGAACAGAACCAATGTCGAACATTTTTTGATCATAGCTTGAGAAAATACCGAACATAAGAGCGAAATAATGTATAAAAATTGAAATTTCGGTGAAATTATCCATTTTCAAAACTTTTTTCGATCATACCTCTCTAATATGACAAAAAAAGGGGGAAATATATGAGCAAGATTGAAATATCGTTGAATTCATTAGTTAGATACCTTTTTTAGACCAAACCTCGATAGCATGACGAAAATAAAGTTCGTCCGTGCGTTTGTTCGTCCGTGCATCTGTTCGTTCGTGTGGTAGTTTGTTCGAGCGTCAGTTCATCCGTGCGTCTGTTTGTCCGTGAGTCTGTTCGTCCGTGCGTCTGTTTGCCCGTGCGTCTGTTCGTTCGTGTGGTAGTTCGTTCGAGCGTCAGTTCATCCGTGCGTCTGTTCGTCCGTGCATCTGTTCGTCCGTGCGTCTGTACGTCCGTGCGTATGTTCGTCCATGTTTCTGTTCGTCCGTGCGTCTATTCGTCCGTGCGTCTGTTCGTCCGTGCGTCTGTTTGTCCGTGCGACTGTTTGTCCGTGCGTCTGTTTGTTCATGCGTTTGTTGGTCCGTACATCTGTTTGTTCGAACACAACCGTTTTCGAAATTTTTTTTGATCATACATTTATAATTATAATAAGGGCTAAATATTGAATATAAATACAAATTTGGTGAAATTGTCCGTTTTTGAAACTTTTTTTCGATCATACCTCGCTAAAATTACGGAAATAATGGCAAAAAAGGGGAACAAGATTGAAATATCGGTGAATTAATTCGTTTTTTAGTATTCTTCCGTCATACCTTAATAAAATGACGAAAATTAGGTTCGTCCGTAAGTCTGATCGTGCGAACGATTGTTCCTTCATGCTTTAGTTCGTCCGTGCGTCTGTTCGTAAGTGAGTCTGTTCGTCAATGCGTCCGTTCGTTCATGATAATTTTTTCCGTCGTCTGTTCTTCCGTGCGTCTGTTCGTCCGTGCGTCTATTCATCCGAGCGACTGTTCAACCGTGCGCCTGTTCGACCCTGCATCCGTTCTTCCGTGCGTCCGTTCGTATGTGCGTATGTACGTCCGTGCTATTTTCGTCCATGCGTCTGATCGTACGAGTGATTGTTCTTCCGTGCGTCTTTTCGACCGTGCGACTTTTCGTCCCTGCATCATTTCGTCCTTGCGTCTGTTCGTCCGAGGGTCTGATCGTTCGTGCCAATATTCGTCCGTGCGTCTGTTCGTCCGTGCGTCTGTTCATCCATGCGTCTGTTCATCCGTTCGTTTGTTCGTCTGTGCGTGTTTTTGTCCAAGCGTCTGTTCGTCTGTTCATCTGTTTGCCCGAACAGAACCGTTTTCAAAATTGTTTTCGATCATACCTTTAGAAAATAATGAAAATAAGGGCAAAATATTGGATAAAATATAAATTTGGTGAAATTGTCCGTTTTCGAAATTTTTTTTCGATCATACCTCACTGAAATTACGAAAATAGGGTCGATAAAGAGAAACATGATTGAAATATCGGTGAATTATTTCGTTTCTTAGCTTTTTTCGATCATACCTTAATAAAATGATGAAAATAAGGTTCGACCGGGCGACTGATCGTCCGAGCGATTGTTCCTTCATGCTTCAGTTCGTCCGTGCGTCTGTTCGTCCGTGCGACTACTCGTCTGTTCGTCTATGCGTCCATGCGTCTGTTCATCCGTACATCTATTTCTCCACACAGAACTAATTACGAACATTTTTTTGATCATAGTTTGAGAAAATAACGAACATAAGGGCGAAATAGAAGATAAAAATTGAAATTTCAGTGACAATATACATTTTCGAAACCTTTTTCTATCATACCTCCCTAAAATGACGAAAAGTTAGGGGAAAATAGATGAACTAGATTGAAATATCGGTGAATTCATTCGTTTTTTACCATATTTAGATCTTACCTCAATAAAAGGACGAAAATAAGGTTCGTCCGTGCGTCTGTTCGTCTCTGAGTTTGTTCGCCCGTGCATCTGTTTGTCCGTGCGTCTGAACGTCCGTGCATCTGTTCGTTCATGCGTATGTTCGTCCGAGCGTCTGTTCATCCGTGCGTCTGTTCGTCCGTGCGTCTGTTTGTCCGTGCGTCTGTACGTCCGTGCGTCTGTTTGTCCATGCGTCTGTTCATCCGTGCGTCTGTTAATCCATGCGTCTGTTTGTCCGTATTCTGATCGTCCGTAAGTCTGATCGTCCGTGCGTTTGTTCGTCCGTGCGTTTGTTCTTCCGTGCGTATGTTCGTTCGTGTGACTGTTCTTCTGTGCGTCTGTTCGTCCATGCGTTTGTTCATCCGTACATCTGTTTCTCCAAACAGAACCAATTTCGAACCTTATTTGATCAAAGCTTGAGAAAATAACGAATATAAAGACGAAATAGTGGATAAAAATTGAAATTTCGGTGACAATATACATTTTCGAAACTTTTTTCAATCATACATCTCTAAAATGACGAAAAGTATGGGATAAATAGATGAACAAGATTTAAATATCGTTGAATTCATTGGTTTTTTACCTTTTTTAGATCATACCTCGATAGCATGACGAAAATAAAGTTCGTCCGTGCGTCTGTTCGTCCAAGCGTTTGTTCGTCCGTGCATCTGTTCGTTCGTGCGTCTGTTCGTCCGAGCGTCTGTTAATCTGTGCGTCTCTTCGACTGTGCGACCGTTCTTCCATGCGTCTGTTCGTCCGAATGACTGTTCGTCCGTTAGTCTGTCATCCGTTCGACTATTCGTCCGTGCGTCTGTTCGTTCATGCGTCTGTTCGTTCGAGCTTCTGTTCATCTGTGTGTTTTTTTGTCTGTGCGTGTGTTCGTCCGTGCGTCTGTTTGTCTGTGCGTCTGTACGTCCGTGTGTCTATTGTCCATGCGTCTGTTCGTCCGTGCGTCTGTTCATCCGTGCGTATGTTCATCCGTTTGCCTGTTCGTCCGTTCGTCTGTTTGTCCGTGCGTCTGTTCGTCCGTGCGTCTGTTCGTCCGTGCGTCTGTTCGTCCGTGCGTCTGTTTGTCCGTGCGTCTGTTCGTCCGTGCGTCTGTTCGTCCGTGCGTCTGTTCGTCCGTGCGTCTGTTCGTCCGTGCGTCTGTTCGTCCATGCGTCTGTTCATCCGTATGTCTGTTCGTCCGTGCGTCTGTTCGTCCGTGCGTCTGTTCGTCCGTGCGTCTGTTCGTCCGTGCGTCTGTTCGTCCGTGCGTCTTTTCTTCCGTGCGTCTGTTCGTCCGTGCGTCTGTTTGCCTGTGCGTCTGTTCGTCCGTGCGTCTGTACGTCCGTGCGTCTGTTCGTCCGTGCGTCTGTTCGTCCGTGCGTCTGTTCGTCCATGCGTATGTTCATCCGTGCGTCTGTTCTTCCGTGCGTCTGTTCATCCGTATGTCTGTTCGTCCGTGCGTCTGTTCGTCCGTGCGTCTGTTCGTCCGTGCGTTTGTTCATCCATGCGTCTGTTCATCCGTTCGTCTGTTCGTCTGTGCGTGTTTTTGTCCATGCGTCTGTTCGTCAAATAGATGAAGATCTGTTTGTCCGAACAGAACCGTTTTAGAAATTTTTTTCGGTCATACCTTTAGAAAATAATAAAAATAAGGGCAAAATATTGGATTAAATATAAATTTGGTGAAATTGTCCGATTTAGAAATTTTTTTCCGATCATACGTCGCTACAATTACGAAAATAGGGGCGATTAAGAGAAACAAGATTGAAATATCGGTGAATTATTTCGTTTCATAGCTTTTTACGATCAAACCTTAAAAAAATGACGAATATAAGGTTCGACCGGGCGTCAGATCATCCAAGCGATTTTTCTTTCATGATTCAGTTCGTATGTGCGTCTGTTCGTCCATGCGTTTGTTCATCCGTACATCTGTTTCTCCAAACAGAATCAATTTCGAACCTTATTTGATCATAGTTTGAGAAAATAACGAATATAATGGCGAAATAGTGGATAAAAATTGAAATTTCGGTGACAATATACATTTTCGAAACTTTTTTTAATCATACATCTCTAAAATGACGAAAAGTAAGGGATAAATAGATGATCAAGATTGAAATATCGGTGTATTCATTTTTTTTACCATATTTAGATCATACCTCGATAAAATGACGAAAATAAGTTTCGTCCGTGCGTCTGTTCGTCCGTGCGTCTGTTCGTCCGTGCATCTGTTTGTTCGTGTGTCAGTTCGTCCGAGCGTCAGTTCATCCGTGCGTCTATTCGTCCGTGAGTCTGTTCGTCCGTGCGTGTTTTTGTCCGTGCATCTGTTCGTCCTTGCGTCTGTTCGTCCGTGCGTCTGTTCGTCCGTGCGTCTGTTCGTCCGTGCGTCTGTTTGTCCATGCATCTTTTTGTTTGTGCGTCTGTTCATTCATGCGTCTGTTCGTCCATGCATCTGTTTGTCCGTGCGTCTGTTCGTCCGTGCGTCTGTTCGTCCGTTTGTCTGTTCGTCCATGCGTCTGTTTATCCGTATGTCTGTTCGTCCTTGCGTCTGTTCGTCCGTGAGTCTGTTCGTCCGTGCGACTGTTTGTCCGTGCGTCTGTTCGTCCGTGCGTCTGTTCCTCCGTGCGTCTGTTCGTCCGTGCGTCTGTTCATCCATGCGTCTGTTTGTCCGTGCGTCTGTTTGTCTGTGCGTCTGTTCGTCCATGCGTCTGTTCGTCCGTGCATCTGTTTGTCCGTGCGTCTGTTCGTCCGTGCGTCTGTTCGTCCGTGCGTCTGTTCGTCCATGCGTCTGTTCATCAGGATGTCTGTTCGTCCGTGCGTCTGTTCGTCCGTGCGTCTGTTCGTCTATGCGTCTGTTCGTCCGTGCGTCTTTTCTTCCGTGCGTCTGTTCGTCCGTGCGTCTGTTCACCTGTGCGTCTGTTCGTCCGTGCGTCTGTACGTCCGTGCGTCTGTTCGTCCGTGCGTCTGTTCGTCCGTGCGTCTGTTCGTCCATGCGTATGTTCATCCGTGCGTCTGTTCATCCGTATGTCTGTTCGTCCGTGCGTCTGTTCATCCGTGCGTCTGTTCGTCTGTGCGTCTGTTCGTCCATGCGTCTGTTCATCCGTGCGTCTGTTCGACCGTGCGTCTATTCGTCCGTGCGTCTGTTTGTCCGTGCGTCTGTTCGTCCGTGCGTCTGTTCGTCCGCGGATCTGTTTGTCCGTGCGTCTGTTTGTCCGTGCGTCTGTTCGTCCTTGCGTCTGTTCGTCCATGCGTCTGTTCGTCCATAAGTTTGTTCATCCGTGCGTCTGTTCGACCGTGCGTCTGTTCGTCCGTTCGTCTGTTCGTCCGTGCGTCTGTTCGTCCGTGCGTCTGTTTGTCCGTGCGTCTGTTCGTCCGCGCATCTGTTTGTCCCTGCGTCTGTTTATTCGTGCCTCTGTTCGTAATTGCGTCTGTTCGTCCGTGCGTCTGTTCGTCCATGTATCTGTTCATCCGTGCGTCTGTTTCTCCAAACAGAATCAATTTCGAACCTTATTTGATCATAGTTTGAGAAAATAACGAATATAATGGCGAAATAGTGGATAAAAATTGAAATTTCGGTGACAATATACATTTTCGAAACTATTTTGAATCATACATCTCTAAAATGACGAAAAGTAAGGGATAAATAGATGATCAAGATTGATATATCGGTGTATTCATTTTTTTTACCATATTTAGATCATACCTCGATAAAAGGACGAAAATAAGGTTCGTCCGTGCGTCTGTTCGTCCGTGAGTTTGTTCGTCCGTGCATCTGTTTGTCCGTGCGTCTGTACCCCCGTGCATCTGTTCGTTCATGCGTATGTTCGTCCGAGCGTCTGTTCATCCGTGCGTCTGTTCGTCCGTGCGTGTGTTCGTCCGTGCGTCTGTTCGTCTGTGCGTCTGTTCGTCCGTGCGTCTTTTCTTCCGTGCGTCTGTTCGTCCGTGCGTCTGTTTGCCTGTGCGTCTGTTCGTCCGTGCGTCTGTTCGTCCATGCGTATGTTCATCCGTGCGTCTGTTCTTCCGTGCGTCTGTTCATCCGTATGTCTGTTCGTCCGTGCGTCTGTTAGTCCGTGCGTCTGTTCGTCCGTGCGTCTGTTCATCCATGCGCCTGTTCATCCGTTCGTCTGTTCGTCTGTGCGTGTTTTTGTCCATGCGTCTGTTTGTCAAACAGATGAACATCTTTTTGTCCGTACAGAACCGTTTTCGAAATTTTTTTCGGTCATACCTTTAGAAAATAATAAAAATAAGGGCAAAATATTTGATTAAATATATATTTGGTGAAATTGTCCGATTTAGAAATTTTTTTCCGATCATACCTCGCTAAAATTACGAAAATAGGGGCGATTAAGAGAAACAAGATTGAAATATCGGTGAATTATTTCGTTTCATAGCTTTTTACGATCAAACCTTAAAAAAATGACGAATATAAGGTTCGACCGGGCGTCAGATCGTCCAAGCGATTTTTCTTTTTTGATTCAGTTCGTATGTGCGTCTGTTCGTCCATGCGTTTGTTCATCCGTACATCTGTTTCTCCAAACAGAATAATTTTCGAACCTTATTTGATCATAGTTTGAGAAAATAACGAATATAATGGCGAAATAGTGGATAAAAATTGAAATTTCGGTGACAATATACATTTTCGAAACTTTTTTCAATCATACATCTCTAAAATAACGAAAAGTAAGGGATAAATAGATGATCAAGATTGAAATATCGGTGTATTCATTTTTTATACCATATTTAGATCATACCTCGATAAAATGACGAAAATAAGGTTCGTCCGTGCGTCTGTTCGTCCGTGCGTCTGTTCGTCCGTGCATCTGTTCGATCGTGTGACAGTTCGTCCGAGCGTCAGTTCATCCGTGCGTCTGTTCGTCCGTGAGTCTGTTCGTCCGTGCGTCTGTTTGTCCGTACGTCTGTTCGTCCGTGCGTCTGTTCGTCCGTGCGTCTGTTCGTCCGTGCGTCTGTTCGTCCGTGCGTCTGTTCATCAGTGCGTCTGTTTGTCCGTGCGTCTGTTTGTCTGTGCGTCTGTTCGTCCATGCGTCTGTTCGTCCGTGCATCTGTTTGTCCGTGCGTCTGTTCGTCCATGCGTCTGTTCGTCCGTGCGTCTGTTCGTCCATGCGTCTGTTCATCCGTATGTCTGTTCGTCCGAGCGTCTGTTCGTCCGTGCGTCTGTTCGTCTGTGCGTCTGTTCGTCCGTCGTCTTTTCTTCCGTGCGTCTGTTAGTCCGTGCGTCTGTTCGCCTGTGCGTCTATTCGTCCGTGCATCTGTTTGTCCGTGCGTCTGTTCGTCCGTGCGTCTGTTCGTCCGTTTGTCTGTTCGTCCATACGTCTGTTCATCCGTATGTCTTTTCGTCCTTGCGTCTGTTCGTCCGTGCGTCTGTTCGTCTGTGCGTCTGTTCGTCCGTGCGTCTGTTCGTCCGTGCGTCTGTTCGTCCGTAAGTCTGTTTGTCCGTGCGTCTTTTTGTCTGTGCGTCTGTTCGTTCATGCGTCTATTCGTCCGTGCATCTGTTTTCCGTGCGTCTTTTCGTCCGTGCGTCTGTTCGTCCGTTTGTCTGTTCGTCCATGCGTTGCTCATCCGTATGTCTGTTCGTCCTTGCGTCTGTTCGTCCGTGCGTCTGTTCGTCTGTGCGTCTGTTCGTCCGTGCGACTTTTCTTCCGTGCGTCTGTTCGTCCGTGCGTCTGTTCACCTGTGCGTCTATTCGTCCGTGCGTCTGTACGTCCATGCATCTGTTCATCCGTGCGTCTGTTCGTCTGTGCGTCTGTTCGTCCATGCGTCTGTTCATCCGTGCTCTGTTCGACCGTGCGTCTGTTCTTCCGTGCGTCTGTTCGTCCGTGCGTCTGTTCTTCCGTATGTCTGTTCGTCCGTGCGTCTGTTCGTCCATGCATCTGTTCATCCGTGCGTCTGTTCGTCTGTGCGTCTGTTCGTCCATGCGTCTGTTCATCCGTGCGTCTGTTCGTCTGTGCGTCTGTTCGTCCATGCGTCTGTTCATCCGTGCGTCTGTTCGACCGTGCGTCTGTTCGTCCGTGCGTCTGTTTGTCCGTGCGTCTGTTCGTCCGTGCGTCTGTTCGTCTCCGCATCTGTTTGTCCGTGCGTCTGTTTGTCCGTGCGTCTGTTCGTCCTTGCGTCTGTTCGTCCATGCGTCTGATCGTCCATGCGTCTGTTCATCCGTGCGTCTGTTCGACAGTGCGACTGTTCGTCCGTGCGGCTGTTCGTCAGTACGTCTGTTCGTCCGTGCGTCTGTTTGTCCGTGCGTCTGTTCGTCCGCGCATCTGTTTGTCTTTGCGTCTGTTTATCCGTGCGTCTGTTCGTCCTTGCGTCTGTTCGTCCGTGCGTCTATTCGTCCGTGCGTCTGTTCGTCCATGAGTTTGCTCGTTAGTGCGTCTGTTCGTCCGTGTGTCTGTTCGTCCGTGCGTCTGTTCGCCTGTGGGTCTGTTTGTCCGTGCGTCTGTAAGTCTGTGCGTCTGTTCGTCCAAGCGTCTGTTCGTCCGTGCGTCTGCTTTTCCGTGCGTTTGTTTGTCCGTGCGTCTGTTCATCCGAACGTCTGTTTGTCCGTGCGTCTGTTCGTCCGTGCGTCTGTTCGTCCGTGCGTCTCTTCGTCCATGCGTCTGTTCGTCCGTGCGTCTGTTCGTCCATGTGTCTGTTTGTCAATGCGTCTGTTCGTCCATGTGTTTTTTTGTCCCTTCATCTGTTCATCCGTGCGTCTTTTCGTCCGTGCGTCTGTTTGTCCGTGCGTCTGTTCGTTCGTGCGTCTGTTAGTCCGTGCGTCTGTTCATCCGTATGTCTGTTCGTCCGTGCGTCTATTCGTCCGTGCGTCTGCTTTTCAGTGCGTCTGTTCGTCTGTGCGTCTGTTCGTCCGTGCGTCTGTTCGAGATATAAACGTTTGAAAAATCGCAAATTTAAAATTGCTCGAAATCGATACCCATTAATTCTGGTGGTATGTATACTTATTGTTGATACTAAATAAGCATTCGTTTTGCGATATCATTGCAAATAAGCGAGATATAAGCGTTTGAATGTTTGAAAAATCGCAAATTTAAAATTATTCGAAATCGATACATATAGATTCTGGTGGTAGGTATATTTATTGTTGATACTAAATAAGCATTCGTTTTGCGATATCATTGCAAATAAGCGAGATATAAGCGTTTGAAAGTTAGAAAAATCGCAAATTTATAAATTCTTAAAAATCGATACCATTTAATTCTGGTGGTAGGTATAATTATTGTTGATACTAAATAAGCATTCGTTTTGCGATATCATTGCAAATAAGCGAGATATAAGCGTTTGAAAGTTTGAAAAATCGCAAATTTAAAATTGCTCGAAATCGATACATATTGATTCTGGTGGTAGGTATATTTATTGTTGATACTAAATAAGCATTCGTTTTGCGATATCATTGCAAATAAGCGAGATATAAGCGTCTGAATGTTAGAAAAATCGCAAATTTAAAATTGCTCGAAATCGATACATATAGATTCTGGTGGTAGGTACATTTATTGTTGATACTAAATAAGCATTCGTTTTGCGATATCATTGCAAATAAGCGAGATATAAGCGTTTGAAAGTTTGAAAAATCGCAAATTAAAAATTGCACTTAATCGATACCCAGTAATTCTGGTGGTAGGTATATTTATTGTTGATACTAAATAAGCATTCGTTTTGCGATATCATTGCAAATAAGCGAGATATAAGCGTTTGAAAGTTTGAAAAATCGCAAATTTAAAATTAATCGAAATCGATACCCATTAATTCTGGTAGTAGTATATTTATTTTTGATACTAAATAAGCATTCGTTTTGCGATATCATTGCAAATAAGCGAGATATAAGCGTATAAATGTTTGAAAAATCGAAAATTTAAAATTGCTCAAAATCGATCCCCATTTATTCTGGTGGTAGGTATAATTATTGTTGATACTAAATAAGCATTCGTTTTAAGTTATCATTGCAAATAAGCGAGATATAAGCGTTTGAAAGTTTGAAAAATCGCAAATTTAAAATTGCTCGATTACGATACCCAATAATTCTTGTGGTAGGTATATATTTATTGTTGATACTAAATAAGCATTTGTTTTCTGATATCATTGCAAATAAGCGAGATATAAGCGTTTGAAAGTTTGAAAAATCGCAAATTTAAAATGCTCGAAATCGATACTTATTAATTCTGGTGATAGGTATATTTATTGTTGATACTAAATTAGCATTCGTTTAATTTAGTTTAATGATAGCGCAAAACGAATGCTTATTTAGTATCAACAATAATTATACCTACCACAAGAATTAATTGGGATCCATTTTGAGCAATTTAAAATTTGCGATTTTTCAAATTTTCAAACGCTTATATCTCGCTTATTTGCAATGATAGCTTGAAACGAATACTTATTTATTATCAACAATAATTATACTTACCACCAGAATTAATCAGGATCGATTTTGAGCAATTTTAAATTTGTGATTTTTCAAATTTTCAAACGCTTATATCTCGCTTATTTGCAATGATAGCGCAAAACGAATGCTTATTTAGTATCAACAATAATTATACCTACCACCAGAATTAATGCGGATCGATTTTGAGCAATTTTAAATTTGCGATTTTTCAAATTTTCAAACGCTTATATCTCACTTATTTACAATGATAGCGCAAAACGAATGCTTATTTAGTATCAACAATAATTATACCTACCACCAGAATTAATGCGGATCGATTTTGAGAAATTTTAAATTTGCGATTTTTCAAATTTTCAAACGCTTATATCTCGCTTATTTGCAATGATAGCGCAAAACGAATGCTTATTAAGTATCACCAATAATTATACCTACCACAAGAATTAATATGGATCGATTTTGAGCAATTTTAAATTTGCGATTTTTCAAATTTTCAAACGCTTTTATCTCGCTTATTTGCAATGATAGCGCAAAACGAATGCTTATTTAGTATCAACAATAATTATACCTACCACCAGAATTTAAAGGGGATCGATTTTGAGCAATTTTAAATTTGCGATTTTTCAGATTTTCAAACGCTTATATCTTGCTTATTTGCAATGATAGCGCAAAACGAATGCTTATTTAGTATCAACAATAATTATACCTACCACTAGAATTAATAAGGATCGATTTTGAGCAATTTTAAATTTGCGATTTTTCAAATTTTCAAACGCTTATATCTCGCTTATTTGCAATGATAACGCAAAACGAATGCTTATTTAGTATCAACAATAATTATACCTACCACCAGAATAAGTGGGGATCGATTTTGAGCAATTTTAAATTTGCGGTTTTTCAAATTTTCAAACGCTTATATCTCGCTTATTTGCAATGATAGCGCAAAACGAATGCTTATTTAGTATCAACAATAATTATTCCTACCACCAGAATTAATATGGATCGATTTTGAGCAATTTTAAATTTGCGATTTTTCAAATTTTCAAACGCTTATATCTCGCTTATTTGCAATGATAGCTTAAAACGAATGCTTATTTAGTATCAACAATAATTATACCTACCACCAGAATTAATGGGGATCGATTTTGAGCAATTTTAAATTTGCGATTTTTGAAATTTTCAAACGCTTATATCTCGCTTATTTGCAATGATAGCGCAAAACGAATGCTTATTTAGTATCAACAATAATTATACCTACCACTAGAATTAATGCGGATTGATTTTGAGCAATTTTAAATTTGCGATTTTTCAAAATTTCAAACGCTTATAATTCGCTTATTTGCAATGATAGCGCAAAACGAATGCTTATTTAGTATCAACAATAATTATACCTACCACCAGAATTAATAAGGATCGATTTTAAATTTGAGATTTTTTAAATTTTCAAACGTTTATATCTCGCTTATTTGCAATGATAGCGCAAAACGAATGCTTATTTAGTATCAACAATAATTATACCTACCACCAGATTTAATATGGATCGATTTTGAGCAATTTTAAATTTGTGATTTTTCAAATTTTCAAACGCTTATATCTCGCTTATTTGCAATGATAGCGCAAAACGAATGCTTATTTAGTATCAACAATAATTATACCTACCACCAGAATTAATGGGGATCAATTTTGAGCAATTTTAAATATGCGATTTTTATAATATTCAAACGCTTATATCTCGCTTATTTGCAATGATAGCGTTAAACAAATGCTTATTTAGTATCAACAATAATTATACCTACCACCAGAATTAATAGGGATCGATTTTGAGCAATTTTAAATTTGCGATTTTTCAATTTTTCAAATATTTATATATCTCGCTTATTTGCAATGATAGCGTTAAACAAATGCTTATTTAGCATCAACAATAATTATACCTACCACCAGAATTAATAGGGATCGATTTTGAGCAATTTTAAATTTGCGATTTTTCAAACGCTTATATCTCGCTTATTTGCAATGATATCGCAAAACGAATGCTTATATAGTATCAACAATAAATATACTACTACCAGAATTAATGGGTATCGATTTCGAGCAATTTAAAATTTGCGATTTTTCAAACGATTATATCTCGCTTATTTGCAATGATATCGCAAAGCGAATGCTTATTTAGTATCAACAATAAATATACCTACCACCAGAATTAATAAGAATCGATTTAGAGCAATTTTTAATTTGCGATTTTTCAAACATTCAAACGCATATATCTCGCTTATTTGCAATGATATCGTATAACGAATGCTTATTTAGTATCAACAATAAATATACCTACCACCAGAATTAATGGGTATCGATTTAGAGCAATTTTTAATTTGCGATTTTTCAAACTTTCAAACGCTTATTTCTCATTTATTTGCAATGATATCGCAAAACAAATGCTTATTTAGTATCAACAATAAATATACCTACCAACAGAAATAATGGGTATCGAATCTGAGCAATTTAAAATTTGCGATTTTTCAAACTTTCAAACGCTTATATCTCGCTTAATTGCAATGATATTGCAAAACGAATGCTAATTTAGTATCAACAATAAATATACCTACCAGCAGAATTAATAAGTATCGATTTCGAGCAATTTAAAATTTGCGATTTTTCAAACTTTCAAACGCTTATATCTCGCTTATTTGCAATGATATCGCAAAACGAATGCTTATTTAGTATCAACAATAAACATACCTACCACCAGAATTAATGGGTATCGATTTCGAGCAATTTAAAATTACTATTTTTCAAACTTTCAAACGCTTATATCTCGCTTATTTGCAATGATATCGCAAAACGAATAATTATTTAGTATCAACAATAAATACACCTACCACCAGAATTAATATATCGATTTCGAGCAATTTTTAATTAGCGATTTTTCAAACTTTCAAGCGCCTATTTCTCGCCTATTTGCAATGATATCGCAAAACGAATGCTGATTTAGTATCAACAACAAATATACCTACCACCAGAATCTATATGTATCGATTTCGAGCAATTTTAAATTTGCGATTTTTCTAACATTCAGACGCTTATATCTCGCTTATTTGCAATGATATCGCAAAACGAATGCTTATTTAGTATCAACAATAAATATACCTACCACCAGAATTAATGGGTATCGATTTAGAGCAATTTTTAATTTGCGATTTTTCAAACTTTCAAACGCTTATTTCTCGTTTATTTGCAATGATATCGCAAAACAAATGCTTATTTAGTATCAACAATAAATATACCTACCAACAGAAATAATGGGTATCGAATCTGAGCAATTTAAAATTTGCGATTTTTCAAACTTTCAAACGCTTATATCTCGCTTAATTGCAATGATATTGCAAAACGAATGCTAATTTAGTATCAACAATAAATATACCTACCAGCAGAATTAATAAGTATCGATTTCGAGCAATTTAAAATTTGCGATTTTTCAAACTTTCAAACGCTTATATCTCGCTTATTTGCAATGATATCGCAAAACGAATAATTATTTAGTATCAACAATAAATACACCTACCACCAGAATTAATATATCGATTTCGAGCAATTTTTAATTAGCGATTTTTCAAACTTTCAAGCGCCTATTTCTCGCCTATTTGCAATGATATCGCAAAACGAATGCTTATTTAGTATCAACAATAAATATACCTACCACCAGAATTAATGGGTATCGATTTCGAGCATATTTTAATTTGCGATTTTTTAAACTTTCAAACGCTTATTTCTCGCTTATTTGCAATGATATCGCAAAACGAATGCTTATTTAGTATCAACAATAAATATACATACCACCAGAATTACTGGGTATCGATTTCCAGCAATTTTAAATTTGCGATTTTTTAAACTTTCAAACGCTTATTTCTCGCTTATTTGCAATGATATCGCAAAACGAATGCTTATTTAGTATCAACAATAAATATACATACCACCAGAATTACTGGGTATCGATTGAGAGCAATTTTAAATTTGCGATTTTTCAAACTTTCAAACGCTTATATCTCGCTTATTTGCAATGATATCGCAAAACGAATGATTATTTAGTATCAACAATAAATATACCTACCACCAGAATTAATGGGTATCGATTTCGAGCAATGTTTAATTTGCGATTTTTCAAACTTTCAAGCGCCTATTTCTCGCTTATTTGCAATGATATCGCAAAACGAATGCTTATTTAGTATCAACAATACATATACCTACCACCAGAATTAATGGGTATCGATTTCGAGCAATTTTAAATTTGCGATTTTTCACACATTCAAACGCTTATATCTCGCTTAATTGCAATAATATCGTAAAACGAATGCTTATTTAGTATCAACAATAAATATACTACTACCAGAATTAATGGGTATCGATTTCGAGCAATTTTAAATTTGCGATTTTTAAAACTTTCAAACGCTTATATCTCGCTGATTTGCAATGATATCGCAAAACAAATGCTTATTTAGTATCAACAATAAATATATACCTACCACCAGAATTAATGGGTATCGATTTCGAGCAATTTTAAATTTGCGATTTTTCAAACTTTCAAACGCTTATATCTCGCTTAATTGCAAAGATATTGCAAAACGAATGCTTATTTAGTATCAACAATAAATATACCTACCACCAGAATTAATAAGTATCGATTTCGAGCAATTTTAAATTTGCGATTTTTCAAACTTTCAAACGCTTATATCTCTCTTATTTGCAATGATATTGCAAAACGAATGCTTATTTAGTATCAACAATAAATATACCTACCACTAGAATTAATGGGTATCGATTTCGAGCAATTTAAAATTTGCGAATTTTCAAACGCTTATATCTCGCTTAATTGCAATGATATTGCAAAACCAATGCTTATTTAGTATCAACAATAAATATACCTACCACCAGAATTAATAAGTATCGATTTCGAGCAATTTTAAATTTGCGATTTTTCAAACTTTCAAACGCTTATATCTCTCTTATTTGCGATGATATTGCAAAACGAATGCTTATTTAGTATCAACAATAAATATACCTACCACTAGAATTAATGGGTATCGATTTCGAGCAATTTAAAATTTGCGAATTTTCAAACGCTTATATCTCGCTTAATTGCAATGATATTGCAAAACGAATGCTTATTTAGTATCAACAATAAACATACCTACCACCAGAATTAATGGGTATCGATTTCGAGCAATTTTAAATTTGCGATTTTTCTAACTTTCAAACGCTTATATCTCGCTTATTTGCAATGATATCGCAAAACGAATGCTGATTTAGTATCAACAACAAATATACCTACCACCAGAATCTATATGTATCGATTTCGAGCAATTTTAAATTTGCGATTTTTCTAACATTCAGACGCTTATATCTCGCTTATTTGCAATGATATCGCAAAACGAATGCTTATTTAGTATCAACAATAAATATACCTACCACCAGAATTAATGGGTATCGATTTAGAGCAATTTTTAATTTGCGATTTTTCAAACTTTCAAACGCTTATTTCTCGTTTATTTGCAATGATATCGCAAAACAAATGCTTATTTAGTATCAACAATAAATATACCTACCAACAGAAATAATGGGTATCGAATCTGAGCAATTTAAAATTTGCGATTTTTCAAACTTTCAAACGCTTATATCTCGCTTAATTGCAATGATATTGCAAAACGAATGCTAATTTAGTATCAACAATAAATATACCTACCAGCAGAATTAATAAGTATCGATTTCGAGCAATTTAAAATTTGCGATTTTTCATACTTTCAAACGCTTATATCTCGCTTATTTGCAATGATATCGCAAAACGAATGCTTATTTAGTATCAACAATAAACATACCTACCACCAGAATTAATGGGTATCGATTTCGAGCAATTTAAAATTTGCTATTTTTCAAACTTTCAAACGCTTATATCTCGCTTATTTGCAATGATATCGCAAAACGAATAATTATTTAGTATCAACAATAAATACACCTACCACCAGAATTAATATATCGATTTCGAGCAATTTTTAATTTGCGATTTTTCAAACTTTCAAGCGCCTATTTCTCGCTTATTTGCAATGATATCGCAAAACGAATGCTTATTTAGTATCAACAATAAATATACCTACCACCAGAATTAATGGGTATCGATTTCGAGCATATTTTAATTTGCGATTTTTTAAACTTTCAAACGCTTATTTCTCGCTTATTTGCAATGATATCGCAAAACGAATGCTAATTTAGTATCAACAATAAATATACATACCACCAGAATTACTGTGTATCGATTTCCAGCAATTTTAAATTTGCGATTTTTTAAACTTTCAAACGCTTATTTCTCGCTTATTTGCAATGATATCGCAAAACGAATGCTTATTTAGTATCAACAATAAATATACATACCACCAGAATTACTGGGTATCGATTGAGAGCAATTTTAAATTTGCGATTTTTCAAACTTTCAAACGCTTATATCTCGCTTATTTGCAATGATATCGCAAAACGAATGATTATTTAGTATCAACAATAAATATACCTACCACCAGAATT
The DNA here is from genome assembly GCA_947579665.1 of Sympetrum striolatum. Taxonomy (NCBI): domain Eukaryota; kingdom Metazoa; phylum Arthropoda; class Insecta; order Odonata; family Libellulidae; genus Sympetrum; species Sympetrum striolatum. Next base: position 2,328,450 of record CANPUZ010000001.1, on the reverse strand, counting down.
AATGGGTATCGATTTCGAGCAATTTTTAATTTGCGATTTTTCAAACTTTCAAGCGCCTATTTCTCGCTTATTTGCAATGATATCGCAAAACGAATGCTTATTTAGTATCAACAATACATATACCTACCACCAGAATTAATTGGTATCGATTTCGAGCAATTTTAAATTTGCGATTTTTCACACATTCAAACCCTTATATCTCGCTTAATTGCAATAATATCGTAAAACGAATGCTTATTTAGTATCAACAATAAATATACTACTACCAGAATTAATGGGAATCGATTTCGAGCAATTTTAAATTTGCGATTTTTAAAACTTTCAAACGCTTATATCTCGCTGATTTGCAATGATATCGCAAAACAAATGCTTATTTAGTATCAACAATAAATATATACCTACCACCAGAATTATTGGGTATCGTATTCGAGCAATTTTAAATTTGCGATTTTTCAAACTTTCAAATGCTTATATCTCGCTTATTTGCAATGATATCGCAAAACAAATGCTAATTTAGTATCAACAATAAATATACCTACCACCAGAATTAATGGGTAATGATTTCGAGCAATTTTAAATTTGCGATTTTTCAAACTTTCAAACGCTTATATCTCGCTTATTTGCAATGATATCGTATAACGAATGCTTATTTAGAATCAACAATAAATATACCTACCACCGGAATTAATGGGTATCAACTTCGAGCAATATTAAATTTGCGATTTTTCAAACTTTCTAACGCATATATCTCACTTAATTGCAATGATATTGCAAAACGAATGCTTATTTAGTATCAACAAAAAATATACCTACCACCAGAATTAATGGGTATCGATTTCGAGCAATTTTAAATTTGCGATTTTTCAAACTTTCAAACGCTTATATCTCGCTTAATTGCAATGATATTGCAAAACGAATGCTTATTTAGTATCAACAATAAATATACCTACCACCAGAATTAATAAGTATCGATTTCGAGCAATTTTAAATTTGCGATTTTTCAAACTTTCAAACGCTTATATCTCTCTTATTTGCAATGATATTGCAAAACGAATGCATATTTAGTATCAACAATAAATATACCTACCACTAGAATTAATGGGTATCGATTTCGAGCAATTTAAAATTTGCGAATTTTCAAACGCTTATATCTCGCTTAATTGCAATGATATTGCAAAACGAATGCTTATTTAGTATCAACAATAAATATACCTACCACCAGAATTAATAAGTATCGATTTCGAGCAATTTTAAATTTGCGATTTTTCAAACATTCAGAGGATTATATATCGCTTATTTGCAAAAAAAATCGCAAAACGAATGCTTATTTAGTATCAACAATAAACATACCTACCACCAGAATTAATGGGTATCGATTTCGAGCAATTTTAAATTTGCGATATTTCAAACTTTCAAATGCTTATATCTCGCTTATTTGCAATGATATCGCAAAACGAATGCTTATTTAGTATCAACAATAAACATACCTACCACCAGAATTAATGGGTATCGATTTCGAGCAATTTTAAATTTGCGATTTTTCTAACTTTCAAACGCTTATATCTCGCTTATTTGCAATGATATCGCAAAACGAATGCTTATTTAGTATCAACAACAAATATACCTACCACCAGAATCTATATGTATCGATTTCGAGCAATTTTAAATTTGCGATTTTTCTAACATTCAGACGCTTATATCTCGCTTATTTGCAATGATATCGCAAAACGAATGCTTATTTAGTATCAACAATAAATATACCTACCACCAGAATCAATATGTATCGATTTCGACCAATTTAAATTTGCGATTTTTCAAACTTTCAAACGCTTATATCTCGCTTATTTGCAATGATATCGCAAAACGAATGCTTATTTAGTATCAACAACAATTATACCTACACCTAGAATTAAAGGGTAGCGATTTAGAAAAATTTTAAATTTGCGATTTTTCTAACTTTCAAACGCTTATATCTCGCTTATTTGCAATGATATCGCAAAACGAATGCTTATTTAGTATCAACAATAAATATACCTACCACCAGAATCTATATGTATCGATTTCGAATAATTTAAAATTTGCGATTTTTCAAACATTCAAACGCTTATATCTCGCTTATTTGCAATGATATCGCAAAACGAATGCTTATTTCTTATCAACAATAAATATACCTACCACCAGAATTAATTAGTATCGATTTCGAGCAATTTTAAATTTGCGATTTTTCAAACTTTCAAACGCTTATATCTCGCTAATTTGCAATGATATCGCAAAACGAATGCTTATTTAGTATCAACAATAAATATACCTACCACCAGAATTAATATGTATCGATTTCGAGCAATTTTAAATTTGCGATTTTTCTAACTTTCAAACGCTTAAACCCCCCTTATTGCAATGATATTGCAAAACGAATGCTTATTTAGTATCAACAATAAATATACCTACCACCAGAATTACTGGGTATCGATTTAGTGCAATTTTTAATTTGCGATTTTTCAAATTTCAAACGCTTATTTCTCGCTTATTTGCAATGATATCGCAAAACGAATGCTTATTTAGTATCAACAATAAGTATACCTACCACCAGAATTAATAAGTATCGATTTCGAGCAATTTAAAATTTGCGATTTTTCAAACTTTCAAACGCTTATATCTCGCTTATTTGCAATGATATCGCAAAACGAATAATTATTTAGTATCAACAATAAGTATACATACCACCAGAATTAATGTGTATCGATTTCGAGCAATTTTAAATTTGCGATTTTTCAAACATTCAGACGCTTATATCTCGCTTATTTGCAATGATATCGCAAAACGAATGCTTATTTAGTATCAACAATAAACATACCTACCACCAGAATTAATGGGTATCGATTTCGAGCAATTTTAAATTTGCGATTTTTCAAACTTTCAAATGCTTATATCTCGCTTATTTGCAATGATATCGCAAAACGAATGCTTATTTAGTATCAACAATAAATATACCTACCACCAGAATTACTGGGTATCGATTTAGAGCAATTTTTAATTTCCGATTTTTCTAACTTTCAAACGCTTATATCTCGCTTATTTGCAATGATATCGCAAAACGAATGCTTATTTAGTATCAACAACAAATATACCTACCACCAGAATCTATATGTATCGATTTCGAGCAATTTTAAATTTGCGATTTTTCTAACATTCAGACGCTTATATCTCGCTTATTTGCAATGATATCGCAAAACGAATGCTTATTTAGTATCAACAATAAATATACCTACCACCAGAATCAATATGTATCGATTTCGAGCAATTTTAAATTTGCGATTTTTCCAACTTTCAAACGCTTATATCTCGCTTATTTGCAATGATATCGCAAAACGAATGCTTATATAGTATCAACAATAATTATACCTACCACCAGAATTAAAAGTATCGATTTAGAGAAATTTTAAATTTTCGATTTTTCTAACTTTCAAACGCTTATATCTTGCTAATTTGCCATGATATCGCAAAACGAATGCTTATTTAGTATCAACAATAAATATACCTACCACCAGAATTAATGGGTATCGAATTCGAGCATTTTAAATTTGCGATTTTTCAAACTTTCAAACTCGTATATCTCGCTTATTTGCAATGATATCGCAAAACGAATGCTTATTTAGTATCAACAATAAGTATACATACCACCAGAATTAATGGGTATCGATTTCGAGCAATTTTAAATTTGCGATTTTTCAAACATTCAGACGCTTATATCTCGCTTATTTGCAATGATATCGCAAAACGAATGCTTTTTTAGTATCAACAATAAACATACCTATCACCAGAATTAATGGGTATCGATTTCGAGCAATTTTAAGTTTGCGATATTTCAAACTTTCAAATGCTTATATCTCGCTTATTTGCAATGATATCGCAAAACGAATATTTATTTAGTATCAACAATAAATATACCTACCACCAGAATTACTGGGTATCGATTAAGTGCAATTTTTAATTTGCGATTTTTCAAACTTTCAAACGCTTATATCTCGCTTATTTGCAATGATATCGCAAAACGAATGCTTATTTAGTATCAACAATAAATATATACCTACCACCAGAATCTATATGTATCGATTTCGAGCAATTTTAAATTTGCGATTTTTCTAACATTCAGACGCTTATATCTCGCTTATTTGCAATGATATCGCAAAACGAATGCTTATTTAGTATCAACAATAAATATACCTACCACCAGAATCAATATGTATCGATTTCGAGCAATTTTAAATTTGCGATTTTTCAAACTTTCAAACGCTTATATCTCGCTTATTTGCAATGATATAGCAAAACGAATGCTTATTTAGTATCAACAATAATTATACCTACCACCAGAATTAAGGGGTATCGATTTTTAAGTAATTTTAAAATTGCGATTTTTCTAACTTTCAAACGCTTACATCTCGCTTATTTGCAATGATATCGCAAAACGAACGCTTATTTAGTATCAACAATAAATATCCCTACAACCAAAATTAATGGGTATCGATTTCGAGCAATTTTAAATTTGCGATTTTTCAAACATTCAAACGCTATATATCTCGCTTATTTGCAATGATATCGCAAAACGAATGCTTATTTAGTATCAACAATAAATATACCTACCACCAGAATTACTGGGTATCGATTTAGAGCAATTTTTAATTTGCGATTTTTCTAACTTTCAAACGCTTATATCTCGCTTATTTGCAATGATATCGCAAAACGAATGCTTATTTAGTATCAACAATAATTAAACCTACCACCAGAATTAAAATGTATCGATTTAGAGAAATTTTAAATTTGCGATTTTTCTAACTTTCAAACGCTTATATCTCGCTAATTTGCAATGATATCGCAAAACGAATGCTTATTTAGTATCAACAATAAATATACCTACCACCAGAATTAATGGGTATCGATTTCGAGCATTTTAAATTTGCGATTTTTCAAACTTTCAAACTCGTATATCTCGCTTATTTGCAATGATATCGCAAAACGAATGCTAAGTTTAGTATCAACAATAAGTATACATACCACCAGAATTAATAGGTGTCGATTTCGAGCAATTTTAAATTTGCGATTTTTCAAACATGCAGACGCTTATATCTCGCTTATTTGCAATGATATCGCAAAACGAATGCTTTTTTAGTATCAACAATAAACATACCTACCACCAGAATTAATGGGTATCGATTTCCAGCAATTTTAAATTTGCGATTTTTCAAACTTTCAAATGCTTATATCTCGCTTATTTGCAATGATATCGCAAAACGAATGCTTATTTAGTATCAACAATAAATATACCTACGCCAGAATTACTGGGTATCGATTAAGTGCAATTTTTAATTTGTGATTTTTCAAACTTTCAAACGCTTATATCTCGCTTATTTGCAATGATATCTCAAAACGAATGCTTATATAGTATCAGCAATAAATATACCTACCACCAGAATCTATATGTATCGATTTCGAGCAATTTTAAATTTGCGATTTTTCTAACATTCAGACGCTTATATCTCGCTTATTTGCAATGATATCGCAAAACGAATGCTTATTTAGTATCAACAATAAATATACCTACCACCAGAATTAATGGGTATCGATTTCAAGCAATTTTAAATTTGCGATTTTTCAAACTTTCAAACGTTTATATCTCGCTTATATACAATGATATCGCAAAACGAATGCTTAATTAGTATCAACAATAAATTTACTACTACCAGAATTAATGGGTATCGATTTCGAGCAATTTTAAATTTGCGATTTTTCAAACTTTCTAACGCATATATCTCGCTTATTTGCAATGATATCGTATAACGAATGCATATTTAGTATCAACAATAAATATACCTACCACCAGAATTAATGGGTATCGATTTCGAGCAATTTTAAATTTGCGATTTTTCAAACATTTAAACGCTTATATCTCGCTTAATTGCAATGATATTGCAAAACGAATGCTTATTTAGTATCAACAATAAATATACCTACCACCAGAATTAATAAGTATCGATTTCGAGCAATTTTAAATTTGCGATTTTTCAAACTTTCAAACGCTTATATCTCTCTTATTTGCAATGATATTGCAAAACGAATGCTTATTTAGTATCAACAATAAATATACCTACCACTAGAATTAATGGGTATCGATTTCGAGCAATTTAAAATTTGCGAATTTTCAAACTCTTATATCTCGCTTATTTGCAATGATATCGCAAAACGAATGCTTATTAAGTATCAACAATAAATATACCTACCACCAGAATTAATGGGTATCGATTTAGAGCAATGTTTAATTTGCGATTTTTCAAACTTTCAAACGCTTATTTCTCGCTTATTTCTCGCTTATTTGCAATGATATCGCAAATCGAATGCTTATTTAGTATCAACAATAAATATACTAACCACCAGAATCAATATGTATCGATTTCGAGCAATGTTAAATTTGCGATTTTTCAAACTTTAAAACGCTTATATCTCGCTTATTTGCAATGATATTGCTAAACGAATGCTTATTTAGTATCAACAATAAATATACCTACCACCAGAATTAATGGGTATTGATTTAGAGCAATTTTAAATTTGCGATTTTTCAAACATTCAGAGGCTTATACCTCGCTTATTTGCAAAAAAAATCGCAAAACGAATGCTTATTTAGTATCAACAATAAACATACCTACCACCAGAATTAATGGGTATCGATTTCGAGCAATTTTTAATTTACGATTTTTCAAACTTTCAAGCGCCTATTTCTCGCTTATTTGCAATGATATCGCAAAACGAATGCTTATTTAGTATCAACAATACATATACCTACCACCAGAATTAATGGGTATCGATTTCGAGCAATTTAAAATTTGCGATTTTTCAAACTTTCAAATGTTTATATCTCGCTTATTTGCAATGATATCGCAAAACAAATGCTAATTTAGTATCAACAATAAATATACCTACCACCAGAATTAATGGGTAATGATTTCGAGCAATTTTAAATTTGCGATTTTTCAAACTTTCAAACGCTTATATCTCGCTTATTTGCAATGATATCGTATAACGAATGCTTATTTAGAATCAACAATAAATATACCTACCACCGGAATTAATGGGTATCAACTTCGAGCAATATTAAATTTGCGATTTTTCAAACTTTCTAACGCATATATCTCACTTAATTGCAATGATATTGCAAAACGAATGCTTATTTAGTATCAACAAAAAATATACCTACCACCAGAATTAATGGGTATCGATTTCGAGCAATTTTAAATTTGCGATTTTTCAAACTTTCAAACGCTTATATCTCGCTTAATTGCAATGATATTGCAAAACGAATGCTTATTTAGTATCAACAATAAATATACCTACCACCAGAATTAATAAGTATCGATTTCGAGCAATTTTAAATTTGCGATTTTTCAAACTTTCAAACGCTTATATCTCTCTTATTTGCAATGATATTGCAAAACGAATGCATATTTAGTATCAACAATAAATATACCTACCACTAGAATTAATGGGTATCGATTTCGAGCAATTTAAAATTTGTTAATTTTCAAACGCTTATATCTCGCTTAATTGCAATGATATTGCAAAACGAATGCTTATTTAGTATCAACAATAAATATACCTACCACCAGAATTAATAAGTATCGATTTCGAGCAATTTTAAATTTGCGATTTTTCAAACTTTCAAACGCTTATATCTCTCTTATTTGCAATGATATTGCAAAACGAATGCATATTTAGTATCAACAATAAATATACCTACCACTAGAATTAATATGTATCGATTTCGAGCAATTTAAAATTTGCGAATTTTCAAACGCTTATATCTCGCTTAATTGCAATGATATTGCAAAACGAATGCTTATTTAGTATCAACAATAAATATACCTACCACCAGAATTAATAAGTATCGATTTCGAGCAATTTTAAATTTGCGATTTTTCAAACATTCAGAGGCTTATATCTCGCTTATTTGCAAAAAAAATCGCAAAACGAATGCTTATTTAGTATCAACAGTAAACATACCTACCACCAGAATTAATGGGTATCGATTTCGAGCAATTTTAAATTTGCGATATTTCAAACTTTCAAATGCTTATATCTCGCTTATTTGCAATGATATCGCAAAACGAATGCTTATTTAGTATCAACAATAAACATACCTACCACCAGAATTAATGGGTATCGATTTCGAGCAATTTTAAATTTGCGATTTTTCTAACTTTCAAACGCTTATATCTCGCTTATTTGCAATGATATCGCAAAACGAATGCTTATTTAGTATCAACAACAAATATACCTACCACCAGAATCTATATGTATCGATTTCGAGCAATTTTAAATTTGCGATTTTTCTAACATTCAGACGCTTATATCTCGCTTATTTGCAATGATATCGCAAAACGAATGCTTATTTAGTATCAACAATAAATATACCTACCACCAGAATCAATATGTATCGATTTCGACCAATTTAAATTTGCGATTTTTCAAACTTTCAAACGCTTATATCTCGCTTATTTGCAATGATATCGCAAAACGAATGCTTATTTAGTATCAACAACAATTATACCTACCACTAGAATTAAAGGGTATCGATTTAGAGAAATTTTAAATTTGCGATTTTTCTAACTTTCAAACGCTTATATCTCGCTTATTTGCAATGATATCGCAAAACGAATGCTTATTTAGTATCAACAATAAATATACCTACCACCAGAATCTATATGTATCGATTTCGAATAATTTAAAATTTGCGATTTTTCAAACATTCAAACGCTTATATCTCGCTTATTTGCAATGATATCGCAAAACGAATGCTTATTTCTTATCAACAATAAATATACCTACCACCAGAATTAATTAGTATCGATTTCGAGCAATTTTAAATTTGCGATTTTTCAAACTTTCAAACGCTTATATCTCGCTAATTTGCAATGATATCGCAAAACGAATGCTTATTTAGTATCAACAATAAATATACCTACCACCAGAATTAATATGTATCGATTTCGAGCAATTTTAAATTTGCGATTTTTCTAACTTTCAAACGCTTAAACCCCCCTTATTGCAATGATATTGCAAAACGAATGCTTATTTAGTATCAACAATAAATATACCTACCACCAGAATTACTGGGTATCGATTTAGTGCAATTTTTAATTTGCGATTTTTCAAATTTCAAACGCTTATTTCTCGCTAATTTGCAATGATATCGCAAAACGAATGCTTATTTAGTATCAACAATAAGTATACCTACCACCAGAATTAATAAGTATCGATTTCGAGCAATTTAAAATTTGCGATTTTTCAAACTTTCAAACGCTTATATCTCGCTTATTTGCAATGATATCGCAAAACGAATAATTATTTAGTATCAACAATAAGTATACATACCACCAGAATTAATGGGTATCGATTTCGAGCAATTTTAAATTTGCGATTTTTCAAACATTCAGACGCTTATATCTCGCTTATTTGCAATGATATCGCAAAACGAATGCTTATTTAGTATCAACAATAAACATACCTACCACCAGAATTAATGGGTATCGATTTCGAGCAATTTTAAATTTGCGATTTTTCAAACTTTCAAATGCTTATATCTCGCTTATTTGCAATGATATCGCAAAACGAATGCTTATTTAGTATCAACAATAAATATACCTACCACCAGAATTACTGGGTATCGATTTAGAGCAATTTTTAATTTCCGATTTTTCTAACTTTCAAACGCTTATATCTCGCTTATTTGCAATGATATCGCAAAACGAATGCTTATTTAGTATCAACAACAAATATACCTACCACCAGAATCTATATGTATCGATTTCGAGCAATTTTAAATTTGCGATTTTTCTAACATTCAGACGCTTATATCTCGCTTATTTGCAATGATATCGCAAAACGAATGCTTATTTAGTATCAACAATAAATATACCTACCACCAGAATCAATATGTATCGATTTCGAGCAATTTTAAATTTGCGATTTTTCCAACTTTCAAACGCTTATATCTCGCTTATTTGCAATGATATCGCAAAACGAATGCTTATATAGTATCAACAATAATTATACCTACCACCAGAATTAAAAGTATCGATTTAGAGAAATTTTAAATTTTCGATTTTTCTAACTTTCAAACGCTTATATCTTGCTAATTTGCCATGATATCGCAAAACGAATGCTTATTTAGTATCAACAATAAATATACCTACCACCAGAATTAATGGGTATCGAATTCGAGCATTTTAAATTTGCGATTTTTCAAACTTTCAAACTCGTATATCTCGCTTATTTGCAATGATATCGCAAAACGAATGCTTATTTAGTATCAACAATAAGTATACATACCACCAGAATTAATGGGTATCGATTTCGAGCAATTTTAAATTTGCGATTTTTCAAACATTCAGACGCTTATATCTCGCTTATTTGCAATGATATCGCAAAACGAATGCTTTTTTAGTATCAACAATAAACATACCTATCACCAGAATTAATGGGTATCGATTTCGAGCAATTTTAAGTTTGCGATATTTCAAACTTTCAAATGCTTATATCTCGCTTATTTGCAATGATATCGCAAAACGAATATTTATTTAGTATCAACAATAAATATACCTACCACCAGAATTACTGGGTATCGATTAAGTGCAATTTTTAATTTGCGATTTTTCAAACTTTCAAACGCTTATATCTCGCTTATTTGCAATGATATCGCAAAACGAATGCTTATTTAGTATCAACAATAAATATATACCTACCACCAGAATCTATATGTATCGATTTCGAGCAATTTTAAATTTGCGATTTTTCTAACATTCAGACGCTTATATCTCGCTTATTTGCAATGATATCGCAAAACGAATGCTTATTTAGTATCAACAATAAGTATACCTACCACCAGAATCAATAGGTATCGATTTCGAGCAATTTTAAATTTGCGATTTTTCAAACTTTCAAACGCTTATATCTCGCTTATTTGCAATGATATCGCAAAGCGAATGCTTATTTAGTATCAACAATAGTTATACCTACCACCAGAATTAAGGGGTATCGATTTTTAAGTAATTTTAAAATTGCGATTTTTCTAACTTTCAAACGCTTACATCTCGCTTATTTGCAATGATATCGCAAAACGAACGCTTATTTAGTATCAACAATAAATATCCCTACAACCAAAATTAATGGGTATCGATTTCGAGCAATTTTAAATTTGCGATTTTTCTAACTTTCAAACGCTTATATCTCGCTTATTTGCAATGATATCGCAAAACGAATGCTTATTTAGTATCAACAATAATTAAACCTACCACCAGAATTAAAATGTATCGATTTAGAGAAATTTTAAATTTGCGATTTTTCTAACTTTCAAACGCTTATATCTCGCTAATTTGCAATGATATCGCAAAACGAATGCTTATTTAGTATCAACAATAAATATACCTACCACCAGAATTAATGGGTATCGATTTCGAGCATTTTAAATTTGCGATTTTTCAAACTTTCAAACTCGTATATCTCGCTTATTTGCAATGATATCGCAAAACGAATGCTAAGTTTAGTATCAACAATAAGTATACATACCACCAGAATTAATAGGTGTCGATTTCGAGCAATTTTAAATTTGCGATTTTTCAAACATGCAGACGCTTATATCTCGCTTATTTGCAATGATATCGCAAAACGAATGCTTTTTTAGTATCAACAATAAACATACCTACCACCAGAATTAATGGGTATCGATTTCCAGCAATTTTAAATTTGCGATTTTTCAAACTTTCAAATGCTTATATCTCGCTTATTTGCAATGATATCGCAAAACGAATGCTTATTTAGTATCAACAATAAATATACCTACGCCAGAATTACTGGGTATCGATTAAGTGCAATTTTTAATTTGTGATTTTTCAAACTTTCAAACGCTTATATCTCGCTTATTTGCAATGATATCTCAAAACGAATGCTTATATAGTATCAACAATAAATATACCTACCACCAGAATCTATATGTATCGATTTCGAGCAATTTTAAATTTGCGATTTTTCTAACATTCAGACGCTTATATCTCGCTTATTTGCAATGATATCGCAAAACGAATGCTTATTTAGTATCAACAATAAATATACCTACCACCAGAATTAATGGGTATCGATTTCAAGCAATTTTAAATTTGCGATTTTTCAAACTTTCAAACGTTTATATCTCGCTTATATGCAATAATATCGCAAAACGAATGCTTAATTAGTATCAACAATAAATTTACTACTACCAGAATTAATGGGTATCGATTTCGAGCAATTTTAAATTTGCGATTTTTCAAACTTTCTAACGCATATATCTCGCTTATTTGCAATGATATCGTATAACGAATGCATATTTAGTATCAACAATAAATATACCTACCACCAGAATTAATGGGTATCGATTTCGAGCAATTTTAAATTTGCGATTTTTCAAACATTTAAACGCTTATATCTCGCTTAATTGCAATGATATTGCAAAACGAATGCTTATTTAGTATCAACAATAAATATACCTACCACCAGAATTAATAAGTATCGATTTCGAGCAATTTTAAATTTGCGATTATTCAAACTTTCAAAAGCTTATATCTCTCTTATTTGCAATGATATTGCAAAACGAATGCTTATTTAGTATCAACAATAAATATACCTACCACTAGAATTAATGGGTATCGATTTCGAGCAATTTAAAATTTGCGAATTTTCAAACTCTTATATCTCGCTTATTTGCAATGATATCGCAAAACGAATGCTTATTAAGTATCAACAATAAATATACCTACCACCAGAATTAATGGGTATCGATTTAGAGCAATGTTTAATTTGCGATTTTTCAAACTTTCAAACGCTTATTTCTCGCTTATTTGCAATGATATCGCAAATCGAATGCTTATTTAGTATCAACAATAAATATACTAACCACCAGAATCAATATGTATCGATTTCGAGCAATGTTAAATTTGCGATTTTTCAAACTTTAAAACGCTTATATCTCGCTTATTTGCAATGATATTGCTAAACGAATGCTTATTTAGTATCAACAATAAATATACCTACCACCAGAATTAATGGGTATTGATTTAGAGCAATTTTAAATTTGCGATTTTTCAAACATTCAGAGGCTTATACCTCGCTTATTTGCAAAAAAAATCGCAAAACGAATGCTTATTTAGTATCAACAATAAACATACCTACCACCAGAATTAATGGGTATCGATTTCGAGCAATTTTAAATTTGCGATTTTTCACACATTCAAACGCTTATATCTCGCTTAATTGCAATAATATCGTAAAACGAATGCTTATTTAGTATCAACAATAAATATACTACTACCAGAATTAATGGGAATCGATTTCGAGCTATTTTAAATTTGCGATTTTTAAAACTTTCAAACGCTTATATCTCGCTGATTTGCAATGATATCGCAAAACAAATGCTTATTTAGTATCAACAATAAATATATACCTACCACCAGAATTATTGGGTATCGTATTCGAGCAATTTTAAATTTGCGATTTTTCAAACTTTCAAATGCTTATATCTCGCTTATTTGCAATGATATCGCAAAACAAATGCTAATTTAGTATCAACAATAAATATACCTACCACCAGAATTAATGGGTAATGATTTCGAGCAATTTTAAATTTGCGATTTTTCAAACTTTCAAACGCTTATATCTCGCTTATTTGCAATGATATCGTATAACGAATGCTTATTTAGAATAAACAATAAATATACCTACCACCGGAATTAATGGGTATCAACTTCGAGCAATATTAAATTTGCGATTTTTCAAACTTTCTAACGCATATATCTCACTTAATTGCAATGATATTGCAAAACGAATGCTTATTTAGTATCAACAAAAAATATACCTACCACCAGAATTAATGGGTATCGATTTCGAGCAATTTTAAATTTGCGATTTTTCAAACTTTCAAACGCTTATATCTCGCTTATTTGCAATGATATCGCAAAACGAATGCTTATATAGTATCAACAATAATTATACCTACCACCAGAATTAAAAGTATCGATTTAGAGAAATTTTAAATTTTCGATTTTTCCAACTTTCAAACGCTTATATCTTGCTAATTTGCCATGATATCGCAAAACGAATGCTTATTTAGTATCAACAATAAATATACCTACCACCAGAATTAATGGGTATCGAATTCGAGCATTTTAAATTTGCGATTTTTCAAACTTTCAAACTCGTATATCTCGCTTATTTGCAATGATATCGCAAAACGAATGCTTATTTAGTATCAACAATAAGTATACATACCACCAGAATTAATGGGTATCGATTTCGAGCAATTTTAAATTTGCGATTTTTCAAACATTCAGACGCTTATATCTCGCTTATTTGCAATGATATCGCAAAACGAATGCTTTTTTAGTATCAACAATAAACATACCTATCACCAGAATTAATGGGTATCGATTTCGAGCAATTTTAAGTTTGCGATATTTCAAACTTTCAAATGCTTATATCTCGCTTATTTGCAATGATATCGCAAAACGAATATTTATTTAGTATCAACAATAAATATACCTACCACCAGAATTACTGGGTATCGATTAAGTGCAATTTTTAATTTGCGATTTTTCAAACTTTCAAACGCTTATATCTCGCTTATTTGCAATGATATCGCAAAACGAATGCTTATTTAGTATCAACAATAAATATATACCTACCACCAGAATCTATATGTATCGATTTCGAGCAATTTTAAATTTGCGATTTTTCTAACATTCAGACGCTTATATCTCGCTTATTTGCAATGATATCGCAAAACGAATGCTTATTTAGTATCAACAATAAATATACCTACCACCAGAATCAATATGTATCGATTTCGAGCAATTTTAAATTTGCGATTTTTCAAACTTTCAAACGCTTATATCTCGCTTATTTGCAATGATATCGCAAAACGAATGCTTATTTAGTATCAACAATAGTTATACCTACCACCAGAATTAAGGGGTATCGATTTTTAAGTAATTTTAAAATTGCGATTTTTCTAACTTTCAAACGCTTACATCTCGCTTATTTGCAATGATATCGCAAAACGAACGCTTATTTAGTATCAACAATAAATATCCCTACAACCAAAATTAATGGGTATCGATTTCGAGCAATTTTAAATTTGCGATTTTTCTAACTTTCAAACGCTTATATCTCGCTTATTTGCAATGATATCGCAAAACGAATGCTTATTTAGTATCAACAATAATTAAACCTACCACCAGAATTAAAATGTATCGATTTAGAGAAATTTTAAATTTGCGATTTTTCTAACTTTCAAACGCTTATATCTCGCTAATTTGCAATGATATCGCAAAACGAATGCTTATTTAGTATCAACAATAAATATACCTACCACCAGAATTAATGAGTATCGATTTCGAGCATTTTAAATTTGCGATTTTTCAAACTTTCAAACTCGTATATCTCGCTTATTTGCAATGATATCGCAAAACGAATGCTAAGTTTAGTATCAACAATAAGTATACATACCACCAGAATTAATAGGTGTCGATTTCGAGCAATTTTAAATTTGCGATTTTTCAAACATGCAGACGCTTATATCTCGCTTATTTGCAATGATATCGCAAAACGAATGCTTTTTTAGTATCAACAATAAACATACCTACCACCAGAATTAATGGGTATCGATTTCCAGCAATTTTAAATTTGCGATTTTTCAAACTTTCAAATGCTTATATCTCGCTTATTTGCAATGATATCGCAAAACGAATGCTTATTTAGTATCAACAATAAATATACCTACGCCAGAATTACTGGGTATCGATTAAGTGCAATTTTTAATTTGTGATTTTTCAAACTTTCAAACGCTTATATCTCGCTTATTTGCAATGATATCTCAAAACGAATGCTTATATAGTATCAACAATAAATATACCTACCACCAGAATCTATATGTATCGATTTCGAGCAATTTTAAATTTGCGATTTTTCTAACATTCAGACGCTTATATCTCGCTTATTTGCAATGATATCGCAAAACGAATGCTTATTTAGTATCAACAATAAATATACCTACCACCAGAATTAATGGGTATCGATTTCAAGCAATTTTAAATTTGCGATTTTTCAAACTTTCAAACGTTTATATCTCGCTTATATGCAATGATATCGCAAAACGAATGCTTAATTAGTATCAACAATAAATTTACTACTACCAGAATTAATGGGTATCGATTTCGAGCAATTTTAAATTTGCGATTTTTCAAATTTTCTAACGCATATATCTCGCTTATTTGCAATGATATCGTATAACGAATGCATATTTAGTATCAACAATAAATATACCTACCACCAGAATTAATGGGTATCGATTTCGAGCAATTTTAAATTTGCGATTTTTCAAACATTTAAACGCTTATATCTCGCTTAATTGCAATGATATTGCAAAACGAATGCTTATTTAGTATCAACAATAAATATACCTACCACCAGAATTAATAAGTATCGATTTCGAGCAATTTTAAATTTGCGATTTTTCAAACTTTCAAAAGCTTATATCTCTCTTATTTGCAATGATATTGCAAAACGAATGCTTATTTAGTATCAACAATAAATATACCTACCACTAGAATTAATGGGTATCGATTTCGAGCAATTTAAAATTTGCGAATTTTCAAACTCTTATATCTCGCTTATTTGCAATGATATCGCAAAACGAATGCTTATTAAGTATCAACAATAAATATACCTACCACCAGAATTAATGGGTATCGATTTAGAGCAATGTTTAATTTGCGATTTTTCAAACTTTCAAACGCTTATTTCTCGCTTATTTGCAATGATATCGCAAATCGAATGCTTATTTAGTATCAACAATAAATATACTAACCACCAGAATCAATATGTATCGATTTCGAGCAATGTTAAATTTGCGATTTTTCAAACTTTAAAACGCTTATATCTCGCTTATTTGCAATGATATTGCTAAACGAATGCTTATTTAGTATCAACAATAAATATACCTACCACCAGAATTAATGGGTATTGATTTAGAGCAATTTTAAATTTGCGATTTTTCAAACATTCAGAGGCTTATATCTCGCTGATTTGCAATGATATCGCAAAACAAATGCTTATTTAGTATCAACAATAAATATATACCTACCACCAGAATTATTGGGTATCGTATTCGAGCAATTTTAAATTTGCGATTTTTCAAACTTTCAAATGCTTATATCTCGCTTATTTGCAATGATATCGTATAACGAATGCTTATTTAGAATCAACAATAAATATACCTACCACCGGAATTAATGGGTATCAACTTCGAGCAATATTAAATTTGCGATTTTTCAAACTTTCTAACGCATATATCTCACTTAATTGCAATGATATTGCAAAACGAATGCTTATTTAGTATCAACAAAAAATATACCTACCACCAGAATTAATGGGTATCGATTTCGAGCAATTTTAAATTTGCGATTTTTCAAACTTTCAAACGCTTATATCTCGCTTAATTGCAATGATATTGCAAAACGAATGCTTATTTAGTATCAACAATAAATATACCTACCACCAGAATTAATAAGTATCGATTTCGAGCAATTTTAAATTTGCGATTTTTCAAACTTTCAAACGCTTATATCTCTCTTATTTGCAATGATATTGCAAAACGAATGCATATTTAGTATCAACAATAAATATACCTACCACTAGAATTAATGGGTATCGATTTCGAGCAATTTAAAATTTGTTAATTTTCAAACGCTTATATCTCGCTTAATTGCAATGATACTGCAAAACGAATGCTTATTTAGTATCAACAATAAATATACCTACCACCAGAATTAATAAGTATCGATTTCGAGCAATTTTAAATTTGCGATTTTTCAAACATTCAGAGGCTTATATCTCGCTTATTTGCAAAAAAAATCGCAAAACGAATGCTTATTTAGTATCAACAATAAACATACCTACCACCAGAATTAATGGGTATCGATTTCGAGCAATTTTAAATTTGCGATATTTCAAACATTCAAATGCTTATATCTCGCTTATTTGCAATGATATCGCAAAACGAATGCTTATTTAGTATCAACAATAAACATACCTACCACCAGAATTAATGGGTATCGATTTCGAGCAATTTTAAATTTTCGATTTTTCTAACTTTCAAACGCTTATATCTCGCTTATTTGCAATGATATCGCAAAACGAATGCTTATTTAGTATCAACAACAAATATACCTACCACCAGAATCTATATGTATCGATTTCGAGCAATTTTAAATTTGCGATTTTTCTAACATTCAGACGCTTATATCTCGCTTATTTGCAATGATATCGCAAAACGAATGCTTATTTAGTATCAACAATAAATATACCTACCACCAGAATCAATATGTATCGATTTCGAGCAATTTTAAATTTGCGATTTTTCAAACTTTCAAACGCATATATCTCGCTTATTTGCAATGATATCGCAAAACGAATGCTTATTTAGTATCAACAATAAATATACCTACCACCAGAATCTATATGTATCGATTTCGAATAATTTAAAATTTGCGATTTTTCAAACATTCAAACGCTTATATCTCGCTTATTTGCAATGATATCGCAAAACGAATGCTTATTTCTTATCAACAATAAATATACCTACCACCAGAATTAATTAGTATCGATTTCGAGCAATTTTAAATTTGCGATTTTTCAAACTTTCAAACGCTTATATCTCGCTAATTTGCAATGATATCGAAAAACGAATGCTTATTTAGTATCAACAATAAATATACCTACCACCAGAATTAATATGTATCGATTTCGAGCAATTTTAAATTTGCGATTTTTCTAACTTTCAAACGCTTAAACCCCCCTTATTGCAATGATATTGCAAAACGAATGCTTATTTAGTATCAACAATAAATATACCTACCACCAGAATTACTGGGTATCGATTAAGTGCAATTTTTAATTTGCGATTTTTCAAATTTCAAACGCTTATTTCTCGCTTATTTGCAATGATATCGCAAAACGAATGCTTATTTAGTATCAACAATAAGTATACCTACCACCAGAATTAATAAGTATCGATTTCGAGCAATTTAAAATTTGCGATTTTTCAAACTTTCAAACGCTTATATCTCGCTTATTTGCAATGATATCGCAAAACGAATAATTATTTAGTATCAACAATAAGTATACATACCACCAGAATTAATGGGTATCGATTTCGAGCAATTTTAAATTTGCGATTTTTCAAACATTCAGACGCTTATATCTCGCTTATTTGCAATGATATCGCAAAACGAATGCTTATTTAGTATCAACAATAAACATACCTACCACCAGAATTAATGGGTATCGATTTCGAGCAATTTTAAATTTGCGATTTTTCAAACTTTCAAATGCTTATATCTCGCTTATTTGCAATGATATCGCAAAACGAATGCTTATTTAGTATCAACAATAAATATACCTACCACCAGAATAACTGGGTATCGATTTAGAGCAATTTTTAATTTCCGATTTTTCTAACTTTCAAACGCTTATATCTCGCTTATTTGCAATGATATCGCAAAACGAATGCTTATTTAGTATCAACAACAAATATACCTACCACCAGAATCTATATGTATCGATTTCGAGCAATTTTAAATTTGCGATTTTTCTAACATTCAGACGCTTATATCTCGCTTATTTGCAATGATATCGCAAAACGAATGCTTTTTTAGTATCAACAATAAATATACCTACCACCAGAATCAATATGTATCGATTTCGAGCAATTTTAAATTTGCGATTTTTCCAACTTTCAAACGCTTATATCTCGCTTATTTGCAATGATATCGCAAAACGAATGCTTATTTAGTATCAACAATAATTATACCTACCACCAGAATTAAAAGTATCGATTTAGAGAAATTTTAAATTTTCGATTTTTCTAACTTTCAAACGCTTATATCTTGCTAATTTGCCATGATATCGCAAAACGAATGCTTATTTAGTATCAACAATAAATATACCTACCACCAGAATTAATGGGTATCGAATTCGAGCATTTTAAATTTGCGATTTTTCAAACTTTCAAACTCGTATATCTCGCTTATTTGCAATGATATCGCAAAACGAATGCTTATTTAGTATCAACAATAAGTATACATACCACCAGAATTAATGGGTATCGATTTCGAGCAATTTTAAATTTGCGATTTTTCAAACATTCAGACGCTTATATCTCGCTTATTTGCAATGATATCGCAAAACGAATGCTTTTTTAGTATCAACAATAAACATACCTATCACCAGAATTAATGGGTATCGATTTCGAGCAATTTTATGTTTGCGATATTTCAAACTTTCAAATGCTTATATCTCGCTTATTTGCAATGATATCGCAAAACGAATGCTTATTTAGTATCAACAATAAATATACCTACCACCAGAATTACTGGGTATCGATTAAGTGCAATTTTTAATTTGCGATTTTTCAAACTTTCAAACGCTTATATCTCGCTTATTTGCAATGATATCGCAAAACGAATGCTTATTTAGTATCAACAATAAATATATACCTACCACCAGAATCTATATGTATCGATTTCGAGCAATTTTAAATTTGCGATTTTTCTAACATTCAGACGCTTATATCTCGCTTATTTGCAATGATATCGCAAAACGAATGCTTATTTAGTATCAACAATAAATATACCTACCACCAGAATCAATATGTATCGATTTCGAGCAATTTTAAATTTGCGATTTTTCAAACTTTCAAACGCTTATATCTCGCTTATTTGCAATGATATCGCAAAACGAATGCTTATTTAGTATCAACAATAAATATACCTACCACCAGAATCTATATGTATCGATTTCGAATAATTTTAAATTTGCGATTTTTCAAACATTCAAACGCTTATATCTCGCTTATTTGCAATGATATCGCAAAACGAACGCTTATTTAGTATCAACAATAAATATCCCTACAACCAAAATTAATGGGTATCGATTTCGAGCAATTTTAAATTTGCGATTTTTCAAACATTCAAACGCTATATATCTCGCTTATTTGCAATGATATCGCAAAGCGAATGCTTATTTAGTATCAACAATAAATATACCTACCACCAGAATTACTGGGTATCGATTTAGAGCAATTTTTAATTTGCGATTTTTCTAACTTTCAAACGCTTATATCTCGCTTATTTGCAATGATATCGCAAAACGAATGCTTATTTAGTATCAACAATAAATATACCTACCACTAGAATCAATATGTATCGATTTCGAGCAATTTTAAATTTGCGATTTTTCAAACTTTCAAACGCTTATATCTCGCTTATTTGCAATGATATCGCAAAACGAATGCTTATTTAGTATCAACAATAATTAAACCTACCACCAGAATTAAAATGTATCGATTTAGAGAAATTTTAAATTTGCGATTTTTCTAACTTTCAAACGCTTATATCTCGCTAATTTGCAATGATATCGCAAAACGAATGCTTATTTAGTATCAACAATAAATATACCTACCACCAGAATTAATGGGTATCGATTTCGAGCATTTTAAATTTGCGATTTTTCAAACTTTCAAACTCGTATATCTCGCTTATTTGCAATGATATCGCAAAACGAATGCTTATTTAGTATCAACAATAAGTATACATACCACCAGAATTAATCGGTGTCGATTTCGAGCAATTTTAAATTTGCGATTTTTCAAACATGCAGACGCTTATTTCTCGCTTATTTGCAATGATATCGCAAAACGAATGCTTTTTTAGTATCAACAATAAACATACCTACCACCAGAATTAATGGGTATCGATTTCGAGCAATTTTAAATTTGCGATTTTTCAAACTTTCAAATGCTTATATCTCGCTTATTTGCAATGATATCGCAAAACGAATGCTTATTTAGTATCAACAATAAATATACCTACGCCAGAATTACTGGGTATCGATTAAGTGCAATTTTTAATTTGTGATTTTTCAAACTTTCAAACGCTTATATCTCGCTTATTTGCAATGATATCTCAAAACGAATGCTTATATAGTATCAACAATAAATATACCTACCACCAGAATCTATATGTATCGATTTCGAGCAATTTTAAATTTGCGATTTTTCTAACATTCAGACGCTTATATCTCGCTTATTTGCAATGATATCGCAAAACGAATGCTTATTTAGTATCAACAATAAATATACCTACCACCAGAATTAATGGGTATCGATTTCAAGCAATTTTAAATTTGCGATTTTTCAAACTTTCAAACGTTTATATCTCGCTTATATGCAATGATATCGCAAAACGAATGCTTATTTAGTATCAACAATAAATTTACTACTACCAGAATTAATGGGTATCGATTTCGAGCAATTTAATATTTGCGATTTTTCAATTTTTCTAACGCATATATCTCGCTTATTTGCAATGATATCGTATAACGAATGCATATTTAGTATCAACAATAAATATACCTACCACCAGAATTAATGGGTATCGATTTCGAGCAATTTTAAATTTGCGATTTTTCAAACATTTAAACGCTTATATCTCGCTTATTTGCAATGATATTGCAAAACGAATGCTTATTTAGTATCAACAATAAATATACCTACCACCAGAATTAATAAGTATCGATTTCGAGCAATTTTAAATTTGCGATTTTTCAAACTTTCAAACGCTTATATCTCTCTTATTTGCAATGATATTGCAAAACGAATGCTTATTTAGTATCAACAATAAATATACCTACCACTAGAATTAATGGGTATCGATTTCGAGCAATTTAAAATTTGCGAATTTTCAAACTCTTATATCTCGCTTATTTGCAATGATATCGCAAAACGAATGCTTATTAAGTATCAACAATAAATATACCTACCACCAGAATTAATGGTTATCGATTTAGAGCAATGTTTAATTTGCGATTTTTCAAACTTTCAAACGCTTATTTCTCGCTTATTTGCAATGATATCGGAAATCGAATGCTTATTTAGTATCAACAATAAATATACTAACCACCAGAATCAATATGTATCGATTTCGAGCAATGTTAAATTTGCGATTTTTCAAACTTTAAAACGCTTATATCTCGCTTATTTGCAATGATATTGCTAAACGAATGCTTATTTAGTATCAACAATAAATATACCTACCACCAGAATTAATGGGTATTGATTTAGAGCAATTTTAAATTTGCGATTTTTCAAACATTCAGAGGCTTATACCTCGCTTATTTGCAAAAAAAATCGCAAAACGAATGCTTATTTAGTATCAACAATAAACATACCTACCACCAGAATTAATGGGTATCGATTTCGAGCAATTTTAAATTTGCGATTTTTCAAACTTTCAAATGCTTATATCTCGCTTATTTGCAATGATATCGCAAAACGAATAGTTATTTAGTATCAACAATAAGTATACATACCACCAGAATTAATAAGTATCGATTTCGAGCAATTTTAAATTTGCGATTTTTCAAACATTCAGACGCTTATATCTCGCTTATTTGCAATGATATCGCAAAACGAATGCTTATTTAGTATCAACAATAAATATACCTACCACCAGAATTACTGGGTATCGATTTAGAGCAATTTTTAATTTGCGATTTTTCTAACATTCAAACGCTTATATCTCGCTTATTTGCAATGATATCGCAAAACGAATGCTTATTTAGTATCAACAACAAATATACCTACCTTCAGAATCTATATGTATCGATTTCGAGCAATTTTAAATTTGCGATTTTTCTAACATTCAGACGCTTATATCTCGCTTATTTGCAATGATATCTCAATACGAATGCTTTTTTAGTATCAACAATAAACATACCTACCACCAGAATTAATGGGTATCGATTTCGAGCAATTTTAAATTTGCGATTTTTCAAACTTTCAAATGCTTATATCTCGCTTATTTGCAATGATATCGCAAAACGAATGCTTATTTAGTATCAACAATAAATATACCTACCACCAGAATTACTGGGTATCGATTAAGTGCAATTTTTAATTTGCGATTTTTCAAACTTTCAAACGCTTATATCTCGCTTATTTGCAATGATATCACAAAACGAATGCTTATTTAGTATCAACTAAAAATATACCTACCACCAGAATCTATATATATCGATTTCGAGCAATTTTAAATTTGCGATTTTTCTAACATTCAGACGCTTATATCTCGCTTATTTGCAATGATATCGCAAGACGAATGCTTATTTAGTATCAACAATAAATATACCTACCACCAGAATCAATATGTATCGATTTCGAGCAATTTTAAATTTGCGATTTTTCAAACTTTCAAACGCTTATATCTCGCTTATTTGCAATGATATCGCAAAACGAATGCTTATTTAGTATCAACAATAAATATACCTACCACCAGAATTAAAGGGTATCGATTTTTAAGAAATTTAAAATTTGCGATTTTTCTAACTTTCAAACGCTTATATCTCGCTTATTTGCAATGATATCGCAAAACGAATGCTTATTTAGTATCAACAATAAATATACCTACCACCAGAATCTATATGTATCGATTTCGAATAATTTTAAATTTGCGATTTTTCAAACATTCAAACGCTTATATCTCGCTTATTTGCAATGATATCGCAAAACGAACGCTTATTTCTTATCAACAATAAATATACCTACCACCAGAATTAATAAGTATCGATTTCGAGCAATTTTAAATTTGCGATTTTTCAAACTTTCATGCGCTTATATCTCGCTAATTTGCAATGATATCGCAAAACGAATGCTTATTTATTATCAACAATAAATATACCTACAACCAAAATTAATGGGTATCGATTTCGAGCAATTTTAAATTTGCGATTTTTCAAACATTCAAACGCTTATATCTCGCTTATTTGCAATGATATCGCAAAACGAATGCTTATTTAATATCAACAATAAATATACCTACCACCAGAATTACTGGGTATCGATTTAGAGCAATTTTTAATTTGCAATTTTTCTAACTTTCAAACGCTTATATCTCGCTTATTTGCAATGATATCGCAAAACGAATGCTTATTTAGTATCAACAATAAATATACCTACCACCAGAATTATTAGGTATCGTATTCGAGCAATTCTAAATTCGCGATTTTTCAAACTTTCAAACGTATATATCTCGCTTATTTGCAATGATATCGCAAAACGAATGCTTATTTAGTATCAACAATAAATATACCTACCACCAGAATTAATAGAAATCGATTTCAAGCAATTTTAAATTTGCGATTTTTCAAACATTCAAACGCTTATATCTCACTTTATTGCAATGATATCGCAAAACGAATGCTTATTAAGTATCAACAATAAATATACTACTACCAGAATTAATGGGTATCGATTTCAAGCAATTTTTAATTTGCGATTTTTCAAACTTTCAAACGCTTATATCTCGCTTATTTGCAATGATATCGCAAAACGATTCCTATTTTAGTATCAACAAAAAATATACCTACCATCAGAATTATTGGGTATCGTATTCGAGCAATTTTAAATTGTCGATTTTTCAAACTTTCAAACGTATATATCTCGCTTATTTGCAATGATATCGCAAAACGAATGCTTATTAAGTATCAACAATAAATATACTACTACTAGAATTAATGGTTATCGATTTCGAGGAATTTTAAATTTGCGATTTTTCAAACTTTCAAACGTTTATATCTCGCTTATTTGCAATGATATCGAAAAACAAATGCTTATTTAGTATCAACAATAAATATACCTACCACCAGAATATTTAGGTATCGTATTCGAGCAATTCTAAATTCGCAATTTTTCAAACTTTCAAACGCTTATATCTTGCTTATTTGCAATGATATCGCAAAACGAACGCTTATTTAGTATCAACAATAAATATCCCTACAACCAAAATTAATGGGTATCGATTTCGAGCAA
Organism: Sympetrum striolatum; assembly: GCA_947579665.1. Taxonomy (NCBI): domain Eukaryota; kingdom Metazoa; phylum Arthropoda; class Insecta; order Odonata; family Libellulidae; genus Sympetrum; species Sympetrum striolatum. The sequence goes on along the minus strand of CANPUZ010000001.1, from coordinate 2,302,454 downwards.
TTTTAAATTTGCGATTTTTCAAACATTCAAACGCTATATATCTCGCTTATATGCCATGATATCGCAAAACGAATGCTTATTTAGTATCAACAATAAATATACCTACCACCAGAATTACTGGGTATCGATTTAGAGCAATTTTTAATTTGCGATTTTTCTAACTTTCAAACGCTTATATCTCGCTTATTTGCAATGATATCGCAAAACGAATGCTTATTTAGTATCAACAATAAATATACCTACCACTAGAATCAATATGTATCGATTTCGAGCAATTTTAAATTTGCGATTTTTCAAACTTTCAAACGCTTATATCTCGCTTATTTGCAATGATATCGCAAAACGAATGCTTATTTAGTATCAACAATAATTAAACCTACCACCAGAATTAAAATGTATCGATTTAGAGAAATTTTAAATTTGCGATTTTTCTAACTTTCAAACGCTTATATCTCGCTAATTTGCAATGATATCGCAAAACGAATGCTTATTTAGTATCAACAATAAATATACCTACCACCAGAATTAATGGGTATCGATTTCGAGCATTTTAAATTTGCGATTTTTCAAACTTTCAAACTCGTATATCTCGCTTATTTGCAATGATATCGCAAAACGAATGCTAAGTTTAGTATCAACAATAAGTATACATACCACCAGAATTAATAGGTGTCGATTTCGAGCAATTTTAAATTTGCGATTTTTCAAACATGCAGACGCTTATATCTCGCTTATTTGCAATGATATCGCAAAACGAATGCTTTTTTAGTATCAACAATAAACATACCTACCACCAGAATTAATGGGTATCGATTTCCAGCAATTTTAAATTTGCGATTTTTCAAACTTTCAAATGCTTATATCTCGCTTATTTGCAATGATATCGCAAAACGAATGCTTATTTAGTATCAACAATAAATATACCTACGCCAGAATTACTGGGTATCGATTAAGTGCAATTTTTAATTTGTGATTTTTCAAACTTTCAAACGCTTATATCTCGCTTATTTGCAATGATATCTCAAAACGAATGCTTATATAGTATCAACAATAAATATACCTACCACCAGAATCTATATGTATCGATTTCGAGCAATTTTAAATTTGCGATTTTTCTAACATTCAGACGCTTATATCTCGCTTATTTGCAATGATATCGCAAAACGAATGCTTATTTAGTATCAACAATAAATATACCTACCACCAGAATTAATGGGTATCGATTTCAAGCAATTTTAAATTTGCGATTTTTCAAACTTTCAAACGTTTATATCTCGCTTATATGCAATGATATCGCAAAACGAATGCTTATTTAGTATCAACAATAAATTTACTACTACCAGAATTAATGGGTATCGATTTCGAGCAATTTTAAATTTGCGATTTTTCAAACTTTCTAACGCATATATCTCGCTTATTTGCAATGATATCGTATAACGAATGCATATTTAGTATCAACAATAAATATACCTACCACCAGAATTAATGGGTATCGATTTCGAGCAATTTTAAATTTGCGATTTTTCAAACATTTAAACGCTTATATCTCGCTTAATTGCAATGATATAGCAAAACGAATGCTTATTTAGTATCAACAATAAATATACCTACCACCAGAATTAATAAGTATCGATTTCGAGCAATTTTAAATTTGCGATTTTTCAAACTTTCAAACGCTTATATCTCTCTTATTTGCAATGATATTGCAAAACGAATGCTTATTTAGTATCAACAATAAATATACCTACCACTAGAATTAATGGGTATCGATTTCGAGCAATTTAAAATTTGCGAATTTTCAAACTCCTATATCTCGCTTATTTGCAATGATATCGCAAAACGAATGCTTATTAAGTATCAACAATAAATATACCTACCACCAGAATTAATGGGTATCGATTTAGAGCAATGTTTAATTTGCGATTTTTCAAACTTTCAAACGCTTATTTCTCGCTTATTTGCAATGATATCGCAAATCGAATGCTTATTTAGTATCAACAATAAATATACTAACCACCAGAATCAATATGTATCGATTTCGAGCAATGTTAAATTTGCGATTTTTCAAACTTTAAAACGCTTATATCTCGCTTATTTGCAATGATATTGCTAAACGAATGCTTATTTAGTATCAACAATAAATATACCTACCACCAGAATTAATGGGTATTGATTTAGAGCAATTTTAAATTTGCGATTTTTCAAACATTCAGAGGCTTATACCTCGCTTATTTGCAAAAAAAATCGCAAAACGAATGCTTATTTAGTATCAACAATAAACATACCTACCACCAGAATTAATGGGTATCGATTTCGAGCAATTTTTAATTTGCGATTTTTCAAACTTTCAAGCGCCTATTTCTCGCTTATTTGCAATGATATCGCAAAACGAATGCTTATTTAGTATCAACAATACATATACCTACCACCAGAATTAATGGGTATCGATTTCGAGCAATTTTAAATTTGCGATTTTTCACACATTCAAACGCTTATATCTCGCTTAATTGCAATAATATCGTAAAACGAATGCTTATTTAGTATCAACAATAAATATACTACTACCAGAATTAATGGGAATCGATTTCGAGCAATTTTAAATTTGCGATTTTTAAAACTTTCAAACGCTTATATCTCGCTGATTTGCAATGATATCGCAAAACAAATGCTTATTTAGTATCAACAATAAATATATACCTACCACCAGAATTATTGGGTATCGTATTCGAGCAATTTTAAATTTGCGATTTTTCAAACTTTCAAATGCTTATATCTCGCTTATTTGCAATGATATCGCAAAACAAATGCTAATTTAGTATCAACAATAAATATACCTACCACCAGAATTAATGGGTAATGATTTCGAGCAATTTTAAATTTGCGATTTTTCAAACTTTCAAACGCTTATATCTCGCTTATTTGCAATGATATCGTATAACGAATGCTTATTTAGAATCAACAATAAATATACCTACCACCGGAATTAATGGGTATCAACTTCGAGCAATATTAAATTTGCGATTTTTCAAACTTTCTAACGCATATATCTCACTTAATTGCAATGATATTGCAAAACGAATGCTTATTTAGTATCAACAAAAAATATACCTACCACCAGAATTAATGGGTATCGATTTCGAGCAATTTTAAATTTGCGATTTTTCAAACTTTCAAACGCTTATATCTCGCTTAATTGCAATGATATTGCAAAACGAATGCTTATTTAGTATCAACAATAAATATACCTACCACCAGAATTAATAAGTATCGATTTCGAGCAATTTTAAATTTGCGATTTTTCAAACTTTCAAACGCTTATATCTCTCTTATTTGCAATGATATTGCAAAACGAATGCATATTTAGTATCAACAATAAATATACCTACCACTAGAATTAATGGGTATCGATTTCGAGCAATTTAAAATTTGCGAATTTTCAAACGCTTATATCTCGCTTAATTGCAATGATATTGCAAAACGAATGCTTATTTAGTATCAACAATAAATATACCTACCACCAGAATTAATAAGTATCGATTTCGAGCAATTTTAAATTTGCGATTTTTCAAACATTCAGAGGCTTATATCTCGCTTATTTGCAAAAAAAATCGCAAAACGAATGCTTATTTAGTATCAACAATAAACATACCTACCACCAGAATTAATGGGTATCGATTTCGAGCAATTTTAAATTTGCGATATTTCAAACTTTCAAATGCTTATATCTCGCTTATTTGCAATGATATCGCAAAACGAATGCTTATTTAGTATCAACAATAAACATACCTACCACCAGAATTAATGGGTATCGATTTCGAGCAATTTTAAATTTGCGATTTTTCTAACTTTCAAACGCTTATATCTCGCTTATTTGCAATGATATCGCAAAACGAATGCTTATTTAGTATCAACAACAAATATACCTACCACCAGAATCTATATGTATCGATTTCGAGCAATTTTAAATTTGCGATTTTTCTAACATTCAGACGCTTATATCTCGCTTATTTGCAATGATATCGCAAAACGAATGCTTATTTAGTATCAACAATAAATATACCTACCACCAGAATCAATATGTATCGATTTCGAGCAATTTTAAATTTGCGATTTTTCAAACTTTCAAACGCATATATCTCGCTTATTTGCAATGATATCGCAAAACGAATGCTTATTTAGTATCAACAACAATTATACCTACCACCAGAATTAAAGGGTATCGATTTAGAGAAATTTTAAATTTGCGATTTTTCTAACTTTCAAACGCTTATATCTCGCTTATTTGCAATGATATCGCAAAACGAATGCTTATTTAGTATCAACAATAAATATACCTACCACCAGAATCTATATGTATCGATTTCGAATAATTTAAAATTTGCGATTTTTCAAACATTCAAACGCTTATATCTCGCTAATTTGCAATGATATCGCAAAACGAATGCTTATTTCTTATCAACAATAAATATACCTACCACCAGAATTAATTAGTATCGATTTCGAGCAATTTTAAATTTGCGATTTTTCAAACTTTCAAACGCTTATATCTCGCTAATTTGCAATGATATCGCAAAACGAATGCTTATTTAGTATCAACAATAAATATACCTACCACCAGAATTAATATGTATCGATTTCGAGCAATTTTAAATTTGCGATTTTTCTAACTTTCAAACGCTTAAACCCCCCTTATTGCAATGATATTGCAAAACGAATGCTTATTTAGTATCAACAATAAATATACCTACCACCAGAATTACTGGGTATCGATCTAGTGCAATTTTTAATTTGCGATTTTTCAAATTTCAAACGCTTATTTCTCGCTTATTTGCAATGATATCGCAAAACGAATGCTTATTTAGTATCAACAATAAGTATACCTACCACCAGAATTAATAAGTATCGATTTCGAGCAATTTAAAATTTGCGATTTTTCAAACTTTCAAACGCTTATATCTCGCTTATTTGCAATGATATCGCAAAACGAATAATTATTTAGTATCAACAATAAGTATACATACCACCAGAATTAATGGGTATCGATTTCGAGCAATTTTAAATTTGCGATTTTTCAAACATTCAGACGCTTATATCTCGCTTATTTGCAATGATATCGCAAAACGAATGCTTATTTAGTATCAACAATAAACATACCTACCACCAGAATTAATGGGTATCGATTTCGAGCAATTTTAAATTTGCGATTTTTCAAACTTTCAAACGCTTATATCTCGCTTATTTGCAATGATATTGCAAAACGAATGCATATTTAGTATCAACAATAAATATACCTACCACTAGAATTAATGGGTATCGATTTCGAGCAATTTAAAATTTGCGAATTTTCAAACGCTTATATCTCGCTTAATTGCAATGATATTGCAAAACGAATGCTTATTTAGTATCAACAATAAATATACCTACCACCAGAATTAATAAGTATCGATTTCGAGCAATTTTAAATTTGCGATTTTTCAAACATTCAGAGGCTTATATCTCGCTTATTTGCAAAAAAAATCGCAAAACGAATGCTTATTTAGTATCAACAATAAACATACCTACCACCAGAATTAATGGGTATCGATTTCGAGCAATTTTAAATTTGCGATATTTCAAACTTTCAAATGCTTATATCTCGCTTATTTGCAATGATATCGCAAAACGAATGCTTATTTAGTATCAACAATAAACATACCTACCACCAGAATTAATGGGTATCGATTTCGAGCAATTTTAAATTTGCGATTTTTCTAACTTTCAAACGCTTATATCTCGCTTATTTGCAATGATATCGCAAAACGAATGCTTATTTAGTATCAACAACAAATATACCTACCAAAAGAATCTATATGTATCGATTTCGAGCAATTTTAAATTTGCGATTTTTCTAACATTCAGACGCTTATATCTCGCTTATTTGCAATGATATCGCAAAACGAATGCTTATTTAGTATCAACAATAAATATACCTACCACCAGAATCAATATGTATCGATTTCGAGCAATTTTAAATTTGCGATTTTTCAAACTTTCAAACGCATATATCTCGCTTATTTGCAATGATATCGCAAAACGAATGCTTATTTAGTATCAACAACAATTATACCTACCACCAGAATTAAAGGGTATCGATTTAGAGAAATTTTAAATTTGCGATTTTTCTAACTTTCAAACGCTTATATCTCGCTTATTTGCAATGATATCGCAAAACGAATGCTTATTTAGTATCAACAATAAATATACCTACACCCAGAATCTATATGTATCGATTTCGAATAATTTAAAATTTGCGATTTTTCAAACATTCAAACGCTTATATCTCGCTAATTTGCAATGATATCGCAAAACGAATGCTTATTTCTTATCAACAATAAATATACCTACCACCAGAATTAATTAGTATCGATTTCGAGCAATTTTAAATTTGCGATTTTTCAAACTTTCAAACGCTTATATCTCGCTAATTTGCAATGATATCGCAAAACGAATGCTTATTTAGTATCAACAATAAATATACCTACCACCAGAATTAATATGTATCGATTTCGAGCAATTTTAAATTTGCGATTTTTCTAACTTTCAAACGCTTAAACCCCCCTTATTGCAATGATATTGCAAAACGAATGCTTATTTAGTATCAACAATAAATATACCTACCACCAGAATTACTGGGTATCGATTTAGTGCAATTTTTAATTTGCGATTTTTCAAATTTCAAACGCTTATTTCTCGCTTATTTGCAATGATATCGCAAAACGAATGCTTATTTAGTATCAACAATAAGTATACCTACCACCAGAATTAATAAGTATCGATTTCGAGCAATTTAAAATTTGCGATTTTTCAAACTTTCAAACGCTTATATCTCGCTTATTTGCAATGATATCGCAAAACGAATAATTATTTAGTATCAACAATAAGTATACATACCACCAGAATTAATGGGTATCGATTTCGAGCAATTTTAAATTTGCGATTTTTCAAACATTCAGACGCTTATATCTCGCTTATTTGCAATGATATCGCAAAACGAATGCTTATTTAGTATCAACAATAAACATACCTACCACCAGAATTAATGGGTATCGATTTCGAGCAATTTTAAATTTGCGATTTTTCAAACTTTCAAATGCTTATATCTCGCTTATTTGCAATGATATCGCAAAACGAATGCTTATTTAGTATCAACAATAAATATACCTACCACCAGAATTACTGGGTATCGATTTAGAGCAATTTTTAATTTCCGATTTTTCTAACTTTCAAACGCTTATATCTCGCTTATTTGCAATGATATCGCAAAACGAATGCTTATTTAGTATCAACAACAAATATACCTACCACCAGAATCTATATGTATCGATTTCGAGCAATTTTAAATTTGCGATTTTTCTAACATTCAGACGCTTATATCTCGCTTATTTGCAATGATATCGCAAAACGAATGCTTATTTAGTATCAACAATAAATATACCTACCACTAGAATCAATATGTATCGATTTCGAGCAATTTTAAATTTGCGATTTTTCAAACTTTCAAACGCTTATATCTCGCTTATTTGCAATGATATCGCAAAACGAATGCTTATTTAGTATCAACAATAATTAAACCTACCACCAGAATTAAAATGTATCGATTTAGAGAAATTTTAAATTTGCGATTTTTCTAACTTTCAAACGCTTATATCTCGCTAATTTGCAATGATATCGCAAAACGAATGCTTATTTAGTATCAACAATAAATATACCTACCACCAGAATTAATGGGTATCGATTTCGAGCATTTTAAATTTGCGATTTTTCAAACTTTCAAACTCGTATATCTCGCTTATTTGCAATGATATCGCAAAACGAATGCTTATTTAGTATCAACAATAAGTATACATACCACCAGAATTAATAGGTGTCGATTTCGAGCAATTTTAAATTTGCGATTTTTCAAACATGCAGACGCTTATATCTCGCTTATTTGCAATGATATCGCAAAACGAATGCTTATTTAGTATCAACAACAAATATACCTACCTTCAGAATCTATATGTATCGATTTCGAGCAATTTTAAATTTGCGATTTTTCTAACATTCAGACGCTTATATCTCGCTTATTTGCAATGATATCTCAATACGAATGCTTTTTTAGTATCAACAATAAACATCCCTACCACCAGAATTAATGGGTATCGATTTCGAGCAATTTTAAATTTGCGATTTTTCAAACTTTCAAATGCTTATATCTCGCTTATTTGCAATGATATCGCAAAACGAATGCTTATTTAGTATCAACAATAAATATACCTACCACCAGAATTACTGGGTATCGATTAAGTGCAATTTTTAATTTGCGATTTTTCAAACGTTCAAACGCTTATATCTCGCTTATTTGCAATGATATCACAAAACGAATGCTTATTTAGTATCAACAATAAATATACCTACCACCAGAATCTATATATATCGATTTCGAGCAATTTTAAATTTGCGATTTTTCTAACATTCAGACGCTTATATCTCGCTTATTTGCAATGATATCGCAAGACGAATGCTTATTTAGTATCAACAATAAATATACCTACCACCAGAATCAATATGTATCGATTTCGAGCAATTTTAAATTTGCGATTTTTCAAACTTTCAAACGCTTATATCTCGCTTATTTGCAATGATATCGCAAAACGAATGCTTATTTAGTATCAACAATAAATATACCTACCACCAGAATTAAAGGGTATCGATTTTTAAGAAATTTAAAATTTGCGATTTTTCTAACTTTCAAACGCTTATATCTCGCTTATTTGCAATGATATCGCAAAACGAATGCTTATTTAGTATCAACAATAAATATACCTACCACCAGAATCTATATGTATCGATTTCGAATAATTTTAAATTTGCGATTTTTCAAACATTCAAACGCTTATATCTCGCTTATTTGCAATGATATCGCAAAACGAACGCTTATTTCTTATCAACAATAAATATACCTACCACCAGAATTAATAAGTATCGATTTCGAGCAATTTTAAATTTGCGATTTTTCAAACTTTCATGCGCTTATATCTCGCTAATTTGCAATGATATCGCAAAAAGAATGCTTATTTATTATCAACAATAAATATACCTACAACCAAAATTAATGGGTATCGATTTCGAGCAATTTTAAATTTGCGATTTTTCAAACATTCAAACGCTTATATCTCGCTTATTTGCAATGATATCGCAAAACGAATGCTTATTTAATATCAACAATAAATATACCTACCACCAGAATTACTGGGTATCGATTTAGAGCAATTTTTAATTTGCGATTTTTCTAACTTTCAAACGCTTATATCTCGCTTATTTGCAATGATATCGCAAAACGAATGCTTATTTAGTATCAACAATAAATATACCTACCACCAGAATTATTAGGTATCGTATTCGAGCAATTCTAAATTCGCGATTTTTCAAACTTTCAAACGCTTATATCTCGCTTATTTGCAATGATATCGCAAAACGAATGCTTATTTAGTATCAACAATAAATATACCTACCACCAGAATTAATAGAAATCGATTTCAAGCAATTTTAAATTTGCGATTTTTCAAACATTCAAACGCTTATATCTCACTTTATTGCAATGATATCGCAAAACGAATGCTTATTAAGTATCAACAATAAATATACTACTACCAGAATTAATGGGTATCGATTTCAAGCAATTTTAAATTTGCGATTTTTCAAACTTTCAAACGCTTATATCTCGCTTATTTGCAATGATATCGCAAAACGATTCCTATTTTAGTATCAACAAAAAATATACCTACCATCAGAATTATTGGGTATCGTATTCGAGCAATTTTAAATTGTCGATTTTTCAAACTTTCAAACGTATATATCTCGCTTATTTGCAATGATATCGCAAAACGAATGCTTATTAAGTATCAACAATAAATATACTACTACTAGAATTAATGGTTATCGATTTCGAGGAATTTTAAATTTGCGATTTTTCAAACTTTCAAACGTTTATATCTCGCTTATTTGCAATGATATCGAAAAACAAATGCTTATTTAGTATCAACAATAAATATACCTACCACCAGAATATTTAGGTATCGTATTCGAGCAATTCTAAATTCGCAATTTTTCAAACTTTCAAACGCTTATATCTCGCTTATTTGCAATGATATCGCAAAACGAATGCTTATTTAGTATCAACAATAAATATACCTACCACCAGAATTAACGGGTATCGATTTATAGCAGTTTTAAATTTGCGATTTCTCAAACATTCAAACGCTTATATCTCCCTTATTTGCAGTGATATCGCAAAACGAATGCTTATTTAATATCAACAATAAATATACCTACCACCAAAATTAATAGGTATCGATTTCGAGCAATTTTAATTTGTAATGTTTCAAACTTTCAAACACTTATATCTCGCTTATTTGCAATAATATCGCAAAACGAATGCTTTTTTAGTATCAACAATAAATATACCTTCCACCAGAATTAATGGGTATCGATTTCGAGCAATTTTAAATTTGCGATTTTTCAAACTTTCAAACGCTTTTATCTCGCTTATTTGCAATGATATCGCAAAACGAATGCTTATTTAGTATCAACAATAAATATACCTACCACCAGAATTAATGGGTATCGATTTCAAGCAATTTTAAATTTGCGATTTTTCAAATATTCAAACGCTTATATCTCGCTTTATTGCAATGATATCGCAAAACGAATAGTTATTTAGTATCAACAATAAATATACCTACCACCAGAATTAATGGGTATCGATTTCGAGCATTTTAAAATTGCGATTTTTCAAACTTTCAAACTCGTATATCTCGCTTATTTGCAATGATATCGCAAAACGAATGCTTATTTAGTATTAACAATATGTATACATACCACCAGAATTAATATGTATCGATTTCGAGCAATTTTCAATTTTCGATTTTTCAAACTTTCAAATGCTTATATCTCGCTTATTTGCAATGATATCGCAATACGAATGCTTATTTAGTATCAACAATAAATATACCTACCACCAGAATTACTGGGTATCGATTAAGTGCAATTTTTAATTTGCTATTTTTCAAACTTTCAAACGCATATATCTCGCTTATTTGCAATGATATCGCAAAACGAATGCTTATTTAGTATCAACAATAAATATACCTACCACCAGAATCTATATGTATCGATTTCGAGCAATTTTAAATTTGCGATTTTTCTAACATTCAGACGCTTATATCTCGCTTATTTGCAATGATATCGCAAAACGAATGCTTATTTAGTATCAACAATAAATATACCTACCACCAGAATCAATATGTATCGATTTCGAGCAATTATAAATTTGCGATTTTTCAAACTTTCAAACGCTTATATCTCGCTTATTTGCAATGATATCGCAAAACGAATGCTTATTTAGTATCAACAATAATTATACCTACCACCAGAATTAAAGGGTATCGATTTTTAAGAAATTTTAAATTTGCGATTTTTCTAACTTTCAAACGCTTATATCTCGCTTATTTGCAATGATATCGCAAAACGAATGCTTATTTAGTATCAACAATAAATATACCTACCACCAGAATCTATATGTATCGATTTCGAATAATTTTAAATTTGCGATTTTCAAACATTCAAACGCTTATATCTCGCTTATTTGCAATCATATAGCAAAACGAACGCTTATTTCTTATCAACAATAAATATACCTACCACCAGAATTAATAAGTATCGATTTCGAGCAATTTTAAATTTGCGATTTTTCAAACTTTCATACGCTTATATCTCGCTAATTTGCAATGATATCGCAAAACGAATGCTTATTTAGTATCAACAATAAATATACCTACTACCAGAATTAATGGGTATCGATTTCGAGCAATTTTAAATTTGCGATTTTTCTAACTTTCAAACGCTTATATCTCGCTTATTTGCAATGATATCGCAAAACGAATGCTTATTTAGTATCAACAATAAATATACCTACCACCAGAATCTATATGTATCGATTTCGAATAATTTTAAATTTGCGATTTTCAAACATTCAAACGCTTATATCTCGCTTATTTGCAATGATATCGCAAAACGAACGCTTATTTCTTATCAACAATAAATATACCTACCACCAGAATTAATAAGTATCGATTTCGAGCAATTTTAAATTTGCGATTTTTCAAAATTTCAAACGCTTATATTTCGCTAATTTGCAATGATATCGCAAAACGAATGCTTATTTAGTATCAACAATAAACATACCTACCACCAGAATTAATGTGTATCGATTTCGAGCAATTTTATATTTGCGATTTTTCAAACGCTTATATCTCGCTTATTTGCAATGGTATCGCAAAACGAATGCTTATTTAGTATCAACAATAAATATACCTACTAGTGTTTCGGAAAAATCTCGTCTCGTCTCGATCTCGTCTCGATCTCGATCTCGGTTTTCGAGACGAGACCGAGATCGAGGGGGTTTTGGTCGAGGCCGAGATCGAGATCGAGATGACTTTGAACGAGACCGAGATCGAGATCGAGCTAACCTTGAACGAGATCGAGATCGAGATTTTTTGGTGAACAAGTTTCGTGATATCTTAGAAGTGCTACTCGTCAAGTTCTTTGGAAACTATGAAGCGGCAACATTCAGGCAGTGATAAGAGTGCAAAAAGAAGTAAACGCGAAGCAGAAAATCTTAAATCTTTCAAAATATTATGAAAGGCAACCAGCAGAGAAACAAATTGATATAGCTGCTTGGTGGAGCGCGAATCAAGAAGCCTTTCCTAATTTGTCAGCAATGGCAAAGGATGTTTTCAGCATACAGGCAACGTCCGTTCCCGTCGAACGTCTTTTCTCGAATGCTTCACTAATTATGACTTCTCATAGATCGCGATTAAAATCTGAATCGTTGAGGGCACTTTTATGTATTAATTCATGGATGAAAAGTAATTTGAAATCAGATATTTGTGATAAGTAAATATTATTTTCTGGCTAATAGGTTAAAAAACTTTTGTAAATACTGACTGTAAAAAATGATGAACATGTTGTAGAATAAACGATGTAAGTCATAACTAAGAAACGATCAACTGTTTTGATTATTTAATCATAACCCTGCCATCCTCTTCAACTTCACGAAGCTCAAGAATTGTCTTCCTCAAACTTGGCCCAGTTGTCCTGAGTGCCCCAAAAAACCGCATCGAAAACACCCAAAAGTGGCCAAAGAACACACAGAAAATAGGCCACGAGCGCTGAAATTCGCTCAAAGACCTGTTTTCCTGGATGCCCAAAAAAACACTAGAAACACCCAAAAATTACCGAAACGTACACGATTCGGCCGATCCGAGATCGAGATCGAGATGATTCTGATCGAGATCGAGATCGAGAAAGGCTTGGCCGAGATCGAGGTCGAGATCGAGATGGGTTCAAACGAGATCGAGAACGAAATCGAGGCAACTAATGACGAATCGAGATCGAGTCGAGATCATTCGAAATTCTCGTCTCGTCTCGGTTTCCGAATCACTAATACCTACCACCAGAATTAATGGGTATCGATTTAGAGCAATTTTTAATTTGCGATTTTTCAAACTTTCAAACGCTTATTTCTCGCTTATTTGCAATGATATCGCAAAACGAATGCTTATTTAGTATCAACAATAAATATACCTACCACCAGAATTAAAGGGTATCGATTTAGAGAAATTTTAAATTGGCGATTTTTCAAACTTTCAAACGCTTATATCTCGCTTATTTGCAATGATATCGCAAAACGAATGCTAATTTAGTATCAACAATTAATATACCTACCACCAGAATCTATATGTATCGATTTCGAGCAAATTTAAATTTGCGATTTTTCAAACTTTCAAACGCTTATATCTCGCTTATTTGCAATGATATAGTATAACGAATGCTTATTTAGTATCAACAATAAATATACCTACCACCAGAATTAATGGGTATCGATTTCGAGCAATATTAAATTTGCGATTTTTCAAACTTTTAAACGCTTATATCTCGCTTATTTACAATGATATCGCAAAACGAATGCTTATTTAGTATCAACAATAATTATACCTACCACCAGAATTAATGGGGATCGATTTTGAGCAATTTTAAATTTGCGATTTTTCAAATTTCCCCCCCTCGCTGCGCCACTGCTTGGGCCTATTTGCAAAATACTCACCGCAAAATTTTCTTATGTCCATTTTTAAGGGAAAACGAAAAAAAACTGAATCCTTTGTCATCTGCCGGCGATTGTTGGACGATACTCAAGGTAGTTTGAGAGAGAGGACATAATCGCATAACCTCGCGCTCTGATTGCATCGAGAGGCAGTTCTAACTACATTGTTCACCATGAAACCGAACTTTTCTTCCCTTGGGAGGGAAGGGGCGAAGGACTCTACTACAAAGTATTGTTGAAATATTTTTGCTGCGCTGGAGGTATAAATGAATCTCCTACGAGGAAGTACTTTTCCCATCACTGGTGTTTACACGTGCCAACACTTGACTTTGTTTTGGGTCTAAATTCTTTTCAAATACGCTCGTGCCTAAAAATTGTTTCTACAACACATCCCGAACCAAAATACGAATGGGTCTCCAGGGGGGGCAGCTGCCCCCCTCTGCACCCCCCTGGCGACGCCCTTACTTATTCGTGAAACTCGATTTCTGATTAGCGCGAAAGTGTGACTCACCGAGACGAAAGAAGGAGTCCTGACAGACGTTAACATGAAAGTTGAAAGAGGCAATAAATTTTGGAAGAAAAAGTTTACTAAATGAAACATTAAATAAAATAATTTCATCTTATCCTGTCTTCAATTCATCATTCGTGGAACTTTTTGTATGAAGGATCCTCATGGGGGGGTTTCTAACCCCCAACCCCCCCCCCCCCCGTGCGCACGGGCCTGTTTACGACAAAATTAATATTCTTTATGAAATTTACTTTCGTTTGGTACTTCGTAGGTCCATTATTTCTAATTTAATTCTTTAAAAGTAACAAAGCCTGCAAGGTACAAAAACGAACTTTACGTGATTCCTTATGGAAACGTATTATGGAGTCCTGGGTTCGAACCGGAGCCTTCATAGAGATTAAAATAGTTTTCCTGGGGCTGTCAGCCTATTAGAAATACAATGCAGTTTGTCTCATTATTCTACCACAAATAGTTTCTGAGATAGACAAGGGAAACACGGATTTTGCTTTATATAATTTTATTATTTTTTATTTCCTAGATGGTTTAAACAAAAAAAAACTAAATTTGATGTCTTGTTGATTAGCAATAATAATTTTAAATAAAAGAAAATTATTGCTATAAATAAACTGTTTATTTCATATCTACTTTAATTCTTATCGTAATATACCTATATAGATAAGATATAAATTTAAATAGTAATGATTATTTCAATATCCATAATGATATGCCGTTTTGTTTGGAAAATTGTATTATTAGGTATAATAAATGAATTAATTTCAGACTATTTTGGATACTTAATTTAAGCTTAATAATCAACAGAAAAAATTGGTCCCTATTAGAACCACTCGTCCACTGGGGAATGTGAGCTCAACAGTCTCGCAAGTGACCAGTACCAGTGGTCCCTATAGGAACCACCCCTTTTTGTTATGAATAAACTTTTTTTATAAATTACTTAATAAAACATTGTTCTAGAGGGCAAATATATGTCATTCACATAAAAAAATATTTCTGTAGTGCTCCAGGAATTCTGCCCTATAAAGGGTTAATCTTTCACTTAACCTTAATATCAAGTAAAACCTTTATTAACTTAAGTGTAGCTTGTAGTTACAATGGTGTTAAGACAAGGAACCAGTAGCTAGCCACGAACACCAATAAGGGTTTTGTTGCCTATACTACGTATATATGTATATACTATAATATCCATTCAGAAAAAAAGGAGAACTCACGGCGGACCCTTTAACGTTTCCATTTTCCGCTGAAAATTGGAGCTACCTAACCCAGCCTCTGGCTGCATTCGGGCTTTGCTAATTTAGGACTTGGGCGCTGTCTTCAGACGCCAAACGATTGCTTATAGGTGTATCGACGTCCTCCTTCCGCCGAACCACCCAAGGCCGTAACACTATTACTACAGATACTTAGGCAACTATTCTTCAATATAGTAATACGTAATGAAAAATGCAAAAATTAATAATATGCAGCAGGTATATTTTCCATGAAAACTTTAATTACTGGTTATTACAAGGAAAAAGCTCGAAAAATATCTTTGCGTCCCATAGAAAGAAGTTCATCAAGCAGGAAGAATTCCTGGAAGAAAAGAAAGGCAGCATTACGCATATTGTTACCATAAGATTTTGAGAATTTAAATTTCATTTGTTGGCCAACTCGCTTCCGAGACATCGTAAGGAAAAAAATATTTACTGGCAACCATGTAAATGAAATTATTTCAAAGCATTGGCTAGAGATAAGACAACTTTAAATTACTTTCAGAGTAGAACCGAAATGAATAGGGAAAAAATCCATATACTATGGATACAGTTTTAACTAAGAGTCACGAGTGTTTTGAGGAATACAAAACTTCAAAATATTGGAATACCATTGCTAGAAACAAAGTTCTGTGAATAAGGAGTTTTAATAAGTAATGCAGTTTTAGAAAGAAATTAAGTTCTCGATTGCAATCGCCGCTCCCAAGTTTTCATCCAATTTTATCTATTAAAAGTTAGGAATACTATATTTAGATAAGGCTTGTTGTAACATTCTATCGAGACTAAGTTATAGATATACTTGGAAACGCAACGAAATTTACATTAAGAATGACTGAAAGTTCATTATAGTATTTACATCACGTAATTCGAAACTCCAAATTTTAGAAAAGCTTCAAAAATCTTAGGACATTATAGATTCAAAAATATTGAAAAGTAAAATCTACATACCCAGCCATTTCTGCGGAAAAAAATGTTCTCCACGCCGCTAAATTTCTATTGACCGTCGAATATATTCCCAGTTTCTGAAAATAAGAGAAAATACATAATTAGCTGATTAATAAAACCACTTTATAGGTATGAGCAAGAAATGTTCAGAACTTTTAAAATCTAAAAATTGAGTGAAATTTTAGAAAAATTTTGAAGTAAGAGGTTACAAATATGGAAAGAATTAATAATTATGCACGAGTTTCCAAGCCACGCCAAGACGTATCGTGCCCAGCTCGTTTCCCCTTTTGAATGGAGGGTTTCGCCAGAAAATTGCAATCGTGAACCATTTCGGGGGATTGGGACGCGCGCGACGATTGCAATCAACCAGCCCTATGAAAACCATGGTGTGGCAATAGCATGAAAACCATTGCCACGGAAAAGATAGAGAAGGGAGACTTTTAGAAGACTAAATTTATTCTCTATTGGCTAAAGAGCCTGTCTGTACTAGTGTGTGTAGTGCCTACCACTTCAATTTCCCACTCCCCCCAACAATAGAATTCAAAGTTCACTATCTCCCATCAAATGGGCCCTACTTCACTTAGTTTCCCACTCCCCCCAAAACTCTAATGCAGACCTGTTCACAAACGCCCTTTGTCGGGCCCTTTTCTAAAGAACCTACCACCTTTTCACCTGAAAGACCTTACCTTGAGCTGTGGGAATCCTCCAGCGGCGGGGGTACTCTGCAATCCATCGGCGAACTGAACCTCCTCTTGAAGTCACTCCACTATTTTCACTATTATGCACTAAAATGACCATAGCTCACAACACTAAAACCACTCACTTTCTTCTCTATCTGCTTAACGAGAAGCTTGAGACTCCGATGCCCTGTAGAAGCTTAGACCCGTTGTCGAATTCTCTGAAAACACTTTTTTCGTCTCAGATTTCTTCGAAAATGTTCTTGGAACCCGGAGAAATGGGCTGGCTATCTTGGGTGCTGTCGAAACGTCATCTTGAAGAAAGTAGTCCGTCGGCCACCTCCTCCATTCAACTCGCCATCAAAGATTGAATGGTGCAGATGTTTCCGACTGCAGGAAAACTGCGTGGATTTCGTCAGGAGCGAGATGAGCTGATTCCTGCGCTGTGTGGTCTTTTGGGTCTCTGGAAGTCTTCCGTGAAGAGGTGGATGATCGTTGGGACTTCGTCGAACTCGTTTTCCCGAAAAACAGAGGAGTATCGACAGTAGTAGGGCAATCTTCTGATTCGTACATCTGGAGACGAGGATTGAACCTCATCTGAAGCAATGGAAAATGAAGATCTTGTCGTCACCATGAAGTTTCAAGTTATTCGGCGTTCGTCAGGTGTTCGCTCTGAAGACTCGACCTCGTCTCTCCGCACGTTGTCGCAAAATGCGGCGAGTGCTTGTTTCTCAGGATTTAAATACGGAGAATGGAGGGAGAAAGGTTCGAAGGAAGGCCCGGGAGGGGAAGAGGGGTTTGGGGGTCGCTCGGACGGATTTTATTTCACTTCTATGCTCTTTTACACGCATTTTCTCATTTTTAAATAAATTTATCAAAAGTCTAGCAATTAAATGTCCACAGTAATCTGTGCTTTGGAGCCAATTTTAGGTAAATCTGTGAATAGGTTCTTAATACTTTCCGGAGGGGGTGTTCGGAACACAGCTGGGAAAAAGGGAAATCGGTTGTTATATTACCATTGCAATTCCTCGTATTGTATGTGTTACGAGGAATTATCATTTAACTTATGCATCAAATATACTCCCTTTGTTATCGGAATAAGTTCAGTATTTCGAGAACGCTGAGAAAGTCGAAATCAGACCATAATTCTTGAACATCGTTACTTTCGCTTCCAGATTATTGATATTAAGGTTAACATGAGACCCTAATCAATATTACCACAAAGTATTAATTTGTTTGGAAATTATTTTCAAGTAAGACCACTTACTGCGGGGCAATTTTAACACAGATCTTGACAGCCGTGCATTTCATTCTCCGTAAATGCTTTTTTGACGGATTGGTATTTAGATGCACAAAGGAGACTTAAACGGGCGAGTAAGACAGTTCGAAGATATAGAATTGAATAATGGAGTAGGTGCTCCTCCATACCACTCCCTAACCTCTTAACCTTCGTGAGGAATGTTCACTGTCAAACGGGTCCGTCACATGGTGCATTAAAATGGCGTTTTAAAGTCCTTTCCTCCGTAATGATCGTTCCTTTTTCACCTCCAAAAATCATTCTTTCGGCTCAAAAACCAAGAGCCTATTTATATATCTCGCGATTAGATGAGAAATAAAAGAATGTAAAAGCGGTGAAATGCGATCGTCTGTTGGAACGTGAAATTGGAGCTTCAGACATTCGTAGTGTAGGTTCAACTGAGGAGGCAACAGACCTAAAAAAATGAGTACATGTAGGGTAAATTTGAAGTTCATCCCTTTCACAGCGAGATTCATCAATCATACATTCGAATTTTCTTTATATGCATGACATTTTTTTCTTAAGAAACTCGTATCCAATACGAAGTTTTTGGGAATGGGATTACGAGAGGCATAAATGATCCAACGGCTGTGGGCTCCCGGTTAGGCATACGGGCAGCGTGCTCGGCTTTGCGGCTTCGGTGAAGGCGGTTCCTGTTCGATTCTTGGCGGGAGCCCACGCGTGAAATGACCTAAGCCTTCGAAGCACTTTTAACAATACAACTAATACCCTCATTTGATTGTATTACCGATTTCATATTTTTTCATTTCACATTCGTCTTGCTGATCAGAGATTCGCGGTTCGAATGCAAGATGAATATTATAATACTACAGTGAAATCCCGATCTAGCGTTTTCGTTCATAACGTTTTCTCTTAGGTTAAAATTTTGAGGTCCCAAATACAGCAACTACACTCTTTGTTTTCCGCATCTTACGTTTTTCCGCATCTACAGTCGATTTCCCTTGGTCCGGCAAAAAACGTTAGATTGAAATTTCACTGTATTCTCATTCCCCTAATGCCTTGAAAGTGGTCCGACCCCCGGAATGCATCTATTGAGTATGAGATGGAGGCATGCGAAGTTCCTTCTGCTATCTGCATAACACGTGGCATACTAATTAAAATGAAGAGTCGTAAAATGCCTGACTCATTCAATGTGCGACGGACAAAGACAATAGATATTGGTTCAAATGTGAAATTTGAACCAAAGCCGAAGTCCGCTGAAGGCGCCGCATGCCTCATCCAATTCAACCGCTTGAGAGTCACCAAGGGCGACCGTCCCCACAGCACCACCTTCTTCGATATCCCCTCGCAGTTGTATCGAAATAAATTTTCTGAATTCGGAGAAAATTTAGACGTGTACCCAGCGTTGTTGCGTGTCTTCCGTTATCCTCGCAGATCAAAGGCACAAAACAAAATTGCAATACAGAGCAGAGGCAAATATCTAGTGAAAATTTTCCACCATCATTTGCCCCCAGATGCGGTACCGCACCCTACGTAGGCGCGGCTATGAGCCTCTTAATCTGAGCTGTTGGTGGAAGCGATGCGTATTTCTCATGCGGCTTTTTTTACGGAAAATATTGGAAAAGAACTATCCGTGGAAACGTTACGAAATGAAAAACCTCCTGGTGTTCCATAATGGAATCTAAAATGTCAAATTAGGCGGTGAAAATGCCACATTTCGTGCGAGTGATTGGGTATAATTTGAAAGCGATGTTTTACTGAAGTTTGGAAGGTCTGATTTTGAAAGTTTCAACTTATTTACCGACTAAAATCGATTTAAGTCTCAATACCACGTACAGTTTTACAGTTACACCCATAAAATCCTTGCAGAACGAAATAACGTTGAGGAGTCGTTGGTTTTCACAGCCTGAGCCGCGGCTGTGGGCACCCACCCCTTAGTTTTCATCTAATTTTTGAATTCATATTTCCTTGAGGTAATTGCGTTTTTATACTGTCTCGTGTTCGAAAAAAATACGGAAACCTATTGTTTAGTACTTAAGCGACATTTTCACGCAGGTATATAAATTTTTTCACATGGTTGCTTGCTGAAAGTTGTTATAAAGAACTGATTGGAATTGTCTGGTCTGTTCCATGCCTTAATTATGCAGTTTAATAGAGAAATATCTGGAAAATACAAATTGATTTGCAATGAAACGAATTTGAATTATCCATTATAACGAGGAGTAATTTCTGAAGTATCGTTATAACGAGTGCCACGTTTCTATGTTCTGAAATCATTTGCCCGCGAATTTAATGCGCCCCTTAAGACATGCGGTCACATCAGTCACTGCACCTTGTACTTCTGTACTATACAGGCATACGCTAATATATGCGTATATTTATGCACGTATACACTGCATACAAAATTTCGGCAGTCGTCTACGTCAAAATTCCTACGTAAGTGCCAATTCAAAATCGTTCATTTAAAAAATTTTAGGGGTAGCCAATTCCCCCCAAACACAGAAGGGTGCGCCTTATTTTCGAATAAATACGGTATTTTTGATGCGAACGTACTTTTTTTACGCATTATGAAGCATAAGCGTTCCATTCTGCCGCACTCGGATTCAACAGGACGGACTTAGTTATACTTAGAGTTAGAAATCGGCTATAACGAGTACCTTTTCGATTTTTGTCAGCTCTCGTTATACCGGAATTCTACTGTACTTCTGTCATTATTCACTATTTCACACTCCATGTCATAAGTTATTTAATACCTTGAAGTGCATAATCATAAAACATGAATATGTATTTAGCATATCATAGCACAAGAATTGGATACTTCCATTTGTGAAGGACTGATATGGGACCAAGGTAATTGAAATTCACTCAGCCTGAATTTTATCTTAAACTATTATTACTCCAAGAATGTATATTCATGTTAGGACTAAAATTTGAGGTCGTGTTATAGAGAAACTTGTGTCACACCAGTCAGTGTTGATGAGGTTTTACTATACATGGAAATTTACACCAAAACACTAAATTCATGGCATATGATGCTCACAAGCAATAACAGCTGTATTAATTAACTGTTCTGAAGAAGTATCTTTATTCTCATGTTTTAAATAATTACAGCTATCAATTTCATTCACAAATACAAAACTTTTGTTTTATTTATAAAATATATTATACAACACAAGCCAAAGGATTTCAATGAAAAATTATACATGAAAAATCAGAATGCCATCTGACAATAATCCATTTATCGAACTAGGTGTTTAATTATAATCACAAAATCTGCTTGAACAGCGAAAATGAAACATTTTCAGACAATACTGTAAGAATTGAAAGGGTGTGGAAAACATGTGAAAAATATTTCAACCATAAAGGACAAGCGAAGAACAGGAAGTTGATTAAGAGTTGATAACTATCACTAATTATACTTTATTCCAAAAAATATTAAAGTTATTAACATGAATGAGTTCATTCATCAAATGAATTTGGATGGCAGGACTACAAAGAGAGATTCAAGAAAATAAGAGATGGAGAGTGTTTGATATTTATGAAATAAATTAAAGATCACTCACAACCACAGTTTACATTATAATAAGCTTAATATTATAATATTTGATTTGTAAGATACCTTTAATACTCTTTAACCTTATTAAGGTATTTTTAAATATTTTGTCTAAATAAGAGAAACAACCTCCTACATTCCGATAAGATACTCACAGTAACAGTACACTCACAGTATTCTCTAAATCACTAAGGTTTATTCTCTTTTGATAATTAAGCGGGAAATAAGTATTCTTGCATTAATTTTGGAATTACACTGATGAGCATAACTGGACAAACTAAGTAATTTTCAAATCAAATAATTTTGAAACACCTGCGGCAGGAGTTAAATGCTCTGAGACTGTAATGCCACTTAATATATTTTTAAAAGCACAGTTTTGTTAAGCTTAAGTCTATACAAGAGCACCTCAGAGCCTAAATCAAGTATACAGCAAATATATACATAAATTCAAATAATTTTGAAACACCTGTGGCAGGAGTTAAAGCAAATATCCTTTTGAACGAATTCTTTGTTCATTCTAATAATTTTAAAGATTCTCAATTTTTTGTTGCTTCATAATCAAAGCTCAATTCAATTTTTAATACAAGCACTTTTTGAAGGCATTAATGCAAGATTGTGTCGTGTTATGTAATGGGATATGCTAAGTATGGGATATTCATGTTTGTTATAAAAAACTTTTTGTTATTATCAAACTCCAAAACTAAACAATCTCAACCATTCACTAGGAATTATTTCAGCCAAATTTTAAAGGGCTTAGGATACATTTAAAAACTTGAATTAATGACAGGGTAAGTAACCAGCATTCATGGGAGAAAGGTTACTTCGAACAAAAAAATCACTATAACCTGAGAACAATTAACATCACCATTCTGAGTGAAATAACAATCTCACCCCATTGGTATGCTAAGACGGACAGCAATAACACCCATCCTTGGCAGAAGAGAAGGTTACAGTTAAGGGAATGAAAACTGGATAAGAAAACTTCACATCTTGTGGAACTATAAAGTCTATTTTCCTTATCCAGCTGTCATGATGTTCCACTAAGTCCAGCCTTCTCATATCAATTTTCTTTAGGGAACGGAAAGTTGAGAGATATAAAAGAACGAACTATAAATCAATGCTCTGAGACTGTAATGCCACTTAATATATTTTTAAAACCACAGTTTTGCTAAGCTTAAGTCTATACAAGAGCACCTCAGAGCCTAAATCAAGTGTACAGCAAGAAGCTTTGACCTAATCTGTATTTTTTCACTTGATTCTTTTCAAGCTATCCAGTTAGGCAACTCTAATAATTTCTATGTTATCATGCTTATGATGATGCAAGATCAGCACAATGCTTTTCTCAGTTCATCCTGGGAAATTTATGGCATAGTTATGAAGGGTGTAAAGCAGTCCTTCTGCACTGCTTAAGGGGACCTTAACAATCCCAACAGCCATGGGGTTTCTGCTATATTCGTCAAACTAAAACAAGCAGGAATAGGTGTTGTGATGTGAAGATGAATACCACATGATGCTGGCACTTTGACTATCTATCTGGCTAAGAATTGCATTATGTAGACAATGGAGCATCCTGAATACTGAGATACAAGTGTATACACGTAGGCACAGCAGCAAACATTATACAGAAGGAAAGACTTTAAATGTGGCTTCCAAAAGTCCCGTTGGTGTTTAGAACTGGGTCCTGATGAGAGACAATCATTTTCTCTTGCTCACTGACTAGATTTCCACAGGCAAATATATTCAAGGGGTCCACTCGCTGTTTCACAGCCTTCAACAGCTCTATCCCGAGAGGAGAAACTGTCCCAGGCAGCCACCTCTTCCTTATCTTCCCCACTCCATGGTGATGTGAAATACTGCCCCCAGATGCGAGGATTTCATCTCTTGCAGCACATTCTATGTGCTCGTACACTTCCACTGGATTTTTATCACCAATTAGGTCTGAGTAGTTGAAAGCAAAATAAAAATAGACACAAGCACCTGCATCGTACGTCTGTGTCACTCGACAGGTAATTAGGAAATGGCCGATTCCATAGGCTGCAAAGAAAAGAGTAAGAAAATTAATGGCTTTGGTCCAAAATACTCCAGTGAATTGTTCACTGGATACAACAAATTCTTCACTGAAAAAAAAAAATTGTTTGTCAGAAGAGGTGATAATAGTGTGATATAGATATAGATAAGAGCATTATTGTAGATTACTCAAACAACCACTGAGGCCGATATATTAATGAAATTATCAGAAACTCCAATAAATGATCAAAAAAATAAACAAACAATTTATGAGAGTTTCTAATTCTTTTGTATTTTCCCATGGATGTAAGAGTAAAATGATGCAGCTGGAGTAAATTGTACTATAAATTATAATATAAATTATGAATAAATTATATATAATTATTATATAAATCGTTATCTGAGAAACTAATTGTGGAAGCAGAGGTGGCAATGACTGGGTTAGGAATAAAGACATATTAAAAGAAAGAACGTCTTAATGAAAGTGGTATATTAACAGATATGTAGAAAAAATGATCAGCAAGACTGAAAAGAAGTCCATTAGGATGAGAAAGAAAATTCATTTAAATGAGAACAAGAAGGAAAGTGGCTAACTGTAGAGCTAAAACGAGCCTAATACAGCATTTTTATATTTGATATTTTATAGATTCTCTTAAAACATGAAAGTGGCCTATTATCAGCATGTCAATGAAGTACAATATGTTCTAATTCAATAATGTGATTGAGACTGTCAATCTTCATTCATCACCACCACCTACCATATTTGACGGCATATAAGACACACCTTTTTTCCTAAATTACGTCTCGAAAAATTTCCCTGTATCTTATATGTGAAGGTTCAACCTCCACAGGTTAACTTTCAATACTGAATGCTATTTTTAGCCCAGTTGACTATCTATTTCATAATTGCATTCAATGATTGTGTTAATATTTGGCTTTTACGAAACGTGACAACTAAAAGAAACTACATTTCAAGTTATTGTGGTACCGCGCTTTCGCACGGACTATTAAAACTTTTTTCCTTGTGAGTGATTGATGAGGGTGCATCTTATATTCCGGTGCGTCTTATATGCCGCCACATACGGTAATTCACGAAAGATCTGCTGATTGATATCTTCTGGGGGTTGATTTTGAAATTATTTCAAATCAATTGAAATAGTCAGCATGTTGTTGAGGAGAGAGTCTGAATTGATTAAGACCAATTTTTCACAGAAACTGCAATTTTGTAACTCTTGTTGATGTCAATTGGCTCAAGCAAGCACGTTAGATGGTGTCATTGTCAAATTTGAAACTCTTTCCTGACTTCATGTATGGGCATTGCAAAACAGGGAGGTGTTTCAGCTCTCCATCTTCTCAATACTACCAGATTGATATAATTAAATCCCCATTATTGCTAAAAATAATACCAACTGAGAATTATTGTGTAACAATCAACCTTAATTGATCCTTTTAACTGCTGATTGTCATTAGATGAAGTAAGGTAGACTTTTCAGGGAATATCATTAAGTTGTTGCCTACTTTAAAAAACGAATACAAAAGCTGCTTTCAAATAAATCTATGACCCTGAAAATGTATCACTTTTAATGCGTTCATTAGCAAATAATTTATTCCATTTGTCACAACTCTTTCTGGAGAATATGATGTGTTATGATCTAAAAATAATTCCATAATGGAATCTAGTAATAATTACCTCTAAATGTTGTTGAATTATATTAGAATTTTTAATGAACCATTCATTTTAACAAAGAAGTTGATAAAAGATTTGATAAATATATGGGGTTTATATGAATAGAATCCTTTTTTTAAATTATACTAATCTAATGACAGTAATGGCTGTATACAGAATTTATTCAGCAGTAACTATGCGAAGTGTCAAAGTTCACAAGAATAAAATCCACTTTAATATTTTTGGCCAGCTTTTTTTTATTACAGCCCACTGTAGGGAGTTATGTATATTAGAATAAATGCTAAATAAAATTAAAGAATGTTTGGAAGGTAACAAAATGAAATGTAATCACAAAAATATAAATTATTAGTAAAATAAATGGAAGATAATAATTTCTTATTAACTCGAGATCTATATAGGAATGCGCGTGTATGGTGTGGTTGCCTAACTCTGATATTCAGTTGCTATTTTTTATAAACAAAAGGCCATCGAGTTAAATGGTCAAACACATGTCCACTATTTTTAATCAAATAAGGTGCCCTGAAAGATTCCTGTGGATCCGTTAGTTAATTTCCCACTTACCTGCTGTTTCACTTGTCAGAACAAATATTCATTTTTTGTAATTGCTTGGCATTGAGTTGGCACGGTCTACCATAATCCAATCGCAATAATATTTATTAGGTAAGTTAATAAGGCCAAATAGAAAAACATTAGAGGGTATGCGTATTTGATTTTGCAAAAACAAATTTTCCCTTATATTTAGGGACACCCTACCTAGTGCACATATAGCATC
Organism: Sympetrum striolatum; assembly: GCA_947579665.1. Lineage (NCBI taxonomy): Eukaryota > Metazoa > Arthropoda > Insecta > Odonata > Libellulidae > Sympetrum > Sympetrum striolatum. Next base: position 2,275,603 of record CANPUZ010000001.1, on the reverse strand, counting down.
AAAAAAATGGAATGAATAATTATACAAAGGAGTTATTAATAATGCATATCATAAATAGCAATAACTGCCACACAAATTCTTTAAATAAGAAAATTGTCATTAATACTGAAAAAAGAGTTCTCAGGATTCCTGCCAGGTTAGGTCATCTATGATGGTCATCCATAGAGGCCATCTTCAGGACAGAGGTGCTTCATATCCATGTCAGCCAGGGCTTCTGACTGTTGTAGACTTTGGAGAGATAGCTCCTAATTTTCCTATAGGGTTTTTGTATAGTACAAATGCTGTGCTTGACTAAGATTCTCCTTATTTACTGTCATGTAGGACTAGTGGAGGAAGAGAATTAAAGTTCAACAGATTTGCTGATGAAATGGTCATCTTGGCCGATGACAACCAGGCACTCCAAGGAACGATAAGATGTTTGGAAGAAGAAATGAAAAAATATGGGGTGAGAATAAATGCCAGTAAAACAAAAGTTATGAGAGTGAGTGACGGAGAAGTTGTTAATGTTGAAACAAATGAGGGTAGAAGAATAGAGCAGGTTAAAAGGTATAGATATCTGGGGAGCATGCTGATGGAGGATTGGAAGAGTAGTACAGAGATCAAGACAAGAATAGCTATGGCAAAGGAAGCCTTCTATAAGAAGAGAAATGTGCAGTAGTATTAATCTAGAACTGAGGAAGGGATTGGTGAAATGTTATGTATGGAGCGTTATGTTATATGGATGCGAAACATGGACCTTGGGAAGAAAAGAGAAGGATAGGATTGATGCTTTTGAAATGTGGGTGTGGAGGAAGATGGATAGAATAAGAAATGATGAAGTGCTAAGAAGAGTTAGGGAGGAAAGAACATTACTTTGCACAATACGGAAAAGGAAGCTGGATCGGACATATTGTGAGAGGGAAGGGGATTCTAACTACAGCCATTGAAGGAAAGGTGGAAGGAGAAAAAGAGAAGAGGAAAAAGAAAGCTAAAGTTAATAGATGAAGCGAAGAGAGGATTATACAAGAAGACCAAAGAAGAGGCCTGGGACAGGATTAAGTGGAAACAGTTGTGGTGTATGGGACCTGCCAACAGGCAGAATACCAAATGATGATGAGGACTAGTGAATGGAAACAAGTTGTTGCTCTTTCTGGGTTTTCCTTTTTCTTCAGTGATGCTCTCTATCTAATTGTCCTTGTGTTGATTTTCAAAAGGCCCAATTTATTTCTTTATTCCTGTATCCATTTTGTCGGACACTATCCTTTAGTATTTTAACTCATCAGTTAAGCAATCAGGAAATGGCATCAGTGCCTTAGTGTTGAAAGGTGGGCGCATTGAAAGGATTATTACACTATATATGGATAATACTATTATACTATAGGTTACAATAAAATGAATTATCCCTTACAACACAGACTCTCATAGAAATTGATTGAAAAATGCAATTGTTGCTTCAATACATTAGGTATGAAGTAACAATTGCACTGCACTAAACATAAATCTGTATTCAGGATGTGAGGTACTACAAAATACAACTAAACCATATTCTTTCCTTGCAAACATTCAATAGCCGCCATTAAGAAAACAAAATAAGGAAGATTTGAAATGAATAGTTATTTTGGCAACTAAATGTAAGTGACCTTCAACACATTATATTTATCAATAAATGGGATTTTTTCTGATTCAGGAAAATTTACCTTTGCATTCCTGAGCGACTCGATACTTCACATTTTGGCAAAGAGTAATGGTGCGATCCCATGGAACTGATGTTTCAAATGACTCAGACACCACATTATATTCAAGACCTAAATCCTGAAAACAAAGAAAGACAAGATAAGAATATATAGCAAATATTTAATTTTTATCAAATAAATTTTTATTAACCCTCTGTAGCATGCAAGTTTTTTTGTAACATGGTTACTCGCGCACGGTATTCCTGACACCCATGATGATTTTTTGTGCTTTGGCCTGTTTCAGCATAATTTCTCGTTTTCTCGAAAGTACAGGAACGATGGACAAAAATGAATCACTGTGATTTATATAATCATAAAAATTGTTTTCTAAAAATATTATCAATGATAATTTATTCTTATTTTCACAATTATGAATAAATTTTTATTAAAAAAACCAAATTAACGGTAGGCACTCATGTCAGAAATTATGAAAAAAGGGCAATTAACCGAGATGCCAACAGTCGCTAACTGATTTATAAATAACAGGGACATAATTACGGTGATTTCACGGAATAATTTTTGGAAATCAATCTTAAAAATTAAAAATGACAATGAATTGTACCAAAAAATAAATAAAGCAACAAGCCGTAATTGTGTTTTATTCATTTTTCTAAGATTAAAATTTAACATTTATTGAAGGGAATTAAGGCCAACAACACACCCTAATGACGTATTTGTACACGCTCACAGCTGACGCAATAGAAAAATAATGAAATAAATTACAAGCAATGATTATATAGGTATAATCTATGACAAAAGAACCTCAATTTCGCTAAAATTATAAGTTTTCGTCCCTTTTTTCGGTATTTCGTTATAAAATGATGAAGAGAAACTAGTAAATAGAGGAAAAAATAGAAATTTCGCTAAAATATCCGATTTCGTCCCTTTTTTCGGTAATTTCTTGATAAAATGAGGAAGAAAAACGAGTAAATAGAGGAAAAAAATAGAATTTTCGCTAATATTATCCGTTTTCATCCCTTTCTTCGGTAATTTCTTGATTAAATGATGAAGAAAAACGAGTAAACTGATGAAAAAAATCGAAATTTCGCTAAAATTATCCGTTTTCGTAATTTTTTTCGTTAATTTCTTGAAAAAATGATGAAGAAAAACAGGTAAATTGAGGAAAAAATCGAAATTTCGTTAAAATTATTTGTTTTCGTCCCTTTTTTCGGTAATTTCGTTATAAAATGTTGAAGAGAAACGAGTAAATAGAGGAAAAAATAGTAATTTCACTAAAATATCCGATTTCGTCCCTTTTTTCGGTAATTTCGTGATAAAATGATTAAAAAAACGAGGAAATAGAGGAAAAAAATAGAAATTTCGCTAAATTATCCGTTTTCGTCATTTTTTTCAGTAATTTCTTGATATAATGATAAAAAAACGAGTAAATAGAGGAAAAAAATCGAAATTTCGCTTAAATTATCCGTTTTCCTCCCTTTTTTCTGTATTATCTTGATAAAATGATGAAAAATAACGAGTAAATAGATGAATAAAATAGAAATTTCGCTAAAATGATCCGTTTTCGTCCCTTTTTTCGGTAATTTCTTGATTAAATGATGAAAAATAACGAGTAAATAGAGGAAAAAAATTAAAATTTTTCTAAAATTATCCGTTTTCGTCCCTTTATCGGTAATATCTTGATTAAATGATGAAAATAACGAGTAAATAGACGAAAAAAATTGAAATTTCGCTAAAATTATCCGTTTTCGTCCCTTTTTTCGGTAATTTCTTGATTAAATGATGAAGAAAAACGAGTAAATTGAGGAAAAAATCGAAATTTCGCTAATATTATCCGTTCTCGTCCCTTATTTCGTAAAATTCTTGATAAAATGATGATGAAAAACGAGTAAATTGAGGAAAAAATCGAAATTTTGCCAAAACTATCCGTTTTCGTTCCTTTTTTCGATAATTTCTTGATAAAATTTTGAAGAAAAACGAGTACATTGAGGAAAAAATCGAAATTTTGCTTAAATTATCCGTTTTCCTCCCTTTTTTCTGTATTATCTTGATAAAATGATGAAAAATGACGAGTAAATAGAGGAAAAAATAGTAATTTCACTAAAATATCCGGTTTCGTCCCTTTATCGGTAATTTCTTGATTAAATGATGAAGAAAAACGAGTAAATTGAGGAAAAAATCGAAATTTCGCTAATATTATCCGTTCTCGTCCCTTTTTTCGTAAAATTCTTGATAAAATGATGAAGAAAAACGAGTAAATTGAGGAAGAAATCGAAATTTCGCTAATATTATCCGTTCTCGTCCCTTTTTTCGTAAAATTCTTGATAAAATGATGATGAAAAACGAATAAATTGAGGAAAAAATCGAAATTTTGCTAAAATTATCCGTTTTCGTTCCTTTTTTCGATAATTTCTTGATAAAACTTTGAAGAAAAACGAGTAAATTAAGGAAAAAATCGAAATTTCGCTAAAATTATCCGTTTTCGTCCCTTTTTTCGGTAATTTCTTGATAAAATGATGAAGAAAAACGAGTAAACTGAGGAAAAAATCGAAATTTCGCTAATATTATCCGTTCTCGTCCCTTTTTTCGTAAAATTCTTGATAAAATGATGATGAAAAACGAGTAAATTGAGGAAAAAATCGAAATTTTGCTAAAATTATCCGGTTTCGTTCCTTTTTTCGATAATTTCTTGATAAAATTTTGAAGAAAAACGAGTAAATTAAGGAAAAAATCGAAATTTCGCTAAAATTATCCGTTTTCGTCCCTTTTTTCGGTAATTTCTTGATAAAATGATGAAGAAAAACGAGTAAACTGAGGAAAAAATCGAAATTTCGCTAAAATTATCCGTTTTCGTCCCTTATTTCGTTAATTTCTTGATAAAATGATGAAGAAAAACGAGTAAATTTAGGAAAAATTGAAATTTCGCTAATGTGATCCGTTTTAGTCCCTTTTTTCAGTAATTTCTTGATAAAATGATGAAGAAAAAACGAGTAAATTGAGGAAAAATCGAAATTTCGCTAAAATTATCCATTTTCGTCCCTTTTTTCGGTAATTTATTGATAAATTGATGATAAAAAACGAGTAAATAGAGGATAAAATGATGAAGAAAAACGAGTAAATTGAGGAAAAAATAGAAAATACGCTAAAATTATCCGTTTTCGACACATTTTTCGGTAATTTCGTGAAAAAATGATGAAGAAAAACGAGTTAATTGAGGAAAAAATCGAAATTTTGAATTTTTAAATAAAATTATCGGTTTTCGTCCCTTTTTTCGGTAATTTCGTGAAAAAATGATGAAGAAAAACGAGTTAATTGAGGAAAAAATCGAAATTTCGCTAAAATTATCGGTTTTCGTCCCTTTTTTCGGTAATTTCGTGAAAAAATGATGAAGAAAAACGAGTTAATTGAGGAAAAAATCGATATTTCGCTAAAATTATCGGTTTTCGTCCCTTTTTTCGGTAATTTTTTGATAAAAAGATGCAGAAAAACGAGTAAATAGAGGAAAAAATTGAAATTTCGCTAAAATTATTCGTTGTCGTCCCTTTCTTCGGTAATTTATTGATAAAATGATTAAGAAAAACGAGTAAATAGAGGAAAAATAGAAATTTCGCTAAAATTATCCGTTTTCGTGCATTTTTCGGTTATTTCTTGATAAAATGATGAAGAAAAACGAGTAAATTGAGGATAACATAGAAATTTTGCTAAAATTATCAGTTTTCGTCCCTTTTTTTGGTAATTACTTGATAAAATGCTGAAGAAAAAACGAGTGAATTGAGGAAAAATCGAAATTTCGCTAAAATTATCCGTTTTCGTTTTTTTCGGTAATTTATTGATAAATTGATGAAAAATACGAGTAAATAGAGGAAAAAATAGATATTTCGCTAAAATTATCCGTTTTTGTGCCTTTCTTCGGTAATTTCTTGATAAAATAATGAAGAAAAACGAGTAAATAAAGGAAAAAAATAGAAATTTCGATAAAATTATTCGTTTTCGTACCTTTATTTGGTAATTTTTTAATAAAATGATGAAGAAAAACGAGTAAATAAAGGAAAAATATAGAAATTTCGCTAAAATTATCCGTTTTCGTCCCTTTTTTCGGTAATTTCGTGATAAAATGATGAAGAAAAACGAGTAAATTGAGGAAAAAATCGAAATTTTGCTAAAATTATCCGTTTTTGTCCCTTTCTTCGTTAATTGCGTTATAAAATGATGAAGAAAAACGAGTAAATTGAGGAAAAAATAGAAAATACGCTAAAATTATCCGTTATCGACCCTTTTTTCGGTAATTTCGTGAAAAAATGATGAAGAAAAACGAGTTAATTGAGGAAAAAATTGAAATTTCGCTAAAATTATCCGTTTTCGTCCCTTTTTTCGGTAATTTCTTGGTAAAATAATGAAAAAAAAACGAGTAAATAGAGGAAACAAAATAGAAATTTCGAATAAATTATACGTTTTCTTCCATTTTTTTGGTAATTTCGTGAAAAGATGGTGAAGAAAAACGAGTTAATTGAGGAAAAAATCGAAATTTCGCTAAAATTATCGGTTTTCGTCCCTTTTTTCGGTAATTTCTTGATAAAATGATGAAGAAAAACGAGTAAATTGAGGAAAAAATCGAAATTTTGCTAAAATTATCCGTTTTTGTCCCTTTCTTCGTTAATTGCGTTATAAAATGATGAAGAAAAACGAGTAAATTGAGGAAAAAATAGAAAATACGCTAAAATTATCCGTTATCGACCCTTTTTTCGGTAATTTCGTGAAAAAATGATGAAGAAAAACGAGTTAATTGAGGAAAAAATTGAAATTTCGCTAAAATTATCCGTTTTCGTCCCTTTTTTCGGTAATTTCTTGGTAAAATAATGAAAAAAAAACGAGTAAATAGAGGAAACAAAATAGAAATTTCGAATAAATTATCCGTTTTCTTCCATTTTTTTGGTAATTTCGTGAAAAGATGATGAAGAAAAACGAGTTAATTGAGGAAAAAATCGAAATTTCGCTAAAATTATCGGTTTTCGTCCCTTTTTTTGGTAATTTCTTGATAAAATGATGAAGAAAAACGAGTAAATTGAGGAAAAAATCGAAATTTTGCTAAAATTATCCGTTTTTGTCCCTTTCTTCGTTAATTGCGTTATAAAATGATGAAGAAAAACGAGTAAATTGAGGAAAAAATAGAAAATACGCTAAAATTATCCGTTATCGACCCTTTTTTCGGTAATTTCGTGAAAAAATGATGAAGAAAAACGAGTTAATTGAGGAAAAATTGAAATTTCGCTAATATAATCCGTTTTCGGTAATTTCTTGATGAAATTATGAAGAATAACGAGTAAATAGAGAAAAAAATAGAAATTTCGCAAAAATTATCTGTTATCGTCCCTTTTTTTAGTAATTTCGTGATAAAATGATGAAGAATAACGAGTAAATTGAGGGAAAAATTGAAATTTCGCTAAAGTTATCCGTTTTAGTCCCTTTTTTCAGTAATTTCTTGATAATATGATGAAGAAAAACGAAAAAATTGAGGAAGAAAATAGAAATTTCGCTAATATTATCCGTTTTCGTCCCTTTAATCGGTATTTCTTGATAAAATGATGAAGAAAAAACGAGTAAATTGAGGAAAAATCGAAATTTCGCTAAAATTATCCGTTTTCTTCCCTTTTTTCGGTAATTTATTGATGAATGATGATAAAAAACGAGTAAATAGACGAAAAAATAGATATTTCGCTAAAATTATCCGTTTTTGTGCCTTTCTTCGGTAATTTCTTGATAAAATAATGAAGAAAAACGAGTAAATAAAGGAAAAAAATAGAAATTTCGATAAAAGTATTCGTTTTCGTACCTTTCTTTGGTAATTTTTTAATAAAATGATGAAGAAAAACGAGTAAATAAAGGAAAAATATAGAAATTTCGCTAAAATTATCCGTTTTCGTCCCTTTTTTCGGTAATTTCTTGGTAAAATAATGAAAAAAAAGCGAGTAAATATAGGAAACAAAATAGAAATTTTGAATAAATTATCCGTTTTCTTCCATTTTTTCGGTAATTTGGTGATAAAATGATGAAGAAGTACGAATTAATTGAGGAAAAAATCCAAATTTCGCTAAATTATCCGTTTTCGTCCCTTTTTTTTGGTAATTTCTTGATAAAATGATGAAGAAAAACGAGTAAATTGAGGAAAAATTCGAAATTTCGCTAAAATTTTCCGTTTTCGTCCATTTTTTCGGTAATTTCTTGATAAAATGATGAAGATAAATGAGTAAATTGAGGAAAAAAATAGAAATTTCGCTAATATAATCCGTTTTTTTCATTTTTTTCGGTAATTTCTTGATGAAAAGATGAAGAAAAACGAGTAAATAGTGAAAAAGAATAGAAATTTCGCTAAAATTATCCGTTTTCGTCCCATATTTCGGTAATTTCTTGATAAAATGATGAAGAATAACGGGTAAATAGAGAAAAAAATAGAAATTTCGCAAAAATTATCTGTTATCGTCCCTTTTTTTAGTAATTTCGTGATAAAATGATGAAGAAAAACGAAAAAATTGAGGAAGAAAATAGAAATTTCGCTAATATTATCCGTTTTCGTCCCTTTTATCGGTAATTTCTTGATAAAATGATGAAGAAAAAACGAGTAAATAAAGGAAAAAATAGAAATTTCGCTAAAATTATCCGTTTTCGTCCTTTTTTCGGTAATTTCGTGATAAAATGATGAAGAAAAACGAGTAAATTAAGGAAAAAATCGAAATTTTGCTAAAATTATCCGTTTTTTTCCCTTTTTTCGTTAATTTCGTGATAAAATGATGAAGAAAAACGAGTAATTGAGGAAAAAATCGAAATTTTGCAAAAATTATCCGTTGCTGCCCCTTTTTTCGTTAATTTCGTGATGAAATGATGAAGAGAAACTAGTAAATTGAGGAAAAAATAGAAAATTCGCTAAAATTATCCGTTATTGTCCCTTTTTTCGGTAATTTCGTGATAAAATGATGAAGAAAAACGACTAAATTGAGGAAAAAATATCAATTTCGCTAAAATTATCCGTTTTCGTCCCTGTTTTCATTAATTTCTTGATAAAATGATGAAGAAAAACGAGTAAATAGAGGAAAAAATAGAAAATTTGCTGAAATTATCCGTTATCGTCCCTTTTTTTAGTAATTTCTTGATAAAATGATGAAGAAAAACGAGTAAATTGAGGAAAAAATTGAAATTTCGGTAAATTTATCCGTTTTCGAACCTTTTTTTGGTAATTTCCTGATACAATGATGAAGAAAAACGAGTAAATAGTGAAAAAGAATAGAAATTTCGCTAAAATTATCTGTTTTCGTCCCATATTTCGGTAATTTCTTGATAAAATGATGAAGCATAACGAGTAAATAGAGAAAAAAATAGAAATTTCGCAAAATTTATCTGTTATCGTCCCTTTTTTTAGTAATTTCGTGATAAAATGATGAAGAAAAACGAAAAAATTGAGGAAGAAAATAGAAATTTCGCTAATATTATCCGTTTTCGTCCCTTTTATCGGTAATTTCTTGATAAAATGATGAAGAAAAAACGAGTAAATTGAGGAAAAATCGAAATTTCGCTAAAATTATCCGTTTTCTTCCCTTTTTTCGGTAATTTATTGATAAATTGATCATAAAAAACGAGTAAATAGAGGATAAAATGATGAAGAAAAACGAGTAAATTGAGGAAAAAATAGGAAATACGCTAAAATTATCCGTTTTCGACCCAATTTTCGGTAATTTCGTGAAAAAATGATGAAGAAAAACGAATTAATTGAGGAAAAAATCGAAATTTCGAATTTTTAAATAAAATTATCGGTTTTCGTCCCTTTTTTCGGTAATTTCTTGATAAAATGATGAAGAAAAAGGAGTAAATTGAGGAAAAAAATAGATATTTCGCTAATATTATCCGTTTTTGTCCCTTTTTTCGTTAATTTCGTGATAAAATGATGAAGAAAAACGAGTAAATTGAGGAAAAAATAGAAAATACGCTAAAATTATCCATTATCGACCCTTTTTTCGGTAATTTCGTGAAGAAAAACGAGTTAATTGAGGAAAAAATCGAAATTTCGCTAAAATTATCGGTTTTCGTCCCTTTTTTCGGTAATTTCTTGATAAAATGATGAAGAAAAATGAGTAAATTGAGGAAAAAAATAGAAATTTCGCTAATATTATCCGTTTTCGTCCCTTTGATCGGTTATTTCTAGATAAAATGATGAAGAAAAACGAGTAAATTGAGGATAAAATATAAATTTTGCTAAAATTATCAGTTTTTGTCCCTTTTTTTGGTAATTATTGATAAAATGATGAAGAAAAAACGAGTAAATAAAGGAAAAATCGAAATTTAGCTAAAATTATCCGTTTTCGTTTTTTTTCGGTAATTTATTGATAAATTGATGAAAAAAAACGAGTAAATAGAGGAAAAAATAGAAATTTCGCTAAAATTATCCGTTTTTGTGCCTTTCTTCGGTAATTTCTTGATCAAATAATGAAGAAAAACGAGTAAATAAAGGAAAAAAATAGAAATTTCTATAAAATTATTCGTTTTCGTACCTTTCTTTTGTAATTTTTTAATAAAATGATGAAGAAAAACAAGTAAATAAAGGAAAAATATAGAAATTTCGCTAAAATTATCCGTTTTCGTCCCTTTTTTTGGTAATTTCGTGATAAAATGATGAAGAAAAACGAGTAAATTGAGGAAAAAATCGAAATTTTGCTAAAATTATCCGTTTTTGTCCCTTTCTTCGTTAATTTCGTGATTAAATTATGAAGAAAAACGAGTGAATTGAGGAAAAAATAGAAAATACGCTAAAATTATCCGTTATCGACCCTTTTTTCGGTAATTTCGTGAAAAAATGATGAAGAAAAACGAGTTAATTGAGGAAAAAATCGAAATTTCGCTAAAATTATCCGTTTTCGTCCCTTTTTTCGGTAATTTCTTGGTAAAATAATGAAAAAAAAACGAGTAAATAGAGGAAACAAAATAGAAATTTCGAATAAATTATCTTTTTTTTCCATTTTTTCGGTAATTTCGTGAAAAGATGATGAAGAAAAACGAGTTAATTGAGGAAAAAATCGAAATTTCGCTAAAATTATCGGTTTTCGTCCCTTTTTTCGGTAATTTCTTGATAAAATGATGAAGAAAAACGAGTAAATTGAGGAAAAAAATAGAAATTTCGCTAATATTATCCGTTTTCGTCCCTTTAATCGGTATTTCTTGATAAAATGATGAAGAAAAAACGAGTAAATTGAGGAAAAATCGAAATTTCGCTAAAATTATCCGTTTTCTTCCCTTTTTTCGGTAATTTATTGATGAATGATGATAAAAAACGAGTAAATAGACGAAAAAATAGATATTTCGCTAAAATTATCCGTTTTTGTGCCTTTCTTCGGTAATTTCTTGATAAAATAATGAAGAAAAACGAGTAAATAAAGGAAAAAAATAGAAATTTCGATAAAAGTATTCGTTTTCGTACCTTTCTTTGGTAATTTTTTAATAAAATGATGAAGAAAAACGAGTAAATAAAGGAAAAATATAGAAATTTCGCTAAAATTATCCGTTTTCGTCCCTTTTTTCGGTAATTTCTTGGTAAAATAATGAAAAAAAAGCGAGTAAATATAGGAAACAAAATAGAAATTTTGAATAAATTATCCGTTTTCTTCCATTTTTTCGGTAATTTGGTGATAAAATGATGAAGAAGTACGAATTAATTGAGGAAAAAATCCAAATTTCGCTAAATTATCCGTTTTCGTCCCTTTTTTTTGGTAATTTCTTGATAAAATGATGAAGAAAAACGAGTAAATTGAGGAAAAATTCGAAATTTCGCTAAAATTTTCCGTTTTCGTCCATTTTTTCGGTAATTTCTTGATAAAATGATGAAGATAAATGAGTAAATTGAGGAAAAAAATAGAAATTTCGCTAATATAATCCGTTTTTTTCATTTTTTTCGGTAATTTCTTGATGAAAAGATGAAGAAAAACGAGTAAATAGTGAAAAAGAATAGAAATTTCGCTAAAATTATCCGTTTTCGTCCCATATTTCGGTAATTTCTTGATAAAATGATGAAGAATAACGGGTAAATAGAGAAAAAAATAGAAATTTCGCAAAAATTATCTGTTATCGTCCCTTTTTTTAGTAATTTCGTGATAAAATGATGAAGAAAAACGAAAAAATTGAGGAAGAAAATAGAAATTTCGCTAATATTATCCGTTTTCGTCCCTTTTATCGGTAATTTCTTGATAAAATGATGAAGAAAAAACGAGTAAATAAAGGAAAAAATAGAAATTTCGCTAAAATTATCCGTTTTCGTCCTTTTTTCGGTAATTTCGTGATAAAATGATGAAGAAAAACGAGTAAATTAAGGAAAAAATCGAAATTTTGCTAAAATTATCCGTTTTTTTCCCTTTTTTCGTTAATTTCGTGATAAAATGATGAAGAAAAACGAGTAATTGAGGAAAAAATCGAAATTTTGCAAAAATTATCCGTTGCTGCCCCTTTTTTCGTTAATTTCGTGATGAAATGATGAAGAGAAACTAGTAAATTGAGGAAAAAATAGAAAATTCGCTAAAATTATCCGTTATTGTCCCTTTTTTCGGTAATTTCGTGATAAAATGATGAAGAAAAACGACTAAATTGAGGAAAAAATATCAATTTCGCTAAAATTATCCGTTTTCGTCCCTGTTTTCATTAATTTCTTGATAAAATGATGAAGAAAAACGAGTAAATAGAGGAAAAAATAGAAAATTTGCTGAAATTATCCGTTATCGTCCCTTTTTTTAGTAATTTCTTGATAAAATGATGAAGAAAAACGAGTAAATTGAGGAAAAAATTGAAATTTCGGTAAATTTATCCGTTTTCGAACCTTTTTTTGGTAATTTCCTGATACAATGATGAAGAAAAACGAGTAAATAGTGAAAAAGAATAGAAATTTCGCTAAAATTATCTGTTTTCGTCCCATATTTCGGTAATTTCTTGATAAAATGATGAAGCATAACGAGTAAATAGAGAAAAAAATAGAAATTTCGCAAAATTTATCTGTTATCGTCCCTTTTTTTAGTAATTTCGTGATAAAATGATGAAGAAAAACGAAAAAATTGAGGAAGAAAATAGAAATTTCGCTAATATTATCCGTTTTCGTCCCTTTTATCGGTAATTTCTTGATAAAATGATGAAGAAAAAACGAGTAAATTGAGGAAAAATCGAAATTTCGCTAAAATTATCCGTTTTCTTCCCTTTTTTCGGTAATTTATTGATAAATTGATCATAAAAAACGAGTAAATAGAGGATAAAATGATGAAGAAAAACGAGTAAATTGAGGAAAAAATAGGAAATACGCTAAAATTATCCGTTTTCGACCCAATTTTCGGTAATTTCGTGAAAAAATGATGAAGAAAAACGAATTAATTGAGGAAAAAATCGAAATTTCGAATTTTTAAATAAAATTATCGGTTTTCGTCCCTTTTTTCGGTAATTTCTTGATAAAATGATGAAGAAAAAGGAGTAAATTGAGGAAAAAAATAGATATTTCGCTAATATTATCCGTTTTTGTCCCTTTTTTCGTTAATTTCGTGATAAAATGATGAAGAAAAACGAGTAAATTGAGGAAAAAATAGAAAATACGCTAAAATTATCCATTATCGACCCTTTTTTCGGTAATTTCGTGAAGAAAAACGAGTTAATTGAGGAAAAAATCGAAATTTCGCTAAAATTATCGGTTTTCGTCCCTTTTTTCGGTAATTTCTTGATAAAATGATGAAGAAAAATGAGTAAATTGAGGAAAAAAATAGAAATTTCGCTAATATTATCCGTTTTCGTCCCTTTGATCGGTTATTTCTAGATAAAATGATGAAGAAAAACGAGTAAATTGAGGATAAAATATAAATTTTGCTAAAATTATCAGTTTTTGTCCCTTTTTTTGGTAATTATTGATAAAATGATGAAGAAAAAACGAGTAAATAAAGGAAAAATCGAAATTTAGCTAAAATTATCCGTTTTCGTTTTTTTTCGGTAATTTATTGATAAATTGATGAAAAAAAACGAGTAAATAGAGGAAAAAATAGAAATTTCGCTAAAATTATCCGTTTTTGTGCCTTTCTTCGGTAATTTCTTGATCAAATAATGAAGAAAAACGAGTAAATAAAGGAAAAAAATAGAAATTTCTATAAAATTATTCGTTTTCGTACCTTTCTTTTGTAATTTTTTAATAAAATGATGAAGAAAAACAAGTAAATAAAGGAAAAATATAGAAATTTCGCTAAAATTATCCGTTTTCGTCCCTTTTTTTGGTAATTTCGTGATAAAATGATGAAGAAAAACGAGTAAATTGAGGAAAAAATCGAAATTTTGCTAAAATTATCCGTTTTTGTCCCTTTCTTCGTTAATTTCGTGATTAAATTATGAAGAAAAACGAGTGAATTGAGGAAAAAATAGAAAATACGCTAAAATTATCCGTTATCGACCCTTTTTTCGGTAATTTCGTGAAAAAATGATGAAGAAAAACGAGTTAATTGAGGAAAAAATCGAAATTTCGCTAAAATTATCCGTTTTCGTCCCTTTTTTCGGTAATTTCTTGGTAAAATAATGAAAAAAAAACGAGTAAATAGAGGAAACAAAATAGAAATTTCGAATAAATTATCTTTTTTTTCCATTTTTTCGGTAATTTCGTGAAAAGATGATGAAGAAAAACGAGTTAATTGAGGAAAAAATCGAAATTTCGCTAAAATTATCGGTTTTCGTCCCTTTTTTCGGTAATTTCTTGATAAAATGATGAAGAAAAACGAGTAAATTGAGGAAAAAAATAGAAATTTCGCTAATATTATCCGTTTTCGTCCCTTTTATCGGTAATTTCTTGATAAAATGATGAAGAAAAACTAGTAAATTGAGGATAAAATAGAAATTTCGCTAAAATTATCAGTTTTCTTCCATTTTTTTGGTAATTACTTGATAAAATGATGAAGAAAAAACGAGTAAATTGAGGAAAAATTGAAATTTCGCTAAAATTATCCGTTTTCGTTTTTTTTTCGGTAATTTATTGATAAATTGATGAAAAAAAAAACGAGTAAATAGAGGCAAAAATAGAAATTTCGCTAAAATTATCCGTTTTTGTGCCTTTCTTCGGTAATTTCGTGATAAAATGATGAAGAAAAACGAGTAAATTAAGGAAAAAATCGAAATTTTGCTAAAATTATCCGTTTTTGTCCCTTTTTTCGTTAATTTCGTGATAAAATGATGAAGAAAAACGAGTGAATTAAGAAAAAAATAGAAATTTCGCTAATATTATCCGTTTTCGTCCCTTTTATCGGTAATTTCTTGATAAAATGATGAAGAAAAACTAGTAAATTGAGGATAAAATAGAAATTTCGCTAAAATTATCAGTTTTCTTCCATTTTTTTGGTAATTACTTGATAAAATGATGAAGAAAAAACGTGTAAATTGAGGAAAAATTGAAATTTCGCTAAAATTATCCGTTTTCGTTTTTTTTCGGTAATTTATTGATAAATTGATGAAAAAAAACGAGTAAATAGAGGCAAAAATAGAAATTTCGCTAATATTATCCGTTTTCGTCCCTTTTATCGGTAATTTCTTGATAAAATGATGAAGAAAAACTAGTAAATTGAGGATAAAATAGAAATTTCGCTAAAATTATCAGTTTTCTTCCATTTTTTTGGTAATTACTTGATAAAATGATGAAGAAAAAACGTGTAAATTGAGGAAAAATTGAAATTTCGCTAAAATTATCCGTTTTCGTTTTTTTTCGGTAATTTATTGATAAATTGATGAAAAAAAACGAGTAAATAGAGGCAAAAATAGAAATTTCGCTAAAATTATCCGTTTTTGTGCCTTTCTTCGTTAATTTCGTGATAAAATGATGAAGAAAAACGAGTAAATTGAGGAAAAAATAGAAAATACGCTAAAATTATCCGTTATCGTCCCTTTTTTCGGTAATTTCGTGAAAAAATGATGAAGAAAAACGAGTTAATTGAGGAAAATATCGAAATTTCGCTAAAATTATCCGTTTTCGTCCCTTTTTTCGGTAATTTTTCGATAAAATAATGAAGAAGAACTATTAAATTGAGGAAAAAATTGAAATTTCGCTAAAATTATCCGTTTTCGAACCTTTTTTCTGTAATTTCTTGATAAAATTATGAAGAAAAACGTGAAAATAGTGAAAAAAATAGAAATTTCGCTACAATTATGTGTTTTCGTCCCATTTTTCGGTAATTTCTTGATAAAATGATGAAGAAAAACGAGTAAACTGAGGGAAAAATTGAAATTTCGCTAAAACTATCCGTTTTCGTCCCTTTTTTCAGTAATTTCTTGATAAAATGATGAAGAAAAACGAAAAAATTGAGGAAGAAAATAGAAATTTCGCTAAAATTATCCTTTTTCGTCCCTTTTTTTGGTATTATCGTGATAAAATGACGAAAAAAAAAACGATGAAATAGAGGAAGAAATAGAAATTTCGCTAAACTTATCCATTTTCTTCCCTTTTTTCTGTAATATCGTGGAAGATGACGAAAAAAGAACGAGTAAATAGAGGAAGAAAATAGAAATTTCGCTAAAATTATCCATTTTCGTCCCTTTTTTCTGTAATATCGTGGAAATTGACGAAAAAAAAAACGAGTAAATAGAGGAAGAAAATAGAAATTTTGCTAAAATTATCCTTTTTCGTCCCTTGTTTTGGTATTATCGTGATAAAATGACGAAATAAAAACGAGTTAATTGAGGAAGAAAATAGAAATTTCGCTAAAATTATCCGTTTTCGTCCCTTTTTTCGGTTTTATTGCGGTAAAATGACGTAAAACAAAGACTAAATAGGGATAAACAATAGATATTTTGCTAAAATTGACCGTTTTCGTCCCTTTTTTCGTTATTATTCTGATAAAATGACAAAAAATAAAGATGTAAAAAATTTAGAGAGAATTAACGATAAAAATTAAATTTCGCTAGAATTATCAGCTTTCATTCCTTTTTTCGATCATATTTTTGCAAAATGACGAAGATTTAAGACAAATATAGCAAATACAGTAGAACCCCGGTAATTTGGACGAATTCAGGCACATAGGCGTCCGCATTAGCGGGGTCTCCAAAAAATAACGTAAAAAATATTTTTTCTCAAAAATTTCATTGTACAGATAATGCATGTATATATCACGTAAGGTATTACAACATATAAAGTGAATGAATATTATCAGCGAGCAAAAAAGTCAGTTAATTTATTTTGCGTGACCGTTCTTATTTTTAAATCAAGTGCGCGGTTTTTAAAACGTCTAAAGAGCATAATTTCCTGTGCTTCAAAATTTTGCTCCTCGGCCAACTTTAATGATGTATTGAGTGCCGCCAATGCCTCAGAAAGAGAAATTTTGACTGAGTCCACAGGGTGGTCGTCGTGGTCATCATCATCATATTTTCCGTTACTGTTTTGATAATTTCATCATCTGTTAAAACTTCGTTTCGAGCCAAACCTCGAGCCTCAGCGAATCAATAAAATTTGGGAGTAAATTTTTCCACGACTTGCTGATCAATAATTTAGACACGGATGCCCAAGAGTTAGCTAGATTGAACACGACATCTTTTAAATTTACCTTTTTCTGTGCATTTTCCAAATTTTCATTGTTCACAGGATCATTAAGAATATTTGTAAGAAGTAACTTACGATATCCTAACTTAATGCTTTGAATAACATTTTGATCCATGGGTTGGATCAGCGCAGTCGTTTTAGGGGGTAAAAAAATTGCGGAAATTTCACCGTCATCAGCGCATAATTCTTCTGCAGATGGATGGCCAGGACAATTATCAAGCAACAATAAAGCACGCTGTGGTAAATTGACGGATTTCATATGTTGTCGAACTGCTGGAACGAATTCTGTTTTAAACCAATTCAAAAATAATTCTCGTGTGACCCAAGTGTTTTTTTGCCCTCGATCTCTATAGCCCATGCATGGTCATCCTCATTTGACGTCTATTAAAGGGAAGGATTGTTTTTTACGCCTCTTCTCTCATAGCTTTTTAATGAACGTGATGTTTTGAGAAGTGATACCCTGCTGCAACTGAAAATTTATTGTCTCTCGAAATTGTTTAGTCTCGCACATATTAAGCATTTCCTCTAATGGAAAAATGCTGTCTCAGAAAAGTATCACTACTTAGATGTGTTATCACAATAAACGAAATACTTCGCTCTCCATCACATCATTGCAGCCAATGGAGAAATTTTTCAAATAGTCTGTCCACCTCTCGTTTCTTGTTACTACGTAATATGCGTGTTTATATGTTCACAAGAAGAAGTTGCGGGTTTGCATAACTCCCAATGGACCGTCCGGATTACCGAGGGTTCCGGATTAGCAAGTGTCCGGATTACCGGGGTTCTACTGTAATTGAAATTTCACTTAAATTATCCGTTTTCGTTGCTTTTTTCGATGATATCTCGATAAAATGACAAATTTTAAGGCAAAATATTTGAAAAAATTGAAATTTTGCTAAAATCATCCGTTTTCGTTGCTTTCTCGATCATACCTCGATATAATGACAAAAATTGAGGTTAAAGAGAGGAAAAAATTGAAATTTCGCTGAAATTATCCGTATTCGTTGCTTTCTTCGATAATATCTCGATAAAAGGACGAAAATTAGGCAAAATAGAGAAGATAAATTGAAATTTAGCTAAAATAATCCATTTTCTATCCTTTTTCAATAATTTATCGATTAAATGTCGAAAATAAGGGCAAAATAGAGGAAAAAATTGAAATTTTGCTAAGGTTATCCTTTTTTGTTGCTTTTTCAATCATATCTCAATATAATGACAAAAATTGAAGACAAATAAAGCATATATTTGAAATTTCATTAAAATTATCCTTTTTTGTTGCTTTTTCGATCATATCATGGAAAAATGAGGAAAATTAAGGTAAATAGGGGAAAAAATTGAAATTTTGCTAAAAATTTCCGTTTTTGTCCCTTTCTGCGTTAATTTCGTGATAAAATGATGAAGAAAAACGAGTAAATAGAGGAAAAAATTGAAATTTCGCTAAAATTATCCATTTTCGTCCCTTTTTTAAAGTAATTTCTTGATAAAATGAAGAAGAAAAACGAGTAAATAGTGAAAAAAAATAGAAAATTCCCTAAAATTATCCGTTATCGTCCCTTTTTTCGGTAATTTCGTGAAAAAATGATGAAGAAAAACGAGTTAATTGAGGAAAAAATCGAAATTTCGCTAAAATTATCCGTTTTCGTTGCTTTCTTCGATAATATCTCGATGAGAGGACGAAAATTAGGCAAAATAGAGAAGATAAATTGAAATTTAGCTAAAATAATCCATTTTCTATCCTTTTTTCAATAATTTATCGATTAAATGTCGAAAATAAGGGCAAAATAGAGGAAAAAATTTAAATTTTGCTAAGGTTATCCTTTTTTGTTGCTTTTTCGATCATATCTCAATATAATGACAAAAATTGAAGACAAATAAAGCATATATTTGAAATTTCATTAAAATTATCCTTTTTTGTTGCTTTTTCGATCATATCATGGAAAAATGAGGAAAATTAAGGTAAATAGGGGAAAAAATTGAAATTTTTCTAAAATCCTCCAGTTTTGTTGCTTTTCTCGACCATACCTCCATAAAATGGAGAAAATTAAGGCAAAATATAGGGAAAAAATTAAACTTTCGCTAAAATTAACCGTTTTCGTACCTTTTTTAGTTCTTCCGAAATAAATGCTAAATCTCCAGCACCTCGTTGCTAATCTGTCGTTTGATTCCTTCTTAGAGTTCAATTCAATCAGATCAGGTAGAGGTTTCCCTATTTTGGCGACTGATAAAAAGGTTTGACTTTTGCCCATCCAAACCTTTTATCTGAGGTTTATACAGGCGACGGAGATTACGGATGAGGAGTTGGATTTCTTTTGCGATACACGGCAGTCGTCGTTACGGAGCGGAGGACGACGCATTCCCATTCAACGGATATTTTTAAAAAAGGTAAGACAAGCGTAATATCTGATTATCCGTCCCTCATTATAATGCCACTGAACCTAAGGAACGAAACATCCTAATTTCAGTTGTAGTTGCAGAGCTACGATGTGTGACGATATATGCACTATTATCAGTATAATTACTATCCTCCTGTTATTGGTGTTTAAATTTTACTTTCTCCCTATACGTAGTATAGAGAAAGTATTGCATTCGCAAAAAATTCGACTTCCAGACTTCGACGGAAATAGATGTTTTGGGGCCCATAGAGCTCGTTTTAGCTATTTTCCCGAACATGTCTGTCTGTGTGTCTGTCTGTGTGTCTGTCTGTGTGACTGTCTGTGGTAAAAAAGTTTGTGGGCGCTCTATCTTAGAAATTAATTATCCGATCATTTCCAAAATTCATATTTAGTATTTCCCTAACAATGCCATGAGTTGATTAGTTTTTGGTGAATATCGCTTAACCGGAAGTTGCGGTTTATCCGGAACAAAATATCGTTTCTTAAATATCTCTGTAAGAATGCAATGTAGGTATAAACAATCATCTACAAAAATTGTAGATAATGTACTTTACTAAAACTTTTGTATGAAACATTTTTCGTAACGCTGATTGTTTAGGAGTTATTCTTCAATAATGGTTAACCGGAAGTTGTTGTTTATCCGGAAATGGAAGTTTTTCATTCATATCTCTGTCAGAATGCAATGTAATACAATTACACACAAAAGTTATAGATAATGTATTTTACTGCAAATGTTGCATGAAAAATTTTCCTGTTTTGGAGTTATTTATGTATTACCGGCATAGGCTTCTGTTTTCAATAAATACGGAGAAAGTCATGTGTTGGCCACATCAGATTTTTGTTTTACTTTTGGCATTGCGACTACTTTTTTGTTATATGTCTTCCATGTAAATGTTTCACATATTTAGATTGAGATACAAGTCAGCTCCATAATACACTTACCTTCCGCAAAGTATATTCATCGGTGGTTATACGAGTGATATATTATTTATTTCTCTCATTTATGTTTAATATTTGATTACTTTGTCTCCCTGTACCTGTCTGAAAATGTCTCTTTAAACGTGGTAACTATTATCTTAATGTGATCTTAGAATAGATTAATGCTGCGTTTTTTTTCGCTGTTGTACTTGTTCTTCTCTTCGTTTAGAATATTTAGTAATTTTAGCAATAATTTTACCATTTC
This sequence comes from Sympetrum striolatum, assembly GCA_947579665.1. NCBI lineage: Eukaryota > Metazoa > Arthropoda > Insecta > Odonata > Libellulidae > Sympetrum > Sympetrum striolatum. The sequence goes on along the minus strand of CANPUZ010000001.1, from coordinate 2,254,792 downwards.
TTCAATATAATATGTATATACCATACGATAAAAATTTATTTATCTCTTAAAAGACCTTGGAAGCCAACTTAGCTTGCAAACCAACTATAGCTTGCGATCCGAGCGTGAGGGTGACTATCTTCTTCTTAACACAAAGCAACATTTGCGACGAAAGCAGTGATTTACCCTTAAAAGACCTTGGAAGCCAACTTAGCTTGCAAACCAACTATAGCTTGCGATCCGAACGTGAGGGTGACTTTCTTTTTCTTAACACAAAGCAACATTAACGCCAAAAACAATGTCTTCCGTTAAAAACTTAAATTAATTAGTTATTGGGTTAAAGCATGGTTTTCACAATTTATTATCGATAAATTATGGGTAAAGTGGATTATTTATCCCTCAAAACTACGATGTAAATGAAGGAATACTGCCCACCCAACTCAACCCATCCACTTCAACCACAACGTTTGTTAACGTGCATACTGTTAATGATTAACATAATCCCTGATTATTTACTGTATCCTCTGGATGATATACTTCATTTTTTGGCTTAATTTCATCTTTTCAGGTTATTATTTCATCAGTTTCTTTAAAAGTTAGCGCCCGTATGAGAGCTAATATTCGTGATTTTATTTTACTTCCAAGAGGTGAAACTCGTCGATCGCCGCGACGTCTGGCGTCCAAACGCCATAACTAACATTTCAAACATGGCCTACGGAGGCCATTCCGGCACCTCGGTCACTATAAACGATATATCTCAGTAATTACACGAGGTACTTTGTCGTTATCATTTGCGTAATAAGCCGCAATATTTCAAGTGTCTTCCCTGAAAAAATCATCGAAATAGGGTAATTTTTAATATTAAAAAAAAATTTTCCAAACAGTGCTCTTCGACAATTTTACCGACGAGATAAAAGAATGTATTCCTCACTTTCGTATTACGCCATTTCGACCTTTAGATCTTACAATTTTACGTGAATCACCGCCAGGATAGGGCGATTGGGAATTGAATCCAATTGTAAGTGCATTTCTTCTTATTTCTGTGAATTTTAATTCCTTCCATGAATGGATATCAACGTCAAAGACTCCTCCTTAGATAAGAAAGTGAGCTCATTCTTATCAGCTGTCGGACTGGCGGACTACTTTCTCGAGTATACTTTTAGCCGCTCATGATGTGTTAGCCAGTTCGTCGCTTAGGGCACGTTTTTAAATTCAGCAATCTGATGAGCGATGGACTGCATCGATGTTTGTCTGATTACTTCGATGAGTTATCGATTCTTGATGAATTTAAGAACAGCCCGCTGGTTTATTCGCTGTTTGACAAGATGGCTACTGTTGCATGTACAATTTGTTCCATCTCCATAATTCTTTACACTCTGTTGCAACGTAATTCATTGCATCTTTTGTGTTCGTCGATTGATGCATTGTGAATACGTTATATTTCCCATTGTAAGTTGCCATTAACTGCCTTTTTATGAGGTTATTGATATTGACATTTGAATGACCCGCTACTGTTATCAGTACCATCGGCTCTTCATCGGGAATTAATCTCGATGGAAGCGATGGACATCGGTGGAAAGCATCGTAAATCCATCAGTGAATTAAAAACGGTTTGATGGATCCATCGATTAATTTAAAAACGGTTTGATGGATTTCCGATGCCATCGATGCATCCATCGATGAATTTAAAAACGTGCCCTTATTGACAAATACCTTACCTTCCATTTCTGATATATGTATTTGGAATGTTTTATCAATTAGAAATGCGCCGCATACGTTCTTGCGGAGCATAGTTCTCTCCATTAAATCTCCATTTTAGTTTAATTACATATTTCCATTATAATTCCAACTGTACCGTTTAACATTGGTACATCCGGCCCTCGTTAATAGCGGTTAATCACTTTCACACTCAGCCGCAATAGACGGATTTCCGTGAAGCAGAAATTTTCTCAGTTGGAGATATTTTTCATTCGAAGTATATGAGATTGAATATTTGGTGGATACAGCTTTGTAGACATAATTGTGACTCACATTTCATGCTATATTGGTTTGGAAAGTCTGGTATTTGCTCCATCCAATCCATCAGCAATTATGAATCATGTGTTACGATCATAGTTGTTACAATGGTATTTATGATATTTAACATCCCCGTTGAGAATCAACGGGCACTTCTGCTAGTATATATACAAAAATGGCAGTTTGTGTGTATGTATGTATGTATATTTCAGACAATCTCAATAACCAGATGTCGCACAATGTTCTATCTTTTAACACCATAAAAAGTCTTCCCGGGGATGATCAAGTGGTACTTTAAATTTGCCTAAAGTCCACGGTTCGAACCCAGACGAGTAAAATAGTTTACACAAGAAATACACGTAAAGTTAATTTTTTTCGTTGTACGTTTCATTTCTTTTGCAAAACAAAATTAGCAGAAACGGTCATAGGAAGTCAAAATTAGCATAGAAAGAAGGGAAATAGAAGACAGATTTTTATTTTGGCAAAGAAATATCGTTTCCTATTCGAAATTACGAGAATTTACGTATTTTTGTATCACTGATTGTTTAGGAGTTATTCATGAAATACTGATAAACCGGAAGTTGCTGATTATGTACTTTGTGGGCGCTCTGGGCTCTATGGGCGAAAGGCCAATTTTATCGTTTTTCATCGATCATGTCCCGAAAAACATTATTTATAATGTTTGTGACGTAAAAGATAATAATATATAAATTAATCACTCATCTTCCAAGTTTAGATGGAATATAGACTTCGAAATTACTGTCGTAGATAAATATTTACATCTTATATATATGGAGAAAGTCATGTGCTGGCCACATCAGATTTTTCACCTGATGATGGCGATTACTCGCTGAAACCTGGTCGTGTTTTTTTAAAATAAACCTGTGGAAAAAGTACAAGCCTTCCTCATTTCTACAACAGTATTATAAATCTTAGTTTTTTTTAATTTTCGGTGCAATAGATTCCTTAATCGTTTAGAATTGTCTCGAAGATCATTCGTGGTCGGCCGAAATTTTGATATGTGTTATGCATCGATAGTTTTCGATCTGTTGTAACTCGATTTAGGCGTCAAGTCAATAAGTGATATAAATCTTGCGACTGAGGAAGCTCGTGAACAAGGGAATGCAAGATTATGAATATAAATTGGATTTTCATCAGTCAACACTCATTACCGATACACTGCAACCTTTGAAAATTGAAAATTTTTTTGTGGCACTTCCCGGAAAAGTAGAGAGTAGAAATTCGAGGGATCGCTAGAAGCTGTGCGTATTCGACGAAAACTATTAAGACATCATCGAGGATTATCCTTGGTTCGACGCTAGGTCAGGGCAAATATTCTCCCGTTTAATTTACATTGCGATTTTTATGATTTTTTAAAATCACTTCCCGATAGCATGGAAACTTGAAACTCGGTTTGTAGATAGAGATCGTAAATATCGTTTATGTACGTTGTTGAACGTTCCGCTGATTGTCCTTGGTTCGATTCCTTTATTTACATTCCTCAATGCATTTCTTATGGAGATAAATGGAAAAAAATTTTACGTAATTCCCGGCATGATATCGACTACAAACTTTGCATTAAATAAGATCAAGTCCTAAGAAGTCATACACAGCTACCAATGTGTCCTGGGTCCGACACCAGGGGTCTCTTAAATTAATTAATGTTATGATGTTTAAGAATTGTTTTGAACCCCTTCCCGATAATATAGAAACTTAAAACTTGGCATGTAAATAAATATCATAGATGCATTACAAATACGTGGTTTAGGATTCCTTGATCGTCCTTGGTTCGATCCCAGAAATCCATTTACATTGCCCTATGCATTTCAGATGGGAATAATGGAGACTTATTTCAGGCCCTTCCCGGTATGATATAGACTTCAAACTTTGCATTTATTAAGATCAGATCCTAACAAGTTATAATAACCCATTCGCATCCACTAATATGTCCTGGGTTCGATACCAGGCGTCTACAAAAATTAGAAATTGCTACGATTTAAAAATTTTTTAACCCCTTCCCGATAACATCGAAACTCAAAACTTGCAATGTGAATAAAGATTATAAATACATGTCATATGCATAAGCATAAGCAACTTTTACTCGTATATATTGTAACGAATTTTTCCTTCGATTACAGTACAAACGCCCTTTATTCCAATTGACAATGCTTAATACAATAAAATCGACGGAGGTAAGCTCTGCAGCGCTCCCGCCGGAGCTCCGTTTGCTCTCTGGCCTCCTCTGGCCGTCTCTCCCCTCCTTACGCCGCCTTCTTCCTCTCGCCATCTGCCCTCTGGCGTCCAATTGTCGCATTATCCACAACACAAAAAAAACACTCGCGGAAATCGCAACACCAACTTCCTCACAAAAAATACAATATGGGAATGGGGGGGTTTGTTACATTGTTACAATATGAATATTCAAAAACTTTTGTATTTCCATGTATTTCACAGAGTAACGATTGAAAAAGAAAACCCTGAGAGACCGAAGAAAAGACATAAATCAGAAGAGGATTCTGAAGAGATTCATTCAGATTCCACGGACGGGTACATTCAATTGATCTGCTGCATTTTTCTGGCTTTTCTATCTCCATTCTCCAAAGCGATAGAATATTTTATAATTTTTGAATATCTTCTTTGTTCCCCATAAGTGTCCAAGAGGTGACTCCAACGGAACCAGACGCTATGGCAGACAAGACCGACCTTCGCATTTCCCAGCCTCAGAGGTAAGAAATCTGACGAGAAACAATTTCCAACGAAGTACCAATCACGTAAAAGGCAAAATTGCCCAATAACAATAAGTTCAAACTCAGATTAAAACCTAATAACTCGTAAATCTCCAGCCAGGAACTGATAAAGGATTTGAAGTGGAATTGAGAGACAAAGATGATGAATCTTAACCCTCTCTGTTCCAATGAGTCCAAATGGAATCTCGTCGCTTTTTCGCATCCATTCATATCGCCCACTGTCCTCATTTCGGTTCATAGGCTGTAATATATAATCGAAGCAACAGGTTTCATGACAAGCCAGTCAAGAAAGACCATGATCTTGAGTTTTAGATGAAGATTTCTGTACTCATGCTTGCGAGTTATCGTCCGGGTGTATTTAAACATGGTAGTGATGTGAGTGAGTGTGGTAAGGTGATGTTAACTTATGATTTCCGGTAACTCATGAAAAGAGAATGAACAGCACCATGACGGGTAACATTAAAATGAACTTGGCGTGGCGTAAGAGCCACCAAACTACCCGGTTTGATAAAGGCCTCATAAATATAGAAGCAATCGTCCACGATTCAATGCTTACTAATTGCCAACTATTCCGAAAGTGCTACTATAGTCTGCTTCCCAACTGAAGGCGGCTGAGGCTTTCCCTTTCCTAGCCAATCACAGAAGAAGGAAACGTGAGGGTGGGTGGGAGGACTCAGTCTCTCTCTGACCTCCGAGCAGTGCACGTCGCTCTACAGCATTCAGCGTTGCCAAAGTTCGTAACTTACACATTAGTACTCTCTAAATTACTTCCATGTTATGGCAACACTGGTCGACCGCGTGGAGGGGAATAGTGAGGGGGGGCGAAGGGGAAAGTTGAGGTGGCAGGGGAAACGCCTCTCATTGGCTACTCGCTCTCTCATGTCCAGCCTCCTTCAATTGGGAAACGGACTATAGCACCCACAGGGGTAGTATTACTATCTCCCTCTAGCGACCAAAAGTGAAGCCAGGGGTAAAGCGGCAAATTGCGCATTTCACCATGCTGGTGAGAACTTTTCGTATCTCCCAATTCTAATACATTGTTTTTTCGTTATTTTGCGGCTTTGATACAGAGTTATCAAGGTTTGATCGAGTAAGTCGAACATTTTGGAACACAAAATGTAGTTTGAGCAATGCGTAACAGGAAGCAATTTTGTTATTTTTGCGTTTCTAAAGGTTTAATAGGTAAATAAGCAGGGGCTTGTTTCTGCCTTCAATATGAACAATTGCAGTGCATTTGGCTGTAAGAACAGATTCGTCATTTTGACAACTTTTACTGCATTGAGCCCCAATTATGAATTAGAACAAACATTTGCACAAGCGGAAAATCTCTAAGTACCCTGATAAGCTATTATAATATATGATAGAGTAGCTTTATTTCATTGCGGTAAACGATTATTAAGGAATTTTTATGCCATACTTGGTATTGATCGATTAAAAACTAAGTCGGATTAATGCATTATAATATACATTAAATTAACATTATAATAATCAACGAGGTTTTAATACAGTTTGCGGAAGGTTGGCAGATGATTCGTTTTTTATATCGCTCTAGCAGACGACACCGGCATCCGAGAAGTTTACATTGCAGGCATGTTTTATTTTCCATGATGAAAAGAATCAAGAGGACTTTGAGAAAAAAATCGAATGTGATCGTTAAGTAAAAGGTTCATTTAAACTATCTGCGTCCATGTCATAGGATAGACAAGCTCCTGAGTCCCGTATGAGAGGATAATAAAACCCCAAAAATACATGTAGTTAAAGGGGAGCTTGCGAAAAGTTCTCACCAGTGCTCTGCGGGTTGCGTTATTTTTGGCTTCACTTTCCCGACGTTAGACTCGCCCTGTGATAGCACCCCTACACCCTCTTTCACACCGATCCTACATACGTCATATAGCCTCCCTGCATTACCCTTTATTTGTTACCCGAGTGGATGCACGAAGGTACAAGAGTTTGTGTACCTGTAAATAAGTATTTCCCATTGTTATTTATGCATTTATAGATCAGACGCCTACACATCAGACGCCAGGCGACCTGTAACTCCTCTGTCCGACGATCAATTGGAAAAATTGGACCGATATAATATGCAACACCCCAAAAGAGGAATCGCTCTCGTCTTCAACCACAAGACATTCGTCACGGGATACTTCGAGGATAGGCTTGGCGCAGACGAAGATGGTCAAGTGATGGAGGAAACTCTGAAAAAAATCGGTTTTGAAGTGCGTCTCCATAAGGACAAGACTAAGGAAGAGATAAAGCAGATACTTTCAGAGGGTATGCAACAGTTATAATAGCAATTCCGATGATTTTTGTAGTCCATCAGAATATAAAATGAAGAACAACTTTGTAGAGTCCACAATCTTTACTGTTCTCAAGCATAGGGACAAGAGGGACATAGGTTCCCCTAGGATACAATCCTGTTTGTGGTAACCGACTCTTCCTGTCAACAATGCAAAGAAAACAACAAAGGACTCACTTCAAAAACTGAAAATAGATACATAAAAATCAATAAGAAAAATAAATATTGAAAGAAATATAGAAAATTCCAGAAAAAAAGGCAATCATAGCACGCACAATTCAAATAAATTAACATAAGTATAATTAATTGATCAAAATAAAGGAATTCACTCCATCCTTTTTAACAATTCACTCCATCCTTTTAATATTATGAAGGAGTTCCACAGAATTACTCCACAAACCGTCTCATATAGTCTATAAGAATTAATTTCATCTGCATTACTCCGGATAGTGCACCTTATTCTAACTTTAACTCCACAGACAAAGATCTGAAGTGGATTTAAAAAACCCAAACATCGAACAGACGCATAACAATTCTGGAACCCAGACAGAAACTGAAAACCGGAACTAAAATATTACTATTTAAAACAGTTTATCAAGCATTCTTCCTCAATGAAACATCCCTCCATGTTATACAGTACTCATGTAGGCAGGGGGCGTTATTGTCGGAGCAAAAATTGTATAGACTGGACTTTGAGGCTTTCCCTTTAAATGATCTACAGTTATAATTGAATATTTTATGCGTCATTAAAAATAGCAAATCTTTGCCTTTAAATTATGTTCATTGAGAGTCAATATCGTCCTTTTACTTGCTCTTCGAATCGGTGTGAAAGCAATCAAAACAGGGTAAATTCGCGGAAATTCTCGACACGATCATTTTTACAGAATTGCGGAAAAAAAACAAAGTTCCAGCAAAAGTGTGGTCCCGAAGCTTCCTTTGTGGCTTCGAGAATCAATCTTGTTTGATTAACACTTGATAAACATCTGAATTTAAAATCCATCTCTTTTTACTCTCTCCATATACGAAGTATAGAGAAAGTATTGTTTTCACAAAAAAAATCAACTTCGAGAATTCAACGGAAATACATGTTTTGGGGTCCCTAGAACACGTTTTAACCATTTTCGGAATGATGTCTGTGTGTATGTGTGTGTGTGTGTGTGTGTGCTTGTGGGCGCTCTAACGTAAAACCTATCACTCGTATCAATACCAAACTTCATCTATAGCACTGTGGTGGGTGCTGTCAGAGTTGATTAGTTTTTGGAGTTAATCGGTTAACCGGAAGTCTAGCTTCATTCATCAAAGCTCATTTCCGGTTTTCAAAATATCTCCATAAATATGATATTTATATGTGTAATGCATTACGCATAAAAAATTTAAATACTTTATTTTACTATAACTTTTGCTTTTAACATATTTTTGTTTCACGGGTTGAATAGGAGTTATTCGTGAAATACCGATAAACCGGAAGTAGCTGTGGGCGCTCTAACATGCAAATTATTTATTGTATCAACACCAATTTTCATATATAGTACTTTGGTTGGCGTCGTTAGAGTTGATTAGTTTTTGGAGTAAATCGGTTTACCGGAAGTCGAGCGTCATTCTTCAAAGCTCATTTCTGGTTTTCAATATATCTCCATAAATATGATATTTAGGTATATACTCCTATTTATAAACGTTTTAGAAAATGTAATTCACTATAACTTTTGATTATATCATATTTTTGTATCACTGATTGTTTAGGAGTTATTCGTGAAATACTGATAAACCGGAAGTAGCTGATTATGTACTTTGTGGGCGCTCTAACATGAAAACTGTTAGTTGGATCAACACTAAATTTCATAAATAGTACTTTGATTGGTGTCGTTAGAGTTGATTAGTTTTTGGAGTAAATCGGTTTACCGGAAGTCGAGCTTCATACTTCAAAGCTCATTTCCGGTTTTCAAAATATCTCCATAAATATTATATTTAGGTATATACTATTATTTATTAACGTTTTAGAAATAGTATTTACTATAACTTTTGTACGTAACATATTTTTGTATCACTGATCGTGTATGAGTTATTTGTGAAATACAGATAAACCGGAAGTTGCTGATTATGAACGTTGTAGGCGCTCTGGGCGCTGGGGCGAAAGGCCATTTCATCGTTTTTCGTCGAACATGTCCCGATAAACATTATTTATAATGTTTGTGATGTAAAAGATAATAGGATATAAATTAATCACTCATCTTCCAAGTTTAGATGGAATATAGAGTTCGAAAATACTGTCGTAGATAAATATTTACATCTTCTATATGGAGAAAGTCATGTGCTGGCCACATCAGATTTTTTCTAAATGCATTGCTAGGGGAGGTCTATTATGACGATAATAGATGAATGACAGATGCCTTTCGAGAACTATGAATAGCAAAACTCTTTTGCCCTCTTATTTGCTTTAATGCGGATTGTTCATCTCGTCAAATAAAACATTATCGAAACCATGTGAATAAATAAGCCTTGGATTATAAAAAAGACGTATTCTGCATCTTTAGACAGGTTTTTTCACTTCAACCTCTGTATTTGAGATGTTCACTCGAATATGATCATCGTTCACTAGAAACTCGCTTAGTGTCGAAGATAAATTTTACGGTTTAGATATTAATATTAACATTTTGATAATTATTGCTTACTTAAAGTAATGTTAGAGACATATGAGAAAATGAATTCTTAGTGAATTGAAAATTCTGAACACAAAAATTTGTTATTGCGAGTTGAAACTTGGCACATTGGATTGGATTAAAGTAAACTTGGCACATTGAATTGGATTAAAGTAAACTTGGCACATTGGATTGGATTAAAGTAAACTTGGCACATTGGATTGGATTAAAGTAAACTTGGCACATTGGATTGGATTAAAGTAAACTTGGCACATTTGATTGGATTAAAGTAAACTTGGCACATTGGATTGGATTAAAGTAAACTTGGCACATTGGATTGGATTAAAGTAAACTTGGCACATTGGATTGGATTAAAGAGTTGAAATATAGATCACTTCGTTTCTTCATAGGAATACTCGTAAAAAACAGCTTTCCCCTGGGTGGCATTATTTAATCTAAGAATTTTAACTAATTCTTTGTTAACTATAAACTCTAGACATACGCTAAAAAGAAGACAAATCCCCAAGGAATCTTATTGGCATTACAAATCAGCTCATGGCTTTAAATTGTAAAAATCTTAAGTGGCCAGAACATGACTTTCTCCGTATATAAGATGTAAATAATTATCTACGACAGTATTTTCGAACTCTATATTCAATCTAAACTGGAAGATAAGAGATTAATTTATATCCTATTATCTTTTACGTCACAAACATTATAAATATTGTTTTTCGGGACATGATCGATGAAAAACGATAAAATTGGCCTTTCGCCCATAGAGCCCAGAGCGCCCACAAAGTACATAATCAGCAACTTCCGGTTTATCAGTATTTCATGAATAACTCCTAAACAATCAGTGATACAAAAATATGTTTCAAAGAAAAGTTATAGTGAATTACATTTTCTAAAACTTTTATAAATAATAGTATATACCTAAATCTCATGTTTATGGAGATATATTGAAAACCGGAAATGAGCTTTGAAGAATGAAGCTCAACTTCCGGTTTACCGATTTACTCCAAAAACTAATCAACTCTAATGACTCCAACCAAAACACTATATATGAAATTTAGTTTTGATACAACGAATGGTTTTTCATGTCAGAGCGCCTACAAAGTACATAAAAGCTACTTCCGGTTTATCAGTATTTCACGAATAACTCCTAATCAACCGGTGATACGAAAATATGTTAAATACAAAAGTTATAGTAAATTAAATTATCTAAAACTTTTATCTGGAATTTAATAAACGTATATATCATATTTATGGAGATATTTTGAAAACCGGAAATGAGCTTTGATAAATGAAGCTCAACTTCCAGTTGACCGATTTACTCCAAAAACTAATCATTTCTGACAGCACACACCACAGTACTATATATGAAGTTTGGTATTGATACGAATAACAGTTTTCACGTTAGAGCGCCCACTATCACAGACACACATACACACACACACACATACATACAGAAATCATTCCGAAAATGGTTAAAACGTGTTCTTTACCCCAAGACATGTACTTCCGTTGAAATCTCGAAGTCGAATTTTTTCATGAAAACAAAACTTTCTCTATACTTCGTATATGGAGAAAGTAAAAATGTAAACATTGAATAATAAACTATTGCATACAAAAAATAATATGATAATTTATAAATTCTATGGTATTGAGCCGAGGAAATCGGTCCTTTTTAAACAGTGCGGAAACTACGAAGCACCTTCTTCATTCATCGAGATAATTTATCTTTTCAGCTGCAAAATCGGACCATACGGATAAAGACTGTATTTTAATCGCTATAATGACACACGGAAAGGATCGTGGAATCCTTGCAGCTTACGACGACGAGTATAATGCAGAAGAAGTGTGCTATATGTTCACACCGAACGAAGCACGAACTCTGACCGGTAAACCTAAAATATTCTTATTCCAGGTGAGTGAATGAATTTCGTATTTACCATCTGAGCAAAATGAGAGCCCATGTCTAAATAAGGTTTCGAATAATGCTTCAGGCGTGCCGAGGAAATATGGTTGAGGACAGTTTCATGTATAATTATCGTTCGGCCGATACTTTCCGCTGTAAGTCCTTGATCATACCGTCCCATGCTGACTTCTTGGTGGCATTTTCCTGCATTGAAGGTAAGTTCTTCATTACCTACTTAATCCTTTCAGACCCAATATATTGGACACAATTGGTCAGCGCTTATTATACCCTTTTTCCGAACTGAAGGCATGAGAGAGCGAGTAGCCAATGAGAGGCATTTCCCCTGCCACCTCGACTTTCGGCTTCGTCCTACTCACTCCTTCCCCCATGCGGTCGACCAGTGTTGCCAGAACTTGGAAATAGAAGCACGTTCGGGGCGAGACGACGACTTTCCGCTACTACTAAGTTAGGAAATTTGGCAACGCTGAATGTTGAAGAGCGACGTGCACTGTTCGGAGGTCTGAGAGAGACTGTGACCTCCCCGACACCCTCACGTTCCCCTCTTCTGTGATTGGCTAGAAAAGGGAAAGGCCCGCAAGGGAATCTTGACTCAGCCGCCTTCAGTTCGGAAAAAGGGTATAGTCATCATCTCCTGGTGTTCTGCCTGTCGGCAGGTCCCTCACACCACAACCGTCTCCACGTAAACCTGTCCCGGGCCTCCTCCTTGGTCTTCTTGTATCCTCCTCTCTTCACCTCATCATCTCTCACACTTCATCCACTCATCCCGTCACCTAATTATCTACCATTCGTCTCATACCCATTCAGCCATCGCGCACGCGTCTAGTGGATAAAACATTCTTCATGAAATCGGTGATCAAGTGCTTATGAGCGCAGTTATTTACCAGGTGTAAAAATATAAAACCGGAATTTTTTTGTAAAAATTACACGTCTTTTATTTGAAAATTATAAAAAATATTTTATTCAAATAATCTCCATTGGAATTTATACATTTTCCCCACCTCTTCGGCAGGTTATGAATGCCACGCCAAAAAAACAATTCTTCCTTTGAAGCGAACCAGTTGTTGAGCCATTCATGTACATTTTCATACGAATCGAAGTGTTGTTCGGCGAGTGCGTGTCCCAATGATGCGAACAGATGGTAATCGGACGGAGCCAAGTCTGGAGAATAAGCAATATGTGCTATTATTTCCCAATTGAACGCCTTGATCGTATTCGTGACCCGTTTTGCTGTGTGTGAGGGAGCATTATCATGAAGCAAAGTGACTTTATGTTGCCTTTTTGTATATTCCGGTCATTTTTCACATATTTCTCGATTCAAATCGAACATTTGTTGTTGGTAGCGATCAGTGTTAACGGTTTCACCATGTTTTAGTAGTTCATAATACTTTTGGATGTCATTTTTTTGGATTGGTTTTTCCAATCCAATTCGATGTCGATGTATCCCCTGGATTCACCCACGATTTACGACGCTTAGGATACTGAAAATATATCGACTTTTCATTACCTGTCATTATTCGAAGGAGAAATGATTTTCTTTCATGTCTGACGAGCAGTATTTGACAAGTGGTTTTTCGATTTTCTTGCTGTCTTTCATTCAGTTCATGTGGGACCCATTTTCCCACTTTATGAATCTTTCCCATAGCTTTCAGACGAAGAGATACTGTTTTCTGTGTCACATTTAATTGTTCTCGAGTTCTTGTTTAGTCTGAGTATCGTCTTCATCCAATAAGGCTTGCAAGTCCTTGTCTTCAAACTTTTTCGGAGGTGTCCCACGGTCCTCGTTTCTCACGTCAAAATCACCACTTTTAAATTTTTTAAACCACTCGAAGCACTGAGTTTTGCCAAAAGCATGTTCACCGTATGCTTCGACAAGCATTCTATGCGATTTTGCAGCAGTTTTCTTCAAATGATAGCAGAAAACCAATGCTGTCCGCAAATCATAGTTCGTAGGCACAAAACTCAAAATGTTTGAGGTTATAGAAAAATATACTGGTGAATGAAACTTAGGTTATTGCGTGTTGACAAACTTTGTCAGCTGTTAGAGGAAGCATAAGTGGTCTTACGTTCTTAAAACTGATAGCGAGCACCACGTATAGGGAAATTCCGGTTTCATGCTTTGACACCTGGTATTTATTTATTATCGTCTTTCTTGATCCAATCACTCATCCTTTCACCAATCGTCATAATTTATCTTTTTTTTCATTCTGTTCATTCTTTTACGTTTTTAATCAATATAAATATTTATGTATATATTATTCTTGTATTGTCTCATTAATCGTTCATCCAATCACCCAATCATCCATTCCAATGTCTTGCTACGCATCCCTTCACGTATCTAATAATTCTTTCATCCAACCAATCATGTGTTCACCTATTTATTCAATCATTCGATCATAAATCATATTTTCATCCTTTTTTAATGATTTCATCTATTGTTGTATTTTTATACCTATTTATCAACCTGTTATTTTAACTCTGTTTTACACCATGTCTTCCAAGAAGACGTTTCATCTAAACTTGACTATAAATTGCAAATGATATATCATGTAATACCACTGAACCTGATCTTTTTGAGCCGCTGGGGTAGGGGAAGAGGGGGCGCTCATCTACCCCAGCTAAAATAAAGAACAAGTCATCTATTAATTTCAGCTTTCCTCTTCTCTTTACTCCTTCCACCGTTCCTTCAATGGCTGTAGTTAGAATCCCCTTCCCTCTTATAACATGTCCAATCCAGCTTCCTTTTCTGTATTGTGCGGAGTAATTTTCTTTCCTATCTAACTCTTCTTAGCACTTCATCATTCCTTATTCCATTTTATTCTCTCCATCTTCCTCTACACCCACATTTCAAAAGCATCAATCCTTTCCTTCCCATGTTTTGCATCCATATAACAAAACGCTCCATACATAACATTTCACTAATCTCTTCCTCAGTTCTAGATTAATACTACTGCACATTTCTTATAGAAGGCTTCCTTCGCCATAGCTATTCTTGTCTGCTTTGCTCTTCCTATCCTCCGTCAGCATGCTCCCCAGATATCCTTTTAACCTGCTCTATTCTCCTTCCCTCATTTGTTACAACATTAGAAACTTCCCCGCCATGCACTCCCATAACTTTTGTTTTACTACCGGTTATTCTCATTCCATATTTTTCCATTTCTTCTTCTAAACATCTTATCGTTCCTTGGAGTGCCTGGTTGTCATCGGCTAAGATAACCGTATCATCAGCAAATCAGATGCATTTTATTTCTCTTCCTCCGATACTTATCCCTTATTAGTATATGCCTCAAATTAATTAAATATTTTATTAATCCCGTATCAAAAGAGTCTCATGATTCATAATGATGATTCAATAACAGAAAAATCAACTAAATTCAAAAAATCTTTCAAACATAAAACGTAGTATCTTCCACTAACATGTGGTTCTAATTTTAGTACCAAGTTTTTTTAAAATTAAATGGCGCTTGTGCCACCTTGTAGATCAGAACTTGGAAAGAAACTGAAAAACATTCGGTGACTCAATAACTACTCTGAACAGCAACCAGCTCGGGATATCGACATCGGGAAATCAATCAGAGAATGAGTTTCAACCATAAATATAATAGGTAGTAGTATTAAGGTCTCAAACAATATCATACAACTAAATATCACTTAAATTGAACTGCTCATTGACAATGAGTACAAAAAATCACCCGATACGATCGTCAATTCGGGAAGACTCCGAATTTACAAGACGTCGCAAAACTCTCCCTCCAAAACAACCTTCACCTCCATGTGCTTTCTTAGCAATGTCGAGGCTAGCCCAAAGTTTTTCGAAATCTCCTCCTCTAGACTCGCCCATGAGCTCGCGGTACACAGTGCAGCGGAACACAGACATTGAGAGCTGGCTGGTGTACCTTTCAGAGGTAACCGCGGAGTATGATCACGTCGAAACTCAAACTGTTCACCGAGATTTTGTATTCTTCCACCATTTGATATAAAAAGCGATCAAGAGTCGAAGGCGCCACCCTTCGCCACCCAAGTCACACAAGTCACGCCACTCGAGCCACTCCAGTCACGAACGTCACGTCGGCACGAGATTATCGTAAAAATTGTCACATGCTTCAGAAAGTTAGGCCAGAACAGCTTGAGTTTAGCTGCTTTGATTATTAGCAAGGGATACGGGAATATCAAGATGATCATCGGGCCGTGAGAGCATCAGATTTTCTTTTCCTATCGCTCAAAAATGTATCCTTGTAAGGCAAGTCTTTTCAGAAAGGTTAAGTGCAGTCTCAATATATAGATGTCATAACAGCATTTCCAAGATGGAGGAATACATGTCGCCTACGTTCTATAGTTAAAGCTGTCCTATAAGACAACCCCAAGCTATCAACGGCCTATGTGTGTAGTTTAGATAAGCGATTATCCTATGGAGTTGCATTACCTACCAACCTCAATTCCTTCGTTCTTTTTCGATAGAAATTCCCACTAGCGCTACTACTGAAAATGGCGCTGTTTTGGTCTTATATATCCCCATTTTGTATCAAAGAAGACCTTCTTGGCTGATGTAACCTTCCCTTTTCGGTTGACATCGAATGATCAGGAAAGATGCTTCCCAAAATTTGAGCACGAGTCGCACTTTAGGGGGTTAGTCCTTTCAGGTCCTATATATTCTATTTAAAAATCCTTTGTGGTTCTTAGGAAAAAAAATCTGATGTGGCCAGCACATGACTTTCTTCATATATATAAGATGTAAATATTTATCTACGATAGTATTTTCGAACTCTATATTCAATCTAAACTTGGAAGATAAGTGATTAATTTCTTTCATATTATCTTTTACGTCACAAACATTATAAATAATGTTTTTCGGGACATGTTCGATGAGTAACGATGAAGTGGCCTTTCGCCCCAGCGCCTAGAGCGCCCACAACGTACATAATCAGCAACTTCCGGTTTATCAGTATTTCACAAATAACTCCTACACAATCAGTGATACAAAAATATGTTAAATACAAAAGTTATAGTAAAACACATTATCTAAAACTTTTGTTAGATATACAATATATCTATATATCATATTTATGGAGATATTTTGAAAACCGGAAATGAGCTTTGATGAATGAAGCTCGACTTCCGGTTAACCGATTTACTCCAAAAACTAATCAACTCTGACAGCACACACCACAGTACTATATATGAAGCTTGGTATTGATACGACCAATAGTTTTCATGTTAGAGCGCCCACTATCACACACACACATATACACTCACTCACACACACATACACACAGACATCATTCCGAAAATGGTCAAAATGTGTTCTAGGGACCCCAAAACATGTGTTTCCGTTGAAATATCGAAGTCGATTTTTTGCGATTACAATACTTTCTCTATACTACGTATAGGGAGAAAGTAAAAATACTTAATGACTTTAAAGAGTTATATATGCATGTTCAGATTGTCTCTGAAAACAATTTAAATTCTAATTTTGGCAATAATATTTTATTTAAAGGTTACCGTAGCTTTCGGAATGAAGCATCTGGCTCTTGGTTCATTCAAGCCTTGTGTAAGGAGCTGCAGAAAAGTGCCCGAATGACGGACTTCCTGTCGCTACTGACCGACACCTTGAGGAGAGTATCATATAACAGATGCGCCTTTGCTCCTGGGAACTCGGAGATTCATAAAAAGCAAGAAATGCCTATCTTTTCATCCACTTTGACAAGAAAACTATTCTTCTACGACACGGAACCAAGAGGACATCTTTCTCCTGAATAATGCCGTGTTTGGATGAAACGTCACATCTTCCTGCATCAGGCAGTCCTAATTTTTATTCATATGGGTGATGTGAAAATTTCCATCTATTGAAGAATTTTTAAGACAGTTTCTTCAAATAAATTGTATTTAGTGATATCAGTTGAAGACTTTCAGACGTAACCACAGCTTCACCAAAATAAATCAAACTTTTGATTAAACAAATAGTCTTCATATGATGTTACTGACGAATTTTAATAAAAGGCTACCTCTTCATTTTATACTTTTGCTATCGACATCGGAATTTTCACCTTCAGTTGATACCCAAACATTGTTCGCTATGTTCCTTTTTGTTGTATTTTCGGGCGTCCTCGACGCGCCTTACTGACCTCTGGGCATCACCTGGGCCCTCCATTCAGCAGTCTAAAATTCTCCACATTCCGGTGACGATAGAGTCCGGCCGCTCTTTGTAAGTCCGTGCAGCGTCGCTTAACGAAGGTAAACCTCAACAGGGTCCAGTCGCCAAAGTTATGACCGGACGCTGTACGGATTGCTTTCTCTATGCGTATCCCGTGTATCTTTATTTCCTCCGCTGCATTTTCTAGTACTTTCCTTTGGTTTGTCCGGCCATGGCTGCTGATTGATTGTGCCCGGCGTACCCTATTCTTCCAATTAAGAATAGGGTACACCTTTTGCTTGCTCAGGGAAAGGGGGCGCCTGAGGGGGTGGGGTAGCGTCCTATGAGGGCGTCCGAAACTTAGTATATAAGAGGCATGTTCTTCCATAAGAGAATAATATTAAAACACCACTGACAGCAATGTTAATAAAGGGAGTCACGATATACCTTATGCTGTCAAAGAAAAACACAGAAGGTCTTAACGAACGTTTCGCTACTACGTGTAGCATCTTCAGAAGAGGGCTCGAGACTGATTTTTTAATATTAATATTATTCAAGACCTTCTGTGTTTTTCTTTGACAGCATAAGGTATATCGTGACTCACTTTATTACTTCCATAAGAGGACAACTTGTATCCTTGATTCCATGCTGACCAGAGGACACTGTGTTCGCACAACCCGCCTGCCTTACCTCTCTTACAGGTAAGTTACAAATAAAAAGTTTAAGTACTGAATTCAAAAGCCTTGCGTCTCTCATTACCGCTCCAGTCGCAGCATCACTGCGACTTTTTACACAGACACAAATTTTCCATCATAAAGATTCGTCGTCAGTTTTATTCCTGTGATGATTATTAATGATGAATTAGGATTTTTCTCGATCAAAATAGGACCCTATGTTAACAAATACCAAGTCACTAAGAAATTGCCAAAAGTGCGCGCGCAATCTATAAAACCAACACCACCCGGATTTGGCCTGAAGTTGGGATGTGGAATTTCCAAATTTACCATTCTTTGGCTTAGATTTCCTTGGAATTTTAAAAACGAATGAAATGAATTTTAAATAAAGCTTGAATTCGAATTGCCAAAAAATATGGAAGTTCATCCACACGCTGTTTTTGGTCTCCTTTGGCTAAACTGCTGTGTTTTGTAGATCCTGCACTTCCTGAATTCTCAGCCAGAATGCCGAAAATATCTTACATTGGTCTCCTGAGCATCTGGTTTTTTCATGTATTGAAATCAATAAAAATCTGATTTGGCCAAAACATGACTTTCTCCATATTTATTGAAAACAGAAGCCTATGCCGGTAATATATAAATAACTCCAAAACAATGAGTGTTACAGGAAAATGTTTCAAACAAAAGTTGTAGTAAAATACATTATCTATAACTTTAGTAAATAATTGTATATACCTACATTGCATTCTGACAGAGATATGTATGAAAAACTTCCATTTTCGGATAAACAACAACTTACGGTTAACCATTACTGAAGAATAACTCCTAAACAATCAGTGTTACGAAAAAATGTTTCAAACAAAAGTTGTAGTAAAGTACATTATCTATAACCTTTGTGAGTAATTGTATATACTTACATTGCATTATGACAGAGATATTTAAGAAACAAAATTTGTTCCGGATAAACCGCAACTTCCGGTTAAGCGATATTCATCAAAAACTAATCAACTCTTGGCATTGTTAGGGAAATTCTAAATATGAATTTTTGAAATGATCGGATAATTACTTTTTAAGATAGAGCGCCCACAAACTTTTTTACCACAGAAAGACACACACACACACAGACACACACACACACAGACAGACATGTTCGGGAAAAAACGAACTCTTTGGGCCCCAAAACATCTATTTCCGTCAAAATCTGGCGGTCGAATTTTTTTGCGAATACAACACTTTCTCTATACTACGTATAGGGAGAAAGTAAAAAAGTTAACTATTTACTGAGTTAAACGAAACATACTCAGGTTTCACTTCGTGGTACTCATAAGTACAAAACGGCTTCGTGATAAAATACTTTTAGTACACCACAACAAAATTACAGACACAACCACGACCTGTAGATGTAGCTTGGCTATGAAACTTGGTCGTGTTTGTAATTTTATTGTGGTGCAGTAAAAGTATTTTATCATGAAGCAGTTTTGTATTTACTGAGTTGCATTATACTGGCAAATTTCCATTAAGGTTGTTGCCATTATACTGAGATCCATTATTCACTTATTTGTAGCGAGCATGTTGCAAGCCGAAGGGCTGCAGTTGGATTTGAAGAAAGTCTTTTAGTGTGAAGAAAATTAGAGTTACATAGACGAATGTGGAACTTCAGCAGTCAAGAAAAAGGTTTTAAGATAATGCTTGGATTAACCTCTCAAGCACCGGTTTCCTCACCACGAATTCCACTCTCACAGATCAAAAGCAATAACTAAAGTTCTGTTCTAGATATCATAGCGAAACCAACTATAAACATAAATTCCAGCAGATGTCTCAGCTTCATTCACAGCAAGTTTTAGGCTACAAATCACAGGGGTAGCATAACCTATCTCACTCTAGCGACCAAAAGTGAATCCAGGGGTAAAGGGGCAGATTGCGCATTTCGCCATGCTGGTGAGACCTTTTCGTACCTCCCTATACTAATACATTGTTTTTTCGTAATTTTGCGGCTTTGATACAGAGTTATCAAGGATTGATAAAGTAATTCGAACGTTTTGGAACACAAAAAGTAGTTTGAGAAATGTGTAACACGAAGCAATTTTGTTATTTTCGTGTTTCTAAAGGTTTAATAGGTAAATGAGCAGGGGCTTGTTTCTCCCTTCAATATGACCAATTGCAGTGCATTTGGCTGTAAGAACAGATTCGTCATTTTGACAACTTTTACTGCATTTAGCCCCAATTATGAATTAGAACAAACATTAGCTCAAGCAGAAAATCTCTAATTACCCAGATAAGCTATTATAATGTATGATAGAGTAGCTTTATCTCATTGCGGTAAACGATTATTCAGGAATTTTTATGCCATACTGGGTATTGATCGATTAAAAACTAAGTCAGATTAATGCATTAGAATATACATAAAATTAACATTATAATAATCAACGAGGTTTTAATACAGTTTTCGGAAGGTTGGCAGATGATTCGTTCATTATATCGCTCTATCAGACGACACTGGCATCCGAGAAGTTTACATTGCAGACATGTTTTATTTTCCATGATGAAAGGAATCAAGAGGACTTTGAGAAGAAAATATCGAACATGATCGTTAAGTAAAAGGTTCATTTAAAGTATTGCGTCCATGTCATAGGATAGACAAGCTCTTGAGTCCCGTACGAGAGGAAAATAAAACCCCAAAAATACATGTAGTTAAAGGGGAGCTGGCGAAAAGTTCTCACCAGTGCTCTGCAGGTTGCGTTTTTTTTTTTTTTTTTCCTTCACTTCTCTGACGTCAGACTCTCCCTGTGCTATAAATAAATTGGGCTGCACGAATACATTTCTTTGAGGTTACGCTCCTTTTTAACAATCTTTTGCTAAGTTTTGTTTTTCTCCATATTAAATAGCGTGTGGTTTATATTCGCGCTATTGATAAAAAGTAACTGAGGGGAAAATACAGAATATTCTAGTGGTTTTCAACTCGCGACTCGTTCCTAAAGAAACCATCGAATAAACCATCAGAATAGCAATATTTTATGGTAAATTATACATTCATAAGGAAGGGATACCATAAAAATAAGGTTTATCAACAATACTGTAACTCCAGCATGGACCAATGGACCGTGGGACGCCAGCTGAAAAAGATAGGGAACCAAAGTTATATAAGAGTACTAGCAGAAGTGCCCGTTGATTCTCAACAGGGATGTTAAATTACATAAATACCTGTGTATTTTATGTATGTAAAATAAAAACCATTTATTTTACGAAAAAGACGGTAAACAATTGCGTTGATATAAATAAAACTTGGTTGCTATGGACTATTCAACAGAATTTAAATATTTTTTAAATTTTCGTAGATTTGTCCGAGAGGTATTGGATATTCAGGTACAGGATATTGCTTGTAATTGCTAATGTTTAAATATCATACATAATAATGTTAAAATATCATCGATAATAATGTATATATCTCATCCTCGTATAGTCTTCATCTTATTTATAGCATAAGTCTTATCTGGGCGTTCATTTTCCACGTCTTCCTATGAAATCAACAATGAGATCGGTCGTCAGGGGGATAAGTTGTTTATAGCCTCGAAGTTTCACAAAATTTTCGTATATTTGATCAAACTTCTCGCAATTTCGAATCGCAAACGATATTTTTCGACCAAAATAAGAATCTTTATTCTATTTCCCTTCTTTTGATGCTAATTTCGACTTCCTCCGACTGTTCTTTCTAATTTAGTTTAGCAAAAGAAATGAACCATGCGACGAAAACAATGAACTTCACGTGTATTTCTTATGCAAACTGTTTTACTCGTCTGGGTTCGAACCGTGGACTTTAGGCAAATTTACACTACCGCTTGTTCGTCCCCGGGAAAGCATTTAATGATGTTAAAATTTAGAACATTGTGCGTCGTCTAGTTTTTTATATTATCTTGAATATACATACATACACATAAACACATATATATACAGCCATTTTATAGATATACTAGCAGAAGTGCCCGTTGATTTTCAACGGGGATGTTAAATTTCATAAATACCAGTGTAACAACCTTGATCGTAACACATACTTCGTAATTATTGATAGATAGCAAATACCAGACTTTCTTATCCAATATACCAAGAATTGTAATTTATAATTAAGTCTACAAATCTATATCAACTCAATAGTCAATCACATACACTCCGAATGAAAAATATCCCCAAGTGAGGCAATATAAAAATATATTCTAAGATCACATTAAGATAATAGGTACCACGTTTAAAGATAAATTTTCAGACAGGTACAGGGGGGCAAAGTAATAAAATATTACACATAAATGACAGAAATAAATTATATATCACTCTAATAACCACCGACGAATATACTTTGTGGAAAGTAAGTGAATTACGGAGCTGACTTCTATCTCAGTGTTAATACGTGCAACAGAAACACGGAATACAAAGAACACAAAAGTTATCGCAAAGTCAATATAGAAACATTACTTAAACACCAATAACAGAAGGATAGTAAATGAATATGGAGTGGAAGCACTTAAAAGCAATGAAAAAATCAATTTTTACATTCTGCATATAACAAAATAAAATTTCTTTACCTTTTTGGTCTATCATACGATGTTGGAGGTATGCTACAACATAACAACTCGCCGTTCAACTCTTCAAAGAATGCAAACACCGAATCTGGGAAATCTTTCCGTTCCTCGCAATTTTCATTTGCGTAATTTGCTAAATATAAATCAAAGCAAATAGATTAGATTTAATACTTAATTCAGAAGAATATATTCTGTACATCCTTAACTTACCAGGATATTTATACGTAATAGTTGAATTGATCGATAGGAATCCATTCTCGGTTAACCACTGCTATAAAACTCATTTCATTTTACGAAAAAGATGGTAAACAATTAGGTTGATATAAATAAAACTTGGTTGCTACAGACTCGTCCACAAAATTGAAATATTTAAAAATTTTCGTATATTTATCCGAGAGGTTGTTTACAGGATATTGTTTGTAATTGCTAATGTTTGAATATCACACATAATAATAATTATATATCATGGCTAATAATGTTTAAATCTCGTACAAATATAGTCTATATCTTATTTGCAGCATTAATCTCATCTGGGCATTCATTTTCCAAGTCTTCTTATGGAGTTACGTTTGAGCTCGGAATCAACAATCGCTTTGATCGTCAAGGGAATGAGTTTGTTTACACATATCAATATTCTCGTATCATATTCAATAAAAAATTTTATTCTCTTTCCCTTCTTTTGATATTAATTTCGACTTCCTACGACTGTTCTTTCTAATTTAGTTTTGCAAAAGAAATAAACCCTACAACGAAAAAACGAGCTTTGCGTGTATTACTTATGAAAAAAACTGTTTTACTCGTCTGGGTTCAAACCGTGGACTCTAGGGAAATTTAAAGTACCACTTGATTATCTCCGGGATGACTTTTAATGAAGTTAAAAGTAAGAACATCGTGATATTCTGGACTTGGCAACACCGGATGGCCGAGTGATAGCCAACTTTTTTCACTTCTCATAATTTCTGCCTCCATGGAATATTGACTACTAAAACCCATTTATATATTAATACGAGTAAAATGTTGCTTGCATTCCGCAAGCATGTTGATAACACAAATTTCAAGTCGACATCATATCGAGAGGGTCCTCGAAAGAAGAGCAAGTATTGGAAATATTCTTAAATTCGCTGCAATTTCTCCGTCAGGCATCAAACCCGGGTCTTCCTGGTGGTAATTACTATGCAGAATAACAGGAGATCACAATCTCTAACTATATGTGAAAATTCAAGCAGAAATGTTGGCTAGAACAGTCTCAAACGACGTCCAACTTTTCCCTTATGTTCCTTATGAGAGAAATGTTAATATGCTCTTGCATCGAACCCAGGAAAAGCAAGGTCTTATCTAAATTTTTGGACTTTGGGGCTTTTGGATATTGTTTTTTAATCGAAATTTCGAGAATTTCCACCAAATACGCGTAAATTTTGCAATATTTTTGAGGTAGTAAACAACTCATCCCCCTGACGACCGATCCCATTGTTGAATCCACGCATTTTCCTGTATAGAATAAAACGGGATTTAAGTTGTGTATAATAAAAGGTATTTGCTCACTGCACGACCGACATCTTTAGAATTCCATCTACTACTATATCCCCCGTTGGGAGAATCAACGGGCGCTTCAGCTACTTTTCCAGTAAGTTTCCTTAAAGAAGCGATCAAGAGGTTTGTTCATCGCAAGGAAGGGATGTGCGGGCGATAACCATAGCTTAAGATAAAGACGATGACTAACACTTGATTATTGATCCTTGTGAACTTTTTCTGCTTCTCGATAATACACATCGCGAATCCAAGCCGCACCCACGTATCTCGGAAGCCATAAAAAAGTTCGCCTTGGAGTCACGCGTGCAGACGATCACGTACTCATTCGATCGCCTGTAATCAACCTTAAGGACATCGATATAAATCCGTATCTCTCTTTTTTAATTGAAATTCTCGCTTATCTCAGCCCTTTTCGCAAAGAGATAAGCCTCGATAGGAAGAGCAAAGGCGCCTTAGCGATAAGAAGGTCCTCTTTGAAACTTTTATGCCGATCAGCATATTTATTAGCGGCATCCGACTCAGAAATTCCTATGATTATATTAATAATCATAATCTTATATAATAATCAACAAAGTGTATATACTTATGCATCCGATGTCTGTAACTATCGGAAGACATGCCCGTGAGAAATTTCAGAGCACTAGTTTCATGCAGTTGCCGACGTGAGATAAGACTTAAAATTTCGAGAGTCGTAAAAAGGTCAATAGGCGTATTTTATGTTAACATTGTTCAGCTTAAAGTATCCTTGGTTCGATTCTGGACGACTCGAATCGTCTTTCTCATAAGAAATGCACGTAAAGTTTATTTTGATCGATTGCGGACATATTTTCTTTCGCGGAATTAAATCAGAAATAATGGTCTTATAAAATCGAGTTGAACACCAAAAGAAAGAAAATTAAAGAAAGATTCTTATTTTTATAACTATGGTATGCTAAATTCAACTGGTACAACAAAGGGAAATTAAAACAGTATCATATAGGCAACTCTGCCATTTTTTCGTCGCTTCCTTACAAAAAACAAACCCTTTAAGTCACAGAATCATTTCTACATGAAAACTTAGGCATATTAATGTTTATTCATCTGATATGCAATACAGATAGTTTACACATAACCTATTACCGTTATTTCATTAGCTACATGAAGAAAAATTGGTTTATAACTGCAAAAGAGTGACTCTCTCGCAAACAAACGGCACAAAGATGACGACTGTACCTTCGACAGCGGGGAAAGTACAAAAACGTTTTCCTAAAAGAACTGCGGGAGAAACCTTTTAACTGCTCTTCCTTGTTTGGCCCTTCCCCGAATTTATGGCCTGTGAAAAATCCATTGTCCTAAATGTGGAAAACCCTTCCGCGGGGACTTCCGGCCTCTCCGGGGAAAATTGAGAAGCAAATTAAAACTTATTAGAGAGACTGACATTTGCATAGACAGGAGAGAGAGAGACATAGGCATTTCATAGAGAAAATTATGAACTCTCTTAGCATAAACAATCCACAAAAATCTTGTTTCGTGTAGAATAACACAGTGGGAAGGAAGAGAAAAGAAACACGTTTTAAGTGAATGTAACACAGCGCTTTGCATTGAAAATTGTTTCAAACATTTTCACTGTCGGAAGGATTTCCAATTTGAAAGTACATCTTTTCAAAGAATCCTGTCTTCTTAATTAAAGATCCATTTCGTATTTTTTATGTTAAACTTGGCCTTCCTTATATTTTATTTCATAGAACTATTACTTTCATTTTCATTGGCGGAATTGGAATAAAGAGCAAAATTCTTTTAAAAAAATCAACGTAACCACTAGCTGTATGGTATCAAATTACTCAGCAAGTAGAATGGGAAAAAATAGGACAAATATTTCAATCAAAGATCGTTATTAAACAATTAAGTCATTGGCAATCACTTCCACGTTAGAGAAGCAACCAAAAGTATTGAACAATATCCACTAACCGCGTGCATCGAAAAAGGTTAATGATAGTTATCAGGAGGTTTGACCTTTACTTTTTTCAGGTAGAAATTTGGAGGGTCGCTGTCCTAATCCTGAACCTAAGCTCCTTCGGAGCGCCAGGCCGCCACAGCAGGGGGTACCATAAAAATCTGACCGCGTGGAATACGATTTTAAAAGTTATAAACAATTCAATAGAGCAACAATTTATTATCATTGTCGTCTGACTCGTCCTTATAGATAAAGCGTCTTTTGATCGACGTTCCACGATGAAAATTAAGATTTTTCGTGATTTTGCAAGAAACTACCCGTTTACACACGGCAACGTAGCCGTTGGGTTTGGGTAGGGAGGAGGGATTTATAACAAAAATCTAGAAATACTCCCCCCACCCAACCAAATCCAATCCAACCCAACCCAGCCCAACCCCCGTTGAGATAATTGAAACACCCGCCTATATGACTGAGCAACTTTGCAGTGTTAAAACCAAATCTTAGAGATTAGGGAACATTTTCACAACAGGAGAACGCTCTCAAGAAGTCGTGTTCGAAAAACTTGCGAAAGGTAAAGAAAGGAAAAGTATATTTAGCGATTATATTAGATAAAATAAGAAGTAAAAGACAAGTGGAAAAACCAATAACAACGTACATACATTAATGAGTGTTCTACATTTCGGTAGGCTCATGAACAACCACTAATCCCTATTAATCGCCATCTCCTTCACTTCCTTATATTTAACCCCACCCCTTAAAAAACTCTTTTTCGAGTATCGAATTCTAAAAATCAGGAATAAAGTCTTAAAGTATATCTTAACGTCGCCCAAACGGCCTAAATATTAGCAAAAAAAAACAAAATCCGCCAAAATTCACGTCTATGCTAAAACTATAAGGACCACGATTTTAATTTTTAATATTCACACAGTACTTCATAATTGGAGTATTTTAATCTACAAAATCTGATGTGGCCAAGACATGACTTTCTCCGTATTTATTGAAAACAGAGGGCTATGCCGGTAATATATAAAAAACTCCAAAACAATGAGTGTTACAGGAAAATGTTTCATACAAGCTTAATAGTAAAAAACATTATCTATAACTTTAGTACATAATTGTATATACTTTCATTGAATTCTGACAGACATAAGTATGAAAAACTTCCATTTCTGGATTAACAACAACTTCCGGTTAACCATTATTCAGGAATAACTCCTAAATAATCAGTGTTACGAAAAAATGTTTTCTACAAAAGTTGTAGTAAAGTACATTATCTACAACTTTTGTGCGTAAATGTATATACCTTTGTTGCCTTCTTACAAAGATATTTAAGAAAATTTTTTTTCCGGATAAACCGCAACTTGCGGTTAAGCGATATTCACCAAAAACTAATCAACCATTGGCTTTGTTAGGAAAATTCTAAATATAAATTTTGAAAATGATCGGATAATTACTTTTTAAGATAGGGCGCCCACAAACTTTTTAACCACTGTCAGACAGACAGACACACATACACACACACACACACACACAGACATGTACGGAAAAATAGCGTAAACGAGCTTTATGGGCCCCAAAACATCTATTTCCGTCGAAATCTGGAGGTCGAATTTTATTGCGAACACAATATTATCTCTATACTACGTATAGGGAGAAAGTAAAAATAATTATATAACCGATACGGTTCGTTCTGTGAACGTAAATCACAGGTTAAATTTTAGAAAATTCGTTAAGAAACGGTTTTTTGCCATTTTATATGCGGACGAATATTTTGATAGCGGAGGACCTACATAGTTATTCATACTTGGATGAATAGAATGAAGAAGGGCGGCTGCTGATGGTTATTTTATATATTATGAAACAAACTCCAAAATCCAACGTTTGCCACTTTGTAAGTTTCTTGTTGGTGACTCCTTTCCCTCACCGAGGATGTGGGTGTAAGTGAATTATGGCAACTCGTTACACTTTTGTTTTGGAGCATATTCCCTTCGAAAATTTGAGGCGAAAGTTTTTACTTTCTCCATATACGAAGCCTAGAGAAAGTATTGTTTTCATGAAAAAATTCGACTTCGAAATTTCAACGTAAATACATGTTTTGGGGTCCCTAGAACACGTATTGACCATTTTCTGAATGATGTCTGTGTGTATGTGTGTGTGTGTATGTGTGTGTGTGTGTGTATGTGTGTGTGTGTGTATGTATGTATGTGTGTGTGTGCTTGTGGGTGCTCTAACGTAAAAACTATTAGTCGTATCAATACCAAACTTCATATATAGCACTTTTGTGGGTGCTGTATAGGTTGATTAGTTTTTGGAGTTATTAAGTTAACCGGAAGTCTAGCTTCATTCATCAAAGCTCATTTCCGGTTTTCCAAATATCTCCATAAATATGATATTAAGGTATATACTTCTATTTATAAACGTTTTAAAAAATAATATTCACCATAACTTTTGTTTGAAACATATTTTTTATCACTGATCGCTTAGGAGGTATTTGTGAAATACTGATAAACCGGAACTTGCTGATTATGTACTTTGTGGGCGCTCTGGGCTCTATGGGCGAAAGCCCAATTTCATCGTTTTTCATCGATCATGTCCGGAAAAACATAGTTTATAATGTTTGTGACAACAAACATAATAATATACAAATTAATCACTCATCTTCCAAGTTTAGATGGAATATAGACTTCGAAATTACTGTCGTAGATAAATATTTACATCTTATATATGGAGAAAGTCATGTGTTGGCCACATCAGATTTTTTAGATACTGAAATGACGTATGGTGTTTTACCACGTACCATCGTCAGCCACGTTGTTTGCCGTCTCGAAATAAATTTCAGCTATATTCTCTTCGCTGAAGGTGGGATCTGATTTGGCAACAATATCAACAAATTTGAAAACATCAGAAATTTTTGATGGTTCCAAGCTCGAACATTTTCTTGAAGGATCAAAAAAATTAGCTGCCAAAGGGGCATTCGACACGTTCATATTTCTTCTCTTCTTAACTAAATTTATTATTTCACTACGGCGACAATCAGTAATTTCAGTTGTGATCATTCAAAAGTGTTTTACTCTTTCAAAGAGATCTAGGAAAATGCAGCAGACTTTGCTTAGCTGTGGCTCATCATTTGCCATGTCAATATGTAAGCTTTTAATGGTTTCAGAACGTCTTGCAGATTCTTGAAAAAACTCAAAAGTTAATTTTCGGACAGTACACGTTTTTTTATATCGTGACGAAGCCTCAGGGATGGATTCTTAGGATTCGCATCGATCCCTATCTGTTGCATCACACTTTTGTTAGTAGTTAATGATTCCAGAGAGCTGTGGATCAGTTACTGCAGGGTTTATAAGTGATAATTTTTGCTCTTCTGAACATCTGAAAACTAAGTTCGAACGATGATTCACACGCGAAAAATTATCCATGCAAAGATACATGATACATGATACTTCCACTCATAAGCGGAGCACTGAATACGTGGTGTCAAAAAAACTATGCACACTTAATTCTGTTCAGCAACATGAAACTTAGCGGTCACTAGTGAACCACGTGGTGCCAATTTTCGAAATTTTCTACACTTAATCATAGATTGCTTTTACAAAGCCTTTAACTCGTTTTAACTTTATCATGAAGAAAAACTTCCACAAAGTCACGCCTGATGATTTTTATTGATTTTGCGGCTTTGATACAGAGTTATCAAGGTTTGATTGAGTAATTCGAACGTTTTTGAACACAAAATGTAGTTTGAGCAATGCGTAACACGAAGCAATTTTGTTATTTTTGCGTTTCTAAAGGTTTAATAGGTAAATGAGCAGGGGCTTGTTTCTGCCTTTAATATGACCCATTGCAGTGCATTTGGCTGTAAGAACAGATTCGTTATTTTGAATCCTTTTACTGCATTGAGCCCCAATTATGAATTAGAACAAACATTTGCACTAGCGGAAAATCTCTAATTACGCTGATAAGCTATTATAATGTATGATAGAGTAGCTTTATCACACGATCATTAAGGAATTTTTAATAATTAGAAATAGATAAGTAGATTAGAAATAATTAGACGATTATTAAGGATTTTTATGCTATACTTGGTATTGATCGATTAAAAACTTAGTCGGATTAATGCATTATAATATACATAAAATTAAAATTATAATAATCATCGAGGTTTTATTACAGCTTGCGGGAGGTAGGCAGATGATTCGTTCTTTATATCGCTCTATCAGACGACACTGGCATCCGAGAAGTTTACATTGCAGGCATGTTTTATTTTCCATAATAAAAGGAATCAAGAGGACTTTGAGAAAAAACTCGAACATGATCGTTAAGTAAAAGGTTCATTTAAACTATCTGTGTCCATGTCATAGTATAGACATGCTCCTGAGTCCCGTACGAGAGGAAAATAAAACCCCAAAAATACTTGTAGTTAAAGGGGAGCTGGCGAAAAGTTCTCACCAGTGATCTGCGGGTTGCGTTTTTTTTTTTTTTTTTTTTTTTTCCTTAACTTCTCTGACGTCAGACTCTCCCTGTGCTACAAATAAATTGGGCTGCACGAATATATTTCTTTGAGAATACGCTCCACTTTAACAATCTTTTGCTTAGTTTTGTTTTTCTCCATATTAAATAGCGTGTGGTTTATATTCGCGCTATTGATAAAAAGCAACTGAGGGGAAAATACAGAATATGGCAGTGGTTTTTAACTCGCGACTCGTTCCTAAAGAAATCATCGAATAAACCATCAGAATAGCAATATTTTATGGTAAATTATACATTTATAAGGAAGGGATACCATAAAAATAAGGTTTATCCACAATACTGTAACTCCAGCATGGACCAATGGACCGTGGGACGCCAGCTGAAAAAGATAGGGAACCAAAGTTATATAAGAGTACTAGCAGAAGTGCCCGTCGATTCTCAACGGGGATGTTAAATTTCATAAATACCTGTGTATTTTATGTACGTAAAATAAAAACCATTTATTTTACGAAAAAGACGGTAAAGAATTGCGTTGATATAAATAAAACTTGGTTGCTATGGACTATTCAACAGAATTTAAATATTTTTTAAATTTTCGTAGATTTGTCCGAAAGGTATTGGATATTCAGGTACAGGATATTGCTTGTAATTGCTAATGTATAAATATCATACATAATAATGTTAAAATATCATCGATAATAATGTATATATCTCATCCTCGTATAGTCTTCATCTTAATTATAGCATTAGTCTTATCTGGGCGTTCATTTTCCACGTCTTCCTATGAAATCAACAATGGGATCGGTCGTCAGGGGGATAAGTTGTTTATAGCCTCGAAGTTTCACAAAATTTTCGTATATTTGATCAAACTTCTTGCAATTTCGAATCGCAAACGATATTTTTCGACCAAAATAAGAATTTTTATTCTATTTCCCTTCTTTTGATGCTAATTTCGACTTCCTCCGACTGTTCTTTCTAATTTAGTTTTGCAAAAGAAATGAACCATGCGACGAAAACAATGAACTTGACGTGTATTTCTTATGAAAACTGTTTTACTCGTCTGGGTTCGAACCGTGGACTTTAGGCAAATTTACACTACCGCTTGTTCGTCCCCGGGAAAGCATTTAATGATGTTAAAATTTAGAACATTGTGCGTCGTCTAGTTTTTTATATTATCTTGAATATACATACATACACATAAACACATATATATACAGCCATTTTATAGATATACTAGCAGAAGTGCCCGTTGATTTTCAACGGGGATGTTAAATTTCATAAATACCAGTGTAACAACCTTGATCGTAACACATACTTCGTAATTATTGATAGATAGCAAATACCAGACTTTCTTATCCAATATACCAAGAATTGTAATTTATAATTAAGTCTACAAATCTATATCAACTCGATAGTCAATCTCATACACACCGAATGAAACATATCTCCAAGTGAGGCAATATAAAAATATATTCTAAGATCACATTAAGATAATAGGTACCACGTTTAAAGATAAATTTTCAGACAGGTACAGGGGGGCAAATTAATAAAATATTACACATAAATGACAGAAATAAATTATATATCACTCTAATAACCACCGACGAATATACTTTGTGGAAAGTAAGTGAATTACGGAGCTGACTTCTATCTCAGTGTTAATACGTGCAACAGAAACACGGAATACAAAGAACACAAAAGTTATCGCAAAGTCAATATAGAAACATTACTTAAACACCAATAACAGAAGGATAGTAAATGAATATGGAGTGGAAGCACTTAAAAGCAATGAAAAAATCAATTTTTACATTCTGCATATAACAAAATAAAATTTCTTTACCTTTTTGGTCTATCATACGATGTTGGAGGTTTGCTACAACATAACAACTCGCCGTTCAACTCTTCAAAGAATGCAAACAACGAATCTGGGAAATCTTTCCGTTCTTCGCAATTTTCATTTGCGTAATTTGCTAAATATAAATCAAAGCAAATAGATTAGATTTAATACTTAATTCAGAAGAATATATTCTGTACATCCTTAACTTACCAGGATATTTATACGTAATAGTTGAATTGATCGATAGGAATCCATTCTCGGTTAACCACTGCTATAAAACTCATTTCATTTTACGAAAAAGATGGTAAACAATTAGGTTGATGTAAATAAAACTTGGTTGCTACAGACTCGTCCACAAAATTTAAATATTTAAAAATTTTCGTATATTTATCCGATAGGTTGTTTACAGGATATTGTTTGTAATTGCTA
This sequence comes from Sympetrum striolatum, assembly GCA_947579665.1. Classification (NCBI taxonomy): domain Eukaryota; kingdom Metazoa; phylum Arthropoda; class Insecta; order Odonata; family Libellulidae; genus Sympetrum; species Sympetrum striolatum. The sequence continues at coordinate 2,221,608 of CANPUZ010000001.1, read as the reverse complement.
ATGTTTGAATATCACACATAATAATAATTAAATATCATGGCTAATAATGTTTAAATCTCGTACAAATATAGTCTATATCTTATTTGCAGCATTAATCTTATCTGGGCATTCATTTTCCAAGTCTTCTTATGGAGTTACGTTTGAGCTCGGAATCAACAATCGCTTTGATCGTCAAGGGAATGAGTTTGTTTACACATATCAATATTTTCGTATCATATTCAATAAAAAATTTTATTCTCTTTCCCTTCTTTTGATATTAATTTCGACTTCCTACGACTGTTCTTTTTAATTTAGTTTTGCAAAAGAAATAAACCCTACAACGAAAAAACGAGCTTTGCGTGTATTTCTTATGAAAAAAACTGTTTTACTCGTCTGGGTTCAAACCGTGGACTCTAGGGAAATTTAAAGTACCACTTGATTATCTCCGGGATGACTTTTAATGAAGTTAAAAGTATGAACATCGTGAAATTCTGGACTTGGCAACACCGGATGGTCGAGTGATAGCCAACTTTTTTCACTTCTCATAATTTCTGCCTCCATGGAATATTGACTACTAAAACCCATTTATATATTAATACGAGTAAAATGTTGCTTGCATTCTGCAAGCATGTTGTTAACACAAATTTCAAGTCGGCATCATATCGAGAGGGTCCTCAAAAGAAGAACAAGCATTGGAAATATTCTTCAAATTCGGTGCAATTTCCCCGTCAGGCATCAAACCCGGGTCTTCCTGGTGGTAATTACTATGCAGAATAACAGGAGATCACAATCTCTAACTATATGTGAAAATTCAAGCAGAAATGTTGGCTAGAACAGTCTCAAACGACGTCCTACTTTTCCCTTATGTTCCTTATGAGAGAAATGTTAATATGCTCTTGCATCGAACCCAGGAAAAGCAAGGTCTTATCTAAATATTTGGACTTCGGAGCTTTTGGATATTGTTTTTTAATCGAAATTTCGAGAATTTCCACCAAATACGCGTAAATTTTGCTATATTTTTGAGGTAGTAAACAACTCATCCCCCTGACGACCGATCCCATTGTTGAATCCATGCATTATCCTGTATAGAATAGAACGGGATTTAAGGTGTGTATGATAAAGGGTATTTTCTCACTGCACGACCGACATCTTTAGAGTTCAATCTACTTCTATATCCCCCGTTGGGAGAATCAACGGGCGCTTCAGCTACTTTTCCTGTAAGTTTCCTTAAAGAAGCAATCAAGAGGTTTGTTCATCGCACGGAAGGGATGTGCGGGCGATAACCATAGCTTAAGATAAAGACGATGACTAACACTTGATTATTGATCCTTGTGAACTTTTTCTGCTCTTCGATAATACACATCGCGAATCCAAGCCGCACCCACGTATCTCGGAAGCCATAAAAAAGTTCGCCTTGGAGTCACGCGTGCAGACGATCACGTACTCATTCGATCGCCTGTAATCAACCTTATGGATATCGTTAGAAATCCGTATCTCTCTTTTTTAATTGAAATTCTCGCTTATCTCAGCCCTTTTCGCAAAGAGATAAGCCTCGATAGGAAGAGCAAAGGCGCCTTAGCGATAAGAAGGTCCTCTTTGCAACTTTTATGCCGATCAGCAAATTTATTAGCGGTCAATAGGCGTATTTAATGTTAATATTGTTTAGCTAGAAGTATCCTTGGTTCGATTCTGGACGACTCGAATCGTCTTTCTGATAAGAAATGCACGTAATGTTTATTTTGATCGATTGCGGACATATTTTCTTTCGCGGAATTAAATGAGAAATAATGGTCTTATAAAATCGAGATGAACACCAAAAGAAAGAAAATTAAAGAAAGATTCTTATTTTTATAACTATGGTATGCTAAATTCAACTGGTACAACAAAGGGAAATGCAATCAGTATAATATAGGCAACTCTGCCATTTTTTCGTCGCTTCCTAACTAAAAACAAAACCTTTGAGTCACAGAATAATTTCTACATGAAAACTTAGGCATATTAATGTATATTCATCTGATATGCAATACAGATAGTTTACACATAACCTATTACCGTTATTTCATTAGCTACAAGAAGAAAAATTGGTTTATAACTGCAAAAGAGTGACTCTCTCGCAAACAAACGGCACAAAGATGACGACTTCGACTGCGGGGAAAGTACAAAAACGTTTTCCTAAGAGATTTGCGGGAGAAACCTTTTAACTGCTCTTCCTTGTTTGGCCTATTCCCGAATTTATGGCCTGTGAATGAGACTCACGCTCGCAAAATCCTTTGTCCATAAATGTGGAAAACCCTTCCGGCCTCTCCGGGGAAAATTGAGAAGCAAATTAAAACTTATTAGAGAGACTGACTGCTAGGCATTTCATAGAGAAAATTATGAACTCTCTTAGCATAAATAATCCACAAAAAACTTGTTTCGTGTAGAATAACACAGTGGGAAGGAAGAGAAAAGAAACACGTTTTAAGTGAATATAACACAGCGCTTTGCATTTAAAATTGTTTCAAACATTTTCACTGTCGGAAGGATTTCCAATTTGAAAATACATCTTTTCAAAGAATTCCATCTTCTTAATTAAAGATTTATTTCGTATTTTTAATGTTGAACTTGACCAAACTTATATTTTATTTCGTAGAACTATTACTTTCATTTTCATTGGCGGAATTGGAATAAAGAGCAAAATTGTTTTAAAAAAATCAACGTAACCACTAGCTGTATGGTATCAAATTACTCAGCAAGTAGAATGGGAAAAAATAGGACAGATATTTTAATCAAAGATCGTTATTAAATAATTAAGTCATTGGCAATCACTTCCACGTTAGAGAAGCAACCAAAAGTATTGAACAATAACCACTAACCGCGTGCATCGAAAAAGGTTAATGGTAGTTATCAGGAGGTTTGACCTTTACTTTTTTCAGGTAGAAATTTGGAGGGTCGCTGTCCTAATCCTGAACCTAAGCTCCTTCGGAGCGCCAGGCCGCCACAGTAGGGGGTACCATAAAAATCTGACCGCGTGGAATACGATTTTAAAAGTAATAAACAATTAAAATGAGCAATAATTTATTTTCATTGTCGTCTCACTCGTCCTTATAGATAAAGCGTCTTTTGATCGACGTTCTACTATGAAAATGAAGATTTTTCGTGATTTTGCAAGAAACTACCCGTTTACACACGGCAACGTAGCCGTTGGGTTTGGGTAGGGAGGAGGGATTTATAACAAAAATCTAGAAATACTCAGCCCACCCAACCAAATCCAACCCAACCCAACCCAACCCCCGTTGAGATATTTAAAACACCCGCCTATATGACTGAGCAACTTTGCAGTGTTAAAACCAAATCTTAGAGATTAGGGAACATTTTCACAACAGGAGAACGCTCTCAAGAAGTCGTGTTCGAAAAACTTGCGAAAGCTAAAGAAAGGAAAAGTATATTTAGCGATTATATTAGATTAAATAAGAAGTAAAAGACAAGTGGAAAAACCAATAACAACGTACATACATTAATGAGTGTTCTACTTTTCGGTAGGCTCATGAACAACCACTAATCCCTATTAATCGCCATCTCCTTCACTTCCTTATATTTAACCCCACCCCTTAAAAAACTCTTTTTCAAGTATCGAATTCTAAAAATCAGGAATAAAGTCTTAAAGTATATCTTAACGTCGCCCAAACGGCCTAAATATTAGCAAAAAAAACAAAATCCGCCAAAATTCACATCTATGCTAAAACTATAAGGACCACGATTTTAATTTTTAATATTCACACAGTACTTCATAATTGGAGTATTTTAATCTACAAAATCTGATGTGGCCAACACATGACTTTCTCCGTATTTACTGAAAACAGAAGCCTATGCCGGTAATGTATAAAAAACTCCAAAACAATGAGTGATACAGGAAAATGTTTCATACAAGCTTTGTAGTAAAAAACATTATCTATAACTTTGGTACATAATTGTATATACTTTCATTGAATTCTGACAGACATAAGTATGAAAATCTTCCATTTCTGGATTAACAACAACTTCCGGTTAACCATTATTCAGGAATAACTCCTAAATAATCAGTGTTACGAAAAAATGTTTTCTACAAAAGTTGTAGTAAAGTACATTATCTACAACTTTTGTGCGTAAATGTATATACCTTTGTTGCCTTCTTACAAAGATATTTAAGAAAAATTTTTTTTCCGGATAAACAACTTGCGGTTAAGCGATATTCACCAAAAACTAATCAACCATTGGCATTGTTAGGAAAATTCTAAATATAAATTTTGAAAATGATCGGATAATTACTTTTAAAATAGAGCCCCACAAAACATTTAAATCACAGACAGACACACAGACAGACTTGTTCGGGAACATAGCTAAAACATGCTCTATGGGCCCCAAAACATCTATTTCCGTCGAAATCTGGAGGTCGAATTTTTTTGCGAACACAATACTTTCTCTATACTACGTACAGGGAGAAAGTAAAAATAATTATATAACCGATACGGTTCGTTCTGTGAACGTAAATCAAAGGTTAAATTTTAGAAAATTCGTTAAAAAACGGTTTTTTGCCAAATCTTTAATCGGACGCAAATTTTGATAGTGGAGGACCTACATAGCTATTCATTCTTGGATGAATAGAATGAAGCAGGGCGGCTGCTAATGGTTATTTTATATATTATGAAAATAACACCAAAATCCAACGTTTGCCACTTTGTAAGATTCTTGATGGTGACTTCTTTCCCTCACCGAGGATGTGGGTGAAAGTGAATTATGGCAACTCGTTACACTTTTGTTTTGGAGCATATTCCCTTCAAAAAATTTGAGGCGAAAGTTTTTACTTTCTCCATATACGAAGTATAGAGAAAGTATTGTTTTCATGAAAAAATTCGACTTCGAGATTTCAACGGAAATACATGTTTTGGGGTCCCTAGAACACGTTTTAACCATTTTCGGAATGATGTCTGTGTGTATGTGTGTGTGTGTGTGTGTGCTTGTGGGCGCTCTAACGTAAAACCTATCACTCGTATCAATACCAAACTTTATATATAGCACTGTGGTGGGTGCTGTCAGAGTTGATTAGTTTTTGGAGTTAATCGGTTAACCGGAAGTCTAGCTTCATTCATCAAAGCTCATTTTCGGTTTTCAAAATATCTCCATAAATATGATATTTATATTTGTAATGCATTACGCATAAAAAATTTAAATACTTTATTTTACTATAACTTTTGCTTTTAACAAATTTTTGTTTCACGGGTTGAATAGGAGTTATTCGTGAAATACCGATAAACCGGAAGTAGCTGTGGGCGCTCAAACATGCAAATTATTTATTGTATCAACACCAATTTTCATAAATAGTACTTTGGTTGGCGTCGTTAGAGTTGATTAGTTTTTGGAGTAAATCGGTTTACCGGAAGTCGAGCGTCATTCTTCAAAGCTCATTTCTGGTTTTCAATATATCTCCATAAATATGATATTTAGGTATATACTCCTATTTATAAACGTTTTAGAAAATGTAATTCACTATAACTTTTGATTATATCATATTTTTGTATCACTGATTGTTTAGGAGTTATTCGTGAAATACTGATAAACCGGAAGTAGCTGATTATGTACTTTGTGGGCGCTCTAACATGAAAACTGTTAGTTGGATCAACACTAAATTTCATAAATAGTACTTTGATTGGTGTCGTTAGAGTTGATTAGTTTTTGGAGTAAATCGGTTAACCGGAAGTCGAGCTTCATACTTCAAAGCTCATTTCCGGTTTTCAAAATATCTCCATAAATATTATATTTAGGTATATACTATTATTTATTAACGTTTTAGAAATAGTATTTACTATAACTTTTGTACGTAACATATTTTTGTATCACTGATCGTGTATGAGTTATTTGTGAAATACAGATAAACCGGAAGTTGCTGATTATGAACGTTGTAGGCGCTCTGGGCGCTGGGGCGAAAGGCCATTTCATCGTTTTTCGTCGAACATGTCCCGATAAACATTATTTATAATGTTTGTGATGTAAAAGATAATAGGATATAAATTAATCACTCATCTTCCAAGTTTAGATGGAATATAGAGTTCGAAAATACTGTCGTAGATAAATATTTACATCTTCTATATGGAGAAAGTCATGTGCTGGCCACATCAGATTTTTTCTAAATGCATTGCTAGGGGAGGTCTATTATGACGATAATAGATGAATGACAGATGCCTTTCGAGAACTATGAATAGCAAAACTCTTTTGCCCTCTTATTTGCTTTAATGCGGATTGTTCATCTCGTCAAATAAAACATTATCGAAACCATGTGAATAAATAAGCCTTGGATTATAAAAAAGACGTATTCTGCATCTTTAGACAGGTTTTTTCACTTCAACCTCTGTATTTGAGATGTTCACTCGAATATGATCATCGTTCACTAGAAACTCGCTTAGTGTCGAAGATAAATTTTACGGTTTAGATATTAATATTAACATTTTGATAATTATTGCTTACTTAAAGTAATGTTAGAGACATATGAGAAAATGAATTCTTAGTGAATTGAAAATTCTGAACACAAAAATTTGTTATTGCGAGTTGAAACTTGGCACATTGGATTGGATTAAAGTAAACTTGGCACATTGAATTGGATTAAAGTATACTTGGCACATTGGATTGGATTAAAGTAAACTTGGCACATTGGATTGGATTAAAGTAAACTTGGCACATTGGATTGGATTAAAGTAAACTTGGCACATTGGATTGGATTAAAGTAAACTTGGCACATTGGATTGGATTAAAGTAAACTTGGCACATTGGATTGGATTAAAGAGTTGAAATATAGATCACTTCGTTTCTTCATAGGAATACTCGTAAAAAACAGCTTTCCCCTGGGTGGCATTATTTAATCTAAGAATTTTAACTAATTCTTTGTTAACTATAAACTCTAGACATACGCTAAAAAGAAGACAAATCCCCAAGGAATCTTATTGGCATTACAAATCAGCTCATGGCTTTAAATTGTAAAAATCTTAAGTGGCCAGAACATGACTTTCTCCGTATATAAGATGTAAATAATTATCTACGACAGTATTTTCGAACTCTATATTCCATCTAAACTGGAAGATGAGTGATTAATTTATATATTATTATCTTTTACGTCACAAACATTATAAATAATGTTTTTCGGGACATGATCGATGAAAAACGATAAAATTGGCCTTTCGCCCATAGAGCCCAGAGCGCCCACAAAGTACATAATCAGCAACTTCCGGTTTATCAGTATTTCATGAATAACTCCTAAACAATCAGTGATACAAAAATATGTTTCAAACAAAAGTTATAGTGAATTACATTTTCTAAAACTTTTATAAATAATAGTATATACCTAAATCTCATGTTAATGGAGATATATTGAAAACCGGAAATGAGCTTTGAAGAATGAAGCTCAACTTCCGGTTTACCGATTTACTCCAAAAACTAATCAACTCTAATGACTCCAACCAAAACACTATATATGAAATTTAGTTTTGATACAACGAATGGTTTTTCATGTCAGAGCGCCTACAAAGTACATAAAAGCTACTTCCGGTTTATCAGTATTTCACGAATAACTCCTAATCAACCGGTGATACGAAAATATGTTAAATACAAAAGTTATAGTAAATTAAATTATCTAAAACTTTTATCTGGAATTTAATAAACGTATATATCATATTTATGGAGATATTTTGAAAACCGGAAATGAGCTTTGATAAATGAAGCTCAACTTCCAGTTGACCGATTTACTCCAAAAACTAATCAACTCTGACAGCACACATCACAGTACTATATATGAAGTTTGGTATTGATACGAATAACAGTTTTCACGTTAGAGCGCCCACTATCACAGACACACATACACACACACACACACACACACACACACACATACATACAGAAATCATTCCGAAAATGGTTAAAACGTGTTCTTTACCCCAAGACATGTACTTCCGTTGAAATCTCGAAGTCGAATTTTTTCATGAAAACAATACTTTCTCTATACTTCGTATATGGAGAAAGTAAAAATGTAAACATTGAATAATAAACTATTGCATACAAAAAATAATATGATAATTTATAAATTCTATGGTATTGAGCCGAGGAAATCGGTCCTTTTTAAACAGTGCGGAAACTACGAAGCACCTTCTTCATTCATCGAGATAATTTATCTTTTCAGCTGCAAAATTGGACCATACGAATAATGACTGTATTTTAATCGCTATAATGACACACGGAAAGGATCGTGGAATCCTTGCAGCTTACGACGTCGAGTATAATGCAGAAGAAGTGTGCTATATGTTCACACCGAACGAAGCAACAACTCTGATCGGTAAACCTAAAATATTCTTATTCCAGGTGAGTGAATGAATTTCGTATTTACCATCTGAGCAAAATGAGAGCCCATGTCTAAATAAGGTTTCGAATAATGCTTCAGGCGTGCCGAGGAAATATGGTTGAGGACAGTTTCATGTATAATTATCGTTCGGCCGATACTTTCCGCTCTAAGTCCTTGATCATACCGTCCCATGCTGACTTCTTGGTGGCATTTTCCTGCATTGAAGGTAAGTTCTTCATTACCTACTTAATCCTTTCAGACCCAATATATTGGACACAATTGGTCAGCGCTTATTATACCCTTTTTCCGAACTGAAGGCATGAGAGAGCGAGTAGCCAATGAGAGGCATTTCCCCTGCCACCTCGACTTTCGGCTTCGTCCTACTCACTCCTTCCCCCATGCGGTCGACCAGTGTTGCCAGAACTTGGAAATAGAAGCACGTTCGGGGCGAGACGACGACTTTCCGCTACTACTAAGTTAGGAAATTTGGCAACGCTGAATGTTGAAGAGCGACGTGCACTGTTCGGAGGTCTGAGAGAGACTGTGACCTCCCCGACACCCTCACGTTCCCCTCTTCTGTGATTGGCTAGAAAAGGGAAAGGCCCGCAAGGGAATCTTGACTCAGCCGCCTTCAGTTCGGAAAAAGGGTATAGTCATCATCTCCTGGTGTTCTGCCTGTCGGCAGGTCCCTCACACCACAACCGTCTCCACGTAAACCTGTCCCGGGCCTCCTCCTTGGTCTTCTTGTATCCTCCTCTCTTCACCTCATCATCTCTCACACTACATCCACTCATCCCGTCACCTAATTATCTACCATTCGTCTCATACCCATTCAGCCATCGCGCACGCGTCTAGTGGATAAAACATTCTTCATGAAATCGGTGATCAAGTGCTTATGAGCGCAGTTATTTACCAGGTGTAAAAATATAAAACCGGAATTTTTTTGTAAAAATTACACGTCTTTTATTTGAAAATTATAAAAAATATTTTATTCAAATAATCTCCATTGGAATTTATACATTTTCCCCACCTCTTCGGCAGGTTATGAATGCCACGCCAAAAAAACAATTCTTCCTTTGAAGCGAACCAGTTGTTGAGCCATTCATGTACATTTTCATACGAATCGAAGTGTTGTTCGGCGAGTGCGTGTCCCAATGATGCGAACAGATGGTAATCGGACGGAGCCAAGTCTGGAGAATAAGCAATATGTGCTATTATTTCCCAATTGAACGCCTTGATCGTATTCGTGACCCGTTTTGCTGTGTGTGAGGGAGCATTATCATGAAGCAAAGTGACTTTATGTTGCCTTTTTGTATATTCCGGTCATTTTTCACATATTGTTCGATTCAAATCGAACATTTGTTGTTGGTAGCGATCAGTGTTAACGGTTTCACCATGTTTTAGTAGTTCATAATACTTTTGGATGTCATTTTTTTGGATTGGTTTTTCCAATCCAATTCGATGTCGATGTATCCCCTGGATTCACCCACGATTTACGACGCTTAGGATACTGAAAATATATCGACTTTTCATTACCTGTCACTATTCGAAGGAGAAATGATTTTCTTTCATGTCTGACGAGCAGTATTTGACAAGTGGTTTTTCGATTTTCTTGCTGTCTTTCATTCAGTTCATGTGGGACCCATTTTCCCACTTTATGAATCTTTCCCATAGCTTTCAGACGAAGAGATACTGTTTTCTGTGTCACATTTAATTGTTCTCGAGTTCTTGTTTAGTCTGAGTATCGTCTTCATCCAATAAGGCTTGCAAGTCCTTGTCTTCAAATTTTTTCGGAGGTGTCCCACGGTCCTCGTTTCTCACGTCAAAATCACCACTTTTAAATTTTTTAAACCACTCGAAGCACTGAGTTTTGCCAAGAGCATGTTCACCGTATGCTTCGACAAGCATTCTATGCGATTTTGCAGCAGTTTTCTTCAAATGATAGCAGAAAACCAATGCTGTCCGCAAATCATAGTTCGTAGGCACAAAACTCAAAATGTTTGAGGTTATAGAAAAATATACTGGTGAATGAAACTTAGGTTATTGCGTGTTGACAAACTTTGTCAGCTGTTAGAGGAAGCATAAGTGGTCTTACGTTCTTAAAACTGATAGCGAGCACCACGTATAGGGAAATTCCGGTTTCATGCTTTGACACCTGGTATTTATTTATTATCGTCTTTCTTGATCCAATCACTCATCCTTTCACCAATCGTCATAATTTATCTTTTTTTTCATTCTGTTCATTCTTTTACGTTTTTAATCAATATAAATATTTATGTATATATTATTCTTGTATTGTCTCATTAATCGTTCATCCAATCACCCAATCATCCATTCCAATGTCTTGCTACGCATCCCTTCACGTATCTAATAATTCTTTCATCCAACCAATCATGTGTTCACCTATTTATTCAATCATTCGATCATAAATCATATTTTCATCCTTTTTAATGATTTCATCTATTGTTGTATTTTTATACCTATTTATCAACCTGTTATTTTAACTCTGTTTTACACCATGTCTTCCAAGAAGACGTTTCATCTAAACTTGACTATAAATTGCAAATGATATATCATGTAATACCACTGAACCTGATCTTTTTGAGCCGCTGGGGTAGGGGAAGAGGGGGCGCTCATCTACCCCAGCTAAAATAAAGAACAAGTCATCTATTAATTTCAGCTTTCCTCTTCTCTTTACTCCTTCCACCGTTCCTTCAATGGCTGTAGTTATAATCCCCTTCCCTCTTATAACATGTCCAATCCAGCTTCCTTTTCTGTATTGTGCGGAGTAATTTTCTTTCCTATCTAACTCTTCTCAGCACTTCATCATTCCTTATTCCATTTTATTCTCTCCATCTTCCTCTACACCCACATTTCAAAAGCATCAATCCTTTCCTTCCCATGTTTCGCATCCATATAACAAAACGCTCCATACATAACATTTCACTAATCTCTTCCTCAGTTCTTGATTAATACTACTGCACATTTCTTATAGAAGGCTTCCTTCGCCATAGCTATTCTTGTCTGCACTACTCTTCCTATCCTCCGTCAGCATGCTCCCCAGATACCTTTTAACCTGCTCTATTCTCCTTCCCTCATTTGTTACAACATTAGAAACTTCCCCACCATGCACTCCCATAACTTTTGTTTTACTACCGTTTATTCTCATTCCATATTTTTCCATTTCTTCTTCTAAACATCTTATCGTTCCTTGGAGTGCCTGGTTGTCATCGGCCATGATAACCATATCATCAGCAAATCAGATGCATTTTATTTCTCTTCCTCCGATACTTATCCCTTATTAGTATATGCCTCAAATTAATTAAATATTTTATTAATCCCGTATCAAAAGAGTCTCATGATTCATAATGATGATTCAATAACAGAAAAATCAACTAAATTCAAAAAATCTTTCAAACATAAAACGTAGTATCTTCCACTAACATGTGGTTCTAATTTTAGTACCAAGTTTTTTAAAATTAAATGGCGCTTGTGCCACCTTGTAGATCAGAACTTGGAAAGAAACTGAAAAACATTCGGTGACTCAATAACTACTCTGAACGGCAATCAGCTCGGGATATCGACATCGGGAAATCAATCAGAAAATACGTTTCAACGATAAATATAATAAGTAATAATATTAAAGTGTCAAAGAATATTATACAACAAAATCACTTGAATTGAACTGCTCATTGACAATGAGTACAAAAAATCACCCGATACGATCGTCAATTCGGGAAGACTCCGAATTTACAAGACGTCGCAAAACTCTCCCTCCAAAACAACCTTCACCTCCATGTGCTTTCTTAGCAATGTCGAGGCTAGCCCAAAGTTTTTCGAAATCTCCTCCTCTAGACTCGCCCATGAGCTCGCGGTACACAGTGCAGCGGAACACAGACATTGAGAGCTGGCTGGTGTACCTTTCAGAGGTAACCGCGGAGTATGATCACGTCGAAACTCAAACTGTTCACCGAGATTTTGTATTCTTCCACCATTTGATATAAAAAGCGATCAAGAGTCGAAGGCGCCACCCTTCGCCACCCAAGTCACACAAGTCACGCCACTCGAGCCACTCCAGTCACGAACGTCACGTCGGCACGAGATTATCGTAAAAATTGTCACATGCTTCAGAAAGTTAGGCCAGAACAGCTTGAGTTTAGCTGCTTTGATTATTAGCAAGGGATACGGGAATATCAAGATGATCATCGGGCCGTGAGAGCATCAGATTTTCTTTTCCTATCGCTCAAAAATGTATCCTTGTAAGGCAAGTCTTTTCAGAAAGGTTAAGTGCAGTCTCAATATATAGATGTCATAACAGCATTTCCAAGATGGAGGAATACATGTCGCCTACGTTCTATAGTTAAAGCTGTCCTATAAGACAACCCCAAGCTATCAACGGCCTATGTGTGTAGTTTAGATAAGCGATTATCCTATGGAGTTGCATTACCTACCAACCTCAATTCCTTCGTTCTTTTTCGATAGAAATTCCCACTAGCGCTACTACTGAAAATGGCGCTGTTTTGGTCTTATATATCCCCATTTTGTATCAAAGAAGACCTTCTTGGCTGATGTAACCTTCCCTTTTCGGTTGACATCGAATGATCAGGAAAGATGCTTCCCAAAATTTGAGCACGAGTCGCACTTTAGGGGGTTAGTCCTTTCAGGTCCTATATATTCTATTTAAAAATCCTTTGTGGTTCTTAGGAAAAAAAATCTGATGTGGCCAGCACATGACTTTCTTCATATATATAAGATGTAAATATTTATCTACGATAGTATTTTCGAACTCTATATTCAATCTAAACTTGGAAGATAAGTGATTAATTTCTTTCATATTATCTTTTACGTCACAAACATTATAAATAATGTTTTTCGGGACATGTTCGATGAGTAACGATGAAGTGGCCTTTCGCCCCAGCGCCTAGAGCGCCCACAACGTACATAATCAGCAACTTCCGGTTTATCAGTATTTCACAAATAACTCCTACACAATCAGTGATACAAAAATATGTTAAATACAAAAGTTATAGTAAAACACATTATCTAAAACTTTTGTTAGATATACAATATATCTATATATCATATTTATGGAGATATTTTGAAAACCGGAAATGAGCTTTGATGAATGAAGCTCGACTTCCGGTTAACCGATTTACTCCAAAAACTAATCAACTCTGACAGCACACACCACAGTACTATATATGAAGCTTGGTATTGATACGACCAATAGTTTTCATGTTAGAGCGCCCACTATCACACACACACATACACACTCACTCACACACACATACACACAGACATCATTCCGAAAATGGTCAAAATGTGTTCTAGGGACCCCAAAACATGTGTTTCCGTTGAAATATCGAAGTCGATTTTTTGCGATTACAATACTTTCTCTATACTACGTATAGGGAGAAAGTAAAAATACTTAATGACTTTAAAGAGTTATATATGCATGTTCAGATTGTCTCTGAAAACAATTTAAATTCTAATTTTGGCAATAATATTTTATTTAAAGGTTACCGTAGCTTTCGGAATGAAGCATCTGGCTCTTGGTTCATTCAAGCCTTGTGTAAGGAGCTGCAGAAAAGTGCCCGAATGACGGACTTCCTGTCGCTACTGACCGACACCTTGAGGAGAGTATCATATAACAGATGCGCCTTTGCTCCTGGGAACTCGAAGATTCATGAAAAGCAAGAAATGCCTATCTTTTCATCCACTTTGACAAGAAAACTATTCTTCTACGACAAGGAACCAAGAGGACATCTTTCTCCTGAATAATGCCGTATTTGGATGAAATGTCACATCTTCCTGCATCAGGCAGTCCTAATTTTTATTCATATGGGTGATGTGAAAATTTCCATCAATCGAAGAATTTTTAAGACAGTTTCTTCAAATAAATTGTATTTAGTGATATCAGTTGAAGACTTTCAGACGTAACCACAGCTTCACCAAAATAAATCAAACTTTTGATTAAACAAATAGTCGGAGGGCAATAGTCTTCATATGATGTTACTGACGAATTTTAATAAAAGGCTACCTCTTCATTTTATACTTTTGCTATCGACATCGGAATTTTCACCTTCAGTTGATACCCAAACATTGTTCGCTATGTTCCTTTTTGTTGTATTTTCGGGCGTCCTCGACGCGCCTTACTGACCTCTGGGCATCACCTGGGCCCTCCATTCAGCAGTCTAAAATTCTCCACATTCCGGTGACGATAGAGTCCGGCCGCTCTTTGTAAGTCCGTGCAGCGTCGCTTAACGAAGGTAAACCTCAACAGGGTCCAGTCGCCAAAGTTATGACCGGACGCTGTACGGATTGCTTTCTCTATGCGTATCCCGTGTATCTTTATTTCCTCCGCTGCATTTTCTAGTACTTTCCTTTAGTTTGTCCGGCCATGGCTGCTGATTGATTGTGCCCGGCGTACCCTATTCTTCCAATTAAGAATAGGGTACACCTTTTGCTTGCTCAGGGAAAGGGGGCGCCTGAGGGGGTGGGGTAGCGTCCTATGAGGGCGTCCGAAACTTAGTATATAGGAGGCATGTTCTTCCATAAGAGAATAATATTAAAACACCACTGACAGCAATGTTAATAAAGGGAGTCACGATATACCTTATGCTCATTTTTTAATATTAATATTATTTAGTCTCGAGTCCTCTTCTGAAGATGCTACACGTAGTAGCGAAACGTTCGTCAAGACCTTCTGTGTTTTTCTTTGACAGCATAAGGTATATCGTGACTCACTTTATTACTTCCATAAGAGGACAACTTGTATCCTTGATTCCATGCTGACCAGAGGACACTGTGTTCGCACAACCCGCCTGCCTTACCTCTCTTACAGGTAAGTTACAAATAAAAAGTTTAAGTACGGAATTCAAAAGCCTTGCGTCTCTCATTACCGCTCCAGTCGCAGCATCACTGCGACTTTTGACACAGACACAAATTTTCCATCATAAAGATTCGTCGTCAGTTTTATTCCTGTGATGATTATCAGTGATGAATTAGGATTTTTCTCGATCAAAATAGGACCCTATGTTAACAAATACCAAGTCACTAAGAAATTGCCAAAAGTGCGCGCGCAATCTATAAAACCAACACCACCCGGATTTGGCCTGAAGTTGGGATGTGGAATTTCCAAATTTACCATTCATTGGCTTAGATTTCCTTGGAATTTTAAAAACGAATGAAATGAATTTTAAATAAAGCTTGAATTCGAATTGCCAAAAAATATGGAAGTTCATCCACACGCTGTTTTTGGTCTCCTTTGGCTAAACTGCTGTGTTTTGTAGATCCTGCACTTCCTGAATTCTCAGCCAGAATGCCGAAAATATCTTACATTGGTCTCCTGAGCATCTGGTTTTTTCATGTATTGAAATCAATAAAAATCTGATGTGGCCAAAACATGACTTTCTCCATATTTATTGAAAACAGAAGCCTATGCCGGTAATATATAAATAACTCCAAAACAATGAGTGTTACAGGAAAATGTTTCAAACAAAAGTTGTAGTAAAATACATTATCTATAACTTTAGTAAATAATTGTATATACCTACATTGCATTCTGACAGAGATATGTATGAAAAACTTCCATTTTCGGATAAACAACAACTTACGGTTAACCATTACTGAAGAATAACTCCTAAACAATCAGTGTTACGAAAAAATGTTTCAAACAAAAGTTGTAGTAAAGTACATTATCTATAACCTTTGTGAGTAATTGTATATACTTACATTGCATTATGACAGAGATATTTAAGAAACAAAATTTTTGATTTTTTCCGGATAAACCGCAACTTCCGGTTAAGCGATATTCATCAAAAACTAATCAACTCTTGGCATTGTTAGGGAAATTCTAAATATGAATTTTTGAAATGATCGGATAATTACTTTTTAAGATAGAGCGCCCACAAACTTTTTAACCACAGACAGACAGACACACAGACAGACATGTTCTGGAAAATAGCTAAAACATGCTCTATGGGCCCCAAAACATCTATTTCCGTCGAAATCTGGCGGTCGAATTTTTTTGCGAATACAACACTTTCTCTATACTACGTATAGGGAGAAAGTAAAAAAGTTAACTATTTACTGAGTTAAACGAAACATACTCAGGTTTCACTTCGTGGTATTCATAAGTACAAAACGGCTTCGTGATAAAATACTTTTAGTACACCACAACAAAATTACAGACACAACCACGACCTGTAGATGTAGCTTGGCTATGAAACTTGGTCGTGTTTGTAATTTTATTGTGGTGCAGTAAAAGTATTTTATCATGAAGCAGTTTTGTATTTACTGAGTTGCATTATACTGGCAAATTTCCATTAAGGTTGTTGCCATTATACTGAGATCCATTATTCACTTATTTGTAGCGAGCATGTTGCAAGCCGAAGGGCTGCAGTTGGATTTGAAGAAAGTCTTTTAGTGTGAAGAAAATTAGAGTTACATAGACGAATGTGGAACTTCAGCAGTTAAGAAAAAGGTTTTAAGATAATGCTTGGATTAACCTCTCAAGCACCGGTTTCCTCACCACGAATTCCACTCTCACAGATCAAAAGCAATAACTAAAGTTCTGTTCTAGATATCATAGCGAAACCAACTATAAACATAAATTCCAGCAGATGTCTCAGCTTCATTCACAGCAAGTTTTAGGCTACAAATCACAGGGGTAGCATAACCTATCTCCCTCTAGCGACCAAAAGTGAATCCAGGGGTAAAGGGGCAGATTGCGCATTTCGCCATGCTGGTGAGACCTTTTCGTACCTCCCTATACTAATACATTGTTTTTTCGTAATTTTGCGGCTTTGATACAGAGTTATCAAGGATTGATAAAGTAATTCGAACGTTTTGGAACACAAAAAGTAGTTTGAGAAATGTGTAACACGAAGCAATTTTGTTATTTTCGTGTTTCTAAAGGTTTAATAGGTAAATGAGCAGGGGCTTGTTTCTGCCTTCAATATGACCAATTGCAGTGCATTTGGCTGTAAGAACAGATTCGTCATTTTGACAACTTTTACTGCATTTAGCCCCAATTATGAATTAGAACAAACATTAGCTCAAGCAGAAAATCTCTAATTACCCAGATAAGCTATTATAATGTATGATAGAGTAGCTTTATCTCATTGCGGTAAACGATTATTCAGGAATTTTTATGCCATACTGGGTATTGATCGATTAAAAACTAAGTCAGATTAATGCATTAGAATATACATAAAATTAACATTATAATAATCAACGAGGTTTTAATACAGTTTTCGGAAGGTTGGCAGATGATTCGTTCATTATATCGCTCTAGCAGACGACACTGGCATCCGAGAAGTTTACATTGCAGACATGTTTTATTTTCCATGATGAAAGGAATCAAGAGGACTTTGAGAAGAAAATATCGAACATGATCGTTAAGTAAAAGGTTCATTTAAAGTATTGCGTCCATGTCATAGGATAGACAAGCTCTTGAGTCCCGTACGAGAGGAAAATAAAACCCCAAAAATACATGTAGTTAAAGGGGAGCTTGCGAAAAGTTCTCACCAGTGCTCTGCAGGTTGCGTTTTTTTTTTTTTTTTTTTCCTTCACTTCTCTGACGTCAGACTCTCCCTGTGCTATAAATAAATTGGGCTGCACGAATACATTTCTTTGAGGTTACGCTCCTTTTTAACAATCTTTTGCTAAGTTTTGTTTTTCTCCATATTAAATAGCGTGTGGTTTATATTCGCGCTATTGATAAAAAGTAACTGAGGGGAAAATACAGAATATTCTAGTGGTTTTCAACTCGCGACTCGTTCCTAAAGAAACCATCGAATAAACCATCAGAATAGCAATATTTTATGGTAAATTATACATTCATAAGGAAGGGATACCATAAAAATAAGGTTTATCAACAATACTGTAACTCCAGCATGGACCAATGGACCGTGGGACGCCAGCTGAAAAAGATAGGGAACCAAAGTTATATAAGAGTACTAGCAGAAGTGCCCGTTGATTCTCAACAGGGATGTTAAATTACATAAATACCTGTGTATTTTATGTACGTAAAATAAAAACCATTTATTTTACGAAAAAGACGGTAAACAATTGCGTTGATATAAATAAAACTTGGTTGCTATGGACTATTCAACAGAATTTAAATATTTTTTAAATTTTCGTAGATTTGTCCGAGAGGTATTGGATATTCAGGTACAGGATATTGCTTGTAATTGCTAATGTTTAAATATCATACATAATAATGTTAAAATATCATCGATAATAATGTATATATCTCATCCTCGTATAGTCTTCATCTTATTTATAGCATAAGTCTTATCTGGGCGTTCATTTTCCACGTCTTCCTATGAAATCAACAATGAGATCGGTCGTCAGGGGGATAAGTTGTTTATAGCCTCGAAGTTTCACAAAATTTTCGTATATTTGATCAAACTTCTCGCAATTTCGAATCGCAAACGATATTTTTCGACCAAAATAAGAATCTTTATTCTATTTCCCTTCTTTTGATGCTAATTTCGACTTCCTCCGACTGTTCTTTCTAATTTAGTTTTGCAAAAGAAATGAACCATGCGACGAAAACAATGAACTTCACGTGTATTTCTTATGCAAACTGTTTTACTCGTCTGGGTTCGAACCGTGGACTTTAGGCAAATTTACACTACCGCTTGTTCGTCCCCGGGAAAGCATTTAATGATGTTAAAATTTAGAACATTGTGCGTCGTCTAGTTTTTTATATTATCTTGAATATACATACATACACATAAACACATATATATACAGCCATTTTATAGATATACTAGCAGAAGTGCCCGTTGATTTTCAATGGGGATGTTAAATTTCATAAATACCAGTGTAACAACCTTGATCGTAACACATACTTCGTAATTATTGATAGATAGCAAATACCAGACTTTCTTATCCAATATACCAAGAATTGTAATTTATAATTAAGTCTACAAATCTATATCAACTCAATAGTCAATCACATACACTCCGAATGAAAAATATCTCCAAGTGAGGCAATATAAAAATATATTCTAAGATCACATTAAGATAATAGGTACCACGTTTAAAGATAAATTTTCAGACAGGTACAGGGGGGCAAAGTAATAAAATATTACACATAAATGACAGAAATAAATTATATATCACTCTAATAACCACCGACGAATATACTTTGTGGAAAGTAAGTGAATTACGGAGCTGACTTCTA
Organism: Sympetrum striolatum; assembly: GCA_947579665.1. Classification (NCBI taxonomy): domain Eukaryota; kingdom Metazoa; phylum Arthropoda; class Insecta; order Odonata; family Libellulidae; genus Sympetrum; species Sympetrum striolatum. Next base: position 2,202,091 of record CANPUZ010000001.1, on the reverse strand, counting down.
TCTCAGTGTTAATACGTGCAACAGAAACACGGAATACAAAGAACACAAAAGTTATCGCAAAGTCAATATAGAAACATTACTTAAACACTAATAACAGAAGGATAGTAAATGAATATGGAGTGGAAGCACTTAAAAGCAATGAAAAAATCAATTTTTACATTCTGCATATAACAAAATAAAATTTCTTTACCTTTTTGGTATATCATACGATGTTGGAGGTTTGCTACAACTTAACAACTCGCCGTTCAACTCTTCAAAGAATGCAAACACCGAATCTGGGAAATCTTTCCGTTCTTCGCAATTTTCATTTGCGTAATTTGCTAATTATTAATCAAAGCAAATAGATTAGATTTAATACTTAATTCAGAAGAATATATTCTGTACATCCTTAACTTACCAGGATATTTATACGTAATAGTTGAATTGATCGATAGGAATCCATTCTCGGTTAACCACTGCTATAAAACTCATTTCATTTTACGAAAAAGATGGTAAACAATTAGGTTGATATAAATAGAACTTGGTTGCTACAGACTCGTCAACAAAATTTAAATATTTAAAAATTTTCGTATATTTATCCGATAGGTTGTTTACAGGATATTGTTTGTAATTGCTAATGTTTGAATATCACACATAATAATAATTAAATATCATGGCTAATAATGTTTAAATCTCGTACAAATATAGTCTATATCTTATTTGCAGCATTAATCTTATCTGGGCATTCATTTTCCAAGTCTTCTTATGGAGTTACGTTTGAGCTCGGAATCAACAATCGCTTTGATCGTCAAGGGAATGAGTTTGTTTACACATATCAATATTCTCGTATCATATTCAGTAAAAAATTTTATTCTCTTTCCCTTCTTTTGATATTAATTTCGACTTCCTACGACTGTTCTTTCTAATTTAGTTTTGCAAAAGAAATAAACCCTACAACGAAAAAACGAGCTTTGCGTGTATTACTTATGAAAAAACTGTTTTACTCGTCTGGGTTCAAACCGTGGACTCTAGGGAAATTTAAAGTACCACTTGATTATCTCCGGGATGACTTTTAATAAAGTTAAAAGTAAGAACATCGTGAAATTCTGGACTTGGCAACACCGGATGGCCGAGTGATAGCCAACTTTTTTCACTTCTCATAATTTCTGGCTCCATGGAATATTGACTACTAAAACCCATTTATATATTAATACGAGTAAAATGTTGCTTGCATTCTGCAAGCATGTTGATAACACAAATTTCAAGTCGGCATCATATCGAGAGGGTCCTCAAAAGAAGAAAAAGTATTGGAAATATTCTTCAAATTCGCTGCAATTTCCTCGTCAGGCATCAAACCCGGGTCTTCCTGGTGGTAATTACTATGCAGAATAACAGGAGATCACAATCTCTGACTATATGTGAAAATTCAAGCAGAAATGTTGGCTAGAACAGTCTCAAACGACGTCCTACTTTTCCCTTATGTTCCTTATGAGAGAAATGTTAATATGCTCTTGCATCGAACCCAGGAAAAGCAAGGTCTTATCTAAATTTTTGGACTTCGGGGCTTTTGGATATTGTTTTTTAATCGAAATTTCGAGAATTTCCACCAAATACGCGTTAATTTTGAAATATTTTTGAGGTAGTAAACAACTCATCCCCCTGACGACCGATCCCATTGTTGAATCCATGCATTATCCTGTATAGAATAGAACGGGATTTAAGGTGTGTATAATAAAGGGTATTTTATCACTGCACGACCGACATCTTTAGAATTCAATCTACTTTTATATTCCCATTTGAGAATCAACGGCCGTTTCAGCTACTTTTCCTGTAAGTTTCCTTAAAGAAGCGATCAAGAGGTTTGTTCATCGCAAGGAAGGGATGTGCTGGAGATAACCATAGCTTAAGATAAAGACGATGACTAACACTTGATTATTGATCCTTGTGAACTTTTTCTGCTCCTCGATAATACACATCGCGAATCCAAGCCGCACCCACGTATCTCGGAAGCCATAAAAAAGTTCGCCTTGGAGTCACGCGTGCAGACGATCACGTACTCATTCGATCGCCTGTAATCAACCTCATGGATATCGTTAGAAATCCGTATCTCTCTTTTTTAATTGAAATTCTCGCTTATCTCAGCCCTTTTCGCAAAGAGATAAGCCTCGATAGGAAGAACAAAGGCGCCTTGGCGATAAGAAGATCCCTTTTGCAACTTTTATGCCGATCAGCAAATTTATTAGCGGCATCCGACGCAGACACTCCTATGATTATATTAATAATCATAATCTTATATAATAATCAACAAAGTGTATATATTTATGCATCCGATGTCTACCGGAAGACATGCCCGTGAGAAATTTCAGAGCACTAGTTTCATGCAGTTGCCGACGTGAGATAAGACTTAAAATTTCGAGAGTCGTAAAAAGGTCAATAGGCGTATTTAATGTTAACATTGTTCAGCTTAGAGTATCCTTGGTTCGATTCTGGACGACTCGAATCGTCTCTCTCATAAGAAATGCACGTAATGTTTATTTTGATCGATTGCGGACATATTTTCTTTCGCGGAATTAAATGAGAAATAATGGTCTTATAAAATCGAGATGAACACCAAAAGAAAGAAAATTAAACAAAGATTCTTATTTTTATAACTATGGTATGCTAAATTCAACTGGTACAACAAAGGGAAATGCAATCAGTATAATATAGGCAACTCTGCCATTTTTTCGTCGCTTCCTTACAAAAAACAAACCCTTAAAGTCACAGAATCATTTCTACATGAAAACTTAGGCATATTAATGTTTATTCATCTGATATGCAATACAGATTGTTTACACATAACCTATTACCGTTATTTCATTAGCTACGTGAAGAAAAATTGGTTTATAACTGCAAAAGAGTGACTCTCTCGCAAACAAACGGCACAAAGATGACGACTGTACCTTCGACAGCGGGGAAAGTACAAAAACGTTTTCCTAAGAGAACTGCGGGAGAAACCTTTTAACTGCTCTTCCTTTTTTGGCCCTTCCCCAAATTTATGGCCTGTGAATGAGACTCACGCTCGCAAAATCCTTTGTCCTAAATGTGGAAAACCCTTCCGCGGGGACTTCCGGCCTCTCCGGGGAAAATTGAGAAGCAAATTAAAACTTATTAGAGAGACTGACTGCTAGGCATTTCATAGAGAAAATTATGAACTCTCTTAGCATAAACAATCCACAAAAATCTTGTTTCGTGTAGAATAACACAGTGGGAAGGAAGAGAAAAGAAACACGTTTTAAGTGAATGTAACACAGCGCTTTGCATTTAAAATTGTTTCAAACATTTTCACTGTCGGAAGGATTTCCAATTTGAAAATACATCTTTTCAAAGAATTCCATCTTCTTAATTAAAGATTTATTTCGTATTTTTAATGTTGAACTTGACCAAACTTATATTTTATTTCGTAGAACTATTACTTTCATTTTCATTGGCGGAATTGGAAAAAAGAGCCAAATTGTTTTAAAAAAATCAACGTAACCACTAGCTGTATGGTATCGAATTACTCAGCAAGTAGAATGGGAAAAAATAGGACAGATATTTTAATCAAAGATCGTTATTAAATAATTAAGTCATTGGCAATCACTTCCACGTTAGAGAAGCAACCAAAAGTATTGAACAATAACCACTAACCGCGTGCATCGGAAAAGGTTAATGGTAGTTATCAGGAGGTTTGACCTTTACTTTTTTCAGGTAGAAATTTGGAGGGTCGCTGTCCTAATCCTGAACCTAAGCTCCTTTGGAGCGCCAGGCCGCCACAGCAGGGGGTACCATAAAAATCTGACCGCGTGGAATACGATTTTAAAAGTTATAAACAATTCAAAAGAGCAACAATTTATTATCATTGTCGTCTGACTCGTCCTTATAGATAAAGCGTCTTTTGATCGACGTTCCACGATGAAAATTAAGATTTTTCGTGATTTTGCAAGAAACTACCCGATTACACACGGCAACGTAGCCGTTGGGTTTGGGTAGGGAGGAGGGATTTCTAGCAAATATCTTAAAATCTAAAAATCCTCCCCCCAACCAAACCCAACCCAACCCAACCCCCGTTGAGATATTAAAAAAAACCGCCTATATGACTGAGCAACTTTGCACCTATCTCACCTAATCTAAAATCTAATCTTAGAGATAAGGGAACATTTTCACAACAGGAGAACGCTCTCAAGAAGGTGGGTTCGAAAAACATGCGAAACCTAAGGAAAGGAAAAGTATATTTAGCGATTAAATTAGATTAAATAAGAAGTAAAAGACAAGTGGAAAAACCAATAACAACGTACATACATTAATGAGTGTTCTACTTTTCGGTAGGCTCATGAACAACCACTAATCCCTATTAATCGCCATCTCCTTCACTTCCTTATATTTAACCCCACCCCTTAAAAAACTCTTTTTCGAGTATCGAATTCTAAAAATCAGGAATAAAGTCTTAAAGTATATCTTAACGTCGCCCAAACGGCCTAAATATTAGCAAAAAAAACAAAATCCGCCAAAATTCACGTCTATGCTAAAACTATAAGGACCACGATTTTAATTTTTAATATTCCCACAGTACTTCATAATTGGAGTATTTTAATGTAAAAAATCTGATGTGGCCAACACATGACTTTCTCCGTATTTACTGAAAACAGAAGCCTATGCCGGTAATATATAAAAAAACTCCAAACCAATGAGTGATACAGGAAAATGTTTCATACAAGCTTAATAGTAAAAAACATTATCTATAACTTTAGTACATAATTGTATATACTTTCATTGAATTCTGACAGACATAAGTATGAAAAACTTCCATTTCTGGATTAACAACAACTTCCGGTTAACCATTATTCAGGAATAACTCCTAAATAATCAGTGTTACGAAAAAATGTTTTCTACAAAAGTTGTAGTAAAGTACATTATCTACAACTTTTGTGCGTAAATGTATATACCTATGTTGCCTTCTTACAAAGATATTTAAGAAAAATTTTTTTTCCGGATAAACCGCAACTTGCGGTTAAGCGATATTCACCAAAAACTAATCAACCATTGGCATTGTTAGGAAAATTCTAAATAAAAATTATGAAAATGATCAGATAATTACTTTTAAGATAGAGCCCCCCAAAACATTTAAACCACAGACAGACACACAGACAGACTTGTTCGGGAAAATAGCTAAAACATGCTCTACGGGCCCCAAAACATCTATTTCCGTCGAAATCTGGAGGTCGAATTTTATTGCGAACACAATATTTTCTCTATACTACGTATAGGGAGAAAGTAAAAATAATTATATAACCGATACGGTTCGTTCTGTGAACGTAAATCAAAGGTTAAATTTTAAAAAATTCGTTAAAAAACGGTTTTTTGCCAAATCTTTAATCGGACGCAAATTTTGATAGTGGAGGACCTACATAGTTATTCATTCTTGGATGAATAGAATGAAGCAGGGCGGCTGCTAATGGTTATTTTATATATTATGAAAATAACACCAAAATCCAACGTTTGCCACTTTGTAAGATTCTTGATGGTGACTTCTTTCCCTCACCGAGGATGTGGGTGAAAGTGAATTATGGCAACTCGTTACACTTTTGTTTTGGAGCATATTCCCTTCAAAAAATTTGAGGCGAAAGTTTTTACTTTCTCCATATACGAAGTATAGAGAAAGTATTGTTTTCATGAAAAAATTCGACTTCGAGATTTCAACGGAAATACATGTTTTGGGGTCCCTAGAACACGTTTTAACCATTTTCGGAATGATGTCTGTGTGTATGTGTGTGTGTGTGTGTGTGCTTGTGGGCGCTCTAACGTAAAACCTATCACTCGTATCAATACCAAACTTCATATATAGCACTGTGGTGGGTGCTGTCAGAGTTGATTAGTTTTTGGAGTTAATCGGTTAACCGGAAGTCTAGCTTCATTCATCAAAGCTCATTTCCGGTTTTCAAAATATCTCCATAAATATGATATATATATGTGTAATGCATTACGCATAAAAAATTTAAATACTTTATTTTACTATAACTTTTGCTTTTAACATATTTTTGTTTCACGGGTTGAATAGGAGTTATTCGTGGAATACCGATAAACCGGAAGTAGCTGTGGGCGCTCTAACATGCAAATTATTTATTGTATCAACACCATTTTTCATATATAGTACTTTGGTTGGCGTCGTTAGAGTTGATTAGTTTTTGGAGTAAATCGGTTTACCGGAAGTCGAGCGTCATTCTTCAGAGCTCATTTCTGGTTTTCAATATATCTCCATAAATATGATATTTAGGTATATACTTCTATTTATAAACGTTTTAGAAAATGTAATTCACTATAACTTTTGATTGTATCATATTTTTGTATCACTGATTGTTTAGGAGTTATTTGTGAAATACTGATAAACCGGAAGTTGCTGATTATGTACTTAGTGGGCGCTCTCGGCTCTAGGGGCGAAAGGCCAATTTCACCGTTTTTCATTGATCATGTCCCGAAAAACATTATTTATAATTTTTGTGACAACAAACATAATCATATATAAATTAATCACTCATATTCCAAGTTTAGATGGAATATAGAGTTCGAAATAACTGTCGTATATAAATATTTACATCTTATATATGAAGAAAGTCATGTGTTGGCCACATCAGATTTTTTATATACTGAAATGACGTATGGTATTTTACCACGTACCATCGTCAGTCACGTTGTTTGCCATCTCGAAATGAATTTCAGCTATATTCTCTTCGCTGAAGGTGGGATCTGATTTGGCGACAATATCAACAAATTTGAAAACATCAGACATTTTTGATGGTTCCAAGCTCCAACATTTTCTTGAAGGATCAAAAAAATTAGCTGCCAAAGGGGCATTCGACGCGTCCTTATTTCTTCTCTTTTTAACTAAATTTATTATTTCACTGCGGTGACAATCAGTAATTTCAGTTGTGATCATACAAAAGTGTTTTACTCTTTCAAAGAGATCTAGGAAAATGAAGCAGACTTTGCTTGGATGTGGCTCATCATTTGCCATGTCAATATGTAAGCTTTTAATGGTTTCAGAACGTCTTGCAGATTCATTAAAAAAATCCAAAGCTAAGTTTCGGACAGTACACGTTTTTTTATGTCGTGACGAAGCCTCAGGGATGGATTCTTAGGATTCGCATCAATCGCTATCTGTTGCATCATACTTTTGTTAGTAGTTAATGATTCCAGAGAGCTGTGGATCAGTTACTGCAGGGTTTATAAGTGATAATTTTTGCTCTTTTGAACATCTGAAAACTAAGTTCGAACGATGATGCACACGCCCAAGTAATCCATGCAAAGATACATCTTCCACTCATAAGTGGAGCACTGAATACGTGGTGTCAAAAAAACTATGCATACTTAATTCTGTTCAGCAACATGAAACTTAGCGGTCACTAGTGAACCACGTGGTTCCAATTTTCGAAATTTTCTACACTTTATCATAGATTGCTTTTACAAAGCCTTTAACTCGTTTTAACTTTATCATGAAGAGAAACTTCCACAAAGTCACGCCTGAAAATGTTGATTTTACACAATGCATCAGTCTTAAAACACATAAAAAATTGCGTTTTTATAAAATCGTTTTAAAAAATAGAGAAATACCTTCTTTACAAGCTATTAGGTCAGGTCAACTGTAAAATTTACTAATCAGGATAGTAAATTTATCGGATGTCGGATAAACCACGAAGAATGTCATCTCAAAAATTGACGAAAAAAACGTTTTTTTCAAACGTTTCATTTTTTTTAGGCTCTCATCTCTAACGCGACCGCGTAAGCCTAAAAACGGCCCTGAAGGTAAAGGTCATTGATACGATGCAATTGCCTCAAGAACTCGAGGAAATCAGCAAATGGAAGTGAATTGGGTAAGGTTCTTGACTTTGTAAATAATTAAATAATGGCATGAATATATTTCGCAAGTATTTGCTAAAAGAAGGTAATTATCTGTATATAAATAGCCATATTCGAAGTATTGCTAATTTGTACACTCGGGAAGATGTTATTTAATCCGCAAATACAACTAACTCTGGTTTCACCAAGACAGAGCCACGTCCTAAAAAGGGTTATATAAATAAAACGAAGCTCCATTTACTGGCACTCTGTGAAGTAAATGTTTAATCGCATAGTATATTGATGGAAGCAGTTGATAATGAAAATGGCTGAAAGTCATTTTGGCGTGCTTTTGCCAGAGTTCAGAAAAATCAAACAATTCATCTTATCGTGAAATAATATCTGCGTTTGCTATAGATAACTCAGTGATTGACAGAAGAGTGGTCTCCTTTGATGGTACGTGATGAAGGCATGAGGAGGAATGGCTACCAATGATTCTGCCGTTCACTTTTCCAAGAAATAACGACTCTTACGAAATCTCCGACCAAATGGCGTGATCTCAATTGGGACACATATCACATTATTTCAACACCTTTGCTATCTTATCCGAGGCAAGAAAAAGAGCTTCATTTTTCATTTACACTTCCTGGTGGTCGAGAAAAATAACTCAAGGTTAATTATTAAATTTGTTAGAGTGAATCCATGAAAATAGGAAAAAGATACGATATAAAGATGCCACAAATATGCAGATTCGTTCAAGAAATACCTCGTGGCAGTTTATACAGTCTTCATCAATTGATCGTAATTAAGCTCACAAATCCACGATTGCATCAGCTTCGAAAACGGCACTCGACTGACCCGGTCGTGCATAATCCATCGTGGCCTCGAGGAGTCGTGCACGACCTGATTTCTCACTTGGTCGAGTGCAGAGGTGGTCGTGTACTCGACTCCGTGAGGACACGGCATTTCTGACTGTTTAAACAAGGTGGATGACGTTTTGCGGGAAATTATAGTCACGTGGTTTACATTTGTCTCAAATAAGCTCATTTCTACTCTGACAAATGTAGAATGTAATTGCGGGGATTTCGGACATTTATTTGAGGTACTCCCCTTCAAATAATAGTGCTGAAATTCGAGGAATCGCTGGAAGACGTATATTTCCAACGAAAACTTCAAAGAAATCTTCGAGGGATATCATTGGCTCGGCGCTAGATGAGGGCAAATTTTCTCCTGTTTACAATAATTGCGACGAGTTATATTGATTTTTTGAATCCTTTCCCGATAACATGGAAACTTAAAACCCGGCATGTGAATAGAGATCATATGATTTATTATGATTATGATTCATTTACCTAGAAGGTGGAAATCCTATGGCCAGGCATGTGAACCGAAGTAATGAATGTTTCATAAACACTTTCTCTCTTACCTTATGATCATTGGTTCGACGCTGGGGCACAATTCGTATTCTAACATATATTTCAAGTGGGGAATACAGTATTAAGTTTGAGGACCCTCCCGATATTTGATTCGACTTGAAATTTATAGCATTCATATGCTAAATTAATTATTCCATAAGCAACTTTTACTCGCAATAACAAACACGTAATACTGGTAGGCGTATTTGATCTTTGTCCTGCTTACAATTTAGTTTTTAGAATATCCTACAACGAATCGAGAGGACTGTGTTAAATATGACGCAGACCGTGGTAGGAGTATTAGAGCGACAGCCAAAGCTCAAGAAATGGACGATAACAGATACAGGCCCAAGTGCACCAATCTCGGTTGAGGCTTAACCGCGGTTAAACTGTTAACTAACCGCGGTTAAGGCCATTTTCAAGTGCGCCAACCTCGGTTAGCGTTAACCGGGTAGCTGACCGCGGTTAAGAATTAACCGGCCGAAATCGACCGGTTAAGTTACTTAATCGGTGTAGCAACAAGAATAGTAAACAATTATGGCGTTTCGACTTAATAGTTTTGAAGATGAACTCCTGTATTTAGAAAGCCACAATAATTTACAGCGTAGAAACTATGACGCTAGGGTGAATCCTTTCGATAATTTAAGTGAAACTGAATCGTACGAAAGATCTGAGGAAAGTAACTTTCCCTGTTAAAAAATATTCGCCATCATCTTGAATATCCAAGCCAGAGAAACAATCCTCTTTCGCCGATGGATAAACTTAAGTTTAAGTTAAATTTGAACTACGTTGAGATTTTACGCCACAGGTGCGTTTCACATGCTGATAGGAGATTCTATCGGAATACACCGAACTACTGCTATACATGCAATTTACATATACTACTTCCACTTCGTGAATTTCTACTATAGGAGTCTCAGTAAATGATACTGATTCATTTTGTGCTGTATCTGAATTCGCCAACGCATCCTATAGACATGTTTGAATGCTATAAATGCATTTAATATTAGTAGTTTACTATACTCATGATTTATACAAGGTGTAAACTTATGTTACCTGTAACCCTATCTCTGATGAATTTGATATATGTTGTGGTAGAATGATTATATGCTACTGATCTAAAAAAGTAACAAGATTTGATTATTTTTTTCATTTTATTTAGGTAACTGGTACGAATATTATTATGCTAACCATTACTACGAAAAAAAGCATCCGAATCAAAGGGTCTTACATTAGGACCCAAAATAAATGCTACCTTTTCGTTAATTCTAATTCTTTTTTCATTTGATGGCCCTCCTCTTATCCAGTCTTATTCATTTCCATCTTCTCACCTGCTATATCTTTCCTTGTCTTTCTTTTCATGTTCTCATAGCATGTTTTCAATTGGCCATGTGATCTTGTAACAACACCATATAAATTCACTCATGTAATTTTAAAATTTAAGCAAGCTAAAGAAGTTATTTGGATAAGATTAAAATTAGTGAGAAAATTAAGTTATAAGAGTGTTTGACTGCACACTATAATTGCTGTTACGAATTTAATTCTCTTTATAATACTTGCGAATATCGAAGATTACTAAAATAACATTGTACTAATGACTAATACTATAAATACACATTGATAAAATTCAAAAGCATGCGAAATGACGAGCGACAGGTAATAAGTATTTCATTGTGTACGATAAAATTACAAGAAATATAGCTTAAACAAATTTAATTTAACATCCCCTAAATCACCATGAAGGGAATTGAATTCTAAGACAATCTTTTGCCAAGCCGACTCTTTCTTCTTCAATTATTTCCCATCTGTCTTCTTGTTCTAAATGATGTCTTTTCGTCTTATAGCCAAATCGATCATAAGTTCAGCTTCATATTCATTAAAATTAGGGGTTCTCTGCCTTTTTTATCGTCTACGTCCATCTCTTATAGCGATTCTTTACGATTTGTTCCACTGACAAAGTGTACACACTTTTAAGTCCACTTATATCATTATTTACTAGTCGTCCAATATATAAACCATATCAACCATATCAACAACAAAGACAAATGAATTGCGATATACGTTTAGGCGAGCACTAAGCGGTACTCAACGTATTCAAAGGGATGTTAATCGGCCGTCAGCTAACCGCGGTTACGAAAACCACGGTTACTGTTGGTGCACTCCAAACTTAAGTTGACCGCCGTTAATATTTAACCGCGGTCAGCTAACGGTGGATTTAACCGAGATTGGTGCACTTGGGCCACAGTAAAATCGATCAATTGGTCGAAGTTAACATTTCTCCTCGTTGCCATGGCGCAATTCGGATCAGAGCCTATTTTAGAAAACACCTCTATCTCTCGCTTATCTGAATGAATTCTCCGAAGCGAGATAACAGGTGTCCATCGATACGGCGAGCACCATATAAAAGGCGTGCTGGCTATACAAGACTCATTGGCAATGGAAATACTGCCGTCTCTACCCCAATTGCTTGCGGATCAGCGTCTCACCGAAAGGGCAATTGAGACTTCTTACCGAGGATTCCAGCGTGCTTCCTCTTCAAACATCGTCTCCAGAAGGTAAGTCTTCCATGAATTCATTCTTCTACCATTAATTCACGCATTCAATACGACTAAATTACACTTTAATCATGCTTCTAACACACTGCTGCAGCATTCGAAGCGGTGATATTAAAAGCTTATTGTAAATATAGGTAATTAATTCTCAAAGTACGTTAAATTGTCTTTGGTTTCTTATTTTAAACGTTTGTATACGTATCTTCCAAGAGTGACTTTACCTCCCTCACTTGAATATAGAATGGGAAAACTATCACCCGCAACGTTGTTAGCTACTATGGATTTCGGATATATTTCTTAATGGACTACTCCAACTCTATCTGTTCGCAAACCCGAAGCAACGTCTGGTGTAAGAGCCGTGTGGTTTAAAAAAAGTAGCTGATGAGTCTGTCCAAGAGTTTAAATTTCGCGAAGAGGCTTAAAAAAAGGACACATTCTGTGAATACTGTTGTCAAACCTTTATAGCAAATTATAACATGACAAATAAGGAGTAACCTTATCATTCCTGCAATTCCACTTGTTTAAATTGCTTTTATAGTTACTTATCTTAGCCACCCCATACTGTAGCCGGGGTAAAATGAACAAAACGACATCTTTTTCTATAAATAAAAAAATATTGGTCCTTCGTTTTGTTACGGTGTCATTGTTTTTTGTAATTATCAATGTGTTCACAATAAAAATTTAACGTATTTTCAACTAGGCACCTTGTTCTTCGCCGGGTTCCCTAGAATTATTGCAGCGAATGTTTAGCAGAGAAATGTCACTTAAACTTTAAAGCCCGAAGCTATAAAAAGCACTACGCTCAAATTTATTGTGCACTCACAATCTTCATGAAGAATCACATTTATGAGGACAAAAAGGTTCAATAGTAATTGACTAACGTCGTCAAAATAAAACCAGAGATTGATGCTAATTTAACAGCTTGGATATATTCTATGAGCACTTTCCGAAAATGAGATCCTAGAATGGTTAAATCGATGATAACAGGAGATCTAATGAACGATATTTTTAACAAAATATTTGCGAGTGAATAATTGTAGAAACTGAATAGCTAAATATCTATAAATAAATGTTTCAAATCAGAACAATAGCCGATACAAAGAGGGAAATTCTTTTAGACATCATGAAAGGTATACGAAGAGTGATGGTGGATTATTAAGGAGGTTTTGTGGGAGAAAAAAGGGAGTATCACATACTGGGTGTCCGGATTAAACATATAATAGCCCAAAATGAGATAACTTGAGAAGTTATTGAGATATTCATTAGCGGTTCTACAAGTAACTCATAATGTTTTCTAAGTTTGCTTGATGATGGCGCACAATTGTGCAGTAATTGATTTCTTTCGATAATTAGTTCCCAGATCGCTTGTTTGCCCCCTAGAATTAATAATAATAATAATATTTATTAATCCAGAGTCATACATAGGCATGTATAGGACAAGTCAATCGACATATTCACAGTCAGTCAATACATAATGAATAGAATACGTAATGTACATAATAATTTTGGCGTAATGAATGATAAAAAGTCAATATATAATGAATTACAATAACGCAGCACACTCAAAATACATAATATTTAGTAGCAATATAGAGTTTAATCACACTTTCCTTTCGATTATAAATTCTTCTACGCTGTAGTAAACTTTATCTGTTAAAAATATTTTAATTTTGTTTGAAAATGCATTGGTATTACTCTCCTTTATTGCACTTGGTAAAGCATTATATATTCTAAGAGCCATTACCTGGAAGCTCCTTGCATATAGGCTCATCGATTATTATTACGGCTTTATCGATTATTATATTATCGATTGCCAATAGAAACCCAGACATGAGGCAATTTTTCTGTGAGTGTTCACCCAGAATCAAGTGTACCAGTTGGTGATCAACCAGAACTTCGCCATCGAATTCCTTTTAGTTATTGAAAATCCTAAGTCTGAAATTCCGCAAACACTTGGAGGGAGGAAAATACAGATTTAGACGTCTTTCTTATGGTGCACATACGAGGGTGTATTAACAGTGTTTAAAAAAATTGAAACACTTTTCGAAACAAACCGCTAATAAAAATTTTAATTCACCTTTAAAGTATCATATTTTGTGATATTATACGTTTAAACTGGACATCCTGTATTTTCAAATATATTCATTTGCTGTTTTTGAGTTTTCCTAGAATCGGAAGTGACTTGAATTCGAGTGCGTCTAATATTTGAAATTGAATTCACATGATTTTAATGAAAGTTTAGCAGTGAAAAGTCACTTAAACCACAACTTCTTAAGCTACAACTGAGCTTCTTGCCAAACAACATTCCATAAGTATAAGCACACATTTCTGTACTTTTGTCGTCTTCGCGAATGTCGGAAAACAAAGAGACCATTTTCCCTGATTCCAACGCACTAAATCGTTAATATTGAGCAACAAACAAGAAATATTCGTATTAAATTGCAATTAAATCACTCCGAAATCATTGAGAAATCACCAGGAAGAACTGCACAAGTTTGACATTTTTCGTAACAATTTAAAATTCAAAGTGAAGATCGGAACCTCAAAGATTTAATCTCAGCGAGTCGAAATTTTGAATGTGAGCTAAACTCATCCACTCTCTGCTTTGGTTCAGAGAGATATGAGATGAAATACGAAAGAAATGAACCGAATTGAAAGCAGCAATCAAATAAAAAGTAACTCATTTGTTGACTTTCGAAAATAGATTATTAAATCAGTTCCATAAGAAATTAAATGAACTGAATGTAACATTCGGTATGAAATTAACTCACATTTCATTATTTCCTGTTTAATTTGCAAAATTAAATAGGAAATAATGTTCTTACAGAGTCGAGACATGTACCAAAAGAAAGAAAATTGAAAGAAGATTCTTATTTTGGTCGAGACTTATCGTTTTGAAGTCAATATTACGAGAATTAAGAGAAAACAGCTGAAAACGACGTAAAATGTCGCCGTAGTAAACAAACTGTCCCCCTGGTGACCAACGTGATTCTTGAATCCGAGCTCAAGAGATTTCTCATTTGAATGCACGTGGATTTTAAGCTTCTACTATATTAAAGGTAAAAACTCATGCAAGAATATATCATAAGGTGACAATTCTCTGAAACGTCTATATCTTTAAACTATGAATTGTTAATTGCAGAGAAAATATTACAACCATTTTGCTAAATTCCGCGAAATTTTGAAAAACATACTTCGAAATTTCTTCCCCGACTTCCCGGTGGAATAGAAAATTCAGAATCAAGGCTGTCCAAGAGGAAATGGGGAAAACAGGAATCTTATTTTAGGTTGTTCCTTGTATGATAGCGACTTCAAACTTTGCATTAAATAAGATAAAGTCCTACCAAGTTATAATAGTGTTTTCACATCTGCCAATATGCCCTGGGTTCGACACCAGGCGTCTCTCCTATTTGAAATCTACGGCGGGAATTACAAATTAATGATGGTTCAGTTTCGAAAATATTTTCAGCTATATCCCGGTATGATAAGGAAATCAAAGCACAGAGGTCCCAGAAAAAGCACTCTTCTATATATCAATATCTATAGAACTGTCATTAAATGAGCTTGAGTTCGACTCCCGGTGGGTGCACAATTCTCAAATTTAAATAAATTGCGAGGATATTTGAGATTCTTTTTCATTTAAGAATTGTATGCTTTTCCTAATGATCCTTCGTTCGATGCCATTTGCATTCCTCTGTGCATTGCAAATGGGGACAATGGAAACGTATTTTACGTTGTTCCCGTAATGATGCATACTTCAAACTTTCGAATACATTAGTGGTATCCCCACCAAGTCATTGTACGTAATCATATCTTGCAAAAGCTTTCTGAGTTGGACACCAGGTGATTTTAATTCTCCTTAATGAAATGAATGCCAGATATTTCAAATATTTCTATGAAGCGTTTTACGAAACAAAAAACAGAAAAACATAACCCGACATGTGAGGAGCAGTAACGAACACGCTCCACAAACGCAATGCACCGATTTCCCAATGGTCCTTGCTTCGAATCCAATGCACCATTTGAATACGTACAATCATTACAAGAATACAAGCACATTACAGTACATCATACGTACATCTATTTTCCGAAAACCGCCATCCAAGATCCATACTATTCACGCAACTTCCAATGCTCCTATCCAGCACAAACACGCTTCTTTTCATAGTATAATCCATAGATTAATTAACATACCCCTTAATCAAGATAGTTTTTCCGGGAGTTGCGAATTATAAAACAAATTGCAGTTGCTAATGGTTATTCCGTCTCACTCATCGATGCCATTTTGAAAAACAAACAACGAAAATGAAATACGCCACGTATTTACCACACCCTTGCTCTTCAGGATGATATTATTAAATGATTTAAACTCCCTATTATTGGTTCTATAAGCTATAAGACTGCGAACTCCCTCACTCCGGACCACAAACCTGCTTTGAACAATATTGGTAAAATACTTATTAATTGTAAAGATAAGTTGGTCATTTCTCGTAAATCTGGGGTTTACAAACTAAAGTGTAATGACTGTGGAGCGATTTATTTGGGTCAAACTGGTTCTGTGCACTGGGATTAAGGAACACAAACAGTCCTTCATAAATGGTTCTGATGCTTCGCATTTTTCCATGCACTTGCTGCAAGAAAATCATTCTTCGGACTTTCAGGCTAAGCTTCTACATCAATTACCAAAGGGCCCAAACCTCGATGTTTTTGAACAAACGGAGATTTCAATCCACAAAAGAAATGACTTTAACCTGACCAATGTGTACCTTTTCAATGCTTCCTCCCCCTGCTGCCGCTCTTCAACCTCCTTCCTCCTCTCCCCTCATCCTTTCCCAACCCAACCCAACCCAACCCTTAAACCACCCCACTTTCACCACCCCTATTGCTTATTGTTGTCTCTTGTGTGTCACTTTTTGTATTTTCTGCCAGAAGATGAATAAATTTAAATTAAAGATTTAGATATATACCCCGCGAGCCGTCAGAGAGGTACGGCAGGGGGTGTAATACACCATCATTATTTATTCCTCCCTATTAGAATCTCTAATAGCCTGTGGACAAAACGGCCAAAAGTAATTACCTGTCCTTGCGATTACTTCCCTAAAACGCTTCGTCGATGCCTCTCGGAGATCGCTCCTTACTGGCACTAACATTTCACTTACTTCGTCTATAAATTCTGAACGAATGAACTTTTCGAATAGATTCCGACGATATTCTTCTCATCGGTAGTGAATCCAACCGAGGGTTCATTGCCGTAACGCTGCTATCGAACCTGAAATCACCGCAAACGAATCTACGCTGGACCATCTCTAAATCTGAGACTAAACCTACTTCTCCCAAACCGCACAGCAGTATTCTAGACTCGGACGAAAAAGAGAAGCTGTTTCTTTGACTCTCGATTCCTCTCAACGTAGCTAATCTTTGCATTCTATTTGCTTTTCCCATCGCATCTCGAATATGTTCTTTAATAGATAAGGTACTGCTAAACGTGACTCCTAGGTATTTTTGTATTCTCTGCCAAAAGATGACTAGACCTTAGTCGAAACCGGTCGCACAATAAATTATCCTGTGGATCTAAGACAAAGTATTCTCTTCGTTACTAACTTTATGGAAATCCACTCAGTGACGGCTTCGTCAATTGAATTTACGTATATTCATTTAAAAGGGAATGCAGAGTTTCTTTGGAGGAGTTTACCGATTTATCGACTTGAAGTTTGAGAAACCGTGAGAGACCTTGGGACTTTGTAGAAGCTATTATATTTTCTATTATAGACATGTATTTACTATCTACCAACAATTATGAAGCAAGTGTTGAGATTAAGGCTTTTGAACTGTATATATTATAACTGTATATTGACGAAATTAACATTCCTCATTGAAACTGGCATTTCCGCTGGTTTATTTTTGTAATTCTTTAATAGAAATACGGACCGGATTGCTCAGTTCAATTCAGCTGTTTATTAAAGCTTGCATTTTATTCCAGGAGCCATCTCATTGTGCTGTGGACCTCGTGTAGTTGGGAGTGGTTGCAATGGACGCCGAAGAGTGTAACGAATTGCACGAGGCCATCGAGGAAGGCGTCGTCGACCTCTTGAATCGTCTGATGGAGAATAATTCAGCAGTGGAGTACTTCTTGGATTACAACATAAATGGTTTACTTCGCAATGCAATGTGGAATGAAAACGTAGAAATATCTGCTCATATTTTAAAGGTATTCAGAGATCGTTTAGGAAAGGAGCAATTATTGGAAAGAATAAAGAATAGTTTTGAGTCACAAATACGTGATTTCATATTTAAAGCAGGTATAGATGAAGTCTGCAGTTTCATCAAAACATTGCACAATGTTTTTGACAATGAAATACAAATCTTGATGGACAATGATCTTACATATAGATTCATCCAGAAATCTTTTTATGAAATTGATGATATGCATGGAGAAGTCCTTCCATTTCAGAAAGTGGTCAGCATATTACAGGAATGTACTGACAGTAAACAACTGAAGGAACTCCTCCCGAGTTGTGATGATGATGGTGATTACTTAATACACATTTTCATAGAAAAGTGTCCAAACACCCCAACGGTGATATATTTGAAAGTCATTGAGCAGGTGTTGACAGATAAGTGCACCATGAAAAAGTTCTTAAGGAGTAAAGATAGAAACTTAAATAATGTACTTCATTTAGCTGCTTCAAAAGGGGATAAGCATATTATTGAGATTATACAATTTTTTGGTATTTATCTAGACGAAGAAGAATTGAAGGAAACACTCCTTAGCAAAGATAACTATGATCGTAATGTAATCCAATGCTTATTTAGATATAATTCCACTCATACATTAATAGACAATTTGAATTGTATAAAGGGAACTATTGGGGAAGATGGTTTGAAAATGTTGCTTAAAAGTAAAAATAGTGATAATCAAAACATATTTCATTTCACTGCTTTTGAGGATAAAATCTTAGAGGGTATTATTCAAGGTTGTGAAAAATTTTTAGTAAGAGTGGAGACTAAGGAATTGCTCCTCAGCAAAGATAAATATGATCGAAATATAATTCATTTCTTATTTAAAAATAATTCCACTCATACATTAATAGACAATTTGAATTGTATCAAGGGAACTATTGGGGAAGATGGTTTGAAAATGTTGCTTAAGAGTAAAGATAGTGATAATTCAAACATATTTCATTTCACTGCTTCTAAGGATAAAATCTTAGAGGGTATTATTCAAGGTTGTGAAAAAATATTAGAAAGAGTGGAGACTAAGGAATTGCTCCTCAGCAAAGATAAATATGATCGAAATGTAATTCATTTCTTATTTAAAAATTATTCCCCTTGTAGAATAATAGACAATTTGAATTGTATCAAGGGAACTATTGGGGAAGATGGTTTAAAAATGTTGCTTAAAAGTAAAAATAGTGATAATCTAAACATGTTTCAGTTTATTGCTTCTGAGAATGAATTCTTAGAGGGTACTATTCAAAGTTGTGAAAAATTTTTAGGAAGAGTGGAGACTACGGAATTGCTCCTCAGCAAAGATAAATATGATGGTAATGTAATTCATTTCTTATTTAAAAATAATTCCACTGATAGATTAACATTCAATTTGAGACGTATCAATGGAATTATTGGGGAAGAGGGTTTTAAAATATTGCTTAAAAGTAAAGATAGTGATAATTTTAACATATTTCATTATACTGCTTATAATAATCATAATATAAAATTGTCTTTTCTTAATTGGTATTTTTGTCCAGTAGACTTAGTAAACCTTTTTTTGGAGAGAACTGTATTTGGTCAGACATGTTTGCATATTGCAGCCAGATGTAATGGAATGTACCCAAAGTATTTAATAGATTATGCACTTAAGTTGCTTGAAAGTCGTTTTGAAGAGTTTCTTCTGGCACAAGATGTCGATGGAAATACATTCTTCCATTCCATGATTAAATCAGATATCCATGAAACAGATTATGTATTTCATATTTTTGATTTGACGAAAGATAAGGTTTCAAGTGATGTTTTTAATCGGTTATTGAGGGTGAGGAATAACGAGGGAAAAACATTTCTACAAATGAAGCATAATGATATTGAGAAAATAATTGAATATTTTGAAGGAATTTTAGAGAGAGACTTGTTTGAAGAACTCTTGAAGGAATATTAAAGGAATTATGCATTAGGGGATATAGGGTGTTGTTTAGTGTAGACTGGGTGGATCCCAAAATTAAATTGTAGATTATTACAATGTAAAAAGCACCATTTCTGTGATTCTTATAATTTATTTAATAATCTTTCTGTTGTTGTTATTTATCGAATTCAAATGGCCTTTTTGTAATTTAAGAAGGCTTTCATATGTAAGTGACATGTATGTAGATATTTATATAAAAGTGTTAACCACCATCAAGTAGACGGGTTCTTATTTCTCTGTTCGCATGCAATATTTATACGCACCTGTTAATTCATAATGTTCTAATGACCAATACATATTCATATAACCTCAAAATGTACATAAATGTGTCAATAAGAGTATATTACGATGGGCCTGGAATCCCCGTGTTTTATTGACAGATTGAGCTCCGATTCAACAATCGTTGTCAGGGGAATTGTTGATGAAATACTGCAAAATTTTTATATTGTTTAATTCGCCAAACATCTCATAGTTTAAAGAAGTACATTAGATTAGAGTCTATAATCAATTTCCCTTCTATTGGTCCTTTTTTTCATTTCATGGGATCATTATTTTCAATTTAAATAAGAAGGGAAGCCCGTAATACAACGAAAACAAACTCCACGTACATTTCTTATGAAAGTCTATCATATTTTTTTGGAGTCGAACCTGGTCCTATTATCAAAATGAAACCCGTCTATCCATTTATAGACATCAGCAGCTCATGCAAGATGTAGGTTTGATTCAGTTGTAGATTATATACATTTAAAATTACACCCTTATGCAGTCCTATAAACAATTCTTTTCAATCTTCACTAATTATAGTAGATTACTGCATAAGAGTGGCAACAAACCTATTCCAGTAGTAAAATATCATACTGGTTAACACATTTAACGATAAGAAAATCTATATTTAAATAAGAGTACACAATGGAAATTGGGTGAAATTCGAGGGGAGTGTTACTAATAGGAATTTTTATCAGAACCTATAATACACAGTAATGCTTTTTGGATCTTACGTGTGACAATTTGCTTTCAATTTCATCGAATATCTTAATCTTAAAGGTCTCTCCTTGAGTGTTGAAGGAAGTGTCCGAAAGCGCAGATTCCTTTACTTAAGCAGCACATGAAAGGGAAGTTGAAAGGGTCTCAAATGATAGGAGAACTGTAATTGTGTTTACTACATTTAAAATAGATCACGGAGTGAAGGAATCCACTTTTATAAACCTAATTTTTTAACATTTTGATTAGTCAACATCAACATATTGTGTTCTGTCCGGAAGCAGGTCCTGCACGCCACTGCCATCTTCATTCCCCTCTGTCCACAGCCTTATTCTCTCTATTTTTTATTTTCACCTCTTCCACCATCTTTATTCTTCCTCTCTTATTCCTTCCTTGCACCTTCTAATGCCACTTTCAGTACGCTATTCCCTCCAATTACGTGGCCCAAACAGTTAGCTTTCCTTATTTCCTTCATCATCCTTCTTTCACTTCATATGAGATCTTGTTCCTCACCATATCCACCCATCTCACCTTCTCCACACCCACATTTCAAATGCTTCAATTCTCTTTCTTTCCCACTTCCTTAGCATCAATGCCTCACATCCATACTTTGCTGTGCTCCATACTTAGCACTTTGCAAACCGTTTTCTCAGCTCAAGATCTAAGTTCTTAGAGCATAGCAAGTTTTTCTTTGGCTGAAGTCATCTTTCCCTATTCTTACTTTCATTTCTGCAACACTTCTCCAATCACCTGTTATCATAGTTCCTAGGTACCTATAGCTTTTAACTTTTTCTATTCATTTTTATTTTGATTTTAACTTTGAAGATCTCCTTAAATAATATCAAGTCTTTTTCATCAACTTGAGCAAATATCTTAACAATCAAAGACGAAGTAGTGAGGTTTGCATTTGGTTTATGTTTTTGTGTATGGCTAATTAGGTCTGCAGTTAATCTAAACTCTTAGACTATTCATTAATAACTAGCAATGAAGTCAGCTGCAGTCGTAACAGGAACAACCACCTAAACAAAACCTGTACCTATTCAAATACTTAATAGTATTTAGTTCCAGGATAATCTTACCAGAAAATGTCTTCTTTAGTCTGAACATGATTCCAAATCAAACTCAAATTATTTCTATAAAAATTAGCTTTGGTATGATTGTACCATTTTGACTCATACTTGAAATGTTGCTTTTCCTCAGGAAAAAAGAAATGTTATGTAAAACAAGTGATTTCTTAAGATTAATATCTGCTAATGAGAAAAAACTTTCTTTCCTGTCGACAGTATTTTAAGGTTCATGGGTTGTGAAAGTTTTCTTTTGACAAACAATCAGTGGTATCTCCGTGATCTAGTCCAGTGACATATTTCGTAATTTTCAGAAATATTCCAACAGAGTTAGTCCCTAAATGTAGTGCGGCCAATCAGATATTTTGTAGAGAACAGTCATTGGCGTAATTGCACTTGTAATTCAGTGATCTAGATGGTTCTCACATAGTAAAGCCTCTCTGTAACTCATTTCGTCTGCAAACATGAAATATCTAAATATTTGTCGGAGGAACGTGATAAACAGTCCTTTGGTGTGATCCAGTGGACGATGTTCCAGCCAGTCTAGCTCTTTAGGATGGACCCTTCTACAACCACGAGGTTGTACTCCAAAGGAAGGATGTCTAATAACAATCGATTATCAATTCACTGATGATTTTCCATATATTACTAATCGTATTGACATAGTCGAAAACCCCTTAACTAAAACGTTCATAAGAAATTTGGTAAATTTATTTTCACCTCACATTTTGACTCTCTTTTTCAAAAGGAGTGAAAGTAATGATCATTCTTTTCCGACAGATGGCATTTAAAACACAGTGTAATTTTGCCAAATAAAATCAAAATAACATACCCTCTACTATATATTACAAAAATTTGAAATTCTTAAGTCAATTCTTAATATGAAAAATATCAATTACATGAGTTATTGCAATTTAGGTACATGTTTAAACATTTTATTTAATTATTAGTCAATAGAAAAAGATATTTCGCTAAAAAAGTTACATTTCTTATTTTAAAGAATCATTTATGAACTTTCATAAATTGAATCAGTTGATTTATCATTGAAAGAGACGTTTAAGAATCAGAGAATATTTCGGTTATTTTGACCGCACGGGACTAATTACACAGCCTAATTTGGACGTGACTAATTAAGGGTTGATATATATATCGCTCCACAATAACTGCAAGTCAGTTTATATATGCCGGATTTAAGTCTGTGGTGAATGTTGTATTTGTATTAATATGCATTTTACCCATATTCCTAGTTGTATAAAATGCTGGTTTTAGGTTCTTAGGAAGGGAATTAGCGATTGCATAGCTAACGGGACCCACAAAAGGAATTTTTACCCATTTGGGAGTATCTATATTAATAGGAAAGGGGCCGTAAATCTACCTCAAGTTAAGTATCTTTTGTTTTCGAGTCATTAACTTATCTATCAGTTTTTCTGAGTACCCATTAAAGGCATATTGAGCAATCTATGTACCATGCTGTGGGAAGCTGCGTGTTTTTGATGATTGGGATTATTTGAGGATTTCTGAATGGTGTGGTCTGCATGGGTCGGCTTTCGGAAACTAGAAAATTCAATCTGTGTATTGTCTTTTATGAGTGTTAAATCAAAAAAGGTTCAATTTAATATCTGATTCTAGTTCACAGGTAAATTCTATGTTTGAATGAAGTGAATTTAAATGATTTAAAAACAAATTTAACTGTCTCTGTGAACCATTCCAGATACAAAAAGCGTCGTCGGCGTATCTAAGCCAAAGATCCACTTGCTTAAGAAGACTAAAATTTGATTTGAAAAGATTATATTCGAATCTATCAAGAAGCATCTCAATTAAGAAAGGGAAAGGGGGGAACCAATGGCCAAACCTTCGAGTTGGGCATAATACAAATCATCAAATACAAAGTAATTTTGAGAAATGCAAAGTTGTGTCAAACATAAAGCCTCAGACTGAATTTTTTCCGGAACATTTCTCATAACAAACATTTCCTTTAAAATGCAAATAACATCAGCTTTTGGAATACTAGGCAACATATTATTCACATCGAATGGAACCTGCTTGGAATTACATAGCAATGTATGGTCTTTTAACTTATCAGAGAAGTCTTTTGAATTTTTTACACAACAAGTTGGTTGAAATTCCAAAACATCCATAAGTAAGATTTTTAAATGGGAAGCAAGTTCATGCGAAGAAGAGGAGACGCATTTAGTCCTACTTTCCCCACCTGATGATGACTACGACC
Source organism: Sympetrum striolatum (assembly GCA_947579665.1). NCBI lineage: Eukaryota > Metazoa > Arthropoda > Insecta > Odonata > Libellulidae > Sympetrum > Sympetrum striolatum. Next base: position 2,177,846 of record CANPUZ010000001.1, on the reverse strand, counting down.
AAACCGTTTGTGTGGTGGAAAAAAAGTTGTTAAATTGAATACATTGTATTGTACTATTTCCAGTAATGGAATTCCACAAAGTTACGGCTGTTGATTTTATTCATATGATGGTCATGGAATACTGTTTTTGAATCGCAATTTCGAGGATTTCCACCAAATACGAATAAATCTTCCATTCATTATCATACTTTAAACAACTCAAACCACTGACGACCAATGCTGAAGTTGAATCCATGCATTTCCCTGTATAGAATAGAACGGGATTTAAGTTGTGTATAATAAAAGGTATTTGCTCACTGCACGACCGACATCTTTAGAATTCAATCTACTTCTATATTCCCCGTTGGGAGAATCAACGGGCGCTTCAGGTACTTTTCCTGCAAGTTTCCTTAAAGAAGCGATCAAGAGGTTTGTTCATCACATGGAAGGGATGTGCGGGAGATATCCATAGCTAAAGATAAAGACGATGACTAACACTTGATTATTGATCCTTGTTAACTTTTTCTGCTCCTCGATAATACACATCGCGAATCCAAGCCGCACCCACGAATCTCGGAAGCCATAAAAATGTTCGCCTTGGAGTCACGCGTGCAGACGATCACGTACTCATTCGATCGCCTGTAATCAACCTTATGGACATCGATATAAATTCGGATCCCTCTTTTTTAATTGAAATTCTCGCTTATCTCAGCCCTTTTCGCAAAGAGATAAGCCTCGATACGACGAGCAGAGGCGCCTTGGCGATAAGAAGGTCCTCTTTGAAACTTTTATGCCGATCAGCATATTTATTAGCGGTCAATAGGCGTATTTAATGTTAATATTGTTTAGCTAGAAGTATCCTTGGTTCGATTCTGGACGACTCGAATCGTCTTTCTGATAAGAAATGCACGTAATGTTTATTTTGATCGATTGCGGACATATTTTCTTTCGCGGAATTAAATGAGAAATAATGGTCTTATAAAATCGAGATGAACACCAAAAGAAAGAAAATTAAAGAAAGATTCTTATTTTTATAACTATGGTATGCTAAATTCAACTGGTACAACAAAGGGAAATTAAAACAGTATCATATAGGCAACTCTGCCATTTTTTCGTCGCTTCCTTACAAAAAACAAACCCTTTAAGTCACAGAATCATTTCTACATGAAAACTTAGGCATATTAATGTTTATTCATCTGATATGCAATACAGATTGTTTACACATAACCTATTACCGTTATTTCATTAGCTACGTGAAGAAAAATTGGTTTATAACTGCAAAAGAGTGACTCTATCGCAAACAAACGGCACAAAGATGACGACTTCGACTGCGGGGAAAGTACAAAAACGTTTTCCTAAGAGAACTGCGGGAGAAACCTTTTAACTGCTCTTCCTTGTTTGGCCCATTCCCGAATTTATGGCCTGTGAATGAGACTCACGCTCGCAAAATCTTTTGTCCTAAATGTGGAAAACCCTTCCGCGGGGACTTTCGGCCTCTCCGGGGAAAATTGAGAAGCAAATTAAAACTTATTAGAGAGACTGACTGCTAGGCATTTCATAGAGAAAATTATGAACTCTCTTAGCATAAATAATCCACAAAAATCTTGTTTCGTGTAGAATAACACAGTGGGAAGGAAGAGAAAAGAAACACGTTTTAAGTGAATGTAACACAGAGCTTTGCATTTAAAATTGTTTCAAACATTTTCACTGTCGGAAGGATTTCCAATTTGAAAGTACATCTTTTCAAAGAATTCCATCTTCTTAATTAAAGATTTATTTCGTATTTTTAATGTTGAACTTGACCAAACTTATATTTTATTTCGAAGAAATATTACTTTCATTTTCATTGGCGGAATTGGTGAAAAGAGCCAAATTCTTTTAAAAAAATCAACGTAACCACTAGCTGTATGGTATCGAATTACTCAGCAAGTAGAAAGGGATAAAATATGAAAGCTCTTTCAATCAAAGATCGTTATTAAATATTAAGTCATTGGCAATCACTTCCACGTTAGAGAAGCAACCAAAAGTATTGAACAATATCCACTAACCGCGTGCATCTAAAAAGGTTAATGGTAGTTATCAGGAGGTTTGACCTTTACTTTTTTCAGGTAGAAATTTGGAGGGTCGCTGTCCTAATACTGAACCTAAGCTCCTCGGGAGCGCCAGGCCGCCACAGCAGGGGGTACCATAAAAATCTGACCGCCTGGAATACGATTTTAAAAGTAATAAACAATTCAAATGAGCAATAATTTATTATCATTGTCGTCTGACTCGTCCTTATAGATAAAGCGTCTTTTGATCGACGTTCCACGATGAAAATTAAGATTTTTCGTGATTTTGCAAGAAATTACCCGTTTACACACGGCAACGTAGCCGTTGGGTTTGGGTAGGGAGGAGGGATTTCTAGCAAAAATCTAGAAATACTCCCCCCACCCAACCAAATCCAACCCAACCCAACCCAACCCAACCCCCGTTGAGATATTTAAAACACCCGCCTATATGACTGAGCAACTTTGCAGTGTAAAAACCAAATCTTAGAGATTAGGGAACATTTTCACAACAGGAGAACGCTCTCAAGAAGTCGTGTTCGAAAAACTTGCGAAAGCTAAAGAAAGGAAAAGTATTTTTAGCGATTAAATTAGATAAAATAAGAAGTAAAAGACAAGTGGAAAAACCAATAACAACGTTCATACATTAATGAGTGTTTTACTTTTCGGTAGGCTCATGAACAACCACTAATCCCTATTAATCGCCATCTCCTTCACTTCCTTATATTTAACCCCACCCCTTAAAAAACTCTTTTTCGAGTATCGAATTCTAAAAATCAGGAATAAAGTCTTTAATTATATCTTAACGTCGCCCAAACGGCCTAAATATTAGCAAAAAAAACAAAATCCACCAAAATTCACGTCTATGCTAAAACTATAAGGACCACGATTTTAATTTTTATTATTAACACAGTACTTCATAATTGGAGTATTTTAATCTACAAAATCTAATGTGTCCAACACATGACTTTCTTCGTATTTACTGAAAACAGAAGCCTATGCCGGTAATGTATAAAAAACTCCAAAACAATGAGTGTTACAGGAAAATGTTTCATACAAGCTTAGTAGAAAAAACATTATCTATAACTTTGGTACATAATTGTATATACCTACATTGCATTCTGACAGAGATATGTATGAAAAACTTCCATTTCTGGATAAACAACAACTTCCGGTTAACCAATATTGGGGAATAACTCCTAAACAATCAGTGTTACGAAAAAATGTTTAATACAAACGTTGTAGTAAAGTACATTATCTACAACTTTTGTGCGTAAATGTATATAGCTATGTTGCCTTCTTACAAAGATATTTAAGAAAAATTTTTTTTCCGGATAAACCGCAACTTCCGGTTAGGCGATATTCACCAAAAACTAATCAACTTTTGGCATTGTTAGGATAATTCTAAATATAAATTATGAAAATGATCAGATAATTACTTTTTAAGATAGAGCGCCCATAAACATTTAAACCACAGACAGACACACAGACAGACTTGTTCGGGAAAATAGCTAAAACATGCTCTATGGGCCCCAAAACATCTATTTCCGTCGAAATCTGGAGGTCGAATTTTATTGCGAACACAATATTTTCTCTATACTACGTACAGGGAGAAAGTAAAAATAATTATATAACCGATACGGTTCGTTCTGTGAACGTAAATCACAGGTTAAATTTTAGAAAATTCGTTAAGAAACGGTTTTTTGCCATTTTATAAGCGGACGCAAATTTTGATAGCGGAGGACCAACATAGTTATTCATTCTTGGATGAATAGAATGAAGAAGGGCGGCTGCTAATGGTTATTTTATATATTATGAAAATAACACCAAAATCCAACGTTTGCCACTTTGTAAGATTCTTGATGGTGACTTCTTTTCCTCACCGAGGATGTGGGTGAAAGTGAATTTTGGCAACTCGTTACACTTTTGTTTTGGAGCATATTCCCTTCGAAAAATTTGAGGCGAAAGTTTTTACTTTCTCCATATACGAAGTATAGATAAAGTATTGTTTTCATGAAAAAATTCGACTTCGAGATTTCAACGGAAATACATGTTTTGGGGTCCCTAGAACACGTTTTAACCATTTTCGGAATGATGTCTGTGTGTATGTGTGTGTGTGTGTGTGTGTGCTTGTGGGCGCTCTAACGTAAAACCTATCACTCGTATCAATACCAAACTTCATATATAGCACTGTGGTGGGTGCTGTCAGAGTTGATTAGTTTTTGGAGTTAATCGGTTAACCGGAAGTCTAGCTTCATTCATCAAAGCTCATTTCCGGTTTTCAAAATATCTCCATAAATATGATATATATATGTGTAATGCATTACGCATAAAAAATTTAAATACTTTATTTTACTATAACTTTTGCTTTTAACATATTTTTGTTTCACGGGTTGAATAGGAGTTATTCGTGAAATACCGATAAACCGGAAGTAGCTGTGGGCGCTCTAACATGCAAATTATTTATTGTATCAACACCATTTTTCATATATAGTACTTTGGTTGGCGTTGTTAGAGTTGATTAGTTTTTGGAGTAAATCGGTTTACCGGAAGTCGAGCGTCATACTTCAGAGCTCATTTCTGGTTTTCAATATATCTCCATAAATATGATATTTAGGTATATATTTCTATTTATAAACGTTTTAGAAAATGTAATTCACTATAACTTTTGATTGTATCATATTTTTGTATCACTGATTGTTTAGGAGTTATTTGTGAAATACTGATAAACCGGAAGTTGCTGATTATGTACTTAGTGGGCGCTCTCGGCTCTAGGGGCGAAAGGCCAATTTCACCGTTTTTCATTGATCATGTCCCGAAAAACATTATTTATAATTTTTGTGACAACAAACATAATCATATATAAATTAATCACTCATATTCCAAGTTTAGATGGAATATAGAGTTCGAAATAACTGTCGTATATAAATATTTACATCTTATATATGAAGAAAGTCATGTGTTGGCCACATCAGATTTTTTATATACTGAAATGACGTATGGTGTTTTACGACGTACCATCGTCAGCCACGTTGATTGCCATCTCGAAATGAATTTCAGCTATATTCTCTTCGCTGAAGGTGGGATCTGATTTGGCGACAATATCAACAAATTTGAAAACATCAGAAATTTTTGATGGTTCCAAGCTCGAACATTTTCTTGAAGGATCAAAAAAATTAGCTGCCAAAGGGGCATTCGACACGTCCATATTTCTTCTCTTTTTAACTAAATTTATTATTTCACTACAGCGACCATCAGTAATTTCAGTTGTGATCATACAAAAGTGTTTTACTCTTTCAAAGAGATCTAGGAAAATGCAGCAGACTTTGCTTAGCTGTGGCTCATCATTTGCCATGTCAATATGTGAGCTTTTAATGGTTTCAGAACGTCTTGCAGATTCATTTAAAAAACTCAAAAGTTAATTTTCGGACAGTACACGTTTTTTTATATCGTGACGAAGCCTCAGGGATGGATTCTTAGGATTCGCATCAATCGCTATCTGTTGCATCATACTTTTGTTAGTAGTTAATGATTCCAGAGAGCTGTGGATCAGTTACTGCAGGGTTTATAAGTGATAATTTTTGCTCTTTTGAACATCTGAAAACTAAGTTCGAACGATGATGCACACGCCCAAGTAATCCATGCAAAGATACATCTTCCACTCATAAGTGGAGCACTGAATACGTGGTGTCAAAAAAACTATGCACACTTAATTCTGTTCAGCAACATGAAACTTAGCGGTCACTAGTGAACCACGTGGTGCCAATTTTCGAAATTTTCTACACTTTATCATAGATTGCTTTTACAAAGCCTTTAACTCGTTTTAACTTTATCATGAAGAAAAACTTCCACAAAGTCACGCCTGATGATTTTTATTGATTTTGCGGCTTTGATATAGAGTTATCAAGGTTTGATTGAGTAATTCGAACGTTTTTGAACACAAAATGAAGTTTGAGCAATGCGTAACACGAAGCAATTTTGTTATTTTTGCGTTTCTAAAGGTTTAATAGGTAAATGAGCAGGGGCTTGCTTTTGCCTTTAATATGACCAATTGCAGTGCATTTGGCTGTAAGAACAGATTCGTTATTTTGAATCCTTTTACTGCATTGAGCCCAAAGTATGAATTAGAACAAACATTTGCACTAGCGGAAAATCTCTAATTACGCTGATAAGCTATTATAATGTATGATAGAGTAGCTTTATCACACGATCATTAAGGAATTTTTAATAATTAGAAATAGATAAGTAGATTAGAAATATTTAGACGATTATTAAGGATTTTTATGCTATACTTGGTATTGATCGATTAAAAACTAAGTCAGATTAATGCATTAGAATATACATAAAATTAACATTATAATAATCAACGAGGTTTTAATACAGTTTGCGGGAGGTAGGCAGATGATTCGTTCTTTATATCGCTCTAGCAGACGACACTGGCATCCGAGAAGTTTATATTGCAGCCATGTTTTATTTTCCATAATAAAAGGAATCAAGAGGACTTTGAGAAAAAACTCGAACATGATCGTTAAGTAAAAGGTTCATATAAACTATCTGTGTCCATGTCATAGTATAGACAAGCTCCTGAGTCCCGTACGAGAGGAAAATAAAACCCCAAAAATACTTGTAGTTAAAGGGGAGCTGGCGAAAAGTTCTCACCAGTGATCTGCGGGTTGCGTTTTTTTTTTTTTTTTTTTTTTCATCATTCTTTGACGTCAGACTCTCCCTGTGCTACAAATAAATTGGGCTGCACGAATATATTTCTTTGAGAATACGCTCCACTTTAACAATCTTTTGCTAAGTTTTGTTTTTCTCCATATTAAATAGCGTGTGGTTTATATTCGCGCTATTGATAAAAAGCAACTGAGGGGAAAATACAGAATATGGCAGTGGTTTTTAACTCGCGACTCGTTCCTAAAGAAATCATCGAATAAACCATCAGAATAGCAATATTTTATGGTAAATTATACATTTATAAGGAAGGGATACCATAAAAATAAGGTTTATCCACAATACTGTAACTCCAGCATGGACCAATGGACCGTGGGACGCCAGCTGAAAAAGATTGGGAATTACTGTTATATAAGAGTACTAGCAGAAGTGCCCGTCGATTCTCAACGGGGATGTTAAATTTCATAAATACCTGTGTATTTTATGTACGTAAAATAAAAACCATTTATTTTACGAAAAAGACGGTAAAGAATTGCGTTGATATAAATAAAACTTGGTTGCTATGGACTATTCAACAGAATTTAAATATTTTTTAAATTTTCGTAGATTTGTCCGAAAGGTATTGGATATTCAGGTACAGGATATTGCTTGTAATTGCTAATGTATAAATATCATACATAATAATGTTAAAATATCATCGATAATAATGTATATATCTCATCCTCGTATAGTCTTCATCTTAATTATAGCATTAGTCTTATCTGGGCGTTCATTTTCCACGTCTTCCTATGAAATCAACAATGGGATCGGTCGTCAGGGGGATAAGTTGTTTATAGCCTCGAAGTTTCACAAAATTTTCGTATATTTGATCAAACTTCTTGCAATTTCGAATCGCAAACGATATTTTTCGACCAAAATAAGAATTTTTATTCTATTTCCCTTCTTTTGATGCTAATTTCGACTTCCTCCGACTGTTCTTTCTAATTTAGTTTTGCAAAAGAAATTAACCATGCGACGAAAACAATGAACTTGACGTGTATTTCTTATGAAAACTGTTTTACTCGTCTGGGTTCGAACCGTGGACTCTAGGCAAATTTAAACTACCCCTTGTTCGTCCCCGGGAAAACATTTAATGATGTTAATATTTCGAACATTGTGCGTCGTCTAGTTTTTTAGATTATCTTGAATATACATACATACACATAAACACATATATATACAGCCATTTTATAGATATACTAGCAGAAGTGCCCGTTGATTTTCAACGGGGATGTTAAATTTCATAAATACCAGTGTAACAACCTTGATCGTAACACATACTTCGTAATTATTGATAGATAGCAAATACCAGACTTTCTTATCCAATATACCAAGAATTGTAATTTATAATTAAGTCTACAAATCTATATCAACTCAATAGTCAATCTCATACACTCCGAATGAAACATATCTCCAAGTGAGGCAATATAAAAATATATTCTAAGATCACATTAAGATAATAGGTACCACGTTTAAAGATAAATTTTCAGACAGGTACAGGGGGGCAAATTAATAAAATATTACACATAAATGACAGAAATAAATTATGTATCACTCTAATAACCACCGACGAATATACTTTGTGGAAAGTAAGTGAATTACGGAGCTGACTTCTATCTCAGTGTTAATACGTGCAACAGAAACACGGAATACAAAGAACACAAAAGTTATCGCAAAGTCAATATAGAAACATTACTTAAACACCAATAACAGAAGGATAGTAAATGAATATGGAGTGGAAGCACTTAAAAGCAATGAAAAAATCAATTTTTACATTCTGCATATAACAAAATAAAATTTCTTTACCTTTTTGGTATATCATACGATGTTGGAGGTTTGCTACAACTTAACAACTCGCCGTTCAATTCTTCAAACAATGCAAACACCGAATCTGGGAAATCTTTCCGTTCCTCGCAATTTTCATTTGCGTAATTTGCTAAATATAAATCAAAGCAAATAGATTAGATTTAATACTTAATACAGAAGAATATATTCTGTACATCCTTAACTTACCAGGATATTTATACGTAATAGTTGAATTGATCGATAGGAATCCATTCTCGGTTAACCACTGCTATAAACTAATTTCATTTTACGAAAAAGATGGTAAACAATTAGGTTGATATAAATAAAACTTGGTTGCTACAGACTCGCCCACAAAATTGAAATATTTAAAAATTTTCGTATATTTATCCGATAGGTTGTTTACAGGATATTGTTTGTAATTGCTGATGTTTGAATATCACACATAATAATAATTAAATATCATGGCTAATAATGTTTAAATCTCGTACAAATACAGTCTATATCTTATTTGCAGCATTAATCTTATCTGGGCATTCATTTTCCAAGCCTTCTTATGGAGTTACGTTTGAGCTCGGAATCAACAATCGCTTTGATCGTCAAGGGAATGAGTTTGTTTACACATATCAATATTCTCGTATCATATTCAGTAAAAAATTGTATTCTCTTTCCCTTCTTTTGATATTAGGTTCGACTTCCTACGACTGTTCTTTCTAATTTAGTTTTGCAAAAGAAATAAACCCTAAAACGAAAAAACGAGCTTTGCGTGTATTTCTTATAAAAAAAACTGTTTTACTCGTCTGGGTTCAAACCGTGGACTCTAGGGAAATTTAAAGTACCACTTGATTATCTCCGGGATGACTTTTAATGAAGTTAAAAGTAAGAACATCGTGAAATTCTGGACTTGGCAACACCGGATGGTCGAGTGATAGCCAACTTTTTTCACTTCTCATAATTTCTGCCTCCATGGAATATTGACTACTAAAACCCATTTATATATTAATACGAGTAAAATGTTGCTTGCATTCTGCAAGCATGTTGTTAACACAAATTTCAAGTCGGCATCATATCGAGAGGGTCCTCGAAAGAAGAACAAGTATTGGAAATATTCTTAAATTCGCTGCAATTTCTCCGTCAGGCATCAAACCCGGGTCTTCCTGGTGGTAATTACTATGCAGAATAACAGGAGATCACAATCTCTAACTATATGTGAAAATTCAAGCAGAAATGTTGGCTAGAACAGACTCAAACGACGTATTACTTTTCCCTTATGTTCCTTATGAGAGAAATGTTAATATGCTCTTGCATCGAACCCAGGAAAAGCAAGGTCTTATCTAAATATTTGGACTTCGGGGCTTTTGGATATTGTTTTTTAATCGAAATTTCGAGAATTTCCACCAAATACGCGTAAATTTTGCAATATTTTTGAGGTAGTAAACAACTCATCCCCCTGACGACCGATCCCATTGTTGAATCCATGCATTATCCTGTATAGAATAGAACGGGATTTAAGTTGTGTATAATAAAAGGTATTTGCTCACTGCACGACCGACATCTTTAGAATTCCATCTACTTCTATATCCCCCGTTGGGAGAATCAACGGGCGCTTCAGCTACTTTTCCTGTAAGTTTCCTTAAAGAAGCGATCAAGAGGTTTGTTCATCGCAAGATAGGTAAGTGCGGGCGATAACCATAGCTTAAGATAAAGACGATGACTAACACTTGATTATTGATCCTTGTTAACTTTTTCTGCTCCTCGATAATACACATCGCGAATCCAAGCCGCACCCACGTATCTCGGAAGCCATAAAAAAGTTCGCCTTGGAGTCACGCGTGCAGACGATCACGTACTCATTCGATCGCCTGTAATCAACCTTATGGATATCGTTAGAAATCCGTATCTCTCTTTTTTAATTGAAATTCTCGCTTATCTCAGCCCTTTTCGCAAAGAGATAAGCCTCGATACGACGAGCAGAGGCGCCTTGGCGATAAGAAGGTCCTCTTTGAAACTTTTATGCCGATCAGCATATTTTTTAGCAGCATCCGACGCAGAAACTCCTATGATTATATTAATAATCATAATCTTATATAATAATCAACAAAGTGTATATATTTATGCATCCGATGTCTGTAACTACCGGAAGACATGCCCGTGAGAAATTTCAGAGCACTAGTTTCATGCAGTTGCCGACGTGAGATAAGACTTAAAATTTCGAGAGTCGTAAAAAGGTCAATAGGCGTATTTAATGTTAACATTGTTTAGCTTGAAGTATCCTTGGCTCGATTCTGGACGACTCGAATCGTCTTTCTCATAAGAAATGCACGTAAAGTTTATTTTGATCGATTAGCGGACATATTTTCTTTCGAGGAATTAAATAAGATATAATGGTCTTATAAAACCGAAATGAACACCAAAAGAAAGAAAATTGAACAAAGATTTTTATTTTTATTACTATGGTATGCTAAATTCAACTGGTATAACAAAGGGAAATTCAATCAGTAAAATATAGGCAACTCTGCCATTTTTTCGTCGTTTCCTTACAAAAAACAAACCCTTTAAGTCACAGAATAATTTCTACATGAAAACTTAGGCATATTAATGTTTATTCATCTGATATGCAATACAGATTGTTTACACATAACCTATTACCGTTATTTCATTAGCTACATGAAGAAAAATTGGTTTATAACTGCAAAAGAGTGACTCTCTCGCAAACAAACGGCACAAAGATGACGACCGTAGCTTCGACTGCGGGGAAAGTACAAAAACGTTTTCCTAAGAGAACTGCGGGAGAAACCTTTGATCTGCTCTTCCTTTTTTGGCCCATTCCCGAATTTATGGCCTATGAATGAGACTCACGCTCGCAAAATCTTTTGTCCTAAATGTGGAAAACCCTTCCGCGGGGACTTCCGGCCTCTCCGGGGAAAATTGAGAAGCAAATTAAAACTTATTAGAGAGACTGACTGCTAGGCATTTCATAGAGAAAATTATGAACTCTCTTAGAATAAAAAATCCACAAAAATCTTGTTTCGTGTAGAATAACACAGTGGGAAGGAAGAGAAAAGAAACACGTTTTAAGTGAATGTAACACAGCGCTTTGCATTTAAAATTGTTTCAAACATTTTCACTGTCGGAAGGATTTCCAATTTGAAAATACATCTTTTCAAAGAATTCCATCTTCTTAATTAAGGATTTATTTCGTATTTTTAATGTTGAACTTGACCAAACTTATATTTTATTTCGTAGAACTATTACTTTCATTTTCATTGGCGGAATTGGAATAAAGAGCAAAATTGTTTTAAAAAACTCAACGTAACCACTAGCTGTATGGTATCAAATTACTCAGCAAGTAGAAAGGGAAAAAATAGGACAGCTATTTCAATCAAAGATCGTTATCAAACAATTAAGTCATTGGCAATCACTTCCACGTTAGAGAAGCAACCAAAAGTATTGAACAATATCCACTAACCGCGTGCATCGAAAAAGGTTAATGGTAGTTATCAGGAGGTTTGACCTTTACTTTTTTCAGGTAGAAATTTGGAGGGTCGCTGTCCTAATCCTGAACCTAAGCTCCTTTGGAGCGCCAGGCCGCCACAGCAGGGGGTACCATAAAAAACTGACCGCGTGGAATACGATTTTAAAAGTAATAAACAATTCAAATGAGCAATAATTTATTTTCATTGTCGTCTCACTCGTCCTTATAAATAAACAAGCGTCTTTTGATCGACGTTCCACGATGAAAATTAAGATTTTTCGTGATTTTGCAAGAAATTATCCGTTTACACACGGCAACGTAGCCGTTGGGTTTGGGTAGGGAGGAGGGATTTATAACAAAAATCTAGAAATACTCCCCCCACCCAACCAAATCCAACCCAACCCAACCCAGCCCAACCCCCGTTGAGATATTTAAAACACCCGCCTATCTGACTGAGCAACTTTGCAGTGTTAAAACCAAATCTTAGAGATTAGGGAACATTTTCACAACAGGAGAACGCTCTCAAGAAGGTGGGTTCGAAAAACATGCGAAACCTAAGGAAAGGAAAAGTATATTTAGCGATTAAATTAGATTAAATTAGAAGTAAAAGACAAGTGGAAAAACCAATAACAACATACATACATTAATGAGTGTTCTACTTTTCGGTAGGCTCATTCACAATCACTAATCCCTATCAATCGCCATCTCCTTCACTTCCTTATATTTAACCCCACCCCTTAAAAAACTCTTTTTCGAGTATCGAATTCTAAAAAGCAGGAATAAAGTCTTTAATTATATCTTAACGTCGCCCAAACGGCCTAAATTTAAGCAAAAAAATCTGATGTGGCCAGCACATGACTTTCTCCATATATTAGATGTAAATATTTATATACGACAGTAATTTCGAACTCTATATTCCATCTAAACTTGGAAGATGAGTGATTAATTTATATATCATTATGTTTGTTTTCATTCGAGTCGAAGTCGAGCTTCATTATTCAAAGCTCATTTCCGGTTTTCAAAATATCTCCATAAATATGATATTTACTAATATTTATAAACGTTAGATTTTTTAGATACTGAAATGACGTATGGTGTTTTACCACGTACCATCGTCAGCCACGTTGTTTGCCATCTCGAAATGAATTTCAGCTATATTCTCTTCGCTGAAGGTGGGATCTGATTTGGCGACAATATCAACAAATTTGAAACATCAGAAATGTTTGATGGTTCCAAGCTCGAAAAAATTAGCTGCCAAAGGGGCATTCGACACGTCCATATTTCTTCTCTTTTTAACTAAATTTATTATTTCACTACGGCGACCATCAGTAATTTCAGTTGTGATCATACAAAAGTGTTTTACTCTTTCAAAGTGATCTAGGAAAATGCTGCAGACTTTGCTTAGCTGTTGCTCATCATTTGCCATGTCAATATGTAAGCTTTTAATGGTTTCAGAACGTCTTGCAGATTCATTTAAAAAAATCCAAAGTTAAGTTTCGGACAGTACACGTTTTTTTATGTCGTGACGAACCCTCAGAGATGGATTCTTAGGATTCGCATCAATCGCTATCTGTTGCAGCACACTTTTGCTAGTAGTTAATGATTCCAGAGAGCTGTGGATCAGTTACTGCAGGGTTTTTAAGTGATAATTTTTCCCCTTTGTAACATCTGAAAACTAAGTTCGAACGATGATTCACACGCCAAAAATGACCATGCAAAGATACGTCTTCCACTCATAAGTGGAGCACTGAATACGTGGTGTCAAAAAGCTATGCACACTTAATTCTGTTCAGCAACATGAAACTTAGCGGTAACTAGTGAACCACGTGGTGCCAATTTTCGAAATTTTCTACACTTTATCATAGATTGCTTTTACAAAGCCTTTAACTCGTTTTAACTTTATCATGAAGAAAACCTTCCACAATGTCACGCCTGAAAATGTTGATTTTACACAAAGCATCAGTCTTAAAACACGTAAAAAATTGCGTTTTTATAAAATCGTTTTAAAAAATTGAGAAATACCTTCTTTACAAGCTATTAGGTCAGGTCAACTGCAAAATCTACTAATCAGGATAGTAAATTTATCGGATGTCGGATAAACCACGAAGAATGTCATCTCAAAAATTGACGAAAAAAACGTTTTTTTCAAACGTTTCATTTTTTTTAGGCTCCCATCTCTAACGCGACCGCGTAAGCCTAAAAACGGCCCTGAAGGTAAAGGTCATAGATACGATGCAATTGCCTCAAGAACTCGAGGAAATCAGCACATGGAAGTGAATTGGGTAAGGTTCTTGACTTTGTAAATAATTAAATAATGGCATGAATATATTTCGCAAGTATTTCCTAAAAGAAGGTAAATATCTGTATATAAATAGCCATATTCGACGTATTGCTAATTTGTACACTCGGGAAGATGTTATTTAATCCGCAAATACAACTTACTCTGGTTTTATCAAAACGTCCTGCAAATATGGGAAAAACGAAGATAAATTTGTTGGCACACTGTGAAGTAAATGTTTAATCGCATAGTATATTGATGGAAGCAGTTGATAATGAAAATGGCTGAAAGTCATTTTGGCGTGCTTTTGCCAGAGTTCAGAAAAATCAAACAATTCATCTTATCGTGAAATAATATCTGCGTTTGCTATAGATAACTCAGTGATTGACAGAAGAGTGGTCTCCTTTGATGGTACGTGATGAAGGCATGAGGAGGAATGGCTACCAATGATTCTGCAGTTCATTTTTCCAAGAAATAAAGACTCTTACGAAATCTCCGACCAAATGGCGTGATCTCAATTGGGACACATATCACATTATTTCAACACCTTTGCTATCTTATCCGAGGTAAGAAAAAGAGCTTCATTTTTCATTTACACTTCCTGGTGGTCGAGAAAAATAACTCAAGGTTAATTATTAAATTTGTTAGAGTGAATCCATGAAAATAGGAAAAAGATGCGATATAAAGACGCCACAAATATGCAGATCATAAATACATTTATGTATTTATGATCATAAATACAGATATGCAGTAGAGATCATAAATACATTTCATATACGCTGTTCCTCGTTTCCCTGATGATCCTTGGTTCGATTCCAGAGCGCCATTTACATTCCACTTTACATTGCAATTGGGGATAATAGAATCTTATTGTAGGTTCTTTCCAGCATGACATCGACTTCAAACTTTAGATTAAATAAGTTTTATTCCTACCAGGTCTTTTAATGACTTCACATCTTGCAAAAGGCCTTGGGTTCGAAACTAGGCGACTCTACTTTTTCAAATAAATTTTGATTCATTTACCTAGAAGGTGGAAATCCTATGGCCAGGCATGTGAACCGAAGTAATGAATGTTTCATAAACACTTTCTCTCTTACCTTATGATCATTGGTTCGACGCTGGGGCACAATTCGTATTCTAACATATATTTCAAGTGGGGAATACAGTATTAAGTTTGAGGACCCTCCCGATATTGTTTCGACTTGAAATTTGTAACATCCATATGCTAATTTAATTATTCCATAAGCAACTTTTACTCGCAATAACAAACACGTAATACTGGTAGGCGTATTTGATCTTTGTCCTGCTTACAATTTAGTTTTTAGAATATCCTACAACGAATCGAGAGGACTGTGTTAAATATGACGCAGACCGTGGTAGGAGTATTAGAGCGACAGCCAAAGACCAAGAAATGGACGATAACAGATACAGGCCCAAGTGCACCAATCTCGGTTGAGGCTTAACCGCGGTTAAACTGTTAACTAACCGCGGTTAAGGCCATTTTCAAGTGCGCCAACCTCGGTTAGCGTTAACCGGGTAGCTGACCGCGGTTAAGAATTAACCGGCCGAAATCGACCGGTTAAGTTACTTAATCGGTGTAGCAACAAGAGTAGTAAACAATTATGGCGTTTCGACTTAATAGTTTTGAAGATGAACTCCTGTATTTAGAAAGCCACAATAATTTACAGCGTAGAAACTATGACGCTAGGGTGAATCCTTTCGATAATTTAAGTGAAACTGAATCGTACGAAAGATCTGAGGAAAGTAACTTTCCCTGTTAAAAAATATTCGCCATCATCTTGAATATCCAAGCCAGAGAAACAATCCTCTTTCGCCGATGGATAAACTTAAGTTTAAGTTAAATTTGAACTACGTTGAGATTTTACGCCACAGGTGGGTTTCACATGCTGATAGGAGATTCTATCGGAATACACCGAACTACTGCTATACATGCAATATACATATACTACTTCCACTTCGTGAATGTCTACTATAGGAGTCTCAGTAAATGATACTGATTCATTTTGTGCTGTATCTGAATTCTCCAACACATCCTATAGACATGTTTGAATGCTATAAATGCATTTAATATTAGTAGTTTACTATACTCATGATTTATACAAGGTGTAAACTTATGTTACCTGTAACCCTATCTCTGATGAATTTGATGTATGTTGTGGTAGAATGATTATATGCTACTGATCTAAAAAAGTAACCAGATTTGATTATTTTTTTCATTTTATTAAGGTAACTGGTATGAATATTATTATGCTAACCATTACTACGAAAAAAGCATCCGAATCAAAGGGTCTTACATTAGGACCCAAAATAAATGCTACCTTTTCGTTAATTCTAATTCTTTTTTCATTTGATGGCCCTCCTCTTATCCAGTCTTATACATTTCCATCTTCTCACCTGCGCTATATCTTTCCTTGTCTTTCTTTTCATGTTCTCATAGCATGTTTTCAATTGGCCATGTGATCTTGTAACAACACCGTATAAATTCACTCATGTTATTTTAAAATTTAAGCAAGCTAAAGAAGTTATTTGGATAAGGTTAAAATTAGTGAGAAAATAAAGTTATAAGAGTGTTTCAACTGCACACTATAATTGCTGTTACGAATTTAATTCTCTTTATAATACTTGCGAATTTAGAAGATTACTAAAATAACATTGTACTAATGACTAATACTATAAATACACATTGATAAAATTCAAAAGCATGCGAAATGAAGAGCGACAGGTAATAAGTATTTCACTGTGTACGATAAAATTACAAGAAATATCGCTTAAACAAATTTAATTGTTATTTAATTTAATATCCCCTAAATCACCAGGAAGGAATTGAATTCTGAGACAATCTTTTGCCAAGCCGACTCTTTCTCCTTCAATTATTTCCCATCTGTCTTCTTGTTCTAAATGATGTCTTTTCGTCTTATAGCCAAATCGATCAGAAGATCAGCTTCATATTCATTAAAATTAGGGGTTCTCTGCCTTTTTTATCGTTTACGTCCATCTCTTATAGCGATTCTTTACGATTTGTTCCACTGACAAAGTGTACACACTTTTAAGTCCACTTATATCATTATTTACTAGTCGTCCAATATATAAACCATATCAACCATATCAACAACAAAGACAAATGAATTGCGATATACGTTTAGGCGAGCACTAAGCGGTACTCAACGTATTCAAAGGGACGTTAATCGGCCGTCAGCTAACCGCGGTTACGAAAGCCACGGTTACTGTTGGTGCACTCAAAACTTAAGTTGACCGCCGTTAATATTTAACCGCGGTCAGCTAACGGTGGATTTAACCGAGATTGGTGCACTCGGGCCACAGTGAAATCGATCAATTGGTCGAAGTTAACATTTCTCCTCGTTGCCATGGCGCAATTCGGATCAGAGCCTATTTTAGAAAACACCTCTATCTCTCGCTTATCTGAATGAATTCTCCGAAGCGAGATAACAGGTGTCCATCGATACGGCGAGCACCATATAAAAGGCGTGTTGGCTATACAAGACTCATTGGCAATGGAAATACTGCCGTCTCTACCGCAATTGCTTGCGTATCAGCGTCTGACCGAAAGGGCAATTGAGACTTCTTACCGAGGATTCCAGCGTGCTTCCTCTTCAAACATCGTCTCCAGAAGGTAAGTCTTCTATCAATTCATTCTTCTACCATTAATTCACGCATTCAATACGATTAAATTACACTTCAATCATGCTTCTAACACACTGCTGCAGCATTCGAAGCGGTGATATTAAAAGCTTATTGTAAATATAGGTAATTAATTCTCAAAGTACGTTAAATTGTCTTTGGTTTCTTATTTTAAACGTTTGTATACGTATCTTCCAAGAGTGACTTTACCTCCCTCACTTGAATATAGAATGGGAAAATTATCACCCGCAACGTTGTTAGCTACTATGGATTTCGGATATATTTCTTAATGGACTACTCCAACTCTATCTGTTCGCAAACCCGAAGCAACGTCTGGTGTAAGAGCCGTGTGGTTTAAAAAAAGTAGCTGATGAGTCTGTCCAAGAGTTTAAATTTCGCGAAGAGGCTTAAAAAAAGGACACATTCTGTGAATACTGTTGTTAGACCTTTATAGCTAATTATAACATGACAAATAAGGAGTAACCTTATCATTCCTGCAATTCCACTTGTTTGAATTGCTTTTATAGTTACTTATTTTAACCACCCCATACTGTAGCCGGGGTAAAATGAACAAAACAGCATCTTTTTCTATAAATAAAAAAATATTGGTCCTTCGTTTTGTTACGATATCATTGTTTTTTGTAATTATCAATGTGTTCACTATAAATATTTAAACGTATTCTCAACTAGGCACCTTGTTCTTTGCCGGGTTCCCTAGAATTATTGTTGCGAATGTTTAGCAGAGAAATGTCACTTAAACTTTAAAGCCCGAAGCTATAAAAAGCACTACGCTCAAATTTATTGTGCACTCACAATCTTCATGAAGAATCACATTTATGAGGACAAAAAGGTTCAATAGTAATTGACTAACGTCGTCAAATTAAAACCAGAGATTGATGCTAATTTAACAGCTTGAATATATTCTGTGAGCACTTTCCGAAAATGAGATCCTAGAATGGTTAAATCGATGATAACAGGAGATCTAATGAACGATATTTTTCACGAAGTATTTGCTAATGAATATTTGTAGCAACTGAATAGCTAAATATCTATAAATAAATGTTTCAAATCAGAGCAATAGCCGATACAAAAAGGAAAATTCTTTTAGGCAGCACATGAAAGGTATACGAAGAGTGATGGTGGATTATTAAGGAGGTTTGGCGGGAGAAAAAAGGGAGTATCACATACTGGGTGTCCGGATTAAACATATAATAACACAGAATGAGATAACTTTAGAAGTTATTGAGATATTCATTAGCGGTTCTACTAGTAACTCATAATGTTTTCTAAGTTTGCTTGATGATGGCGCACAATTATGCAGTAATTGATTTCTTTCGATAATTACTTCCCAGATCGCTTGTTTGACCCCTAGAATTAATAATAATAATAACAATATTTATTAATCCAGAGACATACATAGGCATGTATAGGACAAGTCAATCAACATATTCACAGACAGTCAATACTTAATGAATAGAATACGTAATGTACATAATAATTTTGGCATAATGAATGATAAAAAGTCAATACATAATGAATTACAATAACGCAACACACTCAAAATACATGATATTTAGTAGCAATATAGAGTTTAATCACACTTTCTTTTCGATTATAAATTCTTCTACGCTGTAGTAAACTTTATCTGTTAAAAATATTTTAATTTTGTTTGAAAATGCATTGGTATTACTCTCCTTTATTGCACTTGGTAAAGCATTATATATTCTAAGAGCCATTACCTGGAAGCTCCTTGCATAAAGGCTCATCGATTATTATTACGGCTTTATCGATTATTATATTATCGATTGCCACATAGAAACCCAGACATGAGGAAATTTTTCTGTGAGTGTTCACCCAGAATCAAGTGTACCAGTTGGTGATCTACCAGAACTTCGCCATCGAATTCCTTTTAGTTATTGCAAATCTTAAGTTTGAAATTCCGCAAACACTTGGAGGGAGGAAAATACAGATTTAGACGTCTTTCTTATGGTGCACATACGGAGGTGTATTAACAGTGTTTAAAATAAATGAATCACTTTTAGAAACAAACCGATTTTATATATTTTAATTCACCCTTAAAGTATCATATTTTGTGATATTATACGTTTAAACCGGACATCCTGTATTTTCAAATATAGTCATTTGCTGTTTTTGAGCTTTCTTAGAATCGGAAGTGACTTGAGTTAGAGTGCGTCTAATATTCGAAATTGCATTCACTTCATTTTAATGAAAGTTTAGCAAGGAAAAGTCACTTAAACCACAACTTTTTAAGCTACAACTGAGCTTCATGCCAAGCAACATTACTTTGATAAGTATAAGCACACATTTCTGTATTTTTATCGTCTTCGCGAATGTCGGAAAACAAAGAGACCATTTTCCCTGATTCCAACGCACTAAATCGTTAATATTGAGCGATCAAAAAAGAAACATTCGTATTAAATTGCAATAAAATCACTCCGAAAGCATTGAGAAATCACCAGGAAGAACTGCACAAGTTTGACATTTTTCGCAACAATTTAAAATTAACAGTGAAGAGCGGAACCTCAAAGATTTAATCTCAGCGAGTCGAAATTTTGAATATGAGCTAAACTCAGCCACTCTCTGCTTTGGTTCGGAGAGATATGCGATGAAATACGAGAGAAATGAACCGAATTGAAAGCAGCAATCAAATAAAAAGACTCATTTGTTGACTTTCGAAAATAGATTATTAAATCAGTTCCATAAGAAATTAAATGAACTGAATGTAACATTCGGTATGAAATTAACTCACATTTCATTATTTCCTGTTTGATTTGCAAAATTAAATATGAAATAATGTTCTTACAGAGTCGAGACATGTACCAAAAGAAAGAAAATTGAATGAAGATTCTTATTTTGGTCGAGACTTATCGTTTTGAAGTCAATATTACGAGAATTAAGAGAAAACAGCTGAAAACGACGTAAAATGTCGCCGTAGTAAACAAACTGTCCCCCTGGTGACCAACGTGATTCTTGAATCCGAGCTAAAGAGATTTCTCATTTGAATGCACGTGGATTTTAAGCTTCTACTATATTAAAGGTAAATACTCATGTAAGAATATATGATAAGGTGACAGTTTTCTAAAACGTTAATATATATTTTAACTATGAAATGTAAATTGCAGAGACTATATTACAACCATTTTGCTAAATTCTGCGAAAATTTGAAAAACATATTTCAAAATTTGTTCCCCGACTTCCCGGTAGGAGAGAAAATACAGAATATACAGCTATGATATCGACTTCTCAATTTGAATAAAATAAATTTCATTTCTGCAAGGGCGTTATTTATTTGAACTTTCAAAGGTCATGGGTTCCACACCAGGCGTCTCTACTATTTGAAATCTACGGCGGGAATTTTTAAATTATTTATGATTCAGTTTCGAAAATATTTTCAGCTATATCCCGGTATGATAAGGAAATCAAAGCACAGAGGTCCCAGAAAAAGCACTCTTCTATATCAATATCTATAGAACTGTCATTAAATGAGCTCGAGTTCGACGCCCGGTGGGTGCACAATTCTCCAATTTAAATAAATTGCGAGGATATTTGAGACTCTTTTTCATTTAAGAATTTTATGCTTTTCCTAATGATCCTTGGTTCGATGCCATTTGCATTCCTCTGTGCATTGCAAATGGGGACAATGGAAACGTATTTTACGTTGTTCCCGTAATGATGCATACTTCAAACTTCGGAATACATTAGTGGTATCCCCACCAAGTCATTGTACGTAATCTTATCTTGCAAAAGCGTTCTGGGTTCGACACCAGGCGATTTTAATTCTCCTGAAATGAATGCCGGAGATTTCAAATATTTCTATGAAGCGTTTCACGAACAAAAAACAGAAACACATAACCCGACATGTGAGGAGCAGTAACGAACACGCTCCACAAACGCAATGCACCGATTTCCTAATGGTCCTTGCTTCGAATCCAATGCACCATTTGAATACGTACAATCATTACAAGAATACAAGCACATTACAGTACATCATACGTACATCTATTTTCCGAAAACCGCCATCCAAGATTCATACTATTCACGCAACTTCCAATGATCCTATCCAGCACAAACACGCTTCTTTTCATAGTATAATCCATAGATTACTTAATATACCCCTTAATCAAGATAGTTTTTCCCGGGAGTTGCAAATTATAAAACAAATTACAGTTGCTAATGGTTATTCCGTCTCACTCATCGATGCCATTTTGAAAAAGAAACAACGAAAATCAAATACGCCACGTATTTACCACACCCTTGCTCTTCAGGATGATCTTATTAAATGGGTTGAAATCCCTATTATTGGTCCAATAAGCTATAAGACTGCGAACTCCCTCACTCCGGACCACAAACCTGCTTTGAACAATATTGGTAAAATACTTATTAATTGTAAAGATAAGTTGGACATTTCTCGTAAATCAGGGGTTTACAAACTAAAGTGTAATGACTGTGGAGCGATTTATTTCGGTCGAACTGGTCTGTGCACTGGGATTAAAGGAACACAAACAGTCCTTCATAAATGGTTCTGATGCTTCGCATTTTTCCATGCACTTGCTGCAAGAAAATCATTCTTCCGACTTTCAGGCTAAGCTTCTACATCAATTACCAAAGGGCCCAAACCTCGATGTTTTTGAACAAATGGTGATTTTAATCCACAAAAGAAATGCCTTTAACCTGACCAATGTGTACCTATTCAATGCTTCCCACCCTGCTGCCGCTCTTCAACCTCCTTCCTCCTCTCCCCTCATCCTTTCCCAACCCAACCCTTAAACCATCCCACTTTCACCACCCCTATTGCTTATTGTTGTCTCTTATGTGTCACTTTTTGTATTCTCTGCCAGAAGATGAATAAATTTAGATTTTAGATTTAGATATATACCCCGCGAGCCGCCAGATTCGTACGGCAGGGGGTGTAATACACCATCATTGTTTATTCCTCCCTATTAGAATCTCTAATAGCCTGTGGACAAAACGACCAAAAGTAATTACCCGTCCTTGCGATCACTTCCCTAAAACGCTTCGTCGATGCCTCTCGGAGATCGCTCCTTACTAGCACTAACATTTCACTTACTTCGTCTATAAATTCTGAACGAATGAACTTTTCGAATAGATTCCGACGATATTCTTCTCATCGGTAGTGAATCCAACCGAGGGTTCATTGTCGTAACGCTGCTATCGAACCAGAAATCACCGCAAACGAATCTACGCTGGACCATCTCTAAATCTGTGACTAAACCTACTTCTCCCAAACCGCACAGCAGTATTCTAGATTCGGACGAATAAGAGAAGCTGTTTCTTTGACTCTCGATGAGCATCCTCTCAACGTAGCTAATCTTTGCATTCTCTTTGCTTTTCCTATCGCATCTCGAATATGTTCTTTAAAAGATAAGGTACTGCTAAACGTGACTCCTAGGTATTTTTGTATTCTCTGCCAAGAGATGTCTAGACCTTAGTCGAAACCGGTAGCATAATAAATTATCCTGTGGATCTAAGACAAAGTATTCATTTCGTTACTAACTTTATGGAAATCCCCTCAGTGACAGCTTCGTCTATTGAATTTACGTATATTCATTTAAAAGGGAATGCAGAGTTTCTTTGGAAGAGTTAACCGATTTATCGACTTGAAGTTTGAGAAACCGTGAGAGACCTTGGGACTTTGTAGAAGTTATTATATTTTCAATTATAGATATGTATATACTATCTACACACAATTATGAAGCAAGTGTTGAGATTAAGGCTTTTGAACTGATATTGACGAAATTTACATTCCTCATTGAAAGTGGCATTTCCACTGGTTTATTTTTGTAATTCTTTAATAGAAATACGGACCGGATTGCTCAGTTCAATTCAGCTGTTTATTAAAGCTTGCACTTTCTTCCAGCAGCCGTCTCAATTTGGTGTGGACCTCGTGCAGTTGGGAGTGGTTGCAATGGACGCCGAGGAGTATAACGAATTGCACGAGGCCATCAAGGATGGAGACGTCGACCTCGTGAGTCGTCTGATGGAGAATCACTCAGCAGAGGAGTACTTCTTGCATGAAGGAACATCGGCTCTGTTCCATGCATTCTATTGCAAGGAGTATGAAATAGCCGCACTTCTAATTTCTAAAGGTGCAGTTCTTCATGAATCCGAAAAAGGTTATCTACGTGATACGAAGAGGGGAAGAAAAATAGATCTAATCCGTGTAAATCACCTCCTGTCACATTTTAACCAAAGATCTGACAAATCCTGCTTTTTCCGATTGATTTCCTTAAGCCAGTCTCCTCAGGGTTTAGATGGAGAACGTTTAAAGGCCGTGATTTCCATGTACGAGAATTTATTTGAATCGGAAATCATCAAATTGTTGATGATGGTCTTGGAGACTGTACCTTTCGATGTTTCCTACGATTTCGAGTCCGAGGTCGTAAACAGATTACATCGTGTGGAAGTGGACGAGATGGAAATCTTCGGATTGACTCTGCTAAATGCGAAGGAAATCTACATCGGAGCCAAGAACTTGATGTCCGGTGACGCCCAAAAGAAGGCAAAGGTGTACGGTGTGGTGGCGGAGGAACTGTGTCACTTAGCTTTGACAACAATGTATGAAAATGGAGCGAAGGCATACGGGAAGGAACAAACCAAGTTGTCAGAGGACTTCAGGAATATCGTCGGAGCAGTGGAATCATTAGCAGGTCGCTCCAGGAACTTAGAATCGTCTATTAAAACAATTTTTACAGAGTATGATCCATGCCAGTGGGAGGGTGAGCTAATAGCTCGTGTGCCACATGTCATAGGAATCTATGGCGAAAAAACTGGGAGAGAGATTTTAAAGGAATCTTCCGAATTGTCCAGACTACTTTCCTTTTATGAAGAAAATGTCGTTCCCAAGTGCAGAGAGATTACATATCCAGGTCATAACACGAAATCTCATCAGAAAATGGAAGAGTTAATGGAGAAACATAATTTGATTTCATCCGAAGAAAAGAAAATAAAACCATTGATGAAAGGATTTCCTTCATTCAGAAAGCTTTTGGAGGATTTCCCATCGTTCCCAGAGCATCCGAAATTGAAGAGAGAAGGAATTTCTGTGTTGACGACCAACTGCACAAAACTGTGCACATTACAGATATTCCACGAATTAAAAGATGAATATGGGATCCTTATGAAGAAAAAGGTGCTCTTCCTCTCGAGGATTTGCTTAGAAAGGGAAAATGATAAAATAGTAAATGCATTTAAAGGTCATGTTTGGGAGTATTTGATAATTGTGATGGACAAGCAGGCATTGAATCTATTGGAATTTTATGGTAATTACCTTAAAATATTCAATGAATTCCTAAGCAAGGAAATGAAAATAATATTGATTACAAGCTCCCAGTCCATTGATCAGAAGTTTAACTTTGAAAGGGCTGTAAAATATAAGTGGGATGACTTGACGGAAGGATACAAATCCAAACTTCAATGTATAACTTTTATATTCAAGGGACAGGAGGAGCATGTATATGTTAAGAAGGCAGATTTTCCCAAGTATTATAATGAGGATGAAATTATGAATATAGTTGGTGAAGTAATTATAGTAGATGATGGCTATGATCTATATTCACAGGGTTACGTTGCTGAGACTTATGTTGAGAGAGAATTTACGGCAATTACTGTGAAAGAAGAATTTTTTGAAGAATCGCCAAAAGATACTAGTGTTTTCCTGTCGGGATTCAGTGAGCAGGATTTCGAGGAAGGCTTGATTAATAAAGTTCAGGTGCAGTGGATGGAGGAATCAGATGATAAAATACAGGAAGATAAATCAGTATATATCTCTAAAGGTAATGATTTCACGACTTTTACGGATTTAGTAGATAAAAACCCTAGAAAAACAACTATTTGGCTACACCACGAGAAGAAAGTGTTTTATCTGAAAAACTCAAATTCGACTAGCGATGAATTCAAACCACATACGAAAGAAGTGTCATTCTCTGAAAAGGATATATTGGATTTCCTGAAAAGTAATAGAATTCTCATAATATCTGATAACGCAGGGTGTGGCAAATCCACGGTCGTGTCCAGTCTTATCAGTACTGTGAGGAAAAACCGGTGTGATTCATGGATATGGAGAATCGATTTCAATAAGTTTTCCAATGATGAGAAGGATCCTCTCTCCTTGGCTTATCTCAATCCAAGCAGTAACGAAGAAGAAGTCTTTGATTTCTTATGCCAAATGCTAAGATTGAATGGCGGCTTTGAGAAATATCTTTTCAGAAGATTCTGTGATAGACCGTTTCGCCGGCCGGGTATCGCCGATAGGCAATGTTTCATATTTTTCGATGGTTATGATGAAATTCCATCAAAATACATGAACGGTGCTCTTAAAATCCTTTCAACTCTAAAGGAAATGACTGCAGTTAATTTGATCATATCGACCAGAAAGCATCACCAGGAAAATTTGGAGAAAACGTTGGACACATACTTGCATCGATTGGTGCCTCTATCAAACAAATTTCAAATAGAATTCATGAATAAGCTGTGGAAAAACAAATTGAAAGATCCAAAGGGTATAGGAGAACAGAGAAGCCAGAGAGATGTCAAAGATAAAATTCAAAATATCATCGATGAATCAAAAAAAGGAGGAACTGTATTAGAATACCAAAAGCTAATACATGAACTCGAAAAAATAGATGGGGAGAAATGTTTAACTTCAATTTTATCTGATATAGAAAATTTAGATTTCACAAATTTTGCTGAGTATGTTCTGGAGAATTCTTCGTTGGGTAAGGAAGCAATGGAGTTCATAGGCATTCCATTACATCTTTATTTGATTGGGATCATTAATTTCAATAACAATTTTAATGTTGAAACCGCTTATAACATCTACAGCCTTTACAATAAGTTCTTAGAACAGAAAATACTAATATATATAGAAGAAAAAGTAAATCTGAGGAAGGAAAGTAAACTAAAAGAAAGGATTGTGAAAATTACAAGGGAAGATGCTTTAAGAATTCACACGAATTTGTCAATTCAGATAATAGAGGAAGGAAAAGTATGTCTAGCCTCTGGTTTGGATGAATATGAATTGGAACTCTGTATTGGTCTTGGAGTGGTGTACGAACATGGAGGAGAGATACGTTTTCTCCACCCTACGTTTGCTGAATTTTTCATGGCTGAATCGGTGAGGAAAAACGTACGAAAAGAGGACATCATAAAACTGATATCTGACGATAAGTACAAAGTGATCAGAAGATTTCTCTCCAGCTCATTGGAAAATAAAAGCTTTGAGGAAGTTTCAGAAGAATTCTTAAAAATAAGCTGTCTAACAACTATAATGGAAAGGGCTAAAAAATTAGTTATCAATTATGATTCTGATAGTTTTTGTTCTGCTAAGATCATAAAAAAATTGCTTGTGAATATTGAACAAAAGGTAGAGGTAAGCGTAGTAAATAAGTTGTTGGAGGAAATTGAATCAAGAAAAGAGAGTATGAGTTATGTTGTGCGTTTTCTCACTGTTCCAATGATGACACAGCTGTTGAATCGAAATTTTGAGGTTAACTCCATTTTTTTTCTGCATTTTGTGAGATTCGCAGAGAGTGCTAATGAAGTAATCGATGTACTGACTGAATGCATAACATTTAGAAGTGATGGGGGACCTGGGAGTAGCTTGCATACTAGAAGCAAAATAAGGGAAGAAGATATTCATAACGAAGATACGCGTCTTGTGCTGTTGTTAAGGAAAAAGGATTACCAAAAAAATGATTTATTTTGCAATGCAATGGGGAATGAAAGAGTAGAAATATCTGCTCATATTTTAAAGTTTTTCAGAGATCGTTTAGGAAAGGAGCAATTTTTGGAAAGGATAATTAAAAGTTTTGAGTATAAGTTACAAATACGTAATTTCATATTTCATGCAGGTATAGATAAAGTCTGTAGTTTCATCAAAACATTGCACAATGTTTTTGACAAAGAAATACAAATCTTGATAGACAATGATCTTAAATTTAGATTCATCCAGAACTCTTTTTATGAAATTGATGGTATGCATGGAGAAGTCCTTCCATTTCAAAAAGTGGTCAGCATATTTCAGGAATGTACTGACAGTGAACAACTGAAGGAACTCCTCCTAAGTTGTGATGATCATGGCGATTACTTAATACACATTTTCATAAAAGAGTGTCCAAACACCCCAACGGTGAAATTTTTGAAAGTCATTGAGCAGGTGTTGACAGATAATTGCTCCATGAAAAAGTTCTTAAGGAGTAAAGATAGAAACTTAAATAATGCACTTCATTTAGCTGCTTACAAAGTGGATAAGCATATTATTGAGATTATACAATTTTTTGGTAATTATCTCGAAAAAGAAGAATTGAAGGAAACACTCCTTAGCAAAGATAAATATGATCGTAATGTAATTCATTGCTTATTTACATTTAATTCCCCAGAAATGTTAATCTACAATTTGGATAGTCTCAATAAAATTGTTGGAGAAGAGGAAATCAAAGAGTTGCTTAAAACTAAAAATAGGAATAATGAAAACATATTTCATTTCGCTGCACGTAAGGATAAAATTTTAGAGGGTATTATTCAACATTGTGAAAAAATTTTAGGAAAAGAGGAGACTAAGGAATTACTTCTTAGCAAAGATAACAATGATCAAAATGTAATTCTTTCCTTATTTCAATATAATTCCCCTGAAATATTTAAAGACAATTTGAATAGTGTCAAGATAATTGTTGGCAATGAGAGTTTGAGAATGTTATATAAAAGTAAAAATAGGAATAATGAAAGCATATTTCATTACGCTGCTTCTGAGGATAAAATTTTAGAGGGTATTATTCAAGGTTGTGACAACATTTTAGGAAAAGAGGAGACTAAGGAATTGCTCCTTAGTAAAGATAAAAATGATCGAAATGTAATTCATTTCTTATTTAAAAATAATTCCAGTCATACATTAATAGACAATTTGAATTCTATCAAGGGAACTATTGGGAAAGATGTTTTGAAAATGTTGCTTAAAAGTAAAGATAAAATTAAACTAAACATATTTCATTACGCTGCTTCTGTGGATAAAATCTTAGAGGGTATTATTCAAGGTTGTGACAACATTTTAGGAAAAGAGGAGACTAAGGAATTGCTCCTTAGTAAAAATAAATATGATTTTAATGTAATTCATTATTTATTTAGCAATAATTCCACTCATACATTAATAGACAATTTGAATTGTATCAAGGGAACTATTGGGGAAGATGGTTTGAAAATGTTGCTTAAAAGTAAAAATAAAATTAATCAAAACATATTTCATTTCGCTGCTTCTAAGGATAAAATCTTAGAGGGTATTATTCAAGGTTGTGACAATATTTTAGGAAAAAAGGAGACTAAGGAATTGCTCCTTAGTAAAAATAAATATGATAGTAATGTAATTCATAACTTATTTAAAAATAATTCAACTCATACATTAATAGACAATTTGAATTGTATCAAGGGAACTATTGGGGAAGATGGTTTGAAAATGTTGCTTAAAAGTAAAAATAGTGATAATCTAAACATATTTCATTTCACTGCCTTGAATAATCATAATATAGAATTTACTTTTCTCCATTTGTATTTGTCTGAAAAAGACATAGGAGACTATTTTTTGGAGAGAACTGTATTTGGTCAGACATGTTTGCATTTTGTAGCCAGGTATAAGGGAATGAACCCAATGTATTTAATAGATTATGCACATCAGTTGCTTGAAACTCGTTTTGAAGAGTTTCTTCTGGCACAAGATAACGATGGAGATACATTCTTCCATCACTTCATTACATCAGTAAACCATGAAACAAATGATGTATTTCATATTTTTGATTTGACCAAAGATAAGGTTTCAAGTGATGTTTTTAATAGGTTATTGAGGGTGAGGAATAACAAGGGAAAAACATTTTTACAAATGAATCATAATGATATTGAGAAAATAATTGAATATTTTGAAGGAATTTTACAGAAAGACTTGTTAGAAGAACTCTTGAAGGAAAATTAAAGGAATTATGCATTAGGGGATATAGGGTGTTGTTTAGTGTAGACTGGGTTGTTCCCAAAATTAAATTGTAGATTATAAAAATGAAAAAAGCACCATTTCTGTGATTCTTATAATTTATTTAATAATCTTTCTGTTGTTGTTATTTATCGAATTAAAATGGCCTTTTTGTAATTTAAGAAGGCTTTCATATGTAAGTGACATGTATGTAGATATTTATATAAAAGTGTTAACCACCATCAAGTTGACGGGTTCTTATTTCTCTGTTCGCATGCAATATTTATACGCACCTGTTAATTCATTATATTCTAATGACCAATACATATTCATATAACCTCAAAATGTACATAAATGTGTCAATAAGAGTATATTACGATGGGCCTGGAATCCCCGAGTTTTATTGACAGATTGAGCTCCGATTCAACAATCGTTGTCAGGGGAATTGGCTTTTAAATACTGCAAAATTTTTATATTGTTTAATTCGCCAAACATCTCATAGTTTAAAGAAGTACATTAGATTAGAGTCTATAATCAATTTCCCTTCTATTGGTCCTTTTTTCATTTCATGGGATCATTATTTTCAATTTAAATAAGAAGGGAAGCCCGTAATACAACGAAAACAAACTCCACATAAATTTTTTATGAAGGTCTATGATATTTTTCTGGAGTCGAACCTGGTCCTATTATCAAAGTGAAACCCTTCCATCCTTTTATAGACATCAGCAGCTCATGCAAGATGTAGGTTTGATTCGGTTGTAGATTATATACATTTAAAATTACACCCATATGCAGTCCTTTAAAAAATTCTTTTCATTCTTCAGTAATTATAGTAGATTGCTGCATAAGAGTGGCAACAAACCTATTCCAGTAGTAAAATATCATACTGGTTAACACATTTAACAATAAGAAAATCTATATTTAAATAAGAATACACATTGGAAATTGGGTGAAATTCGAGGGGAGTGTTAGTAATAGGAATTTTTATCAGAACCTACAATACACAGTAATGCTTTTTGGATCTTACATGTGACAATTTGCTTTCAATTTCATCGAATATCTTAATCTTAAAGGTCTCTCATTGAGTGTTGAAGGAAGTGTCCGAAAGGCAGATTCCTTTATTTAAGCAGCAGATGAAAAGGAAGTTGAAAGGGTCTCGAATGATAGGAAAACTGTAATTGTGATTACTACATTTAAAATAGATCACGGAGTGAAGGAAGCCACTTTTATAAACCTAATTTTTTAACATTTTGATTGGTCAACATCAACATATTGTGTTCTGTCCGGAAGCAGGTCCTGCACGCCACTGCCATCTCCATTCACCTCTGTCCATAGCCTTAGTCTCTCTATTCTTTATTTTAACCTCTTCCACCATCTTTATTCTTCCTCTCTTATTCCTTCCTTGCACCTTCTAATGCCACTTTCAGTACGCTATTCCATCCAATTACGTGGCCCAAACAGTTAGCTTTCCTTATTAAAAACAAAAAACAAAATACAAAAAACGTCGTTAATGTAGCGAAACCATTGAAACACATATTTTAAAAATTTACACGAGGAGTTAAAAAGGTTTTTTTCAAATTCGTCCATAAAAATATCAGCTAAAATGGGAGACAAAGGTGAGCCCATAGATAATCCATCCTTCTGACAGTAAAACTTATTGTTAAACAAAAAATAATTTTGGTCCGTACATACACTGATTAGAGAGATAAGATCATTCACCGCAACTCTGTCCATTTGCGATTGGGAAAGGCGGTCTTTGAGCACTGATAACACTTCCGGAACAGGCACATTAGTAAACAAATTGGCAACATCAAAAGAAACGAACTTTGAATTAGGAGGAATTTGCACATCTTAGCGTTTATCTTTTTTAGCCTTTTGGTGGATGTAACTTTTTAATTTTATTTTTACTTGTAAAAATAAATATTTTAACAATGGATTTGAACTTCCACTCAGTTAAGCCTCAATTGATTGAGTTTATACACAACCTTATTTTGACGTGACTAATTAAGGGTTGATATATATCACGAACACACAACAATACAGGAACACAAGCGACCATTCCCCAACCGGAAAATCCAGTTATCTGGGATTCAAGCCTGGGACCTTGGTGAAACATCGTCACCCAAAATCACCAACGATGGATTCCCAAAACATCTTCAGCCTCGATTGTTATCACTGTTGAACGAGCTGACGGTTAGAGCAAATCAATGAGGAAAGACAAAAGAAGTACAGTTTTAAACAATTTCTTTTATTCCCATTGGGAGACATAATACAATTCAGTAACAGATATTCCGTCTCACGTTCAAAGCTATTTTTAATGCCACAGCAGCTATGCATATAAATAAACAATTCCATAAGCACCTTCCAACACACTTCTAATACAAAAACCGAGCATTCCTTCCTCGATAAACAGTCAAACAACCAAAAAACGACATGTATTGTACACATCTATTTGTTAATTTTTTTTACCTCGGCTTCCGCCCACATTGAGCCAGGAAAAATGGCATTTTAGTTTCATTTTTTGGTTCACACAAACTTAAAAACACTCGTTCTCGAAAAGAAAGGACTCTGGGGTAAGAGATTGTCAATGGGGGATTAGTTTGAACGGTAAACATCTTCGTCAAAGTGGAATGAAGTAAATAGGAAACTCAGTGAATTGCAATTTAAGTTTTACTTAGCTGACGAAGGGTCAAAGTGGTTTGTGAACAGACACTCAAAATACATTCTGGGATTCAAGATAACACAACCTTTGCAAGACAAAGTCACTCGGCATATAGTTACACAAAGTTCTGTTTTAATTCCGTTAAATGTTCATTGATTTGTTTAACTTAACAGAAGATAGTCAAAGATGTTACTGAACAGCCATTTGAAATACATTCCAAGATTCGAGTAAACGCAGCCTTCGTAAGATGACCTGAAGTTACACTGTTTTCATTCCATTAAATTTTTGTCAATTCGACTGAAGATCACCAGGTATTAGCAAATTGTTAAATAAAGGAAAATATAATCAATCAATTAAACACTTTGCAATTGTTAACAAATATATAAAAATATGGATAAGCTGAAAATTGATCAACCAGACCACAGGTATGAAACAAGGGGAAAAAATATGTTGCAATATCCGAAACACAAATTAAAATTATTTGAAAATAGTCCACAATATATGGGTAGAAGGATATACAACAAATTAACGATTGATATGAGACGAAAACTGTCTACAGATCATTTAAAATTCCTAAAAACATTTAAAAAGTTCTTGATTAATAAATGTTATTATTCTACAAGAGAGGTTTTTGAAGATGTTATAGTAAATATGTAACAGGATGTAAATGATTGCTTAAATAATAATTGTTCTGTTAATGTATAAGGTAATGGACTATGCATATTATATACTATGAAATGTAAAAAATTTTATATTTGTAAAAAAAAAAATAATTGTATTGTACTGACGAGATACCAACCTGCAAACAGTGCCTTTCTGTGTTCTGTTTATGATGCAAGTGTTTTGTATTAATAAAAAATTCTATTCTATTCTATATTTTGGACAATCAGTTTCAATGACTCGATATACTGCTGAGAAATAAATTTTTTTTATTTTTTTCATTACCATAAAATGCTTTTCTGAATTCAGTCAAGGCCAGGACTTGAGAAAACGCGGTCTAAGATAATAATAATGTTAACCATAGTTAGTTTCAAAGTATTACTTCTCAGCATAGGTAGCACAACGAATATTCACAATTTAATGAAGTAACAAACTTGAAAATTGAAAATAATGCCCAAATTTCTTCTTGCTAGCGAACCATCAGTAGCTAGCCACTGCTCTGAATATCAGCTGATTCCATAAATTATTCATTAATCAATAAAAAACAGCCTTAGTTTTGAATTGTGACAATAAACTTTTGCCTTGCAGTTGCACTAAGTTCTTGGTTATGACTGTTAAATGTTCATTGATTGAACTGAAAAAACCATTAGTGGTTTATGATATAATACTGCAATAATACAATAATAATGCATGGCTGGTAGTTAGACAAAGTAAAGTTTTCATTCTGTTAAATTTTCATTGATTTGTTTCACTTAACAGAGGATAACTCAAAGATATTTGTGAGGATCCATCTGAAATGCATTTGAGATAAAGCAGCCTTTGCAAGACAATAACAATGCTTGGCTTGTAGTAACACAAATTTCTGTTTTTATACCTTTCATTGAATTGACTAAAAAACACTGGGTGTAAGTGCAATACGAAATACCAGAAAATATATTCAATCATTTCTGGAAATAATAGTTGAAAAGTCATAATGAAATTACAAAGCCGTTTCCTATTTCATTACTGCAAGACCTTCTTCTTAAATCAGTAAAGGACTTCCATAAAAACGTTAACCATGCAGTTCCACAGGGTTCTGTATTGGAGCCACTATATTTATACAAATAAACTCGACTTACCATGGGTCGTAAGGATTTTACAAAATGCAACAAAATACTCATTTGATCAGAATGAATTCACTGAGTTTCCTACAGCATGAGATCACGAATTACCAAGCTCGTAAATTCCAAAACTCACTGCGACACTTTTGTTTAAATGTGATTTGAACGTATTTTCAAAACGAAGGATGATTTATCTCTTTTGTAATCTTCTAGACGCATAAGTAACAGATTTTGGATTTCAAACAAAACCACATTTTTAAAATAACACGACTCACTAACAACACTCATCCATCTTAAATCGTCCACATTTAAGTATCTATTCAACTAAAAATGAGCAATCCACTTCTTACCTCGTTTTCTTTTTTTTTTAAATAAACGATATTTAATAAGGGACCGCCACTACTATCCTATTGCTTCCATTTTTGGTTTTTTAAACGATAACAGATCTCTCATTATAATATCTGAACTGAGGAATCTGGAATTCCTAACAGAGACCAGGACAAAGCTATCCTCTGAGCATTAAACACTTTTAAGACTAAATAACTGAATTCTTGATGATTGAATAAATTGAACTTCGATTGCCATGAGTATCAATTTCAGAATAGGATAACATAAGGAACTATAAAAATAATCAACATTAATTATAATAGAATTGGACTTTTCAACCATCCATAACAAGTAAAACCAAGTAAAATGTTTTGCATTACTTGTATTATCAAAAGAGGATGCTTAAATAATACCAAAATATGTATTATAAATAAATAAACATGGAAAAAAACCAATATGTGTTAATGAGGACTCTATTTAATGCAATGATTCACAAAGCAAGGGGTTTTGAGATGAAATTCAACATGAAACAAAAGTAGTCTGAATAAATTTAATCAAAGCAGCCTTAGCTTAATGGAATTCTATAATCACGATCATATTAAAATAAAATTCACGGATGAGGACAAAATATAGGGGATATCTGACATAATCTAAGGGATTGTTAAACATAACTGGTATTATGAAACTAAAGCAGAGGTTGCTGTGCACAGAAGAGTAAAAGTTCCTTTTTTGTTTGCTAAAACCAGTTTCATTTAACAATCCTTTAAACCGTACTAAAATAATCATCCAAATTCCACGAAAACGTATTAATTGCAGGCATAAGATAGTCCTATCTTGTGCCTGAAGATGAGTGGTTAGGTAGAGAACGGTGGTGCAATTAAAATGTTTAGTATTGAAAGTATTTCAATGCATTTTAAAGTAATCGGGTTTATAAAGGGATGCTCGGTAGTTCCTCAAGTCTTTAGGACAATCAAAAAAAGTCGAGGCAGTTGAACGAACAGAGAAAAAAATGACAAAACAAAATACGGTCTTTTCAAGTCAAAACATCGTGGCATTTGAATGTGATAGAGACAAACGCAGAAAGAAACGACACGGCAAAGTTCAGCGGCTGCCACAATCATTAGAAACGTCCACGAAATATAAAAACAACAAGGAAACAACGCACAATCATGTGACGAAAACCTTTAAAATTTCAGTCGAGAATTTTCAGAGTTTTCCCGTCCAGTTTAAATCGCAAAACAAACGACTGCATCTACTAACTGTTTTCTGCATAAAGGGACTAGACCTGCATATATGTTTGCACGTATTAAATACATATATACACAGACATCCATACATATCTATGAGTATTTACAAGAACACATAAGTTTGTTTACCCATTTTAAGCAATATTGAGCCTTGTTTTTTAACCATATCTCCGAAAAAGAGCTTTCGTCTTCCTCCTTACACTTATATACATATAAACTCCAACATTTATCTATTTTATAGATGTAGAAATGTCCTGTAATCCTTCGTTCTTAACTTCACCTATTGCGGAGAGCCCCGTACGACGTGCAGGGGTATTGCTAGCTAATCCACACAAAATCAATTCCAATATATATATATATATATATATATATATATATATATATATATATATATATATATATATATATATATATCTATTATATATAGACGCTTCTCCGGATATACCTATATACACACTCACTCATTCATTCATTCATAGGGCATCAAAAGTCTAAGCATGTTCCACAAGTGCCACTGACTTGAAATTTTTACGACATATTGGCCATATCATGTAACCTCCAGAAATTTTCGGTTCGATGCTAGTGTCGTAATGACATATAAACACAACACAGGTTGGCTGAACGATTTCTTTATTTACAATTACGAGAAGCGAGCGTATGTGCAGGGCCATCGAGGAGTCCGTGCCGGGTGGTCTTACTATCGGCAGACCGGGAGGGCAGTCTTACTCTCTTGGCAGACCGGAGGGCAGTCTTGTGGTCTTTCTCTCGGCAGACCGGGGGGGCAGTCTTACTCTCGGCAGACCGGGGGACAGTCTTACTCTCGGCAGACCGGGGAGGGCAATGTCTTTCCATGGCTAAGCGACAGGAGTGAGACCGCCGCCACTTAATCGGGCTTGGCCCTTAAATAGCAGCCCTGCTGTTTGCTGATGGGGGAAGAGGAGCTGAGGGCTCCTCGCTGGGGGTCCAAAGGACAGTACGACTCATGGGACCACGTGAATTGCACTTAGTTTCACGTGATCGCAAGGCTTCCCAACACTAGGTCGGGGCAAAAATCGGCCGTTTAAAATGCATTGCGGCAATTTGAAGATTGTTTTTGGATCCTTTCCCGATAACATAGATACTTGAAACTCGGCACGTGGATAGATATTATATATATATTTCATAATCAAATTTTACATATTCGCTGATGGTCCTTGGTTCGATCCCAGAGGGCAATTTGCATTTCTCAATGCATTTCTTACGGAGATAACGGAAACAAAATTTAGGTACTTCCCGGAATGATATCGACTTCAAACGTTGCATGTTACAAGAGCAAGTCCTTACAAATCAAACTGTGCATTCACAGTTATCAATGTGTCCTGGGTTCGACACCAGGTGTCTCTGCAATCAGAAGTTGATCCGATTTTTAGGAATTATTTTGAAACCTTTCCCAATAATATAGAAACTTGAAATTCGGCAAATAGATAGAGATGATAAATAACTTTCAGAAACATGTTTTAGATTTCCAAGATCGTCCTTGGTTCGAATCCAGAGAGCCATTTAAATTCGTGAAAATTAGAACGTCTTTTGAGGCAGTTGTAGCCCATATTTCTGCTTGAATTTTCACACATAGTTAGAGATGGTGATGTTCTATTGTGCTGCATAGTAAGTTCACAGTAAAGACCCGGGTTCGATGCCAGACGATGGAATTTCAGCGAATTTTAAGAAAAATTTCAATCCATTTTTTTCTTTTGATGGCCGTCCCGATATGATGCCGACATGAAAATAGTGTTGTCGATCAGCTTGCAGTATGCAAGCTACATTTTACTCGTATATATATATATATATGTACAAACATCAGACGTTTTTGCAAAACGGTTGGGATAATCCCAGAATAGTTTGCTGAATGTCACACAATGCAAAACGAAAATGGGGAACTAAATATATAATCTCATATAGGGAAAATTAAACAATTAAGGATGATTTGAAACCATGACAAGACAAAACTTGTAGGCCAAGACTGACTGACTTACACAAATATTTTCGTTTTATGTCAGCAATTAAAAAAATACAGTGAAATAATACATATAAAGCAATGAAAACTTTTAAATTAACGCACATAAATTTGGTTTAAAATTGAGTACTTAAAATGACTTATTTATGTTAACATACATTATCTTTTTGTTCTAAATCTGCAATTAAAAATCACATTAAAATAATATAAATAAAGTAATCATAACCTTGAAATTAACGCACATACATTTGGTTTGAAATTAAGTGCATAAAATGACTTAATTATGGTAAACAAATCTCGTATATGTAGAAGCTCCTTCACATTTATTGCGTTAAAAAAAAAACAAATCAATGCAAAGACAATAATGAATAATTAATAGTAATGCAGACAATTCTTTGTACGAACGTCTCAATTGAGGAATTTAAGTTTGAAATTAAACAGGAAAATAACACATCTAGTCTGCGTAAAAATTTCTTCACAAATGTTAAAGATCATACTCATATATAAAAAGTGACGTTCATTAAGAGGTACTTGATTTAATAACGTAATACTATTGATGGTAAAGATGCTGGAAACACATAGCTATAGATGTTCGTGCACCAATACCAAATCATAAATACAAACGAGAGAACAAAGACCCAGGAAGATGACAACCAATTCAATGAACGAAATTGACAAAAATTCCTTCGACAGCAAAACCATTCCTCAGAGACAGCTCTCAAATGGACCGCGCAGCATCCAACAGCGTTGTCAAGGTCTGAAATCAGAGGAAAGACGTCTTAGGATGCGTTGAGATTTGATAGAACTGAAAGATGGAATCCCGAGGGACAAAGCAAAGCATTCTGTGGGAAAGAAAGTCAAGCAAAGGAAAAGATTAGGGTTCAGATGCAAAAAAGCAGACAAAGCAACAGCCTTCTGTGGACAAGCAATCACAAGAATGGAAAATCAGAACTATATTGACTAAAAGATGAGCATGCGATCAGTGAAACTTCAAGACCTGCACTAAAATGAATAGGTTTTCCCAATTTCTGAACAAAATAAGGCCAAAAAACAGAAAATTTTCAGGTTTTTTTGGCTTTCTCGACTCTTTCAGGGCAAACTGCTGCACAAAATTTAAAATCTGCTAGCGATTTGTATATAACATGTCAAAAGCTTCAAAACCAGCTAAAAAAATGAATAGGTTTTCTTGATTTGTAAGCTAAATCCCCCTGCCGTACCCCATTGGGGGATTGCAGGGTTTAAATGTAAATGTTAAATATTGCCAAAAAACCGAATTTTTTCAATATTTCAACTTAATTGGGAAAATTGCTGGGCAAAAGTGATATCTTCTTCTTTGTCTGAAAGACTTTGTGAAAAGCTTCAAAACCAGCACAAAAATGAATAGGTTACATAGATTTTCAAGCAAAATATGACCAAAAAACTGAAATTTTTCAGAACTTTTTTTTTAGCTTTCTCAACTGTTTCTTGGCAAACTGCTGCACAAAATTTAAAATCTGCCAGCAATTTGTATAGAGCTTGTCAAAAGCTTTAAAACCAGCTTAAAAATTAATAGGTTTTGTTGATTGTTAAGCAAATGCCAAAAAACTGAAATATTTCCAATTCATTAAAACTTTTCTAACAGTTTTGGAAAAATGGCTGTGAAAATTGAAAATCTCTTAGGTTTTCAGAAAGATCTTGCAAGAAGCTTCAAATTGAGCACAAACTTGAATTGGTTTCCTCGATTTTTTTGCAAAATATGGCCAAAAACCTTCCAACTTACAAGTCGAATACCAAATAATTCCATATAAGCAATCTACACCAAAAGCAGTTTTAAGTTGCTGTTAATATTTAGCAGCTGTGCGAGATATTTCTGAAAAAAAGAATGCCAAACTTTATTTATTTACTTATATCTTTACTTTATTTGATAAATTCGTTTTATTTCAATTGCTTCTAAAAATGTTGCCTTATCAATTTCATTGTCTCTTGCTTCAGTTTTAAGTATCGTTATTGTGTCTAATGTAATTAAAAATAGTAGCGTGCAAGCAGAAAGGCGAGTGGTAAATCCAAAAGAGATCTAAAGATGCCTTTAATATTCAGCAGTTGATATTCAAGTAAAAAGCCATGCCAAAGCCTTCAAAAGCAAATACCATGCGATACTAAAATCTTATCCTGAAAAGCACTTTCAATCCCCAAGGCACTTGTTTTCCCAGAAATTCTCGGGAATGCAAGGAAAATAAAAAACCATGCACTAAAACAATAGCATTCAGCAATACTTGGAGGAATTTCTTATTAGAGAATCTTTACTGTCAAAACTTGCTCAAAATCCACAAGAAAAACACACACAGGAATAAATTATTTATAAATCATATTTTTTGAAGTGTTTCATTCAGTGGCAGTTGTGGGCTTTAATCTTATGTTTTTAACACTTTTGGGAGTTTTGCTCTAGATGGGCGGGAAGTGACCACTTTGCTTCTCAAAACCTATTCTATAGCTTCTTCACAACATGGAGGTGTTTAGTCGTTTATTAAAGGCATATCTATTTACTTACGAGTAAAATGTAGCATGCATACTGCAAGCATATTGATAACACATTTCAAGTCGACGTCATATCGAGAGGGTCCTCAAAAGTAAATGAAAGTATTGAAAATATTCATAAAATTCGCTGCAATTTATCCGTCCGAAACTGAACCCAGGTCTTCCTAGTCATACTTACTATGCAGCACAACAGAAGATCATCATCTCTACTCTACATCATCAAACTCAACCAGAAATATTGGCTGCAACTGCCTCAAATGATGTCCTACTTTTCCCTTATATTCTTTTGTAAGAAATATTAATGTGCTCTGGCATTGAACCCAGGAATAGCACGGTCTTATCTAAATGTTTTCTTAAACCAAGTTTTAATCTACATCTTCTAGCAAAGCAACAACTTCCTATCATTTTGATAAGGACACCAAAAAGAAATTCACATATTGAAATAATAGGAAGTTCTTGCTTTGCTAGAAGATATGTATTAAGAATCGGTTTATGAAAAATAAATAGATAAGACCATGCTGTTCCTGGGTTCGATGCCAGAGCACATTAAAATTTCTCTCATAAGGAATATAAGGGAAAAGTAGGACGTCATTTGAGGAAGTTGTAGACAATATTTCTGCTTGAATTTTCACACATTGTTAAAAATGGCAATCTTCTATGGTGCTGTATAGAAATAATTGCCAGAAAGTTCGATGCCGGGCGGTAAATATATCCCCATATAAAATACAAAGGGGTTGATTTTCATTATTTTTTTATGCATTTATTGAAACGATAGGAAGTTCTTGCTTTGCTAGAAGATGTATATTAAAACTCGGTTCATGAAAAAAAATTAGATAAGACAATGCTGTTCCTGGGTTCGAAGCCAGAGCACATTAACATTTCTCACATAAGGAACTCATGTGAAAAGTAGGAAGTCGTTTGAAACAATTGCACCCAATATTTCTGCTTGAATTTTCACACACAGTTAGAGATGGTAAATTCTGTTTTGCTGCATAGTTAGTATATCAAAAAAGACCCGGGTTCAATGCCGGATGAATAAATTGCAGCGATTTTTAGGAATATTTTCAATCCATTTTTTTTTTCTTTTGAGGACCGTCCTGATATGAAATTAGTGTTGTCGATCTGCTTGCAGTATGCAAGCTACATTTTACTCGAATATATGAAAAAATTTAGAGAAGGAATTATATATAATAGATAGCAACATATAATTACTGTTTTTCCGTTGATTGATAATTCATAAACAAATAGACACAACTGAGAGTTAATTATTTTCACTGTGTTTGTACTTTGAAGTATAATAACCAGACGTATTACTCAAGTTCCTTTAAAACATCGTCTGGACAAATAGCCAAAATGGTTTACAATAAACTGTATTGGCAGTTTTAAATGCTCCAAGATTCCCATGTCTGGCTCTAAACATCGTTACTTTTACACTAAAGAGAATTTGCAGACACTTCTCTGCAAGGCTAAAGATTGGATTAATCCTCTGGAAATATCAGTGAGAAGCTTAAATATATTTGAGAAGCCTTCGGGTCAGAGTCAAGGTAGTTTAACCATGTAATTAGTTGACTGGTAGCTCTCAGTAAACATTGTTGCAAAAATGAAGAAAATGCAATGCTAATTCACTTAAATAATTTTCCAACCATATAAGCTCAACTTTGTTGACATATACAATCCGCATTATACTGAAATACTAAGTAATATAAAAGGAACAATTTTGCACACAGCCAACTAAAATCATAAAATACTTTATGCTGTACTTACTCAAACCGAATGTGCCATTGAAAAAATTGTTCATCCCAAAATTAGAGCATGGGAAGTTGAAAAAACATTTGCCCATGAATCTAAAGTGCACCTTAAGACCAAGACTTGAGGCCATTTGCAGCACTGTCTAAGTGTTTATGATCAACATATATGCCTCTGAATAAGTATATCAATACGAGTATACACTGTAAACAAAATGCCAGCGGTAACTGTACGCAAGTGCTCATGTTATTCAAAATTGGTCATTTTGTTTGCTTCGCTTTGATGGGCTGATTCCCTTTAATTAAAAACTATCGGCTGACAGTTAAATCTCAACTCTTTGGGGTCTTTAATTTTAGTATGTAAAGACATTCATCTGATAGAAATGGCTGTCCGCAAACATCTTTACAAAAACGCAGAAAACACTATTTATTTGAATAGTTGGCAACTGTACTCTTTTAACTTCATATACATTTACAGTCAGCCTTGCATTGGAATGATTAGCCGCATAAAGAGAATATTATTTCACTCAACTAACTAAAATCAAATAATGCTTTGCATTGACTGCTATCGGATCTCATATTATTCCTGCTACTATATCAAGATGAATGAAACATGGTTCATCTTTCTTCTTGAAAAATACACCTAATAAGCAACAGAGGTTTGAGTGATACTAAGTAATGTAGGATTAAGAAATCCAAGAAAAGTGACACTTCCATCCTCTTGAAAAACCTGCGGTGTGTAGATAATACGAGTAAAATGAAGCTTGCATACTGCAAGCAGA
Source organism: Sympetrum striolatum (assembly GCA_947579665.1). NCBI lineage: Eukaryota > Metazoa > Arthropoda > Insecta > Odonata > Libellulidae > Sympetrum > Sympetrum striolatum. The sequence goes on along the minus strand of CANPUZ010000001.1, from coordinate 2,134,874 downwards.
TCGACAACAATAATTTAAAATCGGCATTATATCGTGACAGTCCTCAAAAGAAAAAAAAAGGATTGAAAATACTCTTAAAATACGCTCCAATTTAATCGTCTGGCATCGAACCTGGTTCTTCCTGGTGAACTTACTATGTACCACAATAGAAGATCACCATCTCTACATGTGAAAATTCAAGCAGAAACATATGCTGCACCTACCTCAAACGAGGTTCTACTTTTCGCGAATGTAAATGGCTCTCTGGATACGAACCAAGGACGATCTTGGAAATATAAAACATGTTTCTGAAAGTTACTTATGATCTCTATCTATATGCCGTTTTTCAAGTTTCTATATTATTGGCAAAGGTTTCAAAATAATTCCTAAAAATCGGATCAACTTCTGATTGCAGAGACACCTGGTGTCGAACCCAGGACACATTGATAGCTGTGAATGCACAGTTTGATTTGTAAAGACTTGCTCTTGTATCATGCAAAGTTTGAAGTCGATAGCATGCCGGGAAGTACCTAAATTTTGTTTCCGTTATCTCTGTAAGAAATGCATTGAGAAGTACAAATGGCCCTCTGGAATCGAACTGAGGACCATAAGCGAACATATAAAATTTCATTATGATATATTTTTATGGTATCTAACCTCATACTGAATTTTCAAGTTTCTATGGCATCGGAAAAGGGTCCAAAAAAAATCTTAAAAATCGCCGCAATGCATTTTAAACAGCCGATATTTGCCCCGACCTAGAATCGAACCATGGACAATATTCGAAAATGTCTTTTTGATTTTCGTTGGATATCCACGGCATCTAGCGGTCCCTAGAATTTCAACTCTTTCCTTTTCCGGGAAGTGCCTCAAAAAAAATTTCCAAAATCCTCACCATGTATCCTTATGGAGAAAATCGGGACTTTGGGGCCTTCTGGAATGGAACCCATGACACTGAGACTCAAGGTCAGATTTTTTCTGGAGGTTACCCGTCATGGCCATAATGTCGTAAAAATTTCAAGTCGATGGCACTTGTGGAACATGGTTAAACTTTTGATCCCCTATGAATGAGTGTATATATACGAGGGTCATCCGGAAAGTAGTACCCGTTCGTGAAATAAAGACACAAAAGTAAATATCAACAAACATAAAAAATTTTATTTGAAAGAGGATACTTTAAACTACTTCTCAACATAATCTCCAAGCAAATTAAGGCATTTGTCATAACATGTGACAAATTTCTGTATTCCTGCTGCATAGTTCTCCGCCGCCAGCTCATTGAGATACAGGGTCACTCCATCTTGCACAAATTTTTGCATAATGCAGATGGTCTTTAACAATTTCATGAACAATTGTTCGAGAAACATTGGGAAAATGCTCACAGATGTCATCAATTGTGACGCGCCGATCGTTCCTCACGAATTCGTCAACTGAGCTCACCGAAATGCATTCCATGTTTCCTTTCCCCTTTACATACGCTGGCTCCCCTTCCCCTGCTACTTCGTGATTGGCCGTGCTCTCTGATTTGTTCTTAGGATTCCTTTCCAACTATTATGAATATAATAGCCGTCCTCTCTGTTCATATTTTCTGGCGTTTTGAACATTTCTATCGCTTCTTTTATTACCCGTGGGTAATATCGTCTCTCTTTAGAAATTATTTCAGCCTCCTTAAATTGGACGTCGTGTCCCAGCTCACTCAAGGCGTGCTCTGCGATGGCCGAGAGATTAAATTGTTTATTTTTCGTCGCTCTTTCGTGCTCCCTTATTCGAGTTTTTAAAGATCTGCATGTTTCTCCTATATAAATAATTTCTAAAGAGAGATGATATTACCCACGGGTAATAAAAGAAGCGATAGAAATATTCAAAACGCCAGAAAATATGAACAGAGAGGACGTCTATTATATTCATAATAGTTGGAAAGGAATCCTAAGAACGAATCAGAGAGCACGGCCAATCACGAAGTAGCAGGGGAAGGGGAGCCAGCGTATATAAAGGGGACCTGAGGAGCATTTCGACCTGAAGACGACTGCTGGAATGCGGTCGAAACGTCGTTCGACAAAAACAAAATACGTGGAAGAGAACCCAAAACCCATGAATATTTCAACATAATACTATTGATGGTAAAGATGCTGGAAACACATAGCTATAGATGTTCGTACACCAATACCAAATAATAAATAGAAACGAGAGAACAAAGACCCAGGACAACCAATACAATGAACCAAATCGACAAGAATTCCTTCGACAGCAAAACCATTCCTCAGAGACAGCTCTCAAATGGACCGCGCAGCATCCAACAGCGTCGTCAAGGTCTGAAATCAGAGGAAAGACGTCTTAGGATGCGTTGAGATTTGATAGAACTGAAAGATGGAATCCCGAGGGACAAAGCAAAGCATTCTGTGGGAAAGAAAGTCATGCAAAGGAAAAGATTAGGGTTCAGATGCAAAGAAAGCAGACAAAGCAACTGTGGACAAGCAAACACAAGAATGGAAAATCAGAACTATATTGACTAAAAGATGAGCATGAGATGAGTGAAACTTCAAGACCTGCACTAAAATGATTAGGTTTTCCCAATTTCTGAACAAAATAAGGCCAAAAAACAGAAAATTTTCAGGTTTTTTTGGCTTTCTCGACTCTTTCAGGGCAAACTGCTGCACACTGCAGCTCACCAGTTGGTCTGTAATGACAGACGGTCTCCCCGAACGCTCATCGTCGTGTGTGTTCCCCCTCCCCATGTTGAACTTGCGACACTACCGCCGAACAGACGACTCGTCCATCACATTGTCTCCATACACCTCCTTTAATTGGCGATGAATATCACATGGGCGAACGTTTCTTGCATTGAGGAATTTAATCACTGCCCTCACTTCACAACTGGCGGCGTTCTCAATTTTTTTAAACATTGTAAACAATCACAGAAACAACACAGGCAATGCTAGCGTCACGCAACTTGGCTCAGAGAAGGCAGACAAACCACTGAAGCTATCTGACCTTGTCCAGCGGCTACTCGCGTCATCAGCACTTCATGCGGCACTAACGGGTACTACATTCCGGATGACCCTCGTATATAGGTATATCTGGAGAAGCGTCTATATATAATAGATTGTCACATAACTATTCGCTCTACGTGATTTTCTAAACAATTTCAACCCACCACCACAATAAACTAAAGACCAAATCAGTTGGTTTTCCATTAATTTTGCTGATGATTGCAGTTATAAACTAGTCCAAACTATTGCCACAGACAAGAAACGTCCCGCTTTTTATACCGGTCAGAACCTCGGGTCGTTACTTTGCAACACCAAAGACCGTTTTGATCCCCAGACCAGATCAGGAATATACCAGGTGTAGAAGTTTGAAACCTGAAACCATATAGATGGTGCGTATCGGTTTAAAGACCGTAAGACCGCTTCCACAGCACCATCTTCTCCCTCTAACAGCTGACGAGGTTTTTCGTCACGCAATAATGTAAGTTTCATACACGGGTATATTTTTCTATAACCCCAAACATAATATATAGCGTTGCTTGTAATAATTGTGACAATGTTTACGGCGATTATGTATGAATAAGTAATAATGTCAGATTAAGGTTGATTGAGTACAAAAGATCTTTCAACAATGCACAAATCCGTCACATTTTGCTGATCATGTGATTAACAACGACCATTTTTCCGAATTCTCCCCTCGTATTCTAAACCATGGACAAAAAGGTACCACATTAGACCGTTTGGAATAGCTTTACATAACCTTCACCAATTTTATTCCATCCCTTTAGCTAACGAGGTTTTGTTTTCTAACAGCCAGTCTCCACTCTTCAAGACTCTTTTCCCCCATTTGCCCTCCCCCTCGTGATGCAACATTGTATTCTTTTTACCCCTCCTCTTACCCCGTCCCCTTCCTTTGGCTTTCCTATATACGTTCTTGCTCCTTGAAATAACTTCTGTTCTGAGGATGGTGCAGTGACATTGAAACCGGTAAACAGTTTTCTGAAAATTTGTGCAATTAGTACAATTGTGCTTTACCTTCGTAAGTTTTGACAGTAAAGATTTTTTGAGCATGCGTTCAAAAGATGGGGAGGATAAAAGAAAGAGATTCGTACCTGTATTTAGATGGGCGTCAACAGAACGGTGAAGTCCTGAAGGGCTGACTTCACTGTCTCGTACAGGGGCCTGTTCTCCTCTGAGGGCCCATACTCGGATCCTTGGGGCCCTCCACCAGGCCCACACAGCATCTGCAGCTTGCTGATGTATGAGTTAAAGTTGTCGTGAGTGATTTTCTCTGGGGAAGATGACACGGAGGAAGATGCTGACGACGACGAGGAATCGTGGTTCGCAGACTGTGGGTGGAGAGGATGCAGGTTGGACGCCCCCTGGTGATGCAGGTTATGCTGATGGTGCAGGGGATGGTGCCCCTGCTACAGCTGTGGCTGCATCGCTTGTAGACTATTGTGGGCGGGGCTGAAGGAATGCGGAAGGTGGCTGTGGATTGGCAGAGGGTGCAGATACAGGTGGTGGGGGACAGGGGAGGCGTTGGGGTGCGGCTGGTACCCCTGGGGGTTCCCTGGGCTCCCCATGGGGCCATTGGGGGGCTGCGGCTGAGGGCCCAGGGGCCCCCTGTTTTTGTTCAAGGATGGGATGTGTACGTGCTGAAGGAGCGTGATCACATTGTTGCGGAGAGACTCGTAGTACTCGTTGAGGTTTGAACTGCGCTGCGCAATGGCCTGCGTCTCCTGGGGAGAGAGGAAATGGGACAAAGTTGCTTATAATCCTTAAAGAATACTAAAGCCACCATTTAGCAGTAGCCTTTTGATTTAAAATCATTTTAATTTATGAATTAATTACCTTATATACCGGCGAATAAGTCGACCTTTGACGCCTTAAATAAATCTCTCAAAAACCATGGGTCGACTTATACGCTGTACATAAAATTTAAACCTTTACCACAAATGGGAAAATAAGTGAAACTGCCCCCTTAACACTTGATGTACACAAACTCTCACAATTCACTTCAATTATTTCTTACTGATTATGAAACTTATTTTAAACAAGCCTAATTTAGATATTATATCATACAAATTTCATCAACAAATACAAGTTTGGCCTAAAGCATATTACACTATGACATGTTTCTATATTAAAAGAGCTTAATTAATAAACTATTTTCATGTCTTTAAAATAAATTTGACTCATATTTTGTTTCGCAAATTATGTTCATTTCTTCACATTTATTTTTATTTCACAATATTTTAATACATACTTTGATGTTTACTATTTAAAAATTAATTCAATAAGCACATCATGGTTTGTTTTTGTTCATATAATCATTATGATTTGACTTGGCATTTGGAGTTAATGGAAGTTGCTTTAGCAGTGTGTGGTTTGATATTATCACACAATATTACCATTATTTCTATAATAAATTTTTAATTCCATGGTGTTTTTGTTTTGTAATGCATTTTTTTTTGTGTAGCCTGAGTGATACCAACGAAAGAAACTTGCGTAATAGTTAAGCAGAAGCGAGAAGTTGACTTGACAGCTGAAAGAAACAATTATAGCGTCTTAATCTTACGCGGTATATATTCCTTAAGCTATCCTATTTTAATGGATACCATAGTGTTTGTTTCCATAAAACAGAGCTGAGGAAGTGGGGTTGCATTGTTTTTTTGGGTCGACTTATACGCTGAACATAGGCTAAAACTTGAAATTCACCTCAAAATGTAAGGGGGTCGACATATATGCTGGCATATATGGTATATTTGCCCTATTTTTACAGAGGAATATGTAGCATCTCTTATCTTAGTATAATTCAGTAAATGAGCTCGAATTCCAAAATTATTATTATTATTATTAATAGGGTCTTTATTAGGCGAGATTGAGACTAAAAAGTCTCCTCTTCCATCTAATCTGTAGTTAAGTTGTTCCATTATTATAAGTATATTACATGTATCAATGAAACTTAGAGGAAAATAGAAGAAAATGTGAGAAGGGATTGCGGATGTAAAAAAAAACCTAAGAATAGCTTAGGAAAACATATCCGCTGCAGGAAAACACCCACAAAGAAGGGGGGTGTGAAAAACCTGCACAAACCTACCGATAGCAAAAACTAAAAGACATTAAAGAAAACAATCTAAATATAACCTGGAAAATTACAAGAAGTGTTAGAGGCATATTATCAAGACAAATAATGAAAGTTAATAAAAAATGAAATGCAGAGAATACAGTAAGTAGATACATACACTTGTGATAAAAAAAATATGACTGAACTAGAAAAAAGCAAAATAAAACACGATCAATACAAAAATTATGCTCTACAATAATTATATACGAGAGTTAACATCATGATTTAAGGATAAACAATAATCTAAAGTAAGTTAATATAATGGAAATACAAAATAGTAAAAAAGAAAAGGTTATACTGGGTGTAAACTGTAGTAACAATAAGGAAAAAAATATTCCAAAGTAAAGAAATAAGTTTGAAGTGTTGTTCCGTGCAGCATGAAAAAGATCAGGAAAAAACGAACTTGACTTATGGTAAAATGTAAAATGCTATGCTATGATACAATCACATAGGACGTCAGGAGAACTAATTGTTTACCGCCTGAATGTTTTCCAATGTGATTCATTTAATTAGTGAAAAATTCGATTCTGATACAATACTCCACAATTGAAATTATAATCTTTATTCAAATACTGTTCTTTTCATGTTTGTTCCAATTCCGATCATAGGCCAATTATTTTTAAGGAACTAAATATAACTAAAATCCGAAGCTAATGTTAGTGGAAATTGCGTGGATTCAACAATCACATTAGTTGTCAGGGGGACCGGTTGTTCACCTCAATACTTTCAGAAAATGTTAGTGGGTTTTGTTGAAATTCTCGAAATTTTAATTTGAAAACAATATTCCACGAACATAATAAGAATATTTATACAATTTCCGTTCTTTTGGTGCTTGCCTCGACTCTTGAAGGCTATACCCTCAAATTTAATTCTTCGAACCACAGGGGTTCTTTTAACCAAAGGAATTTAGATTACTCATTCGGTATACCTCCGGAAACAGATTGGCTATTGTATCATGAAGTGAAATGTATTCTAAATATGTCTAAAAAAATATAAAAAATAATGTATAAGTAAATTACATTGGAAATTTGTATGTGTAATATTTGCATAGCAATAATTTAAATGTGATATCTTATATTTGATATGTTTAAATATCATCAATAAATTACTTTCATTATCTATTATATAAAGATGCTTCTACGGATTCATTCAAGGATATAGATAGATAGATAGGATACTAATTCACAGCCTAAACCAAAAGCGTCATTGACTTGAAATTTTTACTACGTATTGGCCATAACTTGAAACCGCAAGAAAAATTGCAATTTTGAATCTCAGTGTAATGGGTTCGCTTCCAGAGGGCCCCAAAGTCCCCATTTTTCCCGTTTAAATGCATTGCTTTGATTTTCCAGAATTTATAAAAAATATTTCCCTGATAGGTAGAATATCAAACCTCAAGGATCCTATATATATGGTCAAGCTCTATTGATAACATAAATCACTTTTACGGAAAATATCCTGGGTTCGATGCTAGGACGATGCAAAAATATGCCCTTTAAAATACATTGAGGTGGTTTTTCATTATTTTTTTTGGTGCACTTATCGAAATGATAGGAAGTTCGTGCTTGGCTGGAAGATGTATAAAAAGAATTGGTTTTAGAAGAAAATTTTCATAATACCATACTATTCCTGGGTTCGATGCCAGAGCACAATAACATTTCTCTCATAAGGAATATATGGGAAAAGTAGGACGTCGTTTAAGGCAGTTGCAGCCAATATTTCTGCTTGAAATTTCACACATAGTTAGAGATGGTGATCTTCAGTTGTGCTGCATAGAAAATATCACCAGGAAGGCCTAGGTTTTATGCCAGATGATTAAATTGCAGCAAATTTCAGAATATTTTCAATCCTTTTCTTTTTTCTTTTGAGGACCCTCCCAATATGATGCCGATATGAAATTAGTGTATTCAATCTGCTTGCAGTATGCAAGCTAGATTTTACTCCTAAATATATAAAATCATCATTCTCTATATCTCCAGTAAATTGGCTCTCTACTCCATCGCTTTTAAGTGTAAGCTCGGTAATGCATTTTCGAAACGTCTTTTTGACGATTTTTATAGGATTTTAGAGAAACCTCAGCTCTTTACTTTTATATTTTATTGATAAAAATAGAAAAATAAAACATTGAAATGATCAAAATCTCATACTTTGATGTTATACAGCATTAAAGTATCTGCGTAAAGTATAAGAGCTTGTTTATTAATTGCATTAAGTTGAAAAGGAATCATTGTTAGGAATTTCTTGTTGTAGTTCTCCTCCTACCAAAAATTACTTTAGGGCAACGTCATTTTCACTCATACACCATAATAAGAATCTTCTTTTGGTGCTGAATCTTATTCTTTGAAAGAAACAAAGCCTGCATGCCATAAAAGTTGACATGTTTTTCTTAGGGAAAACCATTTGAGCATTCTTGGTTCGAACCCAATCAAATTATCAAATAAAAATGTGAGAGTACTTCTTTCCTGATCTCGTAGAGCATGAATTCAAAGTTCAATCGGGCAAACAGTTTGTAGAATTCTGTGACCTTGTCGGTCTAACTCATGAGGCAGTCATGAAGTCTCTGCTGACTGCATTCAGATACCAAATTTTATTTTATTAATTTAATTCAACAAAGTCTGTCAACAGAATGTCAATAGCACTAAATAAATAATATATATAAAATATTATAAAATGCATTTTGAAAACAGCTCAGAGCTCGAATAAAAATGAGCAGCACCAAGTAGTGAAGAAGTGACGAGAAATACAAAGAATATGAAAAAATAAGAAAATTAACAATGCAATAAGTAAATCTGAACTAATTTTTCTATAATCAAAATTAGCCGAGTACATTTTATCTTTATAAGAAAACAATATAAATAAGAAATGAAAACTTTTCTATAAACTTAATTAGACTTTTTCTATAATGACAAAAATATTTTTTTAAATGTTAGAAAAAGAAAAGAAAAATAAAACATTTCTATTTCATAGATTAACATATATAGACAAAAATACATGTACACATCCAAAGGAAGTAGAGCATGAGTTAAGAAAAACATAACAAACTATTAACGAATATGAAACCATTTTTCAAGTTTGTTGTTAACATGTTTCAATCCATATCACAATTTAGTGGAGAAGCATAACCATTTTTCAATAATAAGACGAGCATATTCCTTTAAAAATAAAAAAAGACAAAAGTACTTAGAAAGTACTTAAGACTCTTAGAAAAAATACATTAAAAAAACTTAATAGGATACAGAATTAGATATCGTCTAAAGGATGAAAATAATGCGATTAAACTATATTGATGTAATTTAACTCAAAAAATTGAGGTTCAATGTAATGCCAGCATTTTTTTGTAAAACAATTTCCATTACATTTAACAAATTCTCATTTTTTACGTTATAACAATCTTACTTCATTAATAAACATCTACTGTTTTCAGACACTGCATTATTCTGATAAATTACACCCCTATTATAGTTGATGCTTTCTGGCGATATCTGGTGGAACTTCTCCATAATAAATAGGAAATAAAATAACTGTCTGCGTCCACAATTTTATTTTTAAAAAATCTGATGTGGCCAGCACATGACTTTCTCCATACATAAGATGTAAATATTTATCTACGACAGTAATTTCAAACTCTATATTCCATCTAAACTTGGAAGATGAGTGATTAATTTATATATTATTATCTTTTAAGTCACTAACATTATAAATAATGTTTTTCGGGACATGATCGATGAAAAACGATGAAAGTGGCCTTTCGCCCATAGAGCCCAGAGCGCCCACAAAGTACATAATCAGCAACTTCCGGTTTATCAGTATTTCATGAATAACTCCTAAACAATCAGTTATACAAAAATATGATTCATACAAAATTTATAGTAAATTACATTTTCTAAAACTTTTGTAATTAATAGTATATACCTAAATATCATATTTATGGAGATATTTTGAAAACCGGAAATGAGCTTTGAAGAATGAAACTCGACTTCCGGTCAACCGATTTACTCCAAAAACTAATCAACTCTGAAGACTGTAACAAAAGTACTACATATGAAATTTGGTGTTGATCCGACAAACATTTTTCATGTTAGAGCGCCCACAAAGTACAGAATCATCTTCTTCCGGTTTATCAGAATTTCACGAATAACTTCTAATCAACCGGTGATACAAAAATATGTTAAATACAAAAGTTATAGTAAATTACATTATCTAAAACTTTTATAAGAAGTACAATATACGTAAATATCATATTTATGGAGATATTTTGAAAACCGGAAATGAGCTTTAATGATTAAAGCTCGACTTCCGGTTGACCGATTTACTGTAAAAACTAATCAACTCTGACAGCACACACCACAGTACTATATATGAAGTTTGATTTTGATACGACTAATAGTTTTCATGTTAGAGCGCCCACTATCACACACACACACACATACACACACACACACACACACACACACACATACACACAGACATCATTCCGAAAATGGTCAAAACGTGTTCTAGGGACCCCAAAACATGTATTTCCGTTGAAATCTCGAAGTCGATTTTTTCATGAAAACAATACTTTCTCTATACTTCGTATATGGAGAAAGTAAAAACACGACCGGTTTCGGGTTCAACCCATCATCAGGTAACCGGAAGACAATTATCACAGAGTATATATACAACTAAAAACCAAGGGAGGGGCAAAGAGAGTGAAGCAGGAAGAATGCGGGGGAGGGAGGTGAGGAAGAATGGACCTAAAAATGGTGGAATTATTTTCCCTGAAGAGATGCTCGTTAACTAGGTTCCTGGTAAACTGCAGGTGGCGGTGTATTTCCGATTGCTCGAGGAGGTTGAGCCTTTTGCCTTTAGAAGCCACGTTAAGAAGAATGGGAGAGAAGGATGCTCCGTGGTTACTTTCGTTTAAATGAATTGCGAAATGTGAATTTTTTGAATCTTTAAGGAAGGACGCTCTGTGTTCTTCAGCACGTGTTGCTATGGCCGTACCACTCTGGCCAACGTAGCTACTGTCGCAATCCTCGCAGTCGAGTTGGTAAATTCCCGATCTTTTATTTTCATGAGTTTTATCCCGACCGTTGCATAAGTGCGAGCGGAGATTGGAGCTCTTATAAAAGGCTGGGCGGAAATTTTCAGAGGGGAAGAACTTATTAATTTTATAACTGAAGCTATCAACAAATTTTAATCTATAAAAACGGGGGGATTTCTCAGGAAGAGAAACAGGAGAATAAATCTGATTAATGGCGAATTGCCTTTGTTTTTTATGGAGCAAATTGACCATCAGATGTTTTGGGAAGCCGTTCTTTTTGGCGATGAAATGGAGGGTATCAAGTTCTTTCCTGAAATTTTTGGGGGACATGGGGATATGGAGGAGGCGATGAAATAGAGAGTGAAAGAAAGCTAGTTTATGGGAAAAGGGATGATTTGATGAAAAGGGGATGGCATGGTCCGCATAGGTAGGCTTCCTATGGATTGCAAAGGACATTTCACAATCATTTAGACTAATATTAATATCCAGGAAATTTAACGAGTGATTACCCGAAACCGGTCGTGTTTTTTTAAAATAAAATTGTGGACGCAGACAGTTATTTAATTTCCTATTTATTACACCCCTATTATTAATGCTATAGTAAATAATGGCATTGATTTAAAGTACAAAAAATCTGATGTGGCCAGCACATGACTTTCTCCATATATATAAGATGTAAATATTTATCTACCGCAGTAATTCCGAACTCTATATTCCATCTAAACTTGGAATATGAGTGATTAATATTATATATTATCTTTGACGCCAAAAACATGATAAATAATGTTTTACGGGACATGATCGATGAAAAACGATGAAATTGGCCTTTCGCCCATAGAGCCCAGAGCGCCCACAAAGTACAAAATCAGCAACTTCCGGTTTATCAGTGTTTCATGAATAACTCCTACACAATCAGTCATACAAAAATATGTTTCCACCAAAAGTTATAGTAAATTACATTTTCTAAAACTTTTACAAATAATAGTATATACCTAAATAACATATTTATGGAGATATTTTGAAAACCGGAAATGAGCTCTGAAGAATGAAGCTCAACTTCCGGTTAACCGATTTACTCCAAAAACTAATCAACTCCAAAAAAAACTAACTAAAGTACTATATATGAAATTTGGTGTTGATATAATGAATAGTTTTTAAGTTAGAGCGCCCACAAAGTACATTACAGCTACTTCCGGTTTATCGGTATTTCACGAATAACTCCTAATCAACCGGTGATATAAAAATATGTTAAATACAAAAGTTATAGTAAATTACATTATCTAAAACTTTTATAAGTAATACAATACACTTATACATAATATTTATGGAGATATTTTGAAAACCGGAAATGAGCTTTAATGAATGAAGCTCGACTTCCGGTTGACCGATTTACTCCAAAAACTAATCAACTCTGACAGCACACACCACAATACTATATACGAAGTTTGGTATTGATACGACAAATAGTTTTCACGTTAGAGCGCCCACAAACACACACACACATACAGACACACACACACACACAAACACACACATACACACAGACATCATTCCGAAAATGGTCAAAACGTGTTCTATGGACCCCAAAACATGCATTTCCGTTGAAATCTCGAAGTCGAATTTTTTCATGAAAACAATACTTTCTCTATACTTTGTATATGGAGAAAGTAAAAAAGGTTATGCGGATCATGACCTTTTCTAAATACAGAGACTCTTGTAAACCACTGTTTAAAATATGATATCTTGACATTACCTTGCATTTACATTTATGAGGTGTTAAATTATGTTCATTCAAATAGAAAAGATTTTGAGGATGAACACAACCATAATTATGATGCCAGAGGGAGAAACAATATGAATTATCCAAAACATAGACTGTCAATGTATGAAAAGACCCCATATTACATGGGAATAAAACTGTATAATAAAATTCCAAAAGAATTCAAAGAAAAGTTTGGGAAAAACATAAAAACTTTTAAAGAAAACCTACATAAACTATTATCTAAAAAGTGTTACTACACAGTGGAGGAATTCTTAAATGACAATAGCTTGTGAGTGAATATGCTTCAAAGGTGTATGTAAATTGATAAAATATTTTTGCTGTTATATATATTTGAGTAATCGAGTTTTCATTTAAATGTAAGAAATTGTTATAGTCATTATGGCAATCATGTTTAAGTGCATATTTGTGAATTTCAATGAAAAAATTGTAAAATCTTCAAAGATGTTGTATGTTTAGATATGTTGAATCTTTGTTAAATTGGGAAAAAAAATAATATTTTATATCTTCTTATGTGTAATTGTACTAGTTTAAGTTGACTACTGTATATTGACATGTCACCATGGCAGAATTATTTTCTGTTTTTGTAATGAATGTTTTTGTGACGCAAATAAATTATTATTATTATTATTATTGACTTGTGCAATTTTTATTTCAAGTAGAACTACTCACAAACTTAGTATTACCAAACATTTCTTTTCATACAGGGTGCATTATGAAAGTAATGCACATGATTTTATTGTGACGCGACTATCCATAGCAGCGCTCTCGGACCGGTCGGATAATGTGGTGGAAGATCTGCCCTTCAAAACGTGCCTGGTCTTAGTTCGCTCCAAGCAGTAGGAGCGGTAGGACGAGTATTTGAACGAAGTCTGTTTTTCGTTTGTGTCACGGCGCGATGGAGCGTTCACTTGAACAGCGGTACGCGATCATGTTTTGTGTGCGGCTTGGGAAGAATGCTGCGGAAACTTGTGAAATGCTTCAAGAGGCCTTTAAGGAGGAATGCATTTCGAGATCTCAATGCGGAAGGTGGCACAAGGCCTTCAAGGAGGGCAGGGAGGAGGTCACCGACGAGCCCCGTTCTGGACGTCCAACAACAGCCCGAACCGATGAAAACGTTCAGCGTGTGCGCGAAGTTTTGAGTTCAGACCGTCGATTAAATATCCAGGCAATTGCTGACACCCTGAACTTGTCAACATTTGCGGTACATGGGATAGTGACGGAGGATTTGCAAATGCGAAAGGTTAATGCGAAGCTTGTGCCGAAGGTGTTGACGGAGGTGCAGAAAGAAGTTCGAGTTTTGCGGTGTGAAGAATTGTTGAAATTGATCAGAAATGATCCAGGCTTTTTAAACTCTACTCTAACCGGGGTCGAATCCTGGATATTCGAGTACGATCCAGAATCCAAGAGGCAGAGCTCCGAGTGGCACACACAATCTTCTCCCAAACACAAGTCTCGCATCAAAACAATGCCTTTTGTCTTCTTTGACGTCCGAGGAATCGTCCATTTTGAGTTTGTACTGCAAGGACAAACCATCAACGCAGCCTTTTACCAGGAGGTGCTCAAGAGACTGAAACGCCGGGTCGCGCGCGTCAGGCCTGACATCAAAGACGTCTTCAAGCTCCACCACGACAATGCCCCCATCCACACAGCATTCATCGTCAACAACTACCTTTACCCCGCCGAGAAATGTCATATCCGGGATTTAGAAAAAGTACAACGGAAGGCGATACGATTTGTAAAGAATTGCTACGATAAAACAGCGAGTGTCACTCAGATGTTACAGGACGCGGGATGGGAATCATTAGAAGATAGAAGAAAAATTCAAAGGATAAATTTATTAAATAAGTTCAGAGAAATTACGTTTTCAGATGATGTAACCGATATAATGTGACCCCCCTGTTATATGGGCCGTGCTGATACTGCCAGAAAGATTAGGGAAATAGATGCTAAAACGAATCGTTTCAAAAATTCATTTTTTCCGCGAAGTATACGCGAAAGCAACCGTTTAGGAATAATAGAGTCAAGGTGCTTGCACCCCCTGCCACACGCCGAAAGGCGGCTTGCAGGGTTCTTACATAGACATAGACATAGACCTGACCCAGAACAAGACCTTCGTGGTGCCCCAGCCTCTTTACAGCCCTGACTTGGCTCCGTGTGACTTTTTTTTGTTCCCCCGACTGAAGAGAGAGCTGAAGGGAAAGCACTGGGAGTCAGTGGAAAACATTCAAGCTCACGTCACAAGATTCCTGAGAGGCATTAGTGTCAAGGAGTTTCAGGGTGCTTTCCAGGCGTGGCAGAATCGTCTCCGCAAGTGTATTGATGCAGTTGGAAACTATTTTGAAGAATTTTAATCATTTGTACCGATCGGATCAATAAATCTATTTTTTCAAGAAAATGCGCATTACTTTCGTAATGCACCCTGTATGACAAAGAGATTGACAAAATAAAATGGTTCACCAACAAAACAAAGCATTAACTTTGAGTATATTTACTGTGAAAGTATTTGAAGCGTAACTTAATCATCTATTATATATAATTCCTTCTCCGGATTCATGCATGTATATACAGTAGAAGTCTGTTATAATGAGAGCTAACAAAAAAACAGAAAAGAACTTTTTATAATGCAAACTCGTTATAGCCGAGCACTAACAGAAGTCTAACTAAGAAGGAAAGACTCTTACTTTTGTCCGGGGATTTTGATGAAAATTTTTGTGGTGATGCAGGAAGTGCAGTAATGAAAAACAGTATAGGCGCTCGTCTAAATGGGCCTTGGTTTTGTTGCAATAATTAATTGAAAATTGACAATCTGAGTATAGGCAACCCCACATTACACACCCTCGCTAGACCAAATCTGTAAGGAATAACCCGCTGTTTTCGAGTTATTCTCAAATCTTATTTTTATATCTTTTGTTATATATTTTATTTGTTACTCACTGATAGACATAAGGGCGATATTTCCATTATTTCACCGGATATCTGATAGAATAACCTTATTTCATCCGAATGAACTTCGATGACGGAGAGCCTCGCTAAAAGTATGATGAATGAGTGTTCGTAAAAATGGTTTCTTGAATCATTTGATGTTCATTGGTACTAAATAATTAGCTGTCTTCTTGTACTAGATACAATAGCACTCGCAAGCGCTATTTTTCATATCACAATTACCCTAAGAATGTAAAAGGAACTTGCGTTCAACTGATTCAGAATTTCATAATTAAAATAGCAGATTACTTCCGGAATTTAATAATTATACCAATCACAAGGTGCTTCATAGTTGTGTGTCGGATAGTAAACAATCTGCTCTGACTACTTATACGCTCGTGACTCCTTGGTTAAGATACTTTAATGGCCATGAATGTTATTAAAAATCTCGCAAGAGTGAAAATATCCAAGAAGGCACATTACTTGGGGAGGAAGCCATTTAGAGATTCATGGAGATCAAAGAGGAGGATATTTATATAGAATAGGATATTTTATTCCTTGAAAATGAAGACGCAGATGCAGAATTCGTGCATGATAGCGATGAGGGAGCAGAATCAAGAGGTAGCAGCCCTCCTTCGAAAGAAGATTCCAATGAGCCCTCCCCGAAATCTCTAAATTACCTTCCTCCTCCATTGGATGTGAATATTAAGGTTGTTAATCCTGCTAGGGAACATCCAAAATGATCACTATCAACCTTAAAAAGACTAAATTTACAATTATTACAAAGCATATATATATATATATACATAAGCATAATTTTGCGAAAAATGGGAATTAGATATTAACGTAAGTAAATGCTCCGTAGTTAATTTCTTCGAAAAGAAAAAAATGCGTCCAAATCACCCATACAAAATTAATGGAATTAGTATCAAAGTAGTAGATTCAGTTGAATATCTCGGGATCAACATTACTTATAACTTAAATTTGAGCAAGAATATTCGAAAAATCTGCGGCAAAGCAAGTAAAAGGCTTTGTAAAGCGTCGGTAAATGCGATGAAAAGGTGAGAGAGCGATGTTATTTTACCTTGGTCAGACCCCTTCTGGAATATGCGGCAAGTATATGGGATCCGGCGGATGAAACGTGTACTCGCAAACTCGAGAAAGTGCAGCGTAAAGTGGTTCGTTTTGTTAAGAAATGCTACGATAAAAAAGCAAGCGTTACAAAAATGCTCTAAGACGTAGGTTGGGAATCCTTGAAAGAAAGGAGATTGGAAGCTAGGCTTCGATTGCTTAATAAATTCAGGGAAACTACATTTTCCGAAGATACAATCGGTATCATGCAACCCCCCTGCTACTTCGGTCGATCCGATAATGACCGTAAGTTAAGAGAAATAGATGCTAGGACGAATCATTTTAGAGATTCATTCTTTCCGCGAACAATACGTGACAATAATCGAATAAGGAAGTAATTTAGATTCAACTGGTGTTTACACCCCCTGCCACACGCCGAAAGGCGGCTTGTAGGGTATTAATGTAGATGATGTAGATGCATATCTCAAGTCACGATGTGGAGTGGGGATATTACAAATCCATGAACACGATTCGTTAAGATGCAAATGATAAATCAATATATAAATGATAGGTTTTTTGAAGCAAGAAAGGGAATGGAGCACATCACCTCCACAATGCTCCAACAGTGGGCTTTATCGGTGAGTTATCAGCACCTTTCAACTGAATTCAATGTAAATGATACCGATTCAAATTGTTCAGGCCCTAAACTGAAAGACTTATTAGTGCAAAGATCCCGTTGAGGTGTTTATAGATTAAATTGTAATGACTAGCCTAGTGCCTGCTCCGCAGGCAGGTTAGTTCCCTTACGTTTGATGGAGCAGCATCGAAAGGTATTTGAGGCCTTCGTCAAAGATTCCGAAAAAGTAGATAATGTCAGAGACCGCAAAGTCGGGACCTCACCCTCAGCAGTGAGATCAACTGATAAAGACTTAACTATGTTAAATGAGGCGCAAGCGATAGGTAAGCGGCGTTCGTAATCCCAAAAGAAAACGTCTCTCACTGCCCTCATTTTCCCGATTTTTTTCAGTTTTTCGCCCGTTTTGCACCTCTAAACTCAACCAAAAGATTAAAATTTTTGCACGCCTGTGCATGCAGGCCGTCCGCCTCCAGCGCACTAAAAATCGTTGCGGGAGATTGAATTTAGACTCAGATTTTGCTAAAAGTGTTACATCCCTTTTATGAGGACAGACAGACGGACACGATTCTGTCTTAATATATATAGGATTGTGATTGTTTTTATATTGGACAAACCGGAAGACGTTTCTCAGAACGGAAAAAAGAACATAAACGTGCTGTTAGTAATAACAATCCGTCTGCCTCTCACTTGAGCCAGCATTTGCTTGAAAGAGGGCATACAAGTGAATTGGATATGACGGTACTCCACCTATGTGACAAAAGTGAGAGACTTAACGCTTTGGAGACTTTAGAAATCGCGAGGAACTCCTCGTCGAATATTGCCAACGAATTTCTGTTTCCTAACCCTTCTCCCACATTACAAACCCTTATTCCTTAATTTCCATGCACCTTTCCTAGCATCCCGCCCATTGCCCCCCCTTGCTCTTCACCTTAACTCGTTTCATCTTCTTTGATTAGTGATTTTAATGACCTTGCCTTATCCCTTACCACCTCCCTCCCTCATTCCACCTTCCTCCCCCTTTATTCCTCCTTCCGTTACCTGCTACCTTCTCTCCCCTCCTCCTTTCATGAGTGTATATATTCGGAAGTGTGTCTTTATTTTGTCACCTGATGATGTAGCAACACTACGAAACCTGGGTTGTGTTATTCGGATAATAAATTAGCGGTCTAGTAAAAGTTTGTTTACCATGAATTTTTTTTTTTAATTCAATGTCATTGGTCTGAGATCTTGGCCCCATTAAATTTATAATTCAATTTATAAGAGAATTTTGAATACGACAAGGGAAAGCAGCGATTTATACTTCCCGTATGGACGTCCTGTTTCCAGAAATAACCCTAAAGACAGCGGAACTTTTCATTAACAGACATCAACTGTTGAGAGATTACCAACCGGATCATAAAATCGATACAAATTAGACAGGGTGTGAATATAGTTAACATTTAACTTTTCATTAACAGACATCAACTGTTGAGAGATTACCAACCGGATCATAAAATCGATACTAATTAGACAGGGTGTGAATATAGTTAACATTTAACTTTTCATTAACAGACATCAACTGTTGAGAGATTACCAACCGGATCATAAAATCGATACAAATTAGACAGGGTGTGAATATAGTTAACATTTAACTTTTCATTAACAGACATCAACTGTTGAGAGATTACCAACCGGATCATAAAATCGATACTAATTAGACAGGGTGTGAATATAGTTAACATTTAACTTTTCATTAACAGACATCAACTGTTGAGAGATTACCAACCGGTTCATAAAATCGATACAAATTAGACAGGGTGTGAATATAGTTAACATTTAACTTTTCATTAACAGACATCAACTGTTGAGAGATTACCAACCGGATCATAAAATCGATACAAATTAGACAGGGTGTGAATATAGTTAACATTTAACTTTTCATTAACAGACATCAACTGTTGAGAGATTACCAACCGGATCATAAAATCGATACTAATTAGACAGGGTGTGAATATAGTTAACATTTAACTTTTCATTAACAGACATCAACTGTTGAGAGATTACCAACCGGTTCATAAAATCGATACAAATTAGACAGGGTGTGAATATAGTTAACATTTAACTTTTCATTAACAGACATCAACTGTTGAGAGATTACCAACCGGATCATAAAATCGATACTAATTAGACAGGGTGTGAATATAGTTAACATTTAAAGTACTTTAACTCATCAAGGAGGAGAGACAGAACAGCTATGTATTGGAATTAGGGAAAAATCAAAGAATTCCTGAATGATAATTCTGTTTCATGGGTGTAGATATTTATAATACGAGTAAAATGTAGCTTGCATACTGCAAGTAGATCGACAACAATAATTTCACATTGGCATTATATCGGGACGGTCCTCAAAAGAAAAAAAAGTATTGAAAATACTCTTATAACTCGCTTCAATTTAATCGCCTGGCATCGAACCTGGGTCTTTCTGGTGAATTTACTATGCACCACAATAGAAGATCACCATTTCTAACTATGTGTGAAAATTCAAGCAGAAATATTTGCTGCAACTGCCTCAAACGACATTCTAATTTTCACGAATGTAAATGGCTCTCTGGATTCGAACCAAGGACGATCTTGGAAATCTAAAACATGTTCCTGAAAGTTATTTATTATCTCTATCTATATGCTGAATTTCAAGTTTCTATATTATTGGGAAAGGTTTCAAAATAATTCTTAAAAATTGGTACAACTTCTGATTGCAGAGACACCTGGTGTCAAACCCAGGGAATATTGTAAGCTGTGAATGCATTGTTTGATTTGTAAAGACATGCTATTGTTTCTTGCAAAGTTTGAGGTTGATACCATGCCGGGAAGTATCTAAATTTTGTTTCCATTATCTCCGTAAGAAATGCAATGAAGAGTGCAAATGGCCCTCTGGGATCGAACCAAGGACCATCAGCAAACAGGTAAAATTTGATTATCAAATATATTCATGATATCTATCCATGTGCCGAGTTTCAAGTATCCATGTTATCAGGAAAGGATCCAAAAAAAATCTTCAAAATCGCCGCAATGCATTTTAAACGGCCGATTTTTGCCTCGACCTAGCATCGAAACATGGACCATATTCTGCGATGTCATTCTGATTTACGTTGGAGTTGCACAGCTTCTAGTGATCAATTTAATTTCAACACTCTGCTTTTCCGGGAAGTTCCTAAAAAAATTTTTCGAAAATCGCCACCATGTATCCTTATGGAGAAAATCGCGACTTTGGGGCCTTCTGGAATCGAACCCATGACACCGAGGTTCAAAGTCGGCTTTTTCCTGGAGGTTTCACGTTATGGCCAATATGTCGTAAAAATTTCAAGGCAGTGGCACTTGTGGAACATGCTTAGAATCCCCCATATATTAACTTACATATAGGTATATCCGGAGAAGCGTCTATATATAATAGATAGCATCTCAATCTGCAATTATCTACTGTGAATTTATGTTCCATGTATTTTCATTTGAATTATATATCATCAATTTGGTGTCATTAATCATGTATTTAAATCATTGAAATATGATTTCTGTATTTAAAAGTTTGATTAATGAATTTTATTGCGAATCTAGTGTTATTAATCTTATATTATGCATTTCTTCTTGAATTTGTGTATCCTAAATATTATACTACAAAGTTTTCTTTTTTACTTTCTCCATATATGTAGTATAGAGAAAGTATTGTTTTCAGGATAAAAATCGACTTCGAGATTTCAAAATAAATACATGTTTTGGGGGCCCTAGAACACGTTTTGACCATTTTTGGAATGATGTATGTGTGTTTATGTGTGTGAGTATGTGTGATTGTGGAAGCTCTAACATAAACACTATTAGTTGTATCAATACCAAACTTCATATATAGCACTGTGGTGGGTGCTGTCAGAGTTGATTAGTTTTTGGAGTAAATCGGGTAACAGGAAGTCGAGCTTTATTCTTCGAAGCAAATTTCCGTTTTTGCAAAATATCTCCATAAATATGATGTTTAGGTATATTCTATTATTTATAAAAGTTTTAGAAAATGTAATTTACTATAACTTTTGTATGAAACATATTTTTGTTTAACTGATCATTTAGGAGTTATTCATGAAATACTGATAAACCGGAAGTTCCTGATTATGTACTTTGTGGGCGCTCTGGAGGAAAGGCCAATTTAATTGTTTTTCATCAAACATGTCCTGAAAAACTTTATTTCTAATGTTTGTGACGTTGTGAATACTACAAAGTTATCTTTTTTGAATTTTTTACACTGAATTCATCATTCTGAATTTTCGTTGTATATTTGACGTGCCTTCGATCATTTACAACTCTTGGTATTTGTATTGATCTTCGGGCAAATAAAATATTATTATCCATGAGAGAGACTAAAACACGATCAATTAGGAAAATAGAGTACAATACAAAAATACATTACAATAGAATACAATACAATATCCTTATTGATTTATTTCTGTCATTTATGTTAATTGATTGATTCATTCATCCCTTTGTACCTGTATGAAAATGTAACTGTAAACGTGGTACTTCTAATCCTAATATATTAGATTATATGATATTGTTGCAGTTGGAGATATTTTTTATTCAAAGTATATGAGATTGAATATTGAGTTGGTGCGGCTTTGTAGACTTCATTGTAACTTACACATCTTGGTATATAGAATTAGAAAGTCTGGTATTTGCTATCTATCCACAATTATGAAGCATTTGTTACGATCAAGGTCGTTACACTGGTATTTATGAAATTTAATATCTCCATTGAGAATCAACTGGCTCTTCTGCTAGCAACCCTGTGCATCTCGGTTACGTGTTATGGGGAAGAATGATTATAACTTAATTCACCTACGGGGCCTTGGCGCTAGTATCTAGCGTTTCGATATATTTTTAATCTCGTGAAGTGGCAGCTCTGACCGTTCTGACAATGGTATTTTGAAAAATACTTACATGGACAACATCAACAACAACATAGTTATTAAGTCCGGATTGGAGATTATGTGGACATTCCAATTATGGTATTCTGGTTCGTTGAGAAAAGCAAAGGAAAATGACTTCGCCTCTAACCTATGTAAACTTATTTTGCTTCACTCATGTGGATATATACATTACAACGTCTGTCATCGTCATACTATGTAACGTAAAGTCGGTGTCTGCTGGCAGCTTGAATACACACTCGCCCGGCCTTGCCTGTAGTGTGGGAGGTGATATAGTATGTTTTTTCAGAGGAGATGAGATACTAACAGGATTGCAAATGGAATAATTAACCAACAGTTATTATTAATATTACTTACAAGGGGAACCCACGGTCTGGGAAATGAAGTTCGGGATGAGGCTTTGCGTGGTAATAACAGGGCCCGAAACTAATACTATGCTAAAGCCATAGGACCCCATAGGGCCCCAGTCCCGAGAAAAAGGGCCTCAAAGTTTTTGTAACAATATATATACTTAAAAGTTTTCCACATTGTTTACCTGGCATGGTAGTCTAGGCGGTGGCAATCCTAACTGGTAATGCGTAGTTTCTGTGATCAAACCTATATTTAGTGCAAATTTTTTTTCTTTTTTTTTTTCATAAATTTTATTTTATATTCATTTTATTTTTTAATTTATATAACATTATAATGATATTCGTGCAAATATCGTTACACATCGTAAGAATGTGTACGGGAGAATAATGAAGTCAAGAAGAATATAAATTATATTTGCAGTTATATTTATTCATAATCCGATTTTTTTTATTATCATGATAATGATAATTATCATAAAAGCATTCGAAGCAAAAAATATTCGGGCAATGTGAGCAACAAATAAATAATGGCTGTTTACATGTACAAGGAGTTTTAAGCAGGTCTATTGAAAAGCAAACTTCGTTAGACTCCGCCTAGACTACCGTGCCAGGTCAATGCGTTAAACTTTTAAGTATATATATTGTTACAAAAACTTTGAGGCCCTTTTTCTCGGGACTGGGGCCCTATGGGGTCCTATGGCTTTAGCATTGTATTAGCTTCGGGCCTTGCTATTACCACGCAAAGCCTCATCCCGAACTTCATTTCCCAGACCGTGGCTTCCCCTTGTTAGTAATTATTACTGTGGAATTCTTTGTAGCTTTCTGAGTCACTTTTACAGTCAAGCTTAAAGGAGCCAGTGACCAAGGGAAGGTCAGTGAACCGTAATTTATAGTGTATGGTGATAAATACAAAGTTTTCTGATTTACTTCGCTTTGCAGAGAAATGTAGTTTAGAGTCAACATTCAATCCGTTACCTTACACGCAAGGATTACACAGAGTTGGTTATTATTTCTGCGAGTTGCTGTTTAGTTTTGTTGTCTAGTGTCAATGTCTTATCGGGAAGATTTAATAATGGACATTATGTTTAACAGTTTCGAGAAATACATTTTTCCATTATAGTTTGTGTTAATTGTTATTTGACGCTTTATTATTAATTTTAATAATGTTGACTTTTGTGCTATTCAGTTGCATCTCCTCGTTTATCATTTTATTCTAACATTACTTGAAACAAAATTAACCTGCCTAATCGATGAGTTGAAAAATTTAAATTTTCTTTTTTTGCTGCAATAATAGTCATACTTATTTATATTAGCTATGATTGTTAATGTAAGATTTTGTAAGCCCACTTTTATGTTGCTGATGTTTAGTATAGGGTCGACGGTTTCCTGATTCAAGGATTTATGCAGTGAATATTATTCTATGGATTGTCATGAATTATGAAGTTAATAACAGATTTTTTCCATTAGTGAGTTCGATTATTCTTGTAATTCAGCTTTAGTGTCTAAAATTAGAGTATTTTATTAAGGAGAATTTGGGCCTTGATTTGAAATCAATGTTGCAGCTACCTAAAAGATTTATATTTTTCGTTAAAACCATTTACATTATCATTTTAATATGTCTTGGGATACACCAAATAGAAAATCAATACACAGCATTAGTTTGGAATGTTCCGTCATATTCTTTCATCCTAACAAATCATACTTGCATTGATAGTGTGAATTGTGTGAATTAATGTTACTAACAAGTTCTTTTTCTCTAAAGCTTATTCAGATTATGGACAATTGTTACTTAAATTTTTTATATATGGTAATTATTTTTAGGTGGGCTTCATTCCAATATCTGTGCCAATTTCTCATCCTAAAAGGAATCGTTTTAGTTCTTCTTGTTATGAAAAGTGAATTACTGGTAATTTCCCACCTTTTAACAGCAAATGGTGCATTGTTCTTAGGTTTAATTATCTGTAGCTATTCCTGTTTATACATTTGGTTATATGTGTTGTCTTCTCAGATTTATTCATTCTCTGCTTCACAATGAATCTCATTAATGTACTTTCTATAATCCCATTTTAAATAGTTAGATCCCATGACAGTTTTGAATCCAATTTGTGGATTTGTAATTTGAGTTTAGAACATAAGCTACGGACTTTCTTAATTTCTGTACTTGTCCAGTGTTTTTTCTTAAAATTTGATGCAATTTATGGATATGTGTTAATTATTTATAGTGGAGATAGACTGTTGAATACAGTGAGAAGTGATATTTATTGTAGAAGTTAAGTCCTCTAATGTCATGGTGAAAAGAAATATAGGTAATTTTGTGGTATTTTAGATACTGTTTTTGTTTAATTTTATTAATCCTTTTATTTATATTTGCTGTGCTCCAATTTCATTCTGGAATATTTATCTTTAAGAACACTTTAAAATGCTATTTTTAATTATAATTAACTGTATTTACGTATTAAAATTATGCTTCTTAATAAATTTTTGGTTATTCAAGCATAATCATCGGTATTTTCTTTACTATTTACCATTATTTCAGTAACCTGCTGAATGAATTAAAAAGGAACATATAACTTTTTGTAAGATTTAACTCAAGACGTATTTCATTATAAAAATTCCTCTATTGTAAAAATTATTGGTAAATTTCTTAGAAATTTACCTTATTATTTCGTATTCATTGTAAATAATTCGTAATACACGATTTGGCATCGATTTCAATTAAAATATAAATAATTAAAAAGAAGCGTTATTCGAAAGGAGCGGATAGCGGTGTCGCCAGAAGAGCGCCATTTGCACCATCTGGTGAATTACGTTATAGTTAATTTGCCCCTAACGCTCCTATAGGCGGAAGATAGGACTTGCACAAACCTGTCTGCTAGTAAATAAATAAAATTGCCTGTGCTTCGAAATGTCCAACCAATCACAGCTCGCGATAGTTTATTGTTATGTATTGTTGTTGAGTACTTCCAACTTCGCTGAACGTCATTCGGGTTGCAGTCAATAACACAAAAGAAATCGCGGTAAATTTCTACTTTGGTGCTGTTTGGGATAAATTCTTGGTGTGATGTTTTACCAAATTCTGTAAAGTAGAAATTTAACGAATCTGTTAATAGTATCGTCAAGCGGCGACGCTTCATCAAAATGGAGTTGAAGAGTGAAGTCTCACTATGATAATATCATCTGGACCACAGCCACCGTGAATAGGTAAACTATTTTTTGGTGATCATGCTAACCATTCATACGGCAACTTAGCTTACTTAATTTACCTTAGTCTCAGCTCTCGATTTTAGATGCAATTCGTAGGTTTCCCTCAAAGAATCGCATTTCGCTTTGAAGGCCTTGAATTCGTGTAATTTATCGGAGCAATTCGTACAGATAAAAGGAGGAAACTGGTCATCTATAGAAATCTGCAACGAAAAGTAAATAAAGTCATTAATAAATCAAGAGACGCCTGAAATCGGATATGATCGTTCCATATCTTGCCTTATAGTTGAGGACATCTGAAATGGTCCGCGCTATATTTTTTAAAGATCCGCTGACTTCGAAAATGTATAGCAACAACTTTTCGTCGGAGAAACAAAGCCTACATTTCCTCAAGTCCGAACTTCGACGTACCTTGGAAGTCATCAAGATTTGTTTTCAATAACTGAACCCTTTAAACTCTATCGTGAGCACCGTGAGCATAACACAAACAATAGACAACAAGCTTCAAGAACAAGCGTGTTTGGCGGCCATTAATGTTTACTTCAGTGCTCTGCCTCGATAGTTGTCCGATACTAATGTTGCCAACTTGCGAGAGATTCATCACGGGAGAGTTTTAATTCTGGGCATTCCGGGATATTCTTTAATGAGATGCCTTAGGTACCAGGAGATTTTCTATTAGTCTAAATAAAATATATCGCAAGCAATCGTTTACTAACACTGAGGTAGAGATTTGTATTCAGCCCATAAGAAATCAGTCATGATCGGCCAAAGCCGGGAGAGGTGGCAACCATCTTCGAGATGTGGATATCGAGTCACTTAGTGCAGAGGTGGATTTGAAAGTCCCTATGGCGGTATTCCGCGCAATGTGCGGGTTCCTTATTCAATGACCGCGATTTGGGCTACCTTCGAAAACTGGGACAAAGTCTTTTGTTTCCAGCGCAATTATTCTAACATTAAGTCTCACGGTTTTTCCGTTCCTCCCCCGGAAAGCAAATAATTACAATTACATTAATAATTACAGATTGAGATGCTATCTTTTATATATAGACGCTTCTCCGGATATACCTATATATAAATGAGGGATGGCTGTTGACTCTGCTGCAAAGTATTGTTGAAATATTTGTGCTGCGAGTGAGGTGTAAATGAATTACCTACGAGGACTGAACGCGGTAGGTAGGAAGAATAACTACAGATGTATTTGAGCAGTCTCCAGGCTAAGCTGGCCGAAAAGGATATCGTACCCAGGTAATGAAGCCATTAGTTGTTGCCCTAACAATT
Source organism: Sympetrum striolatum (assembly GCA_947579665.1). Taxonomy (NCBI): domain Eukaryota; kingdom Metazoa; phylum Arthropoda; class Insecta; order Odonata; family Libellulidae; genus Sympetrum; species Sympetrum striolatum. The sequence goes on along the minus strand of CANPUZ010000001.1, from coordinate 2,107,567 downwards.
TTGCAAGCGGAGAAGAATATGTTTGTTGTGTTTCTTCAGCCAACCATCAAAGCATTATTACGTGAACTCGATAAGAGAGCCCTTGACAATGCCCTTGTGTATTGTAGGCCACTGGCAAGAGCGTTGCTTCAGGGAGTTGAAACAAGATTTTGCAACGTATTAAAGGAAAATAAACTAACCATTGCAGCAGGGCTGATACCTTCTTTAAAGTTCAAGTGGCTTGAGGGAGAGGAAAAAGAAGAGGCTTCAGGTATTTTTAAAGAAGAAATTGTGTCAAATGAAAAGTCTTCTGTTCAAAAACATGACTCGTGTGATACGAGAGATGAGGAAGCTATACTTTTAATATTGTGAAAAGTGGGGAAGTTTCCCCAGCTTCTGATCAAGTGAATAAGTACTTGCTCTGTACTTCAAAGGAAATTGAGTCAATTAACCAATTCCCGATTATAAAAAAAACATTCCTTAAATCAAACGTTTCCCTACCATCCGGTGCTCCCGTGGAGTGGCTGTTTAGCACAAGCAAAGATATTTTGCCACCAAAAGGTGGCAAAATATCTGACGAAAATTTTAAAATGCAATTTTATTGCAAATTGAATTCGCATATTTAATTGATTTTTTTCTTAAATACATTTCTGATATTTTGAGAGCTTTCTATTTATTTGCATGCCGTTGATTTTAGAATCCATCTTCATACGCAGGTGTAAATTTAAGTTGAACATAAATAGTTTGGCACTGTAAGAACTGTAATAATCATAATTTGAATTAAACTTAAATGCTACGGAATTAAATTTAAATGTTAAATTGCATTTTAGTACTCCCTGTTTGAAAAAAATTGTTGACCTAGATTGCATAATAGACAGTAGCGAAATAAAAAGTAATTTTAATGACAGAGTAATTGTAATTAAGCCCAATTTTATTGTTTTAGTAATTTTCCCATCACTGGATACAATGTCCAAATGTAAGAACAACTGCGTTGGAAAAAGGAACATTGTTAGGGTAATAAGAGAAAGCCCAATCGCGGTCATATAATCCACAATCAGTTGTAAGCGCCACATGAATCGCGCTAGCGGCTACTTTCCATTTTCCATGTACATTACGAGTAAAAATTATCAAAAACGTTATCGTTACAATTACTCCGATTACTTTTACTTCGTTACTTCATATCATAGTGTTATGAGGTGCTGAACTGAATCTTGGTTCGAACCCAGCAAAATCATCGAATGAAATTGAGGCAGTACGTCTTCCCTGGTCCCAGAAAACACGTACGCAAAGTTTGACGCGAATCTGGCAAACGGTTTGTACTAAAATCGAAGACACACAATCTCCTGACTGTAATTACGTACCTGCTATTGCTGGTTACCTTCTTACAGAAAATTTCTCGTTATCCATGTAATATATCGTCCTCTTCAATCATCAGCTTTATGGGCCTAAAGTCCACGAGTATTTTTACGGGATAAAACATGAGCTCGGATTCAACAATGGGATCGGTCGTCAGGGGGATGAGTTGTTTATAGCCTCGAATTTTCACAAAAGTTTTGTATATTTTACCAATATTCTCGCAAATTCTAATCGAAAGTAAGATTCCATGACCAAAATACAAATGTTTATTCGATTTTCTTTCTTTCGATGTTTGTCTCGACTCAGTACGACTATTCCCTCTAATTTAATTCTTCAGGAGAATTAAAGCCTGCAACCAATAAAAGTGAAGTTTACGTGTATTCCTCATGAAAATCTGAGTGATCTTGGTTCGAACCCAGCTAAATTCTTGAATAAAAATGCGACAGTACTTCCTTCCTGATGTCAGAGGACACGTATGCAAAGTTTGAGACAAATCGGGCAAACGGTGTGGACTCCAATCCAATACAAACAAACAAACCCACAGAATTTCTGCTTTATATATATAGATAATGAAAATCTACGTTTTTGACAAAAAAATCAATTTTATGGCCTATTGCGGAGACATAAATACAATTCAAATCGATTATATTTTTTTGGGTAAATATGTGACCACAGTGACAACTTTTTATCGACTTGAAATTTTTAATTAAAAAAACGTTTCTCGTGACGCATCCCAATGAACATCATACCAGTAACCTCTAAACAATGGGAACAATTGCAGGATGAAGAAATAAAAACGATTAAATTTAAAACACATTTATTTCTTTATTCTATTCATCACAAAAACCATATATTACTCCATTCATGAACTTTACCTTAACAATTTGAACAAACAAAACCTTCCCCAAAAAATTGCACAAGTAACTTTCTCTTTTTATATGATGAAATTAACAACAAGGTATACGAGGTGGATGCTTAAAAATGATGCTTTTCGGATGGGATGACTTCTCAACGAACCTTCACGACTCAATCGTTCCTCTTCCTCTTGTTCTGTGACTCCTCCTGGTGGTAGAAAAAACAAACAGCATTAAGACATTTATTCGTTAAATATATCACTGAAACAACAGAAAACCATAAAAAGGGCACGTTTTTAAATTCAGCAATCTGATGAGCGATGGATTGCATCGATGTTTGTCTGATTACTTCGATGAGTTATCGATTCTTGATGAATTTAAGAACAGCCCGCTGGTTTATTTGCTGTTTGACAAGATGGCTACTGTTGCATTTACAATTTGTTCCATCTCCATAACTCTTTACACTCTGTTGCAACGTAATTCATTGCATCGTTTCTGTTCGTCGATTGATGCATTATAAATACGTTATATTTCCCATTGTAAGTTGCCATTTACTTGCTTTTTTATGAGGTTATCCACATTTGAATGACCCGCTACTGTTATCAGTACCATCGGCTTTTCATCGGAAATTAATCTCCATGGAAGCGATGGACATCGGTGGAAAGCATCGTAAATCCATCAGTTAATAAAAAAACAATTTGATGGATCCATCGATGAATTTAAAAACGTGCCCAAAGATAAAGGTTAGTGGTAGATATTTGGGGGTTTTACAATTACTTTTCTTTTCAGGTAGAAATTAAGGAGGGTCTCCCTCCCAAGCCCCACCATAAAAAACTGACTACCTGGAATACGATTTAAATAGTTATAAGCAATTCAAATGAGCAACAATTTATTATCTTTGTCGTCTCACTTCTCCAAAGAGATACATCAGCATCTTTTGATCGACGTTCTACGATGAAAATTAAGATTTATCGTGATTTTGCTAGAAATTACCCGTTGACACACGGCAACATTGCCGTTGGGTTGGGTTGGGGATTTCTAGCTAAAACCTAGAAATCCTCCCCACCAACCCAACCCCCGTTGATCCAGTGAGTAAAATCACGAAAAAACATAATTTTCATTGCAGAACATCAATCAAAAGACGCTCGTACATCTCTTTGGACAAGTGAGACAACAAAGATAGTAAATTGTTGCTCATTTGAATTGTTTATAACTTTTAAAATAGTATTCCACGTGGTCAGTTTTCTATAGTCCCCCCTAATTGGAGGGTCAGGCACTCCTGAGCTCCGAAGGCGAACTAAGGGACGGAGACCCTTCAAATTTCTACCTGAAAAAACTAATGGTGAAACCCCCAAATAATTTCCATTAAACAAGATAAAACCTAGTGAACACAGTATGGAAAGAAGAAAATATTTACCATTCATTAATTATCATTTGGTGAAATAAAATAGATTATATAATCAAACTTGTGATAATTAATATCAATTCACTATGATTTTCTACGAGTGGATTGGTGGAAAAAATGTCACTGACAAGGGGAAAGGCTGTGAGAAGCGTCATAAGAAATCAATTATGAACAATGAATCCGATGATTATCCTAATAATATTGTTTTTATGATTTATTATGCGTTAAGTGTAAGTTAAAAAGCATTTATTTACCGTGCAATCATTATACTGAGCATAAAAATTGTTGTGTTGACACCATAAGTACGGGGTAACGTCAGTCAACTGTCTTTGTTTTGGAAACTACGTAAAAACTTGGTAATTTCAGTAGTTTCTGTAGATGCAAAACTACTGCGTAGACTCATGTAGTCTACTAAATACTTGGGTTGTCTTTCGTTAGCCCTCCCTCCTCGATTAGCTTTCTTTCTGAAATTATCTGCAGAAAACTCGAGATATTAATTTTTTCTTAAACAGCAGAATATTATTCGATATGCAAATGGAAATCGTGCTTCAACTTCAACGTATTGTAACATTATTTCCTTACACGAAAATGTATTTGTTTGTATTTATTGTTATATTTTTATGGTGTTGTGTGTGTGTGAGTGGTTTACGTGAGTGACTTGTTTTAACCCTCATATGGATTCTCTGCGCCTTTGCGGTGCTCGTGGTTTTTAAAATGCTTTTAATACTGCCCAATCCAATGGATCTTGCTGAAACTTTCAGTAGTCTATATTTTCTGCATTCTTAGTCTACAAGTTTAATTTTGCGGGCATAGTGCATATAGTTTTCATTTTATTAGCCACTAATGGAAAAAGTTACGTCGTTGGATTTTCGGAGCCGCTGCTGCTACGCGAGTTTTCTCCTCGCTATTTTGGCCTTTCAATACTCATTTAATGGTTCTTATTTTATGCATGAAATGGTATATTATATTTATAATCATAATATTTAAACGATGAAGCTTTCTAAATCATTTATTATTGTTTAACATAGGGCCAAGTTTGCTATGCCAAATTTCTTTCATCTATTATCCAAGTATCATCATTTTTTCTTTCTTACAATGTTCTTTTACAAAACTTCATCTAAATACAATAATAGATTTTAGAAATTCGTGGCTAACCTAAGGGTGTCATATCTACGGCCTCTGAAATTATTTGACAGTAAACGGAAAAGAATGCAGTGTTAAAGGTTTTTATTCATAACTTCTGTAATAATGGGTTCAATCGAACAAAACACAGTTAAAAATAAAGAATATAGAAGTTAGTAGCATTATCAATAAAAAACTTGCTAAGAAGAGCCAAATTTGGAAGATAATGAAAAAAAAATATACTGCAGCGCCTCTGCGGCGCCGAAAATCCAACGATGTAACTAAATTTGTAAATCCATATGAGGGTTAATAGCGTGGTTACACCAATGGCGCTGGGGGAAAAGTGCGTGAGAGGTTTGAAAAAGGTTTGAATTTCGACTTCGAGATTTCAACGGAAATACACGTTTTGGGGTCCCTAGAACACGTTTTGACCATTTTCGGAATGATGTCTGTGTGTGTGTGTGTGTGTGTGTGTGTGATAGTGGGCGCTCTAACGTGAAAACTATTTGTCGTATCGATACCAAACTTCATATATAGCACTGTGGTGTGTGCTGTCAGAGTTGATTAGTTTTTGGAGTAAATCGGTTGAAAGGAAGTCGAGCTACATTCATCTAAGCTCATTTCCGGTTTTCAATATATATCCATAAATATGATGTATACATAAATTGTATTACTTATAAAAGTTTTAGATAATGTCATTTACTATAACGTTTGTTTTTAACATATTTTTGTATCACCGTTTGATTAGGAGTTATTCGTGAAATACTGATAAACCGGAAGAAGTTGATTATGTACTTTGTGGGCGCTCTAACATGAAAACTATTTGTCGGATCAACACCAAATTTCATATATAGTTCTTTTATTACAGTCGTTAGAGTTGATTAGTTTTTGGAGTAAATCGGTCAACCGGAAGTCAAGCTTCATTCTTCAAAGCTCATTTCCGGTTTTCAAAATATCTCCATAAATATGATATTTAGGTATATACTATTATAAATAAATGTTTTAGAAAATGTAATTTATTATAACTTTTGTATGAAACATATTTTTGTATCACTGATTGTTTAGGATTTATTCAGGAAATACTGATAAACCGGAAGTTGCTGATTATGCACTTTGTGGGCGCTCTGAGCTTAATGGGCGAAAGGCCAGTTTCATCGTTTTTCATCCAGCATGTCCCGAAAAACATTATTTATAACGTTTGTGACGTAAAAGATAATAATATATAAATTAATCACTCATCTTCCAAGTTTAGATGGATTATAGAGTTCGAAATTACTGTCGTAGATAAATATTTACATATTATATATGGAGAAAGTCATGTGCTGGCCACATCAGATTTGACTTTGATAGAAAATTATTCGAATACCTTTTTTTCTGTCTGTGGGAAAATCGACTCAAGCGGTTTTGGCAAGTTAGTGGACGAGTGGGAAAAGTGGTCCACGGACTTAATCTAATTTGACGTCCGAGTTTATTCTTGAATGTTGTTCAATGCCATGTTTACATGTAATTTATTTTGGGGGATTTGACTGAGTTACCATGGTCCACGGACTTCATTTAATTTAACGTCCGGGTTTACTCTTGAATTTTGTTCGATGCCATGCTCGTGTGTAATCTATTTTGGGAGGATTTGATTGACCTACCTGTGATTGATTTAATAAATTACCTAAAAGAAATGGAAATGATTTCGAGATTGATTTGTACAGCTAACAAGAAGTAAGACTCATTACAGCATAAATAAGAAAAAAAACTTTCAGTTGTCGCTTCATGCTTTGGGAATCACTTAATATAAATATGTAATGCTATTACTATTTTACATCTCAACCTAATAACTTTTAATACAAATTAGTAATCTAGCGAACTTATGGCTCATAACAAGTCTAATGACTTTATAGTGCAGAGAATTCAGTTGATCCTAGCCACACACTTTTAGAGTGTGTATATTTTACTTTCTATCAAAGTTTTGAATTTGATAATAGTCCAGGATCATTAATTGAAACAATACAAACGTAGAATTCGTCTTGATATCTTCAAAAAAAATTCAACATCTTTATTTAAAATACTATATTAAAGGCAACTTTGTTGTGTTAAAAATCAATATGCTTACGTAAATTGAATTACAATTAAAATACATGAATACAGGGATCATGATTGTTAATAGCGAGAAAAGGAATAATAAAACACCAATTTGAGTTGCAATTGAGGTTTTGACACGTCTGTTAAAACTGAGAATCTTTGACTCACTCACCTTTTGAATCTAATGCCGTAAAGATAGTTCAATGAAATTTTCGTGGTAAATAGTTAATACCTTGGGCAAGTTTTTAGAATAGTCACCTAAACATTTTTTACATCAATTTTTTTTTAAATTGGCTTCTAAGATTTAGATCAAATTCATGACGTTACAGTTTTTGAAATTCAAAGTTTTACTCTTTGACGGAAAGGAAGCAGCTCTGAGGAAAAAAATTTTGCGTAAGTTGAAGCAACCATTCAGTTATTCTAGAAAAAAACATTAACTCTGTATCTTAATTATATTCGTTGCCATGGCAAAAAATGTACTGATATCACATTTTATTTTTAATAAAAAAATAAATCGTAACTCGATAAACAATAAAAAGTAGACAACCAAAGTTAGTTAGTTAGTTTGACCCTTTATTGGCAAAGTTAGGCCCAAGTGGGCCTCTCTTTCACCTAACCTCGTATGTTGTCAGAATATGAACAATTATAAATTAAATTAAAACAAAAAGACAGAGTAGAGTGTGGGGAAAAATATTTGCAACTGAAGGTTGCCAAAGAAAAGAAAAAAATCGGATGTGACCAACACATGACTTTCTCTGTATTTATTGAAAACATAAGCCTATGCCCCTAATATATAAATAACTCCAAAACAATGAGTGTTACAGGAAAATGTTTCATACAACATTTGTAGTAAAAAAGATTATCTACAACTTTTGTGTGTAATTGTATACACCTATATTGCATTCTGACAGAGATATGTATGAAAAACTTCCATTTCTGGATAAACAACAACTTCCGGTTAACCATTATTCAAGAATAACTCCTAAACAATCAGTGTTACGAAAAAATGTTTCATACAAAAGTTGTAGCAAAATACATTATCCACAACTTTTGTGTGTAAATGTATATACCTATATTGCATTCTTACAGAGATATTTAAGAAACAAAATTTTGTTCCGGATAAACCACAACTTCTGGTTAAGCGATATTCTCCAAAAACTAATCAACTCTTGGCATTGTTTGGAAAATACTAAATATGAATTTTGAAAATGATCGGATAATTTCATTTTAAGATAGAGCGCCCACAAACTTTTTAACCACAGACAGACAGACATACATACAGACACACACAGACAGACAGACACACACACACACACAGACATATGTTCGGGAAAATAGCTAAAACATGCTCTATGGGCCCCAAAACATCTATTTCCGTCGAAATCTGGAGGTCGAATTTTTTGGCGAATACAATACTTTCTCTATACTACGTATAGGGAGAAAGTAAAAATGGGGAGTTATTCAGGTAGCCCTAGATGATTCCGATTATAACTACTTTTTGGGATACCCAGTATAGATTTGCCTAAAATTAATAATTAAATGCCTCCGAAATGCAAAAAAGCAATGAAATATGTATTCAGAAGAGCAAAGTGGTCAAATGACTATTTGCTGTCCTTCTAGGTAGAGCAAACCTCCCATCCTTCTAGCGCTAACTTGACTGACCTTCTGTGTCAAGATGATGAGCAGTCTTCGGAAGATTCCAATCATGTCAATGAAGAGGTCCAACGAGTGCGCAATGTAGTCCGTGTCACCAGATCTCCTCTTCTCGATGATGAGTTGCGTGTCGAAGAGCACAAACATGCACATGACGGCAAATCCGATCCACAGGTTCAACTGAAATGAAACAAAACTCTCGTTAAAACAAAAAGTAGTAGATGCATGGATTATTTGGTGCAGCAAAGGTCATGCTGCACTGTACGCACAGTTGATAAAAGTAATACTAATAATAATAGAAACTCTTTAATTGGAGAGGTTAGGCCCATTAGGACCTATCTTACACCTAACCATTAAGGGTTACTAATATTAATTACAAACAAGGTGAAAAAATACAAATCATATACATAAAAATTTGATGTGGCCAACACGTGACTTTCTCCGTATTTATTTAAAACAGAAGCGTATGCCGGCAATATATAAATAACTCCATAAAAATGAGTGTTACAGGAAAATGTTTCATACAACATTTGTAGTAAAAAACATTATCTATAACTTTGGTACATAATTGTGTATACCTACATTACATTTTGACAGACATATGTATGAAAAACTTCCATTTCTGGATAAACAACAACTTCCAGTTAACCATTATTGAAGAATAACTCCTAAACAATCAGTGTTACGAAAATATGTTTCATACAAAAGTTGTAGTTAAGTACATTATCTATAACTTTTGTGTGTAAATGTTTATACCTTAATTGCATTCTGATGGAGATATTAAAGAAACAAACTTTTGTTCCTGTTTAACCGGAACTTCCGGTTGAGCGATATTCACCAAAAACTAATCAACTATTGGCATTGATAGGAAAATGCTTAATATGAATTTTGCATATGATCAGATAATTAATTTTTAAGATAGAGTGCCCACAAACGTTTTTACCACAGACAGACATGTTCGGGAAAAAATCGAAAAAGAGCTCTACGGGCCCAAAAACATCTATTTCCGTCAAAATCTGGAGATCGATTTTTTTGCGAATACAATACTTTCTCTATACTATGTAGGTATAGAGAGAAAGTAAAAGTGAGATGATGTCTGTAACGTTGTCTAAAACTAGAAAACTGCTTGACCGATTTGAACAATTTTTTTTGTTTTGAAATCTTAAATTTATGGAACATGTTTATAGAAAATTGTAAAAGTAACTACAGCCCGAGTCACGAATGTACTGTTGACGAACAGCTGCTGAGTTTCAGAGGACGAAGTAAGTTCCGAGTTTACATGAAAGATAAGCCGGATAAATATGAGCTCGAGGTCGTTAGCTTAAACGATGCAAAGACTTTGTACATGGTTTCTTTACCATTGATTTTTCTAAAAATTTATAAGACATCCAAAAACTTCTATTACAGATTAACGAGGTTCCATATTTAAGAAAGAATACTAAAATCGTAGAAGGTGATAAAAAATTCCTGAGTATTATTTTAGATTAGTAACTGAACCTATTTACAACACAAACCGATTGGTAACGTGTGACTATTGGTATACATTAATTAGTTTGCTTCGACGAATGTACAATGAACCATATAATTTGAGAATTACCGGTACCATTTGCAAGAACAAAAGGGAAATTCCAGCAGATTTTATTGTGAGGATTCCAAAAAAAGATCGGCCACTCACCAAGCTCTGCCACACCGACAATTTAACCCTTCTCAGCTATGCTCCGAAGAAAAAAAATCGAACAAAATTGTGCTGCTGGCCTCCTCCCTTCATCACACGGAAGAAATAACAGAACAGAACCCAATATTGTTCTGTATTATAAAAAAAACAAAGGAGACACGGACACCTTTGATAAGCTGTGCCATTCTTTCAGTGTGTGTAAAAAGACGTACAGGTGGCCGCAGCTTTTTTTTAAAGCATCTTATACATGGTGATCGTGAATGCACGAATTTTGAGAGCCTGCAGGGCTGTCCAAAACCGGGAGAAGAACTAGCAGTAACTGCAGATTATTGTTCAGAAGAAATATATTTATACGAGTAAAATGTAGCTTGCATACTGCAAGGAGATTGACAACACTAATTTCATATTGACATATCGGGACGGTCCTCAAAAGAATAAAAAAAGGATTGAAAATATTCTTAAAATTCGATACAATTTAATCGTCTGGCATCAAACTCGATTCTTCCTGGTGAACATTCTGAGCAGCACAACAGAAGATCACCATCTCTAACTATGTGTGAAAATTCAAGCAGAAATATTGGCTCTAACTGCCTCAAACAACGTCCTGCTTTTCACATATATTCCTTACTTGAGAAACTTTAATGTGCTCTGGAATCGAACCCAGGAACAGCATGTTCTTAGCTAATATTTTTTCTTGAACCGAGTCTTAATATACATCTTCTGGCAAAGCAAGAACTTCCTATCATTTCGATAAATGCATCTAAAAAATAATGAAAAGCTACCTCAATGTATTTTAAAGGGCAGATATTTGCATTGTCCTAGCATCGAACCCAGGATATTTTCTGTAAAAGTAATTAATGTTGTCCATAGATTCTGACCATTTATATACGCTCCTAGAGTTTCGATTCTCTACGTATCCGGGTAGTATTTTTAAAAAATTCCGGAAAATCTAAGCAATGCATTTAAATGGAAAAAATCAGGACTTTGGGGCCCTCTGGAATCGAACCCATGACACTGAGGTTCAAAAATCGCAATTTTTGTGGTGGTTATTTATAAATTCAAAATCAATGACGCTTGAGGTTTAGGCTGTGAATTATTATTCTATCTATCTATCTATATGAAAGAATCTGGAGAAGCATCTATATATAATACATTTGATAAAGCCACATTTGGAACGTAGTCTCATTCTTTCAGTCTCCGCAGAGATTTAAAAGTAGGGATCAATACAATTTTGAATCGATCGGTTTTTTCAGAGCGCCATTTACAGAATTTAAAACTTGTCATCAAACAAAGATGCGCCTTATGTGCACGAAAAAAAGACAAAAAAACGATAAAGGATATGCATCGTGCAAACGCCCTATATGCATAGACCATAGGATTTTGATATGCCCCGATTGTAGCGTTTATTAATTGCAATTTTGTTTTTATAAGCTTCAATGTTTTTTTTCCGTAACTCTACATAAAAAGACTATTTTGTAATAAATTTGTTGAGAAAATAAAAAAAACGACTTTTTCACTATTTTTCGAATTTTTTTTCCGTGAAATCCATACCTTCATTTCACAAAATAAATACCTTTAATGGAAGACCCATAAAAACTAATATTTTTCCCTTATTGTGATGTAATGGAAGAAGACACAGCTAAAATTTTAGCTCTTTTTATCAAAAAATAAAAAAGCGACGATTTTTTTTTGTAAAATATGCACTTTTTTCAAGTTTCCGAATTTTTTCTGAACGCTGATCTTCATTTTTCTAAACTCTGACTATTCCATCCTTTAAAGGGGTATCTAAAGATGATCTCTGATTTTTACTTTCTCCATATATGAAGTATAGAGAAAGTATTGTTTTCATGAAATAAATCGACTTCGAGATTTCAACGGAAATTTATGTTTTGGGGCCCCTAGAACACGTTTTGACCATTTTTGGAATGATGTCTGTGTGTGTGTGTGTGTGTGTGTGTGTGTGTGTGTGTGTATGTGTGTGTGTCTGTGCTTGTGGCTGCTCTAACGTGAAAACTAGTGGTCGTATCAATACCAAACTTCGTATATAGCACTGCGGTGGGTGCTGTCAGAGTTGATTAGTTTTTGGAGTAAATCGGATTACCGGAAGTTGAGCTTCTTTCTTCAAAGCTCATTTCCGGTTCTCAAAATATCTCCATAAATATGATATTTAGGTATAAACTATTATTCATAAACGTTTTAGAAAATGAAATTTACTATAACTTTTGTACGAAACATATTTTTGTATCACTGATTGTTTAGGAGTTATTCGTGAAATACTGATAAACCGGAAGTAGCTGTTATGTACTCTGTGGGCGCTGGGGCGAAAGGCCATTTCATCGTTTTTCATCGAACATGTCCCGAGAAACATTATTTATAATGTTTGTGACGTAAAAGATAATATGATATAAATTAATCACTTATCTTCCAAGTTTAGATGGAATATAGAGTTCGAAAATACTGTCTTAGATAAATATTTACATCTTATATATATGGAGAAAGTCATGTGCTGGCCACGTCGGATTTTTTTCTAAAGAAAAATAATCAATATTTCAAGTTTTACAAGGATATTTCTTACTGGGGTTTGTACGAACCCCACAATGCCAGGTATGTTACTCAGGGGATGTGTGCCAGGTGAAGGTTAAGAAAGATCTGGTGCTTTCCCAGTGAAAGTGCTGTAAGAAGCTTTCTGGGGTTTCTAACCGGGTCACAGACAGGAACGGGTCCGAAGTTTCGACTATTATCTCCGTAGTCATCTTCAGGGATGAAGTGACGCTCAAATTTCATCCCTAAAGATGACTATGGAGATAATAGTCGAAACTTCAGACCTGTTCCTGTCTGTAACCGGGTTGGAAACCCGAGAAAACTTCCTACAGAACCTGTATTATTTAATTCTGCAACATAAAAACCATCCGCAATCGATCGAAACAAACTTTAAGTGCATTTCTTATAGAACAGACGATTCACACCATCCATAATTTAACCAAGGACACTTTGGGAGGACAAATTTAAATATTTAACTTTCCATTGGACCCTTAAATGACTCCCATTAAATTTATCCCCTCCTATGTCGGGAAGCGCATGAAATTAGTGTTCAAAAATTTCCCCCGTTTATTTCTAACGTGAGTTAATGACATTGGATACATCAATAAATACACAATGGTGATTCCTACACATATAAGATACTAGGGTATTCCCCCATCAAAAATCACGGATTTCAAACGAAGATAATTAATATTACTTACTAACTCGTAATCAATCGTAAAGCTGGGAAAATTCGTCAACAAATACGGCAAATGTTAGCAAAAATTAGCATGAATTTTGCATCTTTGCAAAAATAGATAAAGACAGTTGTTATCAAATTTATGCACATAATCAATCATTAAACAAAGGAAATATGTTCGTAATTCGGTCAAAATTCAACACAAATTAGCGTAAATTTAAGCGTAGATGCGAAAATGGATAAAGACATTTTACTGAATTCATATACGTAATCAACTGTCAAGTAGGGAAAATATGGTAACATTAATGGTAAAAATTTGCAAAAATTAGCGCAAATTTCAGCGTATTGGTGAAAAGATTCAAATAAATTTCGCTGTATTTACATCGACATTACCTTCAGTATCATATCTACAAAGATGTTGATAAAAGATAAGAGCAAAAGATTCTTTCAAAAGTATTCGCAAAAACCATCGAGTTTAAAGTTGATCGATGTTGCTTATAACAGACCATTAAGTGAGGATAATTAAGTATCAATTCCAGTAAAACAGTAGAACAATTAGCATTGATTATTTGCATTTGTGATAATAGATCGAGACAGATTTTGCAATTTTTACTTTCTCCATATACGTAGTATAGAGAAAGTATTGTTTTCATGAAAAAAAATTGACTTCGAGATTTCAAAACAAACACATGTTTTGGGGTCCCTAGAACACGTTTTGACCATTTTCAGAATGATGTCTGTGTGTATGTGTGTGTGTGTGTGTGTGTGTGTATGTGTGTGCGTATGTGTGTCTGTGCTTGTGGGCGCTCTAACTTAAAAACTATTAGTAGTATCAATTCCAAACTCCATAAATAGCACTGTGGTTGATGCTGTCAGAGTTGATTAGTTTTTGGAGTAAATCGGTTAACCGGAACTTGAGCTTTATTCCACGAAGAAAATTTCTGTTTTTGCAAAATATCTCCATTAATATGATATTTAGGTATATACTATTATTCATAAAAGTTTTAGAAAATGTAATTTACTATAACTTTTGTATGAAACATTTTTTTATCACTGATTGTTTAGGAGTTATTCGTGAAATACTGATAAACCGGAAGTAGCTGATTATGTACACTCCTGGCCAAAACTAACGCAGCACCCCCCTAGCGATCCTTACGGCCGGTGCTGCGTTAATTTTGGCCAGGACTGTACTTTGTGGGCGCTCTAACATGAAAACTATTTGTCTTATCAATACCAAATTTCATACATAGCACTTTGGTTGATGTCGTTAGAGTTGATTAGTTTTTGGAGTAAATCAGGTTCAAAGCTAAACTCCATTTTTGCGAAATTCCTCCGTTTATCTGATATTTAGTTATATACAGTTATCTACAAAAATTACAAAAAATGTATTTGTATATATCTTCCAAGTTTAGATTGAATATAGAGTTCGAAAATACTGTCGTGGATAAATATTTACATCTTATATACGGAGAAAGTTATGAGATGGCCACATCAGATTTTTTCTCTCAGTGTTGATGATAGCCAAAACGTTAAACTCATCTTGATTCACTTATAAAATTTGCTAGTCGATCTCACCTGTTTTGTTAGCATAAACTTCAAGGATCACTTCTCCAAAGATTTCATCAAAGATAAGAGCAAAATAGTATGCAGAAACCATCAAGTTTAAAGATAATAAATCTATTATATATAGACGCTTCTCCGGATATACCTAGATATACACTCACTCACTGGGGATCAAATTTCTAACCATGTTCCAAAAGTGCCACCGACCTGCAATTTTTACGACATATTGGCCATAACGTGTAACCTCCAGAAAAAAGCCGACATTGAACCTAGGAGTAATGGGTTCGATTCCAGAAGGCACGATTTTCCCCATAAGAATACATGGCGGGGATTTTCGAAAATTATTTTGCGGCACTTCCCGGAAAAGTAGAGAGTTGAAATTCGAGGGATTGCTAGAAGCCGTGCATATCCAACGAAAATTAAAAAGACATCTTCGAATTTTTTCCATGGTTTGATGCTAGGTCGGGGCAAAATTAGGCCGTTTAAAATGCATTGTGGCGATATTTAAGATTTTTTTGGATCCTTTCCCGATAACATGTATACTTTAAACTCAGTATGTGGATAGATATCATGAATATATTTCATAATCAAATTTTACATGTTCTCTGTTGGTCCTTGGTTCGATCCCAGAGGGCCATTTACACTTCTCAATGCATTTCTTACAGAGATAACGGAAACAAATTTTAGGTACTTCCCGGTATACTATCGACTTCAAACTTTGCATTAAATAAGATCAAGTCTTTACAAATCAAACTGTGCATTCACAGCTTACAATATTTCCCGGGTTCGACACCAGGTGTCTCTGAAATCAGAAGTTGATCAGATTTTTAGGAATTATTTTGAAACCTTTCCCAATAATATAGAAACTTGAAATTCGGCATATAAATAGAAATCATAGATAAATTTCGGAAAACATATTTTAGATATTCAAGATCGTCCCTGGTTCGAATCCAGAGAGCCATTTACATTTGTGAAAAGTAGAAGGTCTTTTGAGGCAGTTGTAGCCAATATTTCTGCTTGAATTTTCACACAGTTATATATGGTGATCTTCAATTGTGCTCCATAGTAAGTTCACCAGTAAGACCTGGGTTCGATGCCAGACGATGAAATTTCAGCTAATTTTAAGAAAAATTTCAAACCTTTTTTTTTGTTTTTGAGGACCGTCCCGATATGATGCCGATATAAAATTAGTATTGCCGATCTGCTTGCAGTATTCAAGCTACATTTTACTCATATTACTTACTATTACGAAATCGCCGCTAAGAAAGGAGAGTTTAAATAAAATTAAAATGAATATAACAACTTCTGCTATAGGATACAAGTCTCACCTGAAAGACTAAATATGAGCGGAAGAAGAGGTTAGCCAGAGTCAAGAGCAGCAGGAAAGAGAGCCCAGATGAGAGAATGCCTCCAAGGAACAAGAAGTATCCTCTCCGAGCGTACAACGCAGACGCAGAGAAGCAGCCGAAGATGACGGCTGTGCCCATGAGTGCTGTTACCACTATACTGGGGTTGATGTACATTACGACTTCCAGAAGGGGTCCAAGAGAAACACCTGAAATGAAATAATAAGAGAGTTAATTATTTTGCGGCAAGCTAATTAAAATGAAATTGGATTTAACAGTTTCACATAGATCGCAGTGAGCGAAATGATACAACAAAACCAAATTAATCACCATTTTTCTAACAGAGATGTTGGATCTATTACAAAATTATTTAACAAACGTTAAAATACTGAAAATACTTACACAGTTCATGCCTTTTCCATTACATAATTGTGATACAATGTTTAACACATTTTTACTATCTCCCTATACGTAGTATCTATAGAGAAAGTATTGTATTCGGAAAAAAATTCGACCTCCAGATTTCAACGGAAATAGATTTTTTGGGGCCCACAGAGCATGTTTTAGCTATTTTCCCGAACATGCCTCTCTGTGTGTCTGTCTGTCTGTGGTTAAAAAGTTTGTGTGCACTCTATCTTAAAAAGTAATTATCCGATCATGTTCAAAATTCATATTTAGAATACAATTTTTGGGGCCCATAGAGCTCATTTTCACTATTTTCCCGAACATGTCTGTGTGTATGTGTGTGTGTGTGTCTGTCAGTGGTTAAAAATTTTGTGGGAGCTCTATCTTAAAAAGTAATTATCCGATCATTTCCAAAATTTATATTTAGTATTTTCCTAACAATGCCATGAGTTGATTAGTTTCTAATGAATACCGCTTAACCGGAAATTGCGGTTTATCCGGAACAAAATTTTGTTTCTAAAATATCTCTGTAAGAATGCAATGTAGGTATATACAATTACACACAAAAGTTGTAGATAATGTACTTCACTACAACTTTTGTATGAAACATTTTTTCGTAACACTGATTGTTTAGGAGTTATTCTTGAATAATGGTTAACCGGAAGTTGTTGTTTATCCAGAAATGGAAGTTTTTCATACATATCTCTGTCAAAATGCAATGTAGGTATATACATTTACACCCAAAAGCTATAGATAATGTATTTTTCTACGAATGTTGTATGAAACATTTTCCTGTAACACTCATTGTTTTGGAGTTATTTATATATTACCGGCATAGGCTTCTGTTTTCAATAAATACGGAGAAAGTCATGTGTTGGCCACAGATTTTTACTTGCTTTTATTGGAAGAGGGAAAGAATTCCTTTTTTTTTGGCTGAGACTAAGAATGATTTATCATGTAAAACGAATTTGTAAGGAGGTAAGGAGTAATCTTGGGTGTTATTTCTTAATTTTTTATGCTGTTTGAATTGATTATTGTACTGATTTAACCCTCGAGTACTTGCATCCCGAATCGTCACGTCAGTACTCGTGTTGAGTGGAATCAACCCGACATCTTCCAAAGGCATAAATTGTCTCAAAATATAGCGAATAAAGTTTTAATTCATTAGTGATGAAGGCATATTAATGGTTAACCTGGTTATTAAAATGACAAGCAAACTAAACAACAAAAATATTCAGAAAAAATTCGGTATCCCTGACAGCATATATGTGGCTGATGAATTTGGAATATTGCGTATAAAAAGTAAACTTTTAAAATAAAATAAAATTTAATATATTAATAATAGTTGTTAATTATATGAAATTTATATAATATCTCTAAATATAAGGTTAATTAAATTAATTAAGGAGGAAACAAGGTCAAAAATGCAATATCTATCTATTATATATAGATGCTTCTCCGGATTCATTCATATATATCTATCTATTATATATAGATGCTTCTCCGGATTCATTCATATATATAGCTATATAGATAGGATACAAATTCACAGGCAAAACTACAAGGGTCATTGCCTTGAAATTTTTACCACGTATTGGCCATAACGTGAAACCCCCAGGAAAAAAGCGACTTTGATCCTCAGTGTCATAGGTTCGATTCCAGAGGGCCCCAAAGTCACGATTTTTCCCGTTTAAATGCATTGCCGTGATTTTCGGGAATTTTTAAAAAATACTTTCCGGATAGGTAGAGAAAAAAAACTCAAGGTGCCTATACTTATGGTCTTGGACTTTCGAAAACATCAATGACTTTCACAAAAAATATCCTGGGTTCGATGCTAGGACGATGCAATGATCTGCCCTTTAAAATACATGGGAGCTGTTTTTCATTATTTTTTTGATGCACTTATCGAAATAATAGGAAGTTGTAGGAAAGTGTAAGGTAAGAATTGGTTTAAGAAAAAAATTTTCATAAGACCGTACTATTCCTGGGTTCGATGCCAGAGCGCATTAACATTTCTCTCATAAGGAATGTAAGGGAAAAGTAAGACTTCGATTGAGGCAGTTGCAGCCAATATATCTGCTTGAATTTTCGCACATAGTTAAAGATTTATATCTTCTATTTTGTTGCATAGGAAGTTTTACCAGAAAGACCCGGGTTCGATGCCGGGCGGTAAATATGTCTCCCGTTTAAAATATATAGGGTTAGTATTTCATTATTTTTTTGATGCACTTATCGAAATGATAGGAAGTTCGTGCTTGGCTGGAAGATATATGGTTATAACTGGTTTAAGAAAACAGTTTTCAGAAGACCGAACTATTCCTGGGTTCGATGCCAGAGCACATTCACATTTCTCTCATAAGAAATATAAGGGAAAAGTAGGACGTCGTTTGAGGCAGTTGCAGATAATATTTCTGCTTGAATTTCACAGATATCCTGAGTTTGATGCTAGTACGATGCAAAAATCGGGTATTTAAAATACATTGAGGTAGATTTTCATTATTTTTTTTCATGCACTTATCGAAATGATAGGAAGTTCGTGCTCGGCTAGAAGATGTATATTAAAAATTAGTTTAAGAAAAAAATTTAGATAAAGACCTTACTACTCCTGGGTTCGATTCGGGGGCACATTAAAATTTCTCTCATAAGGAATATATGGGAAAAGTAGGACGTCGTTTGAGGCAGTTGCAACCAATATTTCTGACTGAATTATTACACATAGTTAGAGATGGTGATCTTCTGTTGTGCTGCATAGTAAGTGCATCAGGAAGACCCGGGTTCGATGCCAGACGATTAAATTGCAGCGAATTTTAAGAATATTTTCAATCTTTTTTTTCTTTTGAGGACCGTCCCGATATAATGCCGATATGAAATTAGTGTTGTCAATCTGCTTGCAGTATGCAAGCAACATTTTACTCATATATATATATATGAATGAATCCGGAGAAGCATCTATATATAATAGATAACAGATCGTTTTTCTCCCAAATTGTAAAATTAATTGAACTAATTAGTATTTCTGAGTACTAAACTTTAGGAAATAATGTCTCAAGTCAAGAGTAGATTGAGCTCACCTGAGAAGAAGCAGAGCGACATGAGGAGAGCGAGACGTGTTCGCTGGTTTTTCCTGTTTGCAGGGTCGTGAGGGGTCATGAGGAAGCCGATTAAAGTTCCGCAAGTGAGCAGAAACGGAAGGATGCCAGAGGTGAGGAACTGGAACGGATGGTTCTCAGTCAACGCCAACACAGATCCGGCAGACGCCGTGAGGCATGAGAAGGACAGGCAGGCATACACACTCTTCAAGTGACTGACGACTGGCTGCTCCCTGAAAATAAGTCAAAAGTAATAATTAGAGGGGTTAGAAATGTTTTTATTTTATACATAAATACAGTGGTACCTCGAGATACGAGTTTAATCCATTCCGGACCTATGAAAAATCCCCAAACCATTGTAAATTATGTATAAAGATATGTTTTTAAATAACAAATAAACAGGTATAATTAACAAATACATAACAAAATATGAAATAAAGAAATGAAAGAGTCTTTAGCATAATAGTCTTACTTTGGAGACAGATGAATGCGGCTAACGAAGGTGAACGGCGAGGAGGAGGGAGGGGGAAAGGCACTCGAGACACGTACATAAACGGTGCTTTTTTAGAACTTAAAACTATTTTAATTATTATTATAAGATATACTTCGATTCAAGCGGATAACACGTGCGAGTGAGCGAGAGATTCTCTCGGATGATGCTCAACCCTGCAAGCTAACTAGCGGGAAGCTCCGAAACATGGCTCGTATCTCGGATTTGGGCTCGTATCTTGAACGAAAATATGGCCCGAGCTCGTATCTCAAAAAACTCGTATGTTAGGCTGCTCGTATCTCGAGGTACCACAGTATATATATAGTTTAAGCTTAGGAAAAAACAAACAGATATAGCGAAGTATTCTTGTATAAATAGGGGGTTTAAACATTGCAATATGCTACCTGAAGGGGCTCTCAAACCCTTCTCGAAAAGCAAAAAACACTTCAGGAATATATGTTTTAAATTGCTATAAGGTATCATAATGTTGTGTCTGATAAATCCTACCACCTGAATTTTCTTCTATTTGTAAGATTGATGTTTTAAATAAATAAACCTTATGCACCTTGAGTAATCCCTACATGTAACAAATTCGACATGCGAAGGCAAGGCGTTACCTCGTGGAAGGCCATTATGAATTACATCTACATCTACATTAATACCCTGCAAGCCGCCTTTCGGCGTGTGGCAGGGGGTGTAAACACCAGTTAAATCTATACTACTTCCTTATTCCGTTATTGTCACATATTGTTCGCAGAAAGAATGAATCTCTAAAACGATTCGTCCTAGCATCTATTTCTCTTAACTTACGGTCATTATCGGATCGACCGACGTAGCAGGGGGGTTGCATGATACCGATTGTATCTTCGGAAAATGTAGTTTCCCTGAATTTATTAAGCAATCGCAGCTTCCAATCTCCTTTCAAGGATTCCCAACCTACGTCTGAGAGCATTTTTGTAACGCTTTCTTTTTTATCGTAGCATTTCTTAACAAAACGAACCGCTTTACGCTGCACTTTCTCGAGTTCGCGAGTACACGTTTCATCCGCCGGATCCCATATACTTGCCGCATATTCCAGAAGGGGTCTGACCAAGGTAAAATAACATCGCTCTCTCACCTTTTCGTCGCATTTACCGACAATACGCTTTACGAAGCCAAGCCTTTTACTTGCTTTGCCGCAGATTTTTCGAATATGTGTGCTCCAATTTAAGTTATTAGAAATGTTGATCCCGAGATATTTAACTGAATCTACTACTTTTATACTAATTCCATTAATTTTGTATGGGTGATTTGGACACAATTTTTTCTTTTCGAAGAAATTAACTACGGAGCATTTACCTACGTTAATATCTAATTCCCATTTTTCGCACCACCTTTGGATGAGGACTAAATCGTTTGAGAGAGATGTCCGGTCTTCCTCGTTTGTTATTTCCCTATATATAACCGAGTCATCCGCAAATATCCTCACATTGCTAACTATCTCGTCACTCAAGTCAAAATTAAGACAAACACAAGTACACTTCCACAGATTTATTTCTTTGTCGACATGACAAGAGGGACGTATTGGATTGTAGTGGGTTCTACAACCTTAAATGTGATATTTGTGAGGCCAGGTATGTTGGGAAAACCGCTAGAAATCTGTGGGCGGAACACAATAGGGACTAACGTCTTCGGTCGCCTATGTCCAACTTCACGGTGCACCCTTTGAAAGAGGGACACCAAAGTGATTTTCATACAAAATGTCTCCGTCGCGAGAAGCAAGGCAGCCGCCTGGACCTTTTGGAAGAGGTAAATATTGTATGCGCCTCCCAAGAACAACAAACAAGCACTTGTTTCCCAATCCTTCCACCCTTTTTTCCTTACCTCTCTCCTGACCTTCCTCCAAAATTACCACCATCAGTATTTGTATATACAGTACACTCCAATTATCCGAATCAAGTGGAACCGGACCCCATTCGGATAGTCAAAAATTCAAGGAGCCTACAGATACGATATATCAAAGACATTAATGACTTTTACAGAAAATGTCCTGGGTTTGATGCTAGGATGATGCAAAAATCTCTCATTTAAAATTCATTGGGTTAGATTTTAATTTGTTTGTGCATATATCGAAATGATAGGAAGTTCTTGCTTTGCTAAAAGATGTATATTAAGACGTTGTAGATGTATTTTAAAATAAGGAAAGCTACACATAATTAGAGGAAATAGTGTAAGTTGCATTAGAAGGCTCAGTGAAAGGAAGAATAAAGATGGTGGATGAGGTGAAAATAAAGAATTATAGAGAGACTAAGGAGAAGGCTATGGACAGATGGGAATGGAGACGGCAGTGGTGTGCAGGACCTACTTATGGACAGAACACCATATGATGATGTTGATTTTCATAGTGAGAAAATAGGGGTATTTTCACTAAAAATTTGCAAATAAGGCAAAGGGAACTGATGACATCTTGAAAAAGGAAAAGTTTGGTGAAATCCTTGCTTTGGAGTCCCTTGCTTTATCGGGGCAAAACTTGGACATTAAGAAAGGAGGAGTTTGAACATTTACAGGCCTTCGAGATGTGGGTAAGTAAGTTGGGCTGAAGACAAACATGGAGTTGCTGCAGATGGTTGGGAGGGCTTTAATTGAAGTATAGGCATCACCAGGAGAAATGTGTGGTTCATGTAATGGGTGCCGTAATAACTGACTGTGCGACAACTGACCCACGTAACAACAGAGTGCTACGACAACTGACCGCATCTCGTTTTCAGGAAGCAATAATTGAAAGACAGTACACAAAATAATTTTAAATGTAGGAATTTTGTGGGAACAATAGAGCGTAAGTCATATTACCGAATACTGATTAAACCAGATTAGATACTTAAATTACTAAATGTTTTTAAAACGAATTTATATTTTTTTAAATATATTTCTCCAGTATATTGAGTTTACTTATTTTTTGGTTCAAGACGTAACTTTTTAATGTGATGGAGCATTATGCGGCCACTAAAGAATAGGAATTGTCCCAAAAGTTTATATTTTCAATAAGACTTGGAACGCAATTAATTACACATAACAGATAACGTTTCCTAGAAAACTTTCCTTAAGTTTAGAAATTTAGGGCATCAATGAGGACACTTTTCCGCTTTGAATACATCGTAAACATTCAGAATTATTACAGTGTAACAATCTAAGAAAATTTGTCATTAAGTTAGGACGAGGGCTTCAAATTTTAAATCAAAATTTCGCTCCTTTTGTGTTTCCAGAAATCGAGAAACAGTTGCCGTAGCAGTCACTTGTCGGGCCACACATACATTGAGGGGAGAGGTTGTTACCGAGGGTAGAATTAAGCAGAATAAACGGAAGACATATCTGACGATGTTGGATGACACAAGGGGTGGGGTTAACTATATGGAAATGAAGGAAATGGCGATTAATGGGGATTTTTGATTGTGCCTGAACCTTCCAAATAGGGTTACCAGATGCTCCAAGTCGAAAAAGCGGACATTCCACCCTCCCCCAATTACTAATCGAAAAATGAAAAAAAAAGAAAAATTTCAATTGTAAAATTTAAAAAATTGAAAATTTTATCAAAAAACTGTTACTTATTACTTTCTCCATATACGAAGTATAGAGAAAGTATTGTTTTCATGAAAAAATTCGACTTCGAGATTTCAACGGAAATACACGTTTTGGGGTCCCTAGAACACGTTTTAACCATTTTCGGAATGATGTCTGTGTGTATGTGTGTGTGTGTGTGTGTGATAGTGGACGCTCTAACGTGAAAACTATTAGTCGTATCAACACCAAACTTCATATATAGTACTGTGGTGTGTGCTGTCAGAGTTGATTAGTTTTTGGAGTAAATCGGTCAACCGGAAGTCGAGCTTTATTCATTAAAGCTCATTTCCGGTTTTCAAAATATCTCCATAAATATGATGTATACATAAATTGTATTACTTATAAAAGTTTTAGATAATGTATTTTACTATAACTTTTGTATTTAACATATTTTTGTATCACCAGTTGATTAGGAGTTATTCGTGAAATACTGATAAACCGGAAGAAGATGATTATGTACTTTGTGGGCGCTCCAACATGAAAACTATTATTTTGATCAACACCAAATTTCATATGTAGTATATTTATTACAGTCATTAGAGTTGATTAGTTTTTGGAGTAAATCGGTTAACCGGATGTCGAGCTTCATTCTTCAAAGCTCATTTCCGGTGTTCAAAATATCTCCATAAATATGATATTTAGGTATATATTATTATTTATAAATGTTTTAGAAAATGTTATATACTATAACTTTTGTATGAAACATATTTTTGTATCACTGATTGTTTAGGATTTATTCAGGATATACTGATGAACCGGAAGTTGCTGATTATGTACTTGGTGGGCGCTCTGAGCTAAATGGGCAAAAGACCAAATCCATCATTTTTAATCGAGCATGTCCCAAAAAACATTATTTATAACGTTTGTGACGTAAAAGATAATAATATATAAATTAATCACTCATCTTCCAAGTTTAGATGGATTATAGAGTTCGAAATTACTGTCGTAGATAAATATTTACATCTTATATATATGGAGAAAGTCATGTGCTGGCCACATCAGATTTTTCGTATAGTCTCGAACCATGATAGTTTTTTTCTAGTGTCTACCAACTGTCAGGCAAAAAATATACTGAAGTACTTGGTGAAAGATTGTGTAAAATGGAAATATGTATCAAAATAGTTGATTGAGAGAAAAAAAGTGGACATTTCAGTAAAAAAGCAGACAAGGGACAGAAAAAGCAGACGTCTGGTAACCCTACTTCCAAAAGGTAAAATGTTACTGTAAGTAAAAGATCATTTACAATTGTAAAACCAAAATTTTTGAAACATCACCTGGGAATATGAAAACAGAAGGGAATTTTTGTATTTTTATGATAAAATAATGGTGTAACGTTATCACGTTCCTTTCCTTGCTGGTTAATTTGTAATACTTTCTACTGCAAAACATCTCCGTGAGAAATTTCTTATAAAGGTATTATTTTTATTTTCAATCCAAAAAGGAATACAAATGATGAAATAATTTTTCTCATTCTTTCAATTCAATTTCAATTTCAAATTTCTATATTATTGGGAAAGGTTTCAAAATTATTCCCAAAAATCGGATCAACTTCTGATTGCAGAGACACCTGGTGTCGAACCCAGGACATATTGTAAGCTGTGAATGAAAAGTTTGATTTGTAAAGACCTGTTCTTGTATCTTGCAAAGTTTGAAGTCGATAACATGCCGGGAAGTACCTAAAATTTGTTTCCGTTATCTCCATAAGAGATGCATTGAAGAATGTAAATGGCCCTCTGGGATCGAACCGAGGACCATCAGCGAATATAAGAAATTGGATTATAAAATATATTTTTGATATCTAACCCCACGCCGAATTTCAAGTTTCCATGCCATCGGCAAATGGTCCAAAAAAAATCTTAAAAATTGCCGCAATGCATTTTAAATGGCCCATTTTTGCCCCCACCTAGAATCGAACCAAGGACAATATTCGAAAATGTCTTTTTGGTTTTCGTTGGATATCTACGGCATCTAGTGATCCCTCGAATTTCAAGTCTCTACATGTCCGGGAAATGCTTCAAAAAAATTTTCGAAAATCCTCACCATGTATCCTTATGGAGAAAATCGGGACTTTGGGGGCTTCTGGAATCGAACCCATGACACTGAGATACAAAGTCGGATTTTTTCTAGAGGTTTCACGTCATGGCCAATACGTCGTAAAAATTTCAAGTCTGTGGCATTTGTGGAACATGGTTAGACTTTTGATCCCTAATGAATGAATGAGTGTATATATATATAGGTACGAGTAAAATTTAGCTTGCATACTGCAAGCAGATCGGCAATACTAATTTCATATCGGCATAATATCGGGACGGTCCTGAAAATCAAAAAAAAAAAGGATTGAAATTTTTCTTAAAATTCGCTGAAATTTCATCGTCTGGCATCGAACCCGGGTCATACTGGTAAAACTACTATGAAACACAATAGAAGATCACCATCTCTAACTATGTGTGAATATTCAAGCAGAAATATTGGCTACAATGCCTCAAAAGACGCTCTAATGTTCACGAATGTAAATGGCTCTCGGGACTCGAACCAAGGACGATCTTGGGAATCTCAAATATGTTTCTGAAAGTTATTAATGATATCAATCTTTATGCCAAATTTCATGTTTCTATATCATTGGGAAAGTTTTCAAAATAATTCCTAAAATCGGATCAACTTCTGTTTGCAGAGACACCTGGTGCCGAACCCAGGACACATTGATAGCTATGAATGAATAGTTTGATTTTTTAAGTCTTGCTCTTCTATCATGCAAAGTTTGAAGTCGATAGCATGCCGGGAAATACCTAAAATTTGTTTCCGTTATCTCCGTAAGAAATGCATTGAGGAATTTAAATGTCCCTCTGGGATCGAACCAAGGACCATCAGCGAATATGTAAAATTCGATTATGATATATTTTTATGGTATCTAACCTCATACCGAATTTCAATTTTCTATGCTATCGGGAAAGGGTCGAAAAAAAATCTTAAAAATCACCACAATGCATTTTAAACGGCCGATTTTTGCCTTGACCTAGCATCGAACCCAGGTTATTTTCTGTAAAACTCATTTATGTTTTCGATAGATTATGACCATATATATAGGCTCCTAGAGTTTCGATTCTCTACCTATCCGAAAAGTATTTTTTTAAAATTCCCGAAAATTTAAGCAATGCATTTAAACGGGAAAAATCGGGACTTTGGGGCCCTCTGGAATCGAACCCATGACACTGAGGATCAAAATCACAATTTTTTTGGCGGTTAATTTTTATGGCCAATACGCAGTAAAAATTTGAACTCAATCACGCTTGTGGTTTAGGCTGTGAATTTGTATCCTATCTATCTATATACCTATCTATATATATGAATGAATCCGGAGAAGCATCTATATATAATAGATATATCCGGAGAAGCGTCTATATATAATAGATAACTTTCAGATAACAGACGTGTAATTTTTACAAATAATTCCAGTTTTGTACTTCTAAACCTGGTAAATTGAGCTTACTTTAAGACCATTGACATCCTATAATAGATTCTCTCTTTCTTTCATTTAATAAGGGAGTTGTAAATTGTGCTTACTTTAAGACCATAATGAAACGAGAACTTAGTGACTTCCGCAATTTACAAGCGTTACAATGTCAAGTTGTATTCCATTTCTCATTAAACAATAATCACACGTAATTTATTTAAAGATTCACCTTCCGCGATGGCACCATTTTATAGTGATATATATACAAAATATATTTTAAATAAATATACACCATAACGCGAAACAAGGTTGGAGCAAATCAGCATAAAATGACAGGGACAAACGTATGGAAAACACGATTTACAAAGGAAGTAATCCACTAAATAATACATAATTTACAAATTTAAAACAAGATCGAAAGCAGCCGAAATAATTCTATTGTCAATCAAAGTCGCGAGCACTTGTGCACTTTGATTTTAAATAATAAAAAAGATGGACTGAAGATAAACTGCAAATGGCGGTTGACAAATTACATCAACTGAGTAAAATATATAATGAAATCTAGATGATCAGGCGTTACTTTGTGGAAAGCCATTTTAGATAATGAATAAAAACAGAGTGATTTTCCACACTTTTGTTGAAAATTACACTGTTTTTATTCATTATCTAAAATATATGGTTCTCTACTGAATTGAAACACTGCCTACAACAGAAAAAATTGTACCATGTACTCTATAAAACCACTGGTAATCCAGATGATTACTCAAATTTCTCCAGACTTCGAGTCAAGTGTAAGAGTCTTACTAAGTTGTGCTATCATAATTACCTTAACTTGATTCAAAAAAATATTCTTGTTAACTCAAAGCAATTTTGGTCTTATGTTAATAATCTGCGTGGATCTAACAAAGTTCCCAATGTAATGCATCACAATGGTATTAATTATAATAATAGACAGGATATATGTAATCAGTTTGCTGATTTCTTTGCTAAAGTTTACACAAACTATACCCTAGATGATATACCTCAACATAACTTTAAATCTAGTATTGATATTAACAATATAAGAATCACAACAAATGAGATTATGAATAAATTAAATTCTCTCGATGTTCACAAAAGTCCAGGTCCTGACAATATATCTCCTTTACTGTTATTGAAGTGTGGTGAAGCATTGTTGTATCCTTTATTCATACTGTTTAATAAATCCCTTGAAAGTGCTGTCTTTCCAGACAGCTTTAAGACTGCATATGTCATACCTATCTTTAAGAGTGGTGATAGACATAATATATGTAATTATAGGCCAATTGTTATTCAGCCAGTTCTGGCTAAAGTTTTTGAGAGTATTCTTCTTGATAAACTTTCTCCTGCTCTTAACAGGATCCTAATCAGTGAGCAACATGGCTTTACCAATGGCAAATCTACAAGCACTAATCTTTTATTATTTCATAATTTTATATCTCATGCTCTGGAACATCATAGGCAGGTTGATACTGTATATACAGACTTTTCTAAAGCTTTTGACAAAGTCAGTCATCAGTTACTATTGTCTAAATTGCAAGCCTGTGGTGTATTTGGGAATGCTTTGGC
The DNA here is from genome assembly GCA_947579665.1 of Sympetrum striolatum. Lineage (NCBI taxonomy): Eukaryota > Metazoa > Arthropoda > Insecta > Odonata > Libellulidae > Sympetrum > Sympetrum striolatum. Next base: position 2,078,702 of record CANPUZ010000001.1, on the reverse strand, counting down.
TCTAATTAACAGTTACCTAGCTAACAGAAAATTGTTAGTTAAGCTTGACAACTATATTTCCTATACCTTCACTGCCACTTCCGGGGTACCTCAGGAGTCTCACTTAGGTCCTCTCTTGTTTCTAATCTTTATCAATGATATTGGTGAACATCTAAGTCCCATTAATTACTTGTTGTATGCAGATGACTTAAAGATTTTTCATCCTATTGACAACCTTAATAACAGTGCTGAATTACAGAATTGTTTAGATAGACTAGGTAGCTGGTGTAAATTGAACTTCATTCAACTGAATCTTGATAAATGTAGCACAATAACGTTCCAAAAAATGAGAACTCCCATCCATTATGATTACCGTCTTTGTGATAGTACTCTAAAGCGAGTTCAATCTATCTCTGATTTAGGGGTTATTTTTGATGTAAAATTAGGATTTCAATTACATATACAGACTATTGCCACTAAGGCATTCAAGATGCTTGGATTCATTACTCGAGTGACCAAAGACTTCTATGATATCAATTGTCTTAAGTTATTATATATATCACTTGTTAGATCTATTTTGGAATATGGCTCGGTAATTTGGAATCCATATTACACAAAGTATGAGTTACAGCTTGAAAAGATTCAAAGAAAATTCCTTAGGATTGTTGCACATAAATTTAATTTTAATAGAGAAAGTGGTGAATATGAGGAACTAATGTGTCAACTACATATACCACTTCTCTCTACTAGGAGGAAGCAGCTCGGTCTACTATTTTTGCATAATATTTTAAATGGCTCTATTAAATGTTCTGAACTGCTCTCACTTATTAATTTTAATTGCCCGATAGTCATTACCAGAAACCCTGTTCTTTTTAATGTTCCACACTTACATAGAAATTACATGTTTTATTTACCATTCTATCGCATCTTGAGGGAAGCCAATAAATACTGTAATAGAATTGACTTTTTTAATGTCTCAAACTGTACTTTCAGGAGTTTTGTTATGTCTAATGTAGTTTAGTTTCTGAAATAATTTTAACTTTGTTGTATTTGTGATTTGCTTTCTTCCTTTTAATTGGGTATACAAATGTTTATACTTTTATTTTTCATATTTTTCATATATTTCTTTTTATTTTTTGTGAATATATTGTATTGTTTAATGTTCAAAGATTATCAAATTTATTTGTAACCATGATGTGTAATAGGGCTCTGCCCGTACATAAATAAATAATAATAATAATAATAATAATAATAATATAACCTAAAAACTTCGACAGATAAAACGAAAACAATGGCATTCTTAGGAAGCAATCCAATTAGAACAAAGATTGTTATTGAAAACCAAGTAAAGTAAATTCATTCCATCTTGTAAAGAATACAAACAACATGAAAAAAATAACATTAAGATGGAAATAGGTACCCATAGGTATAACCTGTTTCGGGTTTACCATCAAACTCTATATAAACATAAGACGGATGGCTGGAGCAGATACATAATTAACTTACAATAATAACAGAAAAAATGGAATTAGTTTAACAGAAATAGAAAATAATGTGTGTTCTTTACACTTGTTCTTAAGTATTTGAACAGCTAACCCATTTTAAATATTTAGGATGTGATCTAACTTATGAAGATGATAAAGACAAATAGAATTAACATCTTCCAGAGAATAGGCAGGACAATAAGAACATTAAAAGGTAAAACCAAAAAAGAAACCCAAATGAAGTTTTACAAGGTGATGGCAGTCCCTACTTTGATGTATGGATCAGAATGTTGGACAGAAAAACAAAAAGAATTGAAACAGAGTCCTCTGAAATGAAATTTCTTCGACCAGTTAAGGGATGTACAGCTCCCCACAGAAAAATCAAATGGCGTAGTCTTAAACACTCTTTGAATTTTAATTTTTCCCTCACATGTTTGTCTGCAACCGCAAGAATCTAACACTAAAACTACCTGGGGTGTCGTAATCTGTCTTAGGTCTAACCTGAAATAATCGTATTTACCTCATAGGTCATACGCTTCGCAGCCAGGGCAGTACGGTGTTCACCAAAACGATTAAATGGTGTCCGACATGATTATAATTGTAATGATAGGCCAGGTAGATCGGAGCACTCGAGGGCTTTTAATGCCAATATGGAGAGAGGCTCTGGATAGGCATTTGAACAGCGTGTTCGACTTGGATGAAAGCAGTCCTGCGCTCAATTCCCAGTGGGACACTACAAGTGTAATGACCTCAGCTGTCGAATCACTTATGTAATACTACTACAGATGAAAGCGAGAAATGCTGAAGGTTGAGATATCAATATGCTCTGCGTGATTGTAAATTTCTTCAGATAATAATATCGTAAATATATATTACTAAATTAGTATATTTATGGAAATATGGTTCAAGCAAATTCAAAATCTTCATTCACTTTTAAATATGATGCAATCTTTTAACTGCGACGAACGACATTTTAAAAATGATGGTTTCCTACTAAATGAACCTTTATAACTTGTTTATAAACTGACCAATTTTATGTAATTTATACTCCAATTTAGCAATAAATGTTACTATATAATTATTTTGTAGTTGTCAATACTCAAAGGATCCGGAAATGATGTGAAGGTGGAAAATGTTGGGACTAATAGAGAGGAATGTTTCCAACTTAAGGCTACTGCACTTTTCAAAATATAACACCTTACTATTTAACGAAATAGTTCCAGAATTACTTGTATAGCATTCCCTGGGAACTCAGGTAAGAGCCAACCTTATCTCTTGGCCATATGGTGTTGCCAAGCCCTTTATTTCAAAGCCCCTTAATCTTATGCAGCTAAGGCTACACCATTTGATTTTTTCGAGGGGAGCTGTACAAGAAGAGAGAAATTAAGGAGTACATCTACAAGAGAAGAACTAAGAATTCAGGCGATGCCAGAGCGATAAATAGAATACAAAAACAGATGGAAAGAGCATGTGTTGCGAACGCCTAGAGAGAGATTTCCAAAGCCTTGGAATATAAGCCATTATGTGAAAGGAGAGTTGGAAGACCACATTTAAGATGGTAAACAGGCTTAAAGCCTAATCCTGGAAGGAAGGGAAGAAAAAAGACGGACATCCTTGATTACACTTTTTCTTGCATCTTCTTGCCATTTCTCAATTCATAAATGACCATACTTGTTAACCTTGGAACTGTTATACTATTATAATATTTCTAATTTCAAGTGGTTACAGTGTTAAATGATAACATGAAATTTCTCCCTTAAATCAGTCTCCAAGAAGCCGTTATGTAACATAATTTTAAATTATATATGAACATGCATTTGCATATACACACGTTATTCCTTTTTTACATGCCTTTTAAATTCGTACACAGAATTCTAAAGACATGAATAACACTGAAAAGGTTTTCACCAGGATATTGGTCCTGAATAATAATAATTTATTCATCACAAACAGGCTGAGAAGAACCTACATGCGATTTGATAAGAAAAATAAATAATATATTAATTAAAAAATATATAAATTAAGTTAATTGTGGATTTTAGCGGCCGAAATTCAACTAAATTATTTTTATCATGTATATAGTTTTCTAATGAAATGCAATTTGTAATTGTTTTTATCAAATGATATTACTTACTGAAGAGTTAAAGATGCTCAGTCCGTAAGTCTGCCATATTTACTTTGTTATAAACAATTTATAATTCAATTGTTTCGTTAAATTAATCATGGCTGGAAGACCAATAAATCCCACCAGCATTGTTCCTTTTTATCTAGTTCTAAAGTTTATGTACAGGAATCAATTTCGTGATCAGGGCATTTTTGGTAACTTCATTGTTACAATCGCTAAAAATTATGATTAGTAACATTCAGTTCGTGACTTTATCGTTATTGTCACTCATAATACTGACCACAAACAGCTGGTTATTTTTTTAAATAAACGCTGTTAGTTCTTTTTAATTTTCGTTTCGAGTATCATTTACAAGTTACTTCAAAATAATTTCGGACGCTAAAACCCACAATTACCTAAATTAAAATCCCACATGTACTCTTTAATCGAAATAAAATCAAATTGATCAATAAAAAAATCATTAATTAAACAATGTATAGTAATACAATGCACAGTTAACGTTTTATGGAACCCGGCGAGTCATTAAATAGGTCAATACAACAATTCCCATTCCGGACGTTACTTCTCTCATAATTCTCGTGAGTGGTACGAATTCGTAGGCATTGATCTACCATTACATATACTGCACTTAAAAATCTGTCGATATAATTAATTTATTTGAATACATAAGAATCTACGACACGCAGAGAAAGTTACGAGATGTAGATCCTTGAAGTAAGATTATACATTAAATAAATGAATAAATTCAACCGTGATTGATTGATCTTGCTGAACTCGGGACAATGAACGCATCGAATCACAAAGGACAATTATGTAAAACAAAAGAAGCAAACGTTGCTCAAAGTCAACGCGACCAAAACTATTGATAATTGAAAAGCATTTGCAACAGGAAAGGAATTCCACGATAAGATAATCGAACTAAGATAAGATATCGGACTCGATACGTAAACACCAAAACGGTTCGATGTTTCAACCTAGCACAAAATTCTTAAGATTTTTTCAATTGATGAAGCAATACGCCAAAAATTACTTAAATCCCCTGTGCCAAGTCATAATATAAACCAAAGATGAAATGAACTTTCTCACAGCCATAAGAAATTCGATACATTCCACATAATTGCTATTGGAAACCTAACAATGACTACACAAATAAGCAAGCTCGTCGTTATTTTCTATTCAAAATAACAACTCTTTAAAATTAAATTGAAAAAATTCAACTTTTATCCAGGCAGGTATGAAGAAGCAAATGTATCTGAGAAGAGGACATAACGAATGCGAGATCCGAATTTATGATACAACCACGTTCAGTAATATTTGCATAGTATTTCGTCACTTCGTATCACATGATCGAAAGACGTGATGAAAATTATTAACCTTGCTGATAGCTCCTCTCAAAAACGAAATGAAAAGCAGTTAGAAAGTCGTACCGTAATAATTAGTAAAGGTATTCGTCCCACCAATTAAAATAATTACGCAGAAACATATTACTCAGCAACTAAAGGTGATTATTCACAAACCGAATCAAGGTCAACTATGTTAGAAGCATCGAGAAGTATAGATAATTGAAATTCAGTCTTAAGCGACCTCATAAATTCAATGGTTTCGTAACCAGCGATGAATAGTAAATGTTTAGGTTACAGAAATACGAACGCAGAATTACAAAACTGTAACTGGCAGAGAAATTATTACATAGACATATCTTCCGTATAGAAATGTTTGAAAAATGATACATATATTACACTATTGAGCAACAAAAACCTTTTTGGTACGACACTGAAGTTCAAGTATTGTTTAAAACCAAAAAATTGGACGAGAGGAATAAGTAGGAGCTCCAAGCTTTCAGTTTTGAGCTAGAAATCAGAACTTTCTAAATTAATGTGAAAGCTGAGGCCTACGCTACAGCACGACATCGATTAACTGCAATTAAATTACAGAATGATGAAACTTGCAACACAATGATTCTTTTGAGGATCAATATGACTTTATGGATCACTATTAACGCTACAGCGTAAACACAGCACGGGGATGTGGGAGTGCTGCATCGACGCTTAAATTTACTTACAATCTCACAGAGAAGGTATCCATGAACGAACTGATTGTGGGAGCCATAGTAATGGAGTTCTAAGTAAAAAAGGATCAACTAAACTCGTGCCTTGAAAAAGGCAAACTGTATTACACCTTGATTTTGGTCCTGAGGATTATTGTTGACCACGACACACATCAACCAATCACTTCAACTGCGCATGCGTATATGCACTTCAACTACGTTGCTCACTGAAACAACTGAAGGGTGTTTCACGGATGTACCGACAGGTGGAAGCAGTGGAAGTAGATCCGATTACAGGAAATTGTTTTCATGTTTACTTCTAGAATTATTCGTTCTTTAAATCTCGACGACTTTATTAAATAATCCACGCCTATTAGTAATATTCCTTCCTGAGTCATTCTTATTTGTATAACATTCATCTGAAAAAATATGATAGGAATTATGGTTTACGTAATAAGACCAATAAATTTCTCATGTTAAGCAAGTAGATGATTGTTAGGTAAGAAAATTGAGAAATGATAAGAGTGAGTCTCGTTCATTCGTCTAATTATATTTCAAGATGGCATGAATTCGTCCTTATTCGAAGGCTTTCTTGATCAATAAAGATGATATTATTTAATAAAATAATTCTATCTTTGGTAATTTTCCCGTTTCACGGTGTTTCGGAGAAATTCTATATCTCCTTTACTACTGAAGATACACATACCATTCTTACACCATATTATAGAGGAAGGATTGCAGTTTATATATATGATAAGCAATCCCTCCTAAATGCTGCCATTTCGGAGGAAATTCTATCTAAAAACGACCAATTTTCGACGTTTTTCGTCTGCTTTTCCGCCATTTTTGTTGTTTCCTCGGGAATCCGCTAGGGCGATAGTAACTTATTTCAACTCTAACAAACACCCATTTCCCTTTTCCTACTCACTTACGGGCATCCTTGAGAAAAGGGGTGTTGGGTGGGATGTAAATATTCACTGATTTACCTGTTTTTTTGTCTTTTCCTACTCGGTTACGGACCTCGTTCATCAAAAAGGGGTGTTGGGTCGTTGGGTGGGATGTAAAATATGAATGATTTGCCGGTTTCATGACATTTTCCAACTCGCTTCCGCTTAGTGAGCGGGATTCCCCTACTTCAATTGTTTGTAAATACGAAAATATAAGACCAAATTATACGTACGCACGCCATTTAAGGACCTTATTCTCATGGAAATAACGCTATTTCGGGTCATTCCGTTATCCTATTTAATATTTCGACGTGATTACGCTGTACACTTACGTCGATATCCTCGTTCATTTATGGACATTCACTGCACAAAAACGACTTCCTTAAATTGGAGCGCTAATTATTTCATTACTAAGTTCGTGGCGAATTGTCAAAGTAATCTATTTTTAATTGTAATCAATTACTTCTTTGGAAAGGAATTGATGCTTCTAATCAATTAAATTACAATCAGAGTAATTGTATTCGAGCCCAATTACTTTTCGTCAATAATCGGGCCATCAGGTCCTTAAATTTAGCTTGCAAACCAACTATAGCTTGCTAGCCGGACGTGAGGGTGACTATCTTTTTCTTAACATAAAGCAACATTTGTGACGAAAACAGTGTTTAAGTGTTAAAAGACCTTGGAAACCAATTGAGCTTGCAAACCAACGATAGCTTGCGATCCGAACGTGAGGGTGACTTTCTTTTTCTTAACACAAAGCAACATTTGCGCCGAAAACGCTGTTTTTCCTTAAAATCTAAGAATATTTTTACATATAACTTTGGCCAAAAGCGGATGGGTTGAGTTGGAGGGCCGGGGTTCCTTCATTCTTACTTATTTCTCCGTCATTACATACGATGTATATGAACGAACACCGCCCACCCAACTCAACCCATCCGCTTTTGGCCAAAGTTAACTTTTAGTGCAAACTGTGAATTATTAACTTATTCTGTAATTATTAACTCCTAATTCTATATAATATACAGGTTTTCTTAGCTATATTTCATCATATCAGGTCATTTTTGGACAATATCCGAGTTTTTTTACCTTCCCACCCAGCACCCCTGTTCACTCCATGCGCCCGTATGATAGTGCAATTTGGGAATTTTAGGAATTCAAACATGGTCTCCGGACGCCATTCTTGTACCTCGGTCACTTTAATCGAGATATGTCGGCAACTGCGTCAGGTAGTTACTCGCTTTAATTTTTATCATAAACTGCAATGTTTGAAGTATCATCCCTGAAAATTTCATTGAAATCGGGGTATTTCTAGTGTGAATAAAAAAATAAAACGTAAACACCGTGAAACGGGAAAATTACCCTATCTTTTTATAATCAAGTTTCCTCTATTATTCCGGATTATTGAGTCTCTGAAACAGTGTATCTCCATTTTATCCTTTTTCGAAATGTCTAGCAAAATTTCAATCTGATGAAATAAGGGTTGCATGAATGACCTTAATATTATAGACGAATTGCTATTCAAGACGTATTATCCAAAGTATGTTAAGAAATACACAAGTGATGTCTTTCCTATGAAAGGAAAAACACGCTGTCAACTTCAGACAATGCAGTTTATTGCGCGATTAACCATGTATTGATCTCTCTTGACCAGAAGCTGAAAACCTTAGTATTGTTTTTAATTTCTCTATGGTTTTTGACCATGTCAACCATAATCTTCTGCTATCCAAAATGGAATTAGAGGTATCTTTAACAACTAGATAAGATCATATCTCCTAAACCGCACCCCATACTGTCTTTTAATATGTGAATGGGGTTAATTATTCTTCTAGTTACAGAGAAAACACATTAGGAGTTCCTCAAGGATCAATTTCTCAGTCTTGTCCCTCATCTACATAAATGATCTCGGTTTCCAATTCAATGGAAAAGTAGATGCTCAGTTGCTCCTGTATGCTGATGACGCAAATAATAAGTTTATTATACTGGATGAAGCTCTTTTACATAAAATTATTTAAAAATAAAATGAGAGTTAACATAAATTTTAAAATATAGCAATTGCTGCTCCTGCTTTCCTTTAAAGGATAGCATCAGATATTCGAAAAGATAAATCATGAGTATAAATATTAAATAAATACACAGTATCAAGGTTAAAAAGCAAGTAATTATTATAGTAAACAAGAGAAATTCTATAGAAAAACAGTTATGATAAAGCTGTCAAAACATTTCTTATATAATCCTTAAAGGTAGGTATGGAACAGTTTAATATTTCAGTGTAAGATTATAATCTCGCATCATACTATTTAGAGGAGAAAAATAAGAGTGATTGGTAATAGCATAAGGAACAGAGGAAAAAAGCCTGCTTCTCTAACAAGATAGGACAGGTTATATAATTGTTTAGTATTATATTGGAATTATATTCTGGGGAACTCTCCCTCGGCAATCAAAGCCTTCTCTGCACAAAAGAGAGCCATCAAAGCTCTTCTAAATGTTTCTCAGAACTCCTTGATGACCACTTTTTCAACATTTAAAGTTTCCCACTCTTCCCTGTATTTATATCCTTCCTTATTTGCAGAAAATAATCTAATTTCTATCAACTCCAACATCCATACCTAATATAATCGCCAAAATAATGATATTCTTTATGACCATTCACTTGCCCTCTTCCTCAAAGCCCTTCAACACTCAATCTCTCTCATTTACAACAAGCTTCCTGCAAATACTGCTTGTCTACGAAATCTTTTAAAAACAAAGTCATGAGGCTCCTTACTCAAAAGGCCTATCCCAGAATATCTTGGTGATAACTATTACTAAATAATAATAAAAGTTTATTTCACGGGCATGTATCGCCCTTTTCAAAAATCATACATACATATTGTATAATAACAAAAGAACAGAAGATACATTTATAAAAGTATTAAGACTAACCTTAAAAAAAAAGAAAACACTTACAGAGAATTACACAAATGAGTTCAAATAAAAGAGAACAGTTCATATACAGGTGGAAGAGGTAGGTTGAAAGTTTTACAGTTTAGATTTGATGACCTTTTTAAATGTGTCTAAAGAGAGATGGAAGATGTCAACATTATAGCAGGTTCTATTTAGTGAGCGCATAATGCGGAAGATTGGAAGGTAGTAGAGATAGTGTTTTGGTAGGTAGGGGACTTATAAGAGTTTGCAGCTGCAGGTAGGTATATGAGGAACTTTGAGGGTTATAAGGGATAGAATTTCAGAACAGGAAATCAGTTATTTAGGACTTTATACATGAAAGGTATACCAATGTATTCCCTTCTAGCCTGAATCTCCTTAAAAAAAAGGCCTATTATAATATCCAAGAATATCTTGGTGGTAACTATTACTAAAGTAATCTTACTTCTCTTTCTTTTACTTGATTCTATCTTATGAGCACTTAATTTGTCTTAGTACATTTCCCTCCCTTTCCACTTCCTTTGATAACTTTTTTTATATATTCTTTGTATACTATGTGATTTTATAGATTCTTTACATATAAAGTGATTTTATTTTAATAGTGATTATGCTTTTATTTTGTTTCCTGCTAGTTTAACAATGCCTATACAACTTTGCATGGGCGTACCAAGGGGGGTGCAGCTGCCCCCCCTGGACAGCCACCACTAGACACTTCGAATGAACTCCCATACATTTAGGTGGCTAATTATGTGCATATGCAGAAGTACTGTTGAATTTATGAAATTGTAGATAAAGTAAAATGTAAAGGCAAGTATGTTTTGATTCACATGCAGACGTCTGGACCATATCCGTTTGGCCTACATCGAGTGCGTAAACAAACCCATTACATGGAAGGAATCGAACTTTCCATGGGCATTTAGAAGTTACACCTGCAAATAATAATCTAAGAAATAAGTCTATTTTTAGATGCCACAAAAACAATGGAACACGTAATGCAAATTTATATTTATGTTGAATTTTTTATTTACATTTCTGATTTTCCCCCCACTAGGCCTTTCTGCATTTCTGATTTGCCCCACCCTAGGCCAAAAGCTTGGTACGCCCATGCTACTTTGTAGTCCTTGGCTTAATAAATTTGAATTTGAATAGTAAAGGGTAAGGAACATTATGCTAGCATTAAATTTTCTTATTTTCTTCTGTCACCCCCTGGCTAGTTATGATATCAAAGACGCCTCTCGTATAAATTAAAATGTAGTTACCTTTAAATTATAGAAGGCAGTATAATATCTATTATATATAGATGCTTCTCCAGATTCATTCATATAGATAGCTATATAGGTATATAGATAGGATACTAATTCACAGGCTAAACCACAAGCATCATTGACTTAAAATTTTTACCACGTTTTGGCCATAACGTGTAACTGCCAGAAAAATTGCGATTTTGAACCTCAGTGTCATGGGTTTGATTCCAGAGGGCCCCAAAGTCCCGATTCTCCCCGTTTAAATGCATTGCTTTGATTTTCGGGAATTTAAAAAAAATACTTCCCGGATAGGTAGAGAATCAAAACTCAAGGAGCCTATATATATGGTCTTGATCTATTGGAAAAATAACTGACTTTTACAAAAAATATACTGAGTTCAACGCTAGGATGATGCAAAAATTGGCTGTTTAAAATACATTGAGGTAGATTTTCATTATTTTTTTTCATGCACTTATCGAAATGATAAGAAGTTCTTGCTTAGATGGAAGATGTATATTAAGTATAGGTTTTTGAAAAAAATTTAGATAAGACCGTACTGTTCCTGGGTTCGATTCGGGGGCACATTAAAATTTCTCTCATAAGGAATATATGGGAAAAGTAGGACGTTGTTTGAGGCAGTTGGAGTCAATATTTCTCCTTGAATTTTCACACATAGTTAGAGATGGTGATCTTCTGTAGTACTGCATAGTAAGTATGACCTGAAAGACACAGGTTCGATGCCGGGTGGTAAGTATATCTACCATATAAAACACATTGGAATGGTTTTTAATTATTTCTTTCATGCACTTATTGAAATAATAGGGAGTTCTTGCTTTGATGGAAGATGTATATTAAGACTCGGTTTAAGAAAAAAAATCAGATATGATCATGCTGTTCGTGGGTTCGATACCAGAGCACATTAAAATTTCTCTCATAAGGAATATTTGGGAAAAGTAGGACGTTGTTTGAGGCAGTTGGAGTCAATATTTCTCCTTGAATTTTCACACATAGTTAGAGATGGTGATTTTCTGTTGTGCTGCATAGTAAGTATGACCTGAAAGACACGGGTTCGATGCCAGATGATTAAGATGCAGCGAATTTTAAAGATATTTTTAATCTTTTTTTTTCTATTGAGGACCATCCCAATATGATGCTGATATGAAATTATTGTTGTCGATCTGCTTGCAGTATTATGTGTATGTATGTACTTATATATTGGCTTTAGGTTGTGATTAAGATTAAATATGTATATTGACTTATTTTTTGCAAATGTGATCTCTGTATACATTTATTGCTTTATATTATTTTCTTTGTTATTGATGTATTTAAATTTACTTGTATGTTTTGCTTTATTCTATGTGTAATTTTTTATCGATTATGTGATGTAAATGGGTTTGATAACCGTAATAAATTTATTATTATTATTACAACTTAGCCAGTACCATGCTTTTTCTAGGAATTTCTTCCGTAGTAATTTAATTTACTATAGTGAATAACATTCTCTCTTGCATCCCCCCAGGTCAAATAGACTTCCACCGATGTTTCAACAGCTAACTCCGCCATTGTCATCTAGGCACTGTGGGTGTACCTGTATGCTTATATGATACGAGTAAAATGTAGCTTGCATACTGCAAGCAGATCGACAACAATAATTTCATGTTGGCATCATATTGGAACGGTCCTCAAAAGAAAAAAAGGATTGAAAATATTCATAAAATTCGCTGAAATTTAATCGTCTGGCATCAAACCCGGGTCTTCCTGGTGAACCTACTATGCAGCACAACATAAAATAACCATCTCTAACTATGTGTGAAAATTCAACCAAAAATATTGGCTCAAACTGCCTCAAACGACGTCTTACTTTTTAATTTGCTCTGGCATCGAACCAAGGAACAGCATTGTCGTATCTAAATTTTTGTCTTAAGCCAAGCCTTAATATACATCTTTTAGCAAAGCAAGAACTTCCTAATATTTCGATAAGTACATGAAAATAAATAATGAAAACTAACTCAATTTATTTTAAATGGGGGATATATTTACTGCCTGGCATCAAATCCAGGCCTTTCTGGCAATATCTTCTATGCAGAACAACAGAAAATCACCATCTTTAACTATGTATGAAAATTCAAGCAGAAATATTGGTTGCAACTGCCTCAAACGACGTCCTACTTTTCCATTATATTCCTTATGAGAGAAAAGTTATTGTGCTCTGGCATCAAACCCAGGAACAGTTCCATCTTATCTATATTTTTTTCTTAAACATATTCTTACCATACAGTTTCTAAGCAAGCAAGAACTTCCTATCATTTCGATAAGTGCATTAAAAAAAATAATGAAATACTACTCCCATGTATTTTAAAGGGCATATATTTGCATCGTCCTTGCATCGAACCTAGGATATTTTCCATAAAAGTCATTTATGTTTTCAACAGATCATGACCATACATATAGGCTCCAAGAGTTTTGATTCTCTACCTATCTGGGAATGGTTTTTCAAAAATTCCCAAAAATCAAAGCAATGCATTTAAATGGAAAAAATCGGGACTTTGGGGCCCTCTGGAATCAAACTCATGACACGGAGGTACAAAATCGCAATTTTTCTGGCGGTTACACGTTATTGCCAATACGTCGTAAAAATTTCAAGTCAATAACGCTTGTGGTTTAGCCTGTAAATTAGTATCCTATCTATCTATCTATATGAATGAATCCGGAGAAGCATCTATATATAATAGATATGAAAGGAAAGATATGATTTGATAATTGAAAGGCTCTATTACAAACTTGTGCTTCATAGGGACTTAGTGTAAACCCTGAGGATGTTGCCGGAGTTAGCTGTCGAAATGACGGCAGATGACTATTTTGATCTGGTGGGAAGCAAGAGAGAATTTTATTCACTATAGTACATAAATTACTGTATATGCCAACATATTAGTCGTCCTTTGATGCCTAAAATCTTATCTCAAAGACCAGGGGTCGACTTATATGAGCATAAAATTTAACCCTTAACCACAGAGGGGTAAATAAGTGAAACTGCCTGCTTTATGCTTGTTGTACACAAACTCTTGCAACTTAAATGATCCACTTTTCTTGCAACAGAAAGGCATAAAAGCCTGCTTGTGAAACAAACTAAAAATCTATCCAACAAGTTTTAGCAAAAAATTTCTTGGTATTTAGTGGAGCCGTATCATGACTTGGGAATCACAAATTTATTCATTTTTCATTCATTCATTATGGGCAGAGCCCAGTTACAAGGATTGCACATTATTAAAAGTTTTAGTAATAATAATATGAATAATTAACATAAAATAACATAACTTTGTCATTCTTATGACAAAACATCTAGTATACCTATACATATTCTTATTCATGTAATAAATGTCATAATTACTGTGTGTACATGTAGAAATATTGAGAACCTTTGTGTTTGAAATATAAGTAATTCATAAACAATAATAAAATATATAAATGTATTATGTAGACAAAAGAAATTAAAAATATACAAATTCAACTAAAGTAAAATTGTGGAAACATAATTTGTATACAAAGAAATGGGATGTAAAACATTAAATAATATAATTCACAATTATTGAAATGATAATATGGCATTTAACATAGGTAAAGCCCATTAGTATCAGTGAATTAACCTAGATTTTAATATATATAGTAAACATAGACCCATACATTACAAAGCATGTAAGAGATTATCCTCAGAGAATTACTGAGGCAGTACCCCCATAAATTTCTAATAAATCCAGAATTAAGGGTGGCTTAAGGATGAGTAGCTACTCTTCAGTAGCTTATTACAAAGGCTTTAAATTATTAACAATTCAAATTCAGCTGATTGGTTTGAGAAGGTCGATCTTCTAAAGCGAAGACAAAAGTTTTCTATAATTGGAATTTTATTTTCATAACTGTCCACCACACATTGCTGATCAAATTCATGACGTCACAGTTTTTGAAAATTGAAGTTTTACTCTGATGGAATGGAAGTAGTTGTGAGAAAAAATATTTTTGCGTCAGTTGAAGCAACTATTCAGTTATTTTATGGAAAAGAAATAACTCTGTATCAAATTGTTAATGTTGCCATGGGAAAAAATGTTTGGAAAGACAGTTTTTACGAAAAATACGAAAGAAATTCATAACATGCAAACGAATGAAACACGGACACCCAATGTGGGGTGATTCTGGGTAGCCCAAGATGAGCTATATCCCTTCCAATTATCACTAGTCCTTGGGACACCGTGTATAGAGAGATGGGAAAGGTAGCGTTCTGGCTAAATCAAATGTGAGTTTTGGTGGGAAATCATGTGGTTTTCATGCTATTATACTAGCAACCCTTTTCCGCATCTTTAAAATCTTGTTGGAATGAAGTGAGGACCCCCCATAACAAGACACCAAATTAAAAGTACTACGTGAAATCTAGTTGAAATGCATTTTTAAAAAATGGAAGAAGAAATAATAATAATGATTTACTTGTCCAAAGAAACAATAATAAAAAGATTATGATTATAAGAAACGTCAATGATAAAAACAATCATAATAGTTCAAAAAGGAAAAGATAAGATAGTAATGTATAACATTTACAAACTAAAGCTTACAATACATTGTTCAAAATTAAATTCTTTAGAGTTCTAAATACTCTTTGGTGCTGTAAAAGCAATGGGAAATTAACAATTTTGTTACTCTGTTTTTAAACATCACAAAATTCCCTGCATTTTTTACATTAACTGGGAGGTGTTGGAAAAGATGAATTGCCATTGCCCTTGGTCCTTTTAAGGCCATTACTGCTACTGGAAACATGTAAATCATAACTGTTTCTTGTCTGATAAGTATGAATGGAACCATTCTTGCACAATTCATCCTTGTGTTTTATGACATGCAGAACAGACAGGAACTGTTAATATACCCAATCTTTTGAACAGTGGACGACAGGAGGCACAGAAGTGTTGGTTAGTAATTAATCTATCTTTTTTTGGATTACAAAAATGTGATGTAAATGCGAAGAAGAAATAAGATGTTTACTTTCCACAGATATTTATTAGAGCCACCATTGTTTTGGTGCATCAGGGATTATGGCTTTGGTGTACCAGCTTAAATACTAAACAGAGGTGGGAGGGGAAGATCATATTAACACGATCAGTGGCGGCGCGTGACTAAAAAAACAGGGGGTTCACTTCAAAATTCGTATATTTTTAAGTGGCCGCGATTATGGTTAAATATTCTGGCTCATACTGGAATATTGCCCCTGCTTACATGGACGCAGTATAATTTACAACAACCGCGGATGAAAGTAGTAGAAATAATTTATTGTAAAAAATTTTTGTAAAAAATCCCTATATTCTCGAAAATTGAGTTTTTATTTAAATTCTAGATTCATATATCTCCGTATATATTTTTAAAGACCAAAATACATATTAATATTCAAGTTGTATTTATTTTTCGAAATATCAAATATAATCATAAGAAACTAAATCAATTACCTTATATTGTTTTATTCAGGGTTAAAGTATTTGGCAGGACTGTCATCGAAAATTTTTTTGAGATTAATGCCCCAAATCAAATACACCTATTTTTGCACAGGTCGCGTCCTTATCTTTCGCAAAGAGCAAACAAGGGAAACAGTATAGCCCATTGGAAGCGTCGCAGCCACAAATCCAACTATTTCTCTCATATATCTATGGCTTAAACACTCGGAAGTATTGCCTACCTTTGCTTCTCTGACTCTGAGATAGGTTCAGCAAAGGAAGAGGACTTCCTACTTCTTTTATTGCACGTTTTTCTTATACAGAAATAGAGGAAAAATTAATCCCTTTCAGAAATTGGACACTATTCACCATAAAGAGCGAGAAAAACTGTTCACAAACAAGTAACGCAGTTGGTTTACATACTGAATACGGCACCAGCAACCACAACACCGGTAACTGAATAAGTACACTGGATACGAAAAAATTCCGTAAATTCACAATATTGCAGCGCATTATGGGTAGCCATTAGGTAGTTGCCGACACCAGTGCATAAAATAACGTGCAAAGTAGACGACACGAATAGCTAGTGCCAAGTTTTGTCTCCCAGAGACAGTATTAGGCGCCGGCAAATTATGAAAAAAACTCAAGTTCTACGCGTGTTAAGCTAAAGTCAGGAAGCGTTAAATGCTAGAGTTTGGATACATTGTTTCTTTTCAGGAATAGAGTTCGGGAAGGTGGCGGGCCCTATGTTCCTCCTCCTCCAGCCATGACTTCGTCAATAGCTAGGCTTTACCATTACTGGAAGGTATCACAACATCCATCAATTTTCAACAAATTAATTCTGGCAGATCTTACTTTAACTTCTCATAGTGCTGACACGGAGAGAGCTGTGTCAATCCATACCTCACTTAATTCCAACAAACAGTCAAGCCTTCATAAAGAAGCTATAAATTCTAGGATGTACGCATCGCAATTAACAGTGTTGGAACTGCATATTATGACCAAGGACCTGCTGTTGCCCGTTTTTTAGAGATAAAAGAAAGAGGAAGAAAGCTAACAGATGCAGAAACTTGTGAAATGCATGAATTTGTTAAAAAGTATTTTGCCAAGTACAACGTAATTATTTCTTTAAAGAAACAATTACAAATGAATTTTTTTATATATTTTTATTTAAAATTAATTATCCACATACATACGAGTAAAAGTTGCTTGCATACTGCAAGAATATTGACGATGCAAATTTCAATTCGATATCACATCGGGAAATTTCTCAAACGTAATTCTACAATCCATCTTTGAAATATATGGTAGAATACAAATGGTGCCCCAGCGTCGAACCAATGAACATAAGGTAAAAGATAAATTGTAATTATGAAACGCTCATTTCTTCTGTTTACATGACTGGCCATATAATTTTCAATTTCTCGGTAAATGAATCATAAAGAAAATTGAAATTCCCACCATACATTTCAAATGGTAGATCCGCCTGGTCTCGAATCCAGGACATTTCTGGAGTTATGAATACATATAACGACCTGGTAGATATAAAACTTATTTAATCCAAAGTTTTATGTTGATGTCGTACTGGGATGGTCTTAAAATACGATTCCATTATCCCCATTCGCAATGAATAAAGGAACGTTAATGGCGCTCTGGAATCGAACCAAGAATAATCATGAAAACGTTAAACAGCGAATATAAAATTTATTTATGATCTCTATTCACATGCCGGGTTTTAAGTTTCCATGTCATCGGGAAGACATTTAAAAAAGATCTGAAAAATCGCCACAATACATTTTAAATTGGAGAATATTTGCCCTGACCTAGCGTCGAACATGGGATAATCTTCGAAGATGTCTTTATAGTTTTCGTTGAACATACACGGCTTCCAGCGATCCCTCGAATTTCAACTCTCTAATTTGCCGGAAAGTGCCTAAAACAAATTTCCGAAAATTCTATGAAGCCATTCTCGTCGGCTGTCGCTGCAACGTAGTGCAGCGATCGGCCCATGTTTAAATGCCGTATGCCCCTCTTTCCCCTCACCGCTCTTCACCTATAACGCGACGTCTGAAGGGGTTCACTTCGGGGAGTGAACCTCGCGCGAAGTCAAGCTAGTTGGGACCAAAAGCGGCAGGAATCGCGACTCAACGAAGGAAAAGTTAGGTCCAGTAATTGGTGTTATGGTTATTTGGGTTATGGTAAGAACATTGGTATAAATGAAAATAGTACAGTAATTTTCTCAGGGGGTTCAGTGAACCAGTGAACCCAATGGACCCGCCGCCACTGAACAAGATAGACGTTAGGAAAAACAAAACGTATTTCTTCGTGAAATTAGGCGAGATTTTGTGATCATCCATAAAGGAAAGAAAGTTTTTTGAATTTATTGTAAAAGACCCAAGCTGAATTCGCGTAAGCAAAGATTTCATGAGTGATCAAACTATGATGATAAATACGTCTATAATACAATTATATATTGTAAATTTATTTAAATCATACCAAAATTACATTTTCCTCTCATACAAACAATGAATGGAGGGAAAATCACCAAAATCCGTGCTGCTTATTAAAACTGTCAAAATTAGTGTTATTTCGCTAAATTGGCCAACATTCGTGTTAATTGTTGGTTTTATCGCTTATTGTGAAATACAAACACCTCTAGCTATAATCATAGTTTAAAGTATACTATTCAAGTTTAAATTCTGCCGCTGTCGGAAGGACAGAGGGCAAGGAATGATTCAGAGTCAGTCGCAGATGAGTCTTATGATTATCTATGATGCATTGTATTACTCTGGCATCCCTCCAATGTTTTGGGGGTGCTCTTTGGACCTTCGGAAAGAGTTATAAGGAAGACGTAACTGCAGTGCCTTCAGCCCACCGATGCCGTAACGTATCATCTACGCGACCGCCTGATCCTCAATCGGTCGGTCATTATCGCCGTCCTCAGCCTCCCAATCTTTTGAGTACAATTGTTGCAAGCAACCATGGGCGTACCCAGCTTTTGGCCTAGGGGTTCCATTGTTTTTGTGGCGTCTAAAAATCAGTGGCACTTGTGGAACATGGTTAGAATTTTGATCCCCAGTGAGTGAGTGAGTGAGTGAGTGTATATCTAGGTACATCCGGGGAAACGTCTATTTATAATAGATAAGTTATATATAGGGGATCAAAATTCTAACCATGTTCCACAAATACCACCGACTTGAAATTTTTACGACGTTATGGCCATGATGTTTAACCTCCAGAAAAAAGCCAACATGGAACCTCAGTGTCATGGGTTCGATTCCAAAAGGCCCCAAAGTCTCGATTTTCTCCATAAGAATACATGGTGGGGATTTTCGAAAATTTTTTTGTGTCACTTCCCAGAAGTGTAGAGAGTTGAAATTCAAAGGATCGCTAGAAGCTGTGCATATCCAACGAAAATCAAAAAGACATCTTTGATTATTGTCCATGGTTCGATGCTAGGTCGGGGTAAAAATCGGCCGTTTAAAATGCATTGTGTGGATTTTTAAGATTTTTTTTGGAACCCTTCCTGATGCCATGGAAAATTGAAATTTGGCATGCTGTTAGAGATTATAAATATATTTCATAATAAAATTTTACGTATTCGCTGATGGTCCTTGGTTCGATCCCAGAGGGCCATTTACATTCCTCAATGCATTTCTTATGGAGATAACAGAAACAAATTTTAGGTACTTCCCGGCATGACATCTAGTTCAAACTTTGCATAAAATAAGATCAAGTCCTTGAAAATCAAACTGTGCATTCACAGCTACCAATTTGTCTTTGGTTTGACACCAGGCGTCTCTACAATCAGTAACTGATCCGATTTTTAAGAATTATTTTGAACCTCTTCCCTTTAATATTAAAACTTATAATTCGGTACATAGATAGAAATAATAAATAAATTTTGAAAAAATATTTTAGATTTCAATGATCGTCCTTGGCTCGAATCCAGAGAGCCATTTACATTCGTGAAAATTAGAACGTCTTTTGAGGCAGTTGTAGCCAACATTTCTGCTTGAATTTTCACACATAGTTAGAGATGGTGATCTTCTATTGTGCTGTATAGTAAGTTCACCAGTAAGACCCGGGTTCGATGCCAGACAATGAAATTTCAGCGAATTTTAAGAAAAATTTCAATCCTTTTTTTTTCTTTTGAGGACTCTCCCGATATGATGCCGATATGAAATTAATATTGCCGATCTGCTTGCAGTATGCAAGCTACATTTTACTCATAGTATGCAATTTCTTAAACATGGTCCATAACATGTTAGATATTCATTATAGTAATGTAGTTTGCAATTAGTTTCCCCATTCATTTTCACCTGCAATTGATATTTTGACATCCAGTCTTTCTCAATTCCTTGAGTTACTTCGAATATATGTTGTTTTGAATATGATGATGATGCTTTGGCTAAGATATTTACTTACAGCTCAATTTCATGTTTTATTCAATGATTAGAACTGAGTCTTCCTAAACCAATTTTATTCTTACTGTGAACATTGTATTAGATCTAACATTTCAATTGCTTGAAAAACTCAGCTTCTTGTTGATTTAATTTGTTTGAAAATGCATTATATTTTCATAATGATAATGCAGTTTGCGTAATAGTCTGATCTTCTATTCTTGCACAATTGAAAATATTTCTACATTCTGTCACATAATTTTATTGAATTATTTTTGGCGTTATGATAACACTTCATTTAATCAATTAGTTTACAGTTCAATGTCGCGTTTAATTTCAAGATTAGAATGAATTACTAATGTTGAGAAAATTGGAAACCATATTTGTCCATTCTCAGAACTCTCTGGACCTACCATTGCAATTGCTTGAAGCCCTCTACTTCATGTATTTAACTTATAGAAACCTATTGGTAGGTCATTTATCAATAAATTTTGGGCAAAAGACAAGGGGAAGTATAGGAGAATTATTGATCAGAATAGGAATCAGCTTAGGAAGAGGTTTTGCTGTATCATGACTTCTCTTTGAAAAAACTTGTGCATCACATCAATTTATGAAGTCCTGGCTTCATAAATAAAAATATATTTCCTGCGAGTTTGCTCTCTTGGCTCTAAATTCATATCTCTCGTTCTAATAAAATATATGTATTAGGAGGGATCTTAGCATTTGCAATTTGGGTTAGCTCTTTTGAAATTTGTTAAGCAAGCTTCGAAAGTTTAGGTAAGGAGTAATGCTAAATATTGTGCATCTTAGGAGATTAGTGTACTGATTATTGCTCTCTTAAAAATTTTTAAACAAGCTGTGAAAATTTAGTTAAAGATTATTGCTAAATCTAGTGCATCTTAGGAGGTTAGTCTACAGATTATTGCTCTTTTGATAATTTCCAAACAATCTTTGAAATTTTTGATTTAAAATTAATACTAAATGCTGTACATCTTAAGTGAAAAGTGTGAATATTTTTCCTCTTTTTAAATTTTTGAAATAAGCTGTAAGGTTTTAGGCAAATATCTATGCTAAATTTTGTGCAGCTTAGGAAGTTTGTGTGCAGATTCTAGGTCTTCTGAATTTTTAAAAATAAGCTTTGAGATTTTATGTAAACATTAGCAATGAATGTTGTGCAACCAAGGGATTTGCTGTTCCCAAAACATTTCTGATTTTCATTTGAGTTATAAGTTTGTGAATTTACTTTTCACAGGGAATGCATAATTTTTATTAGTTGAAAACTAAGTCATGAGTTATGGTATTTGTATAGTCAGCCTGCTGCATTGCTAATGGTGTTCGCATTTTGATCCTCGTTCAATACAAGTAAAATGTAGCTTGCATACTGCAAGCAGATCGACAACAATAATTTAAAATCGGCATTATATCGGGACGGTCCTCAAATGAAAAAAAAAGGATTGAAAATAATCTTAAAATTCGCTTCAATTTTAATTTTCTGGCATTAAACCCGGGACTTCCTGTTAAACTTACTATGCAACACAACAGAAGATCACCATTTCTAACTATACAGGGTGCATTATGAAAGTAATGCACATGATTTTATTGTGACGCAACAATTCATTGCAGCGCTCTCGGATTGGTCGGATATTGTTGTGGGGAATCCCCTTTTCAAAACGACCGCCGTCTCGGTTTGCTCCAAGCAGTAGGAGCGGTAGGACGAGTCTTTGAACGAAGTCTGTTTTTCGTTTGTGTCACGGCGCGATGGAGCGTTCACTTGAACAGTGGTACGCGATCAAGTTTTGTGTGTGGCTTGGGAAGAATGCAGCGGAAACTTGTCAAATGCTTCAAGAGGCCGTTACAGAGGAAGACATTTCGAGATCTCAATGCGGAAGGTGGCACAAGGCCTTCAAGGAGGGCCTGGAGGAGGTCACCGACGAGCCCCGTTCTGGACGTCCAACAACAGCCCGAACCGATGAAAACGTTCAGCGTGTGCGCGAAGTTTTGAGTTCAGACAGTCGGTTAAGTATCCAGGCAATCGCAGACACCCTGAACTTGTCGACATTTGCGATAGGGGAACTCGGGGCAGAACGGGATAGCGGGGTAAGACGGGATAGGGCCCTTATCTCGAATGATAAGAAACAAAGACTAGTGGAAAGACATTGAACTATTCCTACAGACTGTCGAGAAGATAAGGCAGCCATGTTGACCACTTTGGACAGTGCCTTCTGAGTGTGCAGACTACACGTGGTATTCAGGTGTGGTTTTTGTAATTTTTCACAGATTTCTGTGCAAGGTAAGCTTTTAACCGTTACTTTAACGTTGTTGTGTGTTATCTACAGTCATAGTGCATGCAATTACCTACAAAACACGCGTATAATACTATAAGTATGTGAGCTTTCTGGCTCGGTGTACTCTCATTATCTAAAACGTGCTCTCGGGGCGGAACGGGACGGGGCAGAACGGATAGTATCCCGTTCTGCCCCGTCATATCTTGACGAGAAAAGGTTTGTAAGCAATGATTCTCTTAAATTATAGATGGTCCGAACGTACGTTAGAAAGACTGATAGACAAACATGGGATATCGGAGCGATGGAATTGGCAGTGGAAGCGGTTCTGTCGTCTAAAATGGGGTATTTGAAGGCTTCTAGACAATTAAATAGTTTAAAGTTAATACATCGGGTGGAAAATATAAAAATGTATTCACGCCAGAACAAGAAGAAGAACTGGTATCATATCTTAAGAATATGGAGAGCAGGCTTTTTGGACTAACTACAAAGGATCTTAGATCATTAGCGTATGAGTTGGCCGAAAAAAATGGGCTAACGCACAGATTCAGTAAAGAGACATGTCTTGCAGGACAAGACTGGATTAAAGGATTCCTTAAAAGGCACCCTAGTTTATCCATTCGCACTCCAGAAAATACGAGTGGCGCGCGTGCTATGGGATTCAATAAGATCGCAGTTTCGAAGTTTAACTCTCTTCTTAACGAAATTATTGATAAGCTTAAGCTGACTCCCGACAAAATATTTAACTGTGATGAAACCGGCATGTCGGTTAATCCGAAAAGTCAGTCGAAAATAATAGCTCTTAAGGGAAAAAGGCAAGTGGGAGCTATTGTATCTGCTGAACGGGGAGAAACAGTAACGGCAGAGGTTTGCATGTCAGCTTCTGGATTGTATATGCCACCGATGCTTATCTTTCCTAGGATTAAAAAAAATCAAGAATTTGAACTTGGTTTACCCCCAGGAGGATGGAGTGAAGTTCACCGTTCGGGTTGGATTACTGCTGAAATATTTCTAGTCTGGTTTGCTAAATTTATCAACTTTTCTAAAGCCACAAAAGAATCCCCTGTCCTGCTCATTGTGGATGGACATTCAGGCCATACTAAAAACCTGAAGCTGCTTGAAATGGCAAGAGAAAATTGTGTAATTCTTCTTTGTTTACCTCCACACACTTCCCACAAGTTGCAGCCCTTAGATGTAACGTTTTTCAAGCCTCTCAGTCTCTACTACGGTGATGAGGTTAGAAAGTGGCTAAGAAGCCATCCAGGAAAAGTCATCACTCTTTCCCAGATATCGACAATCTTTGGTGAGGCATTTTTACATGCTGCCACAATGCAAACCGCCATAAACGGTTTTAGGAAAACGGGGATATGGCCATCAGATCTAAACGTTTTTTCAGACGTAGACTTCCTGCCTTCTGCGACTACCGACATTCAGGAATACAATGAATGCTCCGCATAAAAGACTACCGATGGTAACGATGTTGATTCGACAACTGACTCACTAGGGTGCACTGAGCAACAGAACAAGAAGGAGAAAATCCAAGGTAGCTCCAGCAACGAACCACAACCTGCATGTTCATGGGAGCAAGATTCACCGAGCATTTGCTCAAATTCCCAGGCAAAGTCAGCTTTTCGGACATCACCTGAAGCTCTAATATCAATTCCAATAATCAAGAGAAATACAAGGAGGACTTCAAAGAAAAAAGGAAAAACCGCCATATTAACAGATTCTCCTTACAAGAATGAGTTACTGGATTCTATTGCCAAGAAAAACAAAAAAGAAAAAGTGAAAGAGCGCAAAAACAGTGAAAAGATATCGAAAACTGCTACTAAAGATAAGTCAGTTGAGAAAAACTTATTCAAGAAGTCAAAGTGCTCAAGTAAATCAGAGAAGATGAGCATGGAGGCTAGTGAAACACACATAGAAGATGATGAGTGCATTTACTGTGGGGAATGTTATTCCATTTCAAATGAAGGTTGGGTTGCCTGCCAAAAATGTTTTAATTGGGCGCACAACTCATGTGCTGGTATAGACAGCGAAGACGACGAGGAAATTTTAGTTTGTGAGCTTTGCCAGGACAAGTAGTGTGCTTTTTTATGAATGTACGAAAAAAAAATAAATTTTCTACTTCAAACATGTCAATGGGTTTTATTCTTAAGAATTTTCCCAATGATTTTTTTATTTTTCTATTAGATATCGAAGAATAAATATCGTTGTTAAGGTTTAAGGCGATAATTCCAATTGTTTTTCAATGTTTTTAGTGAAAGAATTTAATAAAAAAACCCTATCCCGTTCTGCCCCGTATGTGGGGCGGAACGGGAAATATGTAGACTTTCTTTTTAAATACTCAAAAATATACAAAATGTATAATTATAAGTACCTCTCATGTCACAATTGTTATTTAACATTATATAGTTATGTTTTATGCCTTCATTAGGTGTTTATTTAAATTACCAGCTTTTTTAAAAATGGTTAAACAAAAAATATCCCGATCCGCCCCGCCTTCCCCTACATGGGATAGTGATGGAGGATTTGCAAATGCGAAAGGTCTGCGCGAAGCATGTGCCGAAGGTGTTGACGGAGGTGCAGAAAGAAGTTCGAGTTTTGCGGAGTGAAGAATTGTTGAAATTGATTAGGAATGATCCAGGCTTTTTAAACTCTACTCTAACCGGGGTCGAATCCTGGATATTCGAGTACGATCCAGAATCCAAGAGGCAGAGCTCCGAGTGGCACACACAATCTTCTCCCAAACCCAAAAAAGCGTGGATGAGCAAGTCTCGCATCAAAACAATGCCTTTTGTCTTCTTTGACGTCCGAGGAATCGTCCATTTTGAGTTTGTACCGCAAGGACAAACTGTCAACGCACCCTTTTACCTGGAGGTACTCTCAACTCTTCCGGGAAGTGCCTCAAAAAAATTTTCGAAAATCCCCGCCATGTAATCTTATGGGGAAAATCACGACTTTGGGGCCTTCTGGAGTCGAACCCATGACACCTAGGTTCAAAGTTGGCTTTTTCCTGGAGGTTACACGTCATGGCCATAACGTCGTAAAAATTTCAACTCAATGGCACTTGTGGAACATGGTTAGACTTTTGATCCCCTATGAATGAATTGATTACATGGCGAGGATTTTCGAAAATTTTTTTGAGGCACTTCCCGGAAGAGTTGAGAGTTGAAATTCAAGAGATCGCTAGATGCCGTGTATATCTAAAGGAAACCACAAAGACATCTACAAATATTATCCTTGGTTCGATGGTAGGCCAGGGCAAATATTCTCCCGTTTAATTTACATTGCGATTTTTAAGATTTTTTTAAATTACTTACAGATGACTTGGAAACTTGAAACTTGGCACGTGGATATATATCATAAATATATTTCATAATACAATTTTAGAACTCGCTGATGGTCCTTGGTTCGATCCCAGAGGGCCATTTTCATCCTACAATGCATTTCTTATGGAAATTACGGAAGCAAATTTTAGGTACTTCCTGGCAAGTTGTTGACTTCAAACTTTGCATTTAATAAGTTCAGGTCAAACCAAGTCATAATGTGTTTTCACAGCTGCCAGTAGGCCCTGGGTTCGACACCAGGCGTCTCTACAATCAGTAATTGATTCAATTTTTAGGAACTATTTTGAACCCTTTCCCAATAATATAGAAACTTCAAATTCGGCATATAGATAGAGATCATAAATAACTTTCAGAAACATGTTTTAGATTTCCAAGATCGTCCTTGGTTCGAATCCAGAGAGCCATTTAAATTCGTGAAAATTAGAACGTCTTTTGAGGCAGTTGTAGCCCATATTTCTGCTTGAATTTTCACACATAGTTAGTTATATGATGTTCTATTGTGTTTCATAGTAGGTTCACCAGTAAGACCCGGGTTCAATGCCAGACGATGGAATTTCAGCGAATTTTAAGAAAAATTTCAATCCACTTTTTTCTTTTGATGGCCGTCCCGATATGATGCCGACATGAAAATAGTGTTGTCGATCTGCTTGCAGTATGCAAGCAACATTTTACTCGTACCTAGATATATATACACTCACTCACTCACTCACTCACTGGGGATCAAAATTCTAATCATGTTCCACAAGTGCCACAGACTTGAAATTTTTACGAGGATATGGCCATAACGTGTAACCTCCAGAAAAAAGCCGACTTTGAACCTCGGTGTCATGGTTTCGATTCCAGAAGGCCCCAAAGTCGCGATTTTCTCCATTAGAATACATGGTGGGAATTTTCGAAATTTTTTTTGCGGCACTTCCCGGAAACATAGAGAGTATAAATTTGAGGGATCGCTTGATGTTATGCATATCCAACGAAAATCAAAAAGTCCTCTTTCAATAATGTCCATGGTTCGATGCTAGGTCGGAGGAAAAATCGGCCGTTTAAAATGCATTGTGGCGATTTTTAAGATTTTTTTTGGACACCTTCCCGATGGCATGGAAACTTGAAATTCGGCATGGGGTTAGATATCATAAATATATTTCATAATAAAATTTTACATATTCGGTAATGGTTCTAGGTTCGATCCCAGAGGGCCATTTATATTCCTCAATACATTTCTTATGGAAATAACGGAAACAAATTTTGGGTACTTCCCATCAAGATTTTGACTTCAAACTTTGCATAAAATAGGATGAAGTCCTAAGCAGTCATTCTGTGCATTCACAGCTTTCAATATGTCCTGGGTTCGACACCAGGAGTCTCTACAATCAGTAACTGATCTGATTTTTAAGAATTATTTTGAACCCCTTCCCAATAATATTAAAACTTGAAATTCGGCATTTAGATAGAGATCACACATATATTTCAAAAACATGTTTTAGATTTCCAAGATCATCCTTGGATCGAATCCAGAGAGCCATTTACATTCGTGAAAAGTCACAAATGGACAAGAAAAGGAAGTCGTTTAACGCAGTTTCAGCCAATATTTCTGCTTGAATTTTCACACATAGTTAGAGATAGTGATCTTCTGTTGTGCTGCATAGTATGTTCACCAGAAAGACCCGGGTTCGATGCCAGACAATTAAATTGCAGCGAATTTATAGAACATTTTCAATCTTTTTTTTTCTTTTGAGGACCATCCCGATATGATGCCGATATTAAATTAGTGTTGTCGATCTGCTTGCAGTATGCAAGCTACATTTTACTCGTAAACTGTACACTTTAAAAATTTCAATAAAACTGTTGAATCAGAGTGGTGTGAGTCTTCTTCCTTCTCCCTCTAAATCTGTCTGGTGCTGAAGAAAAATTGGAGTGCAGCAACAAAGAGTCCTCCTTGCAGAAAAATTTACTCCAGTAAATTTTTAAAGTTGATGCCTTGGACATTGCTAAATAGAAGTACCACCCTGAAAAAAATTTAGTTATCATGCATGCAGAAAATAAGATATGAGTAAAGCCAAAATTAATTGTCAGAGAAATAATTTTCAAAGTTTCTTGCAAAAATTAAAGTTAAAATCTCCTGGTAGCAAAAATTATTTGAATTTAATTAAAGAAAAGATAAATCTTAGAGTACCATTCAAAGTTTTTGCAAAATTATGTTAAAATTGCCATAGGTAGCAGGATTGTTTTCTCACAGAAATCATTTGAATGACTTTAATTTTAAAAATAGGTAACTTTGAATTGCAAATAC
Organism: Sympetrum striolatum; assembly: GCA_947579665.1. Classification (NCBI taxonomy): domain Eukaryota; kingdom Metazoa; phylum Arthropoda; class Insecta; order Odonata; family Libellulidae; genus Sympetrum; species Sympetrum striolatum. Next base: position 2,050,167 of record CANPUZ010000001.1, on the reverse strand, counting down.
AACTATATAATTAGGAAGCATAATTTTCTAATGAATTAATCAATCAAATGTTATCAAAATTAAATACAAGTTATTTAAAAAAATAATTTGATTCCAAATCTAAACTCTAGAAAATTCCTTTCAAACAACCACTCAAATCAATTTACCAAAAGTGCATATCTGCTATCTCAAAAAGTAGTAAATTGGGAAATGCAAAATGATTTAAAGTTAATGATTTAAACATTAATACTTTGGAATCTTGAAGAACCCAGGCTGGATTGATTTTTGTACATAAAGTCATTAATTACAAGGTAAACTGTAGTGATTTACTGGTTGACTTCCATGTTCCAGCAAGAGCTACAAGGAGTGATAGAATCTTCTCGATTCCTCATCTAAGAAAGAATTATACTTATTTCCTCCCAATATACAGAATTCTTAAGGGATGCTCATCTCAGCTCATCACTTCAAGTACAGCTTAAGAAATTCTTTATAATCTAAATTCATAGTTATCTTAAAATAATAGAAAATCTGATATTGCTGTATCAACAAAAATTATGGCTATTCAAGGGGTGAAAATTATATAATTAGGAATTATTAGAAATTACAGGATTTTGAAAGAAAATCATAACAGTCCCAAAGATTTATGAAGTTTAATACTAACCAAAATTGTACAGTGTTGGTCAGATAATTATGAGCCTAAAATATTAATTTTCACCGCTTTATTATTAATATAATGGAAGGAAGAAAAATCAAAGGGTTATATCGGCAACATGGATACTAAACTTGTGATGTTTCCTCAATTAGAATTATGCACTAAAAACAATAATAAGTAACATAGCAATAAAAATTTCAGAACAGGAATAAAGTAACTTTACTTCTTTTCAACCTATACTGCAGATGGAAATAAGATGGAATAAATAATTTTTAAAAGAAATACTTTATCAAAGTAGCCAAGCATCACATGAAGCTTTGGATTGAAGATTGCAGGAAAATGGATTTAGATGGTTTGTTAAAGAAGCTATTTATATTTGATGAATTCAGATTTTATCTTACAGAGCAAAGCTAGAATTGCAAAACAGAAATCCCAGCTATAGAAGGAGGATTAATATCACAACTAATGCCATTGGGCATTTCTACTGACAAGCTATTTGCTTCAAGACGCAAAGATCAGAATAAATACATGTCTGATGCAACTGAATGTGAAGTTTCAAATCCTGGATAAATAAAAAATGTAGACCTTCAAAAGTGTGCAAAGTAAGCGAGTAAAGACACAGCAAATGAAGAGACTTCCAAAAAAGTGTTTTAACAAATGAGACATACTCAGTAATTAAAAAAAAATACGAATTGATTTATGAAGATACTGGATATAAAAGTCAAGAGTTTTATTTTAAGTAAGCTGTGAATGCACAGTGGTGTTTTTTCTCAGACAGAAGTTATTATGATTAAAATTGAGGAATAAGTTTTTAATTTTTTTTGTAAATTTATGAGAGACCTAAAATAGAAGTATTTTGTTAAAACAGCCACTTTTGCTTGAGTATTATATTCATTATAAATGCAACTAAAATTTATAATTAATTTTGTGTCACCTGAAAGGTTCAGAGCTCCAAGCAATGAAATAATAAAATTAGGATTTTTTTCACCTACATTTTCTTCTTTAAATTATGGAGCACATAATACTGTGATCACAGGTAAAGCTAATTAATATGGTAATTATTTTTGAGTATTGCCAAGGAGGCTTGGGGCTCATGAATAATTACTTTTTGTTTTTTTTTTTTACTTTCTCCATATGCGAAGTATAGAGAAAGTATTGTTTTCATAAAAAAATTTGACTTCGAGATTTCAACGGAAATACATGTTTTGGGGTCCCTAGAACACGTTTTGACTATTTTCGGAATGATGTCTGTGTGTGTGTGTCTGTATGTGTGTGTGTGCTTGTGGGCGCTCTAACGTAAAAACTATAAGTCGTATCAATACCAAACTTCATATGTAGTACTGTGGTGTGTGCTGTCAGAGTTTATTAGTTTTTGGAGTAAATTGGTTAACCGGAAGTCGAGCTACATTCATCTAAGCTCATTTCCGGTTTTCAATATATCTCCATTAATATGATATATAGGTATATTGTATACCTTATAAAAGTTTTAGATAATGTAATTTTCTATAACTTTTTTATTTAACATATTTTTGTATCACCGGTAGATTAGGAGTTATTCATGAAATACCGATAAACCGGAAGTAGCTGTTATGTACTTTGTGGGTGCTCTAACATTGAAACCATTCGTTGTATCAACACCAAATTCGATATATAGTATATTGGTTGATGTCGTTAGAGTTGATTAGTTTTTGGATTAAATCGGTCAACCGGAAGTCGAGCTTCATTCTTCAAAGCTCATTTCCAGTTTTCAAAATATCTCCATAAATATGTTATTTATAAATATACTATTATATATAAACGTTTTAGAAAGTGAAAATTACTATAACTTTTGTATGAAACATATTTTTGTATCACTGATTGTTTAGGAGTTATTCGTGAAATACTGATAAACCGGAAGTTGCTGATTATGTACTTTGTGGGCGCTCTGGGCTCTATGGGCGAAAGGCCAATTTCATTGTTTTTCATCGAACATGTCCCGAAAAACATTATTTATAACGTTTGTGATGTAAAAGATAATAATATATAAATTAATCACTCATCTTCCAAGTTTAGATGGAATATAGAGTTCGAAATTACTGTCGTAGATAAATATTTACATCTTATATATGGAGAAAGTCATGTGCTGGCCACATCAGATTTTTGTTTTACGTATCACGCAGTCATGGCCTCTATTCCTTTTCCCTTATTCTTTTGCGAGTTTACATCTATTTTCCAAGCCACCCGCAGATTCAACTCATTTCCCAAGCCAAATAGATTCACATCGGAGATAAGTCGTCCTCTATCCCTTGGCCCCTCGCAGCAACGCTCTTGCTTTTTAAAATGCCGCACAGTGGGCTAGAATCGAAAAAAGCTGGGCAAAAATAAGAAAGTGGTTTTTTTGAGTGTGGACTTCGAAACTTCGCATAGTCATCGCCATCGCTTTATTTATTGGCTTCGCAGGATTTTATTTCAGGTTCCTCTTAAGGAAGCTTCCAAGAACATTATGGTATGAGTTAGCCTGTGTATATTGTGGTACATCACAACTTTTTTTCTCACTTAAGGTGAAAATTTTCCTTAAAATAAGGGTCGCCATTTTGTTGTATAAATAATGCAAATATTCAACTGTGATCATTAAAACCCATTATTATGAAGCATAAAGATTAGGTTCATAATACTGCATCTTGTTTTACCCGATGAGTTTGCTGATTTAGGTTCAGGACAGGCTTGAAGTTGAAGAATATAGCGAAAGAACAAACAACGGCATTTTTCGTGAAATTTGGTCAACTTTGACTCCCTGTAGAATCATAACGCGCGGGAACCAACGCAAGTGATTTTGCAGTTATATGCAGAATTCATTCAACTTACTTTAGATTTTTGTTTATGTCTAAATCATGATTTTAACTCTCTTATATAATTATTGTAGAGAGTTATTTTGGATTGATCCTGTTTTATTTTGCTTTTTTCTAGTTCAGTCATATTTTTGATCACAAGTGTATGTATCAACTTACTGTATTCTCTGCATTTCATTTTTTTTTAATTTCATTATTTATCTTGATAAAATATCTCTAAAATTACTTGCAATTTTGCAGGTTGTATGTACACTCCTGGCCAAAATTAACGCAGCACCTCCCTAGCGATCCTTACAGCCGGTGCTGCGTTAATTTTGGCCAGGACTGTACATTGTTTAATTAATGTCTTTTAGTTTTTGCTATCGGTAGGTTTGCACAGGTTTTTCACACCCCCCTTCTTAGTGGGTGCTTTCCTGCAGGGGATATTATTTCCTAAGCTTTTCTTAATTTTTTTTTACATCTGCAATCCCTTCTCACATTTTCTTCTAAGTTTAATTGATACATGTAATATACTTATAATAATGTAACAACTTAACGACATGTTAGATGGAAGAGGAGACTTTTTAGTCTCAATCTCGCCTATAATAAAGACCCCTAATAATAATAATAATGTTTCTTGATTGTAAGCTTGATAAAATTCTTAAAAATTGTATCAGTTATTAATTTTAGAGACCCCTGGTGTCAAACCCAGGACATATTGGTAGCTGTGAATAGACGGTAAGATGTGTTAGGACTTGATTTTATTTAATACACAGTTTGAAGCCGATATAATGCTGGGAAGTACCTTAATATGTTTCCGTTATCTCAATAAGAAATCCATGGAGGAATGTAAATGGCTATCTGGGATCGAACCAAGGACAGTCAGCGAAACGTTCAACAACGTATATAAAAGATGTTAACAGTCTCTATACACATGCCGAGTTTTAGGTTTCCATCTTATCGGGAAGTAATTTAAAAAAATCTTTAAAATCTCATTGTAAATTAAACGGGAGAATGTTTGCCCTGACCTAGTGTCGAACCAAGGATAATCTTTGATGAAATCTTAATGGTTTTCGTCGGATACGCATGGATTCTAGTCATCCCTAGAATTTCAACTGTCTAATTTGCCGTTACGTGCCTCAAAAATATTTTCGAAAATCCCTGCAATGTATCTTTATGGAGAAAATGGTGACTTTGGGGCCTTCTGGAATCGAACCGGTGACACTGAGGTTCAAAATCGCCTTTTTTCTGGCGTTTTCATGTTATGGCCAACAGGTCGTAAAAATTTCAAGTCAATGACGCTTGCGGATTAGCCTGTGAATTAGTATTTATATAGAATTTTGATCAAATCAGGCATCGAAACTAGGTCTTCCAGGTGATGCTTAGTAAGTATCACCAGGAAGACCGAGTTTGATGCCAGACGGTAAATACATCTTCCATCTAAAACATATTGATTTAATTTTCATAATTCTTTCGGAGTCTTTACCTTGAAGACAGACAATTGACACTTTGCATGCATTTATCTTTATCTATTATAAATTAAACCATATTCTTGCAGTAAGCAAGCAGCATTTTAGTCATGGAAATATAGATCTATAGAAACCACTATTTAAAAACAAAAGGATAAAATAAAGTACTAGAGAAAATTTTAGATTTTTGCATATGAAAAATTAAATGAGTTACACACATCTTTATGTTACGATTCTAATTATACACCACAATAGGAAATACCATCAGGATATTAGTATGGAATAACCAAATTGCAATTGTTTAATTAGTTAAAAAAAATAATTTCGTCCCTGCGCTATAACCAGGGCTGCCATAAAGTGCTTGTTTCTAAGAATATTGCTTGTTCCAAAGGAGAAATTCTTAGTTAATGAAATTGTCCTTATTTCTAAGAAATGTGATCAAAGAAAATAGAATGGTCACATTTACATTGTATGTAATAAGAAGCGCCTACGAGAACTTGAGGGAGTTTAAACAAAAAAAAAAGGATTAACAGACCAATTAGAAAATGTGCAAAAGTAGAGCAGCAAGATTCGTGTTGATATGCACATCACTGCATCGATTGAAGAACTTGACACTTTGCATGTGTATGTATCTATATCTATTACGAGTAAAATGCAGCTTGCATACTGCAAGCAGATCGACGACACTACTTTCAAGTTGGCATCATATCGAGAGGGTCCTCAAAAGAAAAGAAAAGGTTTGAAAATATTCATAAAATTTGCTGCAATTTAATCGTTCAGCATCAAACCCAGGTCTTCCTGGTGAACTTACTATGCAGCACTACAGAAGATCACCATCTCTAATTATGTGTGAAAATTCAAGCAGAAATATTGGCTACAACTGCCTCAAACGACAATGCAGGAGAAGAATGATCTAATCTAAATTTTTTTCTTAAACCAAGTCTTAATATACAACTTCCACCAAAGCAAGAACATCCTATCATATCGGTAAATGCATCAAAAAATTAATAAAAAGCTACCCCTACGTATTATACATGGGGGACATATTTACCGCCTGGCATCGAACCCGGGTCTTTCTGGCATATTTTTCTATGCAGCACAATAGAAGATCACCATCTCTAACTATTTGTGAAAATTCAAGCAGAAATATTGGCTGCAACTGCCGCAAATGTCGTCCTACTTTTCACATATACTCCTTATGAGAGAAATTTTAATGTGCTCTGGCATCGAACCCAGGAACAGTACGGTCTTATGTTAATTTTTTTCTTAATCCCATTCTTACCATACATCCTCTAGCTAAGCAAGAACTTCCTATCATTCTGATAAGTGCCCCAAAAAAATAATGAAAAACTACTCTCATGTATTTTAAAGGGCAGAGTTTTGCATCGCCCTAGCATCGATCCCAGGATATTTTCTGTAAGAGTCATTAATGTTTTCGATAGACCATGACCATATATATAGGCTCCTTGAGTTTTGATTCTCTACCTACCCAGGAAGTATTTTTTAAAATTCGGGAAATTCAGAGCAATGCATTTAAATGGAAAAAATCGGGTCTTTGGGGCCCTCTGGAATCGAACCTATGACACTGAGGTTCAAAATCTCAATTTTTCTGGCGGTTACACGTTATGGCCAATACATCGTAAAAATTTCAAGTCAATGACGCTTGTGGTTTAGCCTGTGAATTAGTATCCTATCTATCTATATCCCTATATATATGAATGAATCCGGAGAAGCATCTATATATAATAGATTTATTAAAACATTTGCAGTATGCAAGCAGCATTTTACTCCTAATAAATTAAAAGACATTTTATGTTAATAAGACACAAATACTGTAATCTCAGCTCATGATACACAAAAAAAAGAGTAAGAAATTGCTTTAAACGCAAACTGATTTGTTAGAAGATAATTATTAAACTAAACAACTAGATAAACTCAATATGGGAAGGCATTACCTCGTGGGAGGCGATTACAATGAATGAAAGACCGTTTCGTACACTTCCACAGCAATTTTATTTTGGCAACATGTTTCTTAGCATCAATTTTTCACCTGATGAAGACACTAGCGAAACATGTTGCCAAAATAAAATTGCAGTGGAAGTGTACAAAACAGTCTTCATTCATTAACAAGTAGATAGTTTTCATGTAATTTAACACTCTGTTAGTCGTGCCGTTGTATTCTGTACAACACGGATGGTTTTTTGGGTCCTGTTTCTACCTGGGTGGTCCCTTGAACCTCATGTCCGGGTCTATTCCTTTATTTCACTTACCTTTAACTTTTAAAGGCATCAAATGCTTCTTTTTAGTCTTAAACGGACTGTGAAAGCGAGTAAATCTGTGAAGTGACAACTGTTGTAACAGATACAACCCAAGACCGCTTGGGTTTTATGATGGCAAACTCTATTTTTCTTTATTTTTTAATTTAATTTTTTTTTCTTTTCTTTTAGTATTAATACTATTTTTACATTTATTAATATTTGTACAGCAGGTAAATCATGCTTTATCTATCAATATAACTTTAATTATCCTTACCAGTATAACTATTATATAATATTTAAATTGTGGATTATTAATTACATTATAGTTGCTTATTAATCTCAATCTTTCAGGCCTCCATTACTTAAATTGCATTTCCGAAAGCTCTTTATTCTCCGTCTACTCTTCTTCTTCTGTCTTTTCAGGTAAATGACATCCGTGGTCAACCACCAAGAAATTTACCCAACAATATTGGTCAGCAATTATGCAAATAGTGACATACCTGCTTCTATTTATTTCCATCTGTGTTTTCGAGGATTTTTTCGCTCTCCTTCTTGTGTGAGCGTTTTCCCGCACAGTGGGTTTTACTCCGAAAGCTTCAGCCAAGGAGTTTTTCCCCACACCCCAATTCTTTTATTTGTTTACTTCTTCTTTGTATTTTCTTTTTATATATATGTATTTGTACTGTTTTTCCGCCTTTTCTGTAAGTAACATTAGTTACCCTTAATGGTTAGGTGTAAGAGAGGCCCTAATGGGCCTAACCTCGCCAAATAAAGAGTTTTTATTATTATTATTATTTTTGCTTATTATGATGTTTAGAGAGTTATTCACTTATTTCATCTTAGACTTTATTACACGCATTTCAATTTCGGAATTAATAGACACCTAGCTTTTTATGTTCTCTCTGAACGAAAGTAAATAAATAAAGGTGAATATTAATATTTCTTACTAAAAGTTGTTTACTTCTTTAATTATTTATCTTAAATTATAATAATACCTAAAGTTGAGTACTCAGAAATGATGATTAGTTCAATTAATTTTACAATATTGGCCGAAGAACGATTTGTTGTATGGAATACAAATCGCAACTGTTCGTGTTATCATCAGATGTGCAACTGATGAAAGGTTAAAGTCCACGTTTCGCACCCATTGAATAGAAGAGATAAAATATTTACGAAACAAGGAGACGTAGTTCAAAGGATTGCCACAAACAACTCACTCGTCGGTGATGTACGAATTTATTTACAACAAAAGGTGGTTATGTACACAGTGGACTCTCTCTCAATTAGAAAACAAATAGGAATAATAAATTGGCGACGCAAATGCAAAAATATCACAAATCAAAACACTCCCGAGTAAGAGGCACTTCCGATGACGCACTTTGTGTCCACTTGCACCAAAGAAGCATCTCCGTAACAAGTATCGCCAGCAAAATCCAGTCCATCTTCCTCCATTACGCCATTCGAGCAAGAATGGCACGTCTCGTTGTTTTGTAATATCGTCCGTTAGAACTGTTCGAAAACGTTGCTTTCCAGGGGCTTTTCATGGTAGACTGACTTAGGAAGGGATTTCCTCGGAAGGGGGAACTTCGTAAACTGACCGTGTGCAGTACGATTTGAAAAGTTATGAACAATTCCAATTGGTGACAATTTGCAAATCCTCAATTCACAAAGAGAGGTGCCATCATCAATTTATCAAATTGTGCGACAATTATTAAGACTTTTCAAGATTAATTAGCCTGACGCACATTTCAAAGAAGCATCTTGAGGTCAATGAGATGAGATCAAGATGCTGAGGATGTTGTAGTGAATTTATCAACGCAAAGTCAATTTTACTTTAACGCCAACCTGAATATGTTTATTGACGTATTTCATACATGTACCAGTTGATAGTGTTTTAAATATTTCTGTTACATTTTCTACTCTCTGTTAGTTGTTTCTCTATGGTTCCTAAGGTTTGCGCGTGCATTTAAAAAGCCCCATTTTAGTTGGTGTTTTCCTACAGTGGATAAATTTTTCTTTTAAGACGTTCTTAGGATTTTACATCCACAATTATTCTCATTTTTATCATGCTATCGCTTTAAATTATTTCGTTTTATTTAACAAATTACCTGCTGACCTTAAGAATGTTAAGGCAATTACTTCTTTCAAATGTAAATTAAAATCCTTCTAGCTTGACAAAATGTTTCATGGTGTTGATGACCATTTGCTATTTTATTGTAATTTCATGGATGATGCCTTTATCTTTTATTGATCTTTGGTAAATAAAAAATTATTACTATTACAGATGATCAATTATTATTTATCATATCCGTCAGTCCAATTGTTTTAACCATTTTGTTGTATTATTTTCTTCTGTACCACTATTTTTGTATTCTAACTTTTACTTGGCTTGTTCGATATCATTTAATATGATCTTTGGATGAAAAAATTGAATTGATTATTGATTTCGTATAACTATGGGTTAGATAGAAGGGACTTTAAGACTCAATCTCGCCGCTTATCTTAACTTCTTGAATATCTTAACCAAATCACCATTTCTGATGGCTCCTTTTTGTCGGATTATGATCAAGAAGATGAAGTGTTCCCTGAAGATAGAAGATGTATAAGAAGATAGTGCTGATTTCCAGCCATAAAGGATTAGAATGTAAGGGTGCTTAGGAATGATTGATTTATGAAGTAAAAGAATATTAAATCATGAACGTTCTGTGACAAATATTAACGCATTTCAAGATTAATTAGCCTCCAACATTGGCTGGGGTTGCGTTGGTGCGTAGGGTTTGAATTTGAAATTTATCATCATCATTCATTGAATTTTAAATTTCCTTTTCAAAAATCTTATATACACTCATAAAATGTTAAAGGGCTTTCCAAAATTTCAAAGAAAGTTACTTTTAATGCAATAGAAAAGTTTTAATGTACAGTTTAGGTTAAGGAATAGTTACCCGAGGCTTGCTTGAATCGTCAAGTGGTTCCTGAGTTTAAAGCATTAAATTGTGTATTAATTTAGAAAAAACCCAAAAAAAATAATGTATAACGTCAAAAGATACAACAATGAAAAAAAATCTAAGGTAATCACACTTAAAAGACCAGAATTGCAGTTGTTTAATGAACTAAGAATTTGTACTCTAAATCTTATATACACTTATAAAATGTCATTAAGAAGATAGTCCTTTATTCTCAGTTTAACTTGTGACATACTTGTTAAATTATTGAGATCATTTGGCAATTTATAAAACGACATCAGTACCACAGTATCTAATTTGTTTTTACCAAAATTATTATTGAAATATGGCAAATGATAGATATCATGGTTTCGGTTTCCCATTGTACGTTTCTTTTTCATTTCTTTATAATTACCCTTGTGTTAAACATCCTGTTTAATTAGGTAGCTTCATTAATTATGTTGCATATTAGGATTTCGTGTCTTTTGAATTTTGTACCTCACTATCAATTAAATATCAAACCCTACCATACTCCACCCAACCTCTTAATGATATCGATTGATTGATGGTAAAATATGGCTGATTATTTTATTTTTAGTTCCGACAAAATCAATAAATGCTATTAATACATTATGACAAACTGTTGCGTTCAGTATCTGTTTACCTCTCTGAAAATAAATAATTGTTCATCCTCCTAATTTGTAATTATTTTTTAAATAACCAGTGGGTCTTCTTGCTCTGCAGCAATGTATTATCAGCTAATCTATAATTAACCATGAGAAACCTTAATAATTGTCGTTGAATGTCGATCAGAAGAGCTCTCTTTGGGCGAGTGATGGGACGAAGTTAACAACTTGTTAATTTGAATTGTTAATTTTTCAAATCGTACCACACATGGTCAGTTTTACTAGCGGCAAAGCCAAGTAAAGGTCGAGATTAAGACCTTTCCCATGTCAGTCTACCTGAGAAAGCCCCGGAAGATCGACCAGACTCTTCCGTAGAGAATAAGTATGTAATGCCCCATCCTTCTCCGACCGAATTACTTCTCAAATACTGAAAACGCCTACTCATAAACCCGAGGAACTTCTATCCGATGCCTTCTCTATTCCCAAGGAAAAATAGACTTGAAAGAACTCTGACGGGGTCTCCGGTCAGGTGCTCTGTCCGTTGAGCTATCTTACCGGAACATTCTCTCAAGCCATTTGGGAGACTATGCGTCCTTTGACAACATAGTCTCCCAAATGGCATGAGGGAATGTTCTGGTGAGATAGCTCAACGGACAGCGCACCTGACCAGCAATCGGAAGACCCAATCGGACTTTTTTAACGTCTATTCTTTCTTGGGTTTATCCTGGCTGTGGCCATTTCGTGCAAATGACCCATTCCTAATTTCCTTGTCTTTCTTTTCAGCACCTCGACTAGACGTTCCGTTGCTTTCCAAGGCTCAAATAATCCAGAAGCGCTCATAGTAGCCGCAGCGACTCATGCCTGTGAGTGGCTAGACCGCATCCCCCGTTTGCTCATCCTCCAGCAACGCAAGCACGAAAGCAGTCCTCCCAGAAGGGTCAGTTCTTGTTGGTGGGGAAGAGGGAGGTGTAGGGTGGTGGTGTTTCCATCGCCTGGGGCTGCACCGGATAGGGTGCCGTGACGGTGGGGTATTGGTGTGGCTGTGGGGGATACTGCATTGGCGCTGCAGCTCCAGGGTATGGTGCGCCAACAGGGTATGGTGTGCCAACAGGAGGCAGGCCACCAGTTGGGGGAACGCAGAATCCGATGGGGGTGGCGCCAGGTGGTGGTTGTTGGAAAGGCGCTGTGCTCGGCTGCTCTGCATTCTGCATCCCGATGTTGGTTGGTATGCCCACGTACTCTGAAAAAATAAATAATAAAATAATACCAGGAGTAGAAATATGAAACCGGAATTTCCCTGTAGATGGTGCTCGCTATCAGTTTAAAGACGACTTCTGCAGCGCCATCTTCTCCCTCTAAGAAAGTTAGTCAACATGCAATAACCTAAGTTTCATACACCGGTATATTTTTCTATAACCTGTTGAGTTTTGTGCCTACGAACTATGATTTGCGGACAGCATTGGTTTTCTGCTATCATTTGAAGAAAACTGCTGCAGAATCGCATAGAATGCTTGTCGAAGAATACGGTGGACATGCTCTTGGCAAAACTCACTGCTTCGAGTGGTTTAAAAATGTTAAAGTGGTGATTTTGACGTGAGAAACGAGGACTGTGGGAAACCACCGAAAAAGTTTGAAGACAAGGACTTGCAAGCCTCACTGGATGAAGACGATAATTTACAATACTTATGATAATTTTCAAATAACAGAAGTGTACTTTAATTATCCTTACCATTATAACTATTATATAATATTAAGTGTGAATAATTAATTACTTTACAGTAGTATATTAATCTTTCAGGCCTCCATTACTTAAATCGCATATCCAAAAGCTCTTTATTTTCCGTCTACTCTTCTTCTTCTTTCTTTTAAGGTAAATTACATCCGTAGTCAACCACCAATGAAATTTACCCCACAATATATTGGTCAGCCATAATGCAACTAGTGATAAACCTGCTTGTATTTATTCCATCTGTGTTTTCATGGGTTTTTTTCCCTCCCCTTCCTGAAAGAGCATTTTTCTGCACAGTAGTTTTTCTGCGAAGGCCTTCAGCCGAGGAGTTTTTCCCCACACCCCAATTCTATTATTTTTTTACCTCTTCTTTTTATTTTCTTTTTATATATATATATTTGTATATTTTTCACCTTTTTTGTAATTAGTATTAGTAATCTTTAAAGGTTAGAGGTAAGAGAGGCCGTAATGGGCCTAACCTCCCCGAATGAAGTGTTTTTATTATTATTATTATAATTATTTAAAAAAATCCTGTTTCATACTTTTACACCTGGTATAATAAACAGCAAAGTTGATTGCCCATTCTTATTCTCTCTTTTCTCATTCCGAGTTCTCTCAAGAACAACCTGCCTATCCGATACCTTCTCTTCGATTACTCCTTGTCTGTCAATAGTAAAACGATCACTCTTCTTTCAAATTCCTTCAATCTTCAACTCCCTTTCTTCAAATACTCATTTCGATCATTTCTTCTCATCTCCGACATCCATCCGGAATATGGTTGTGAGAGTTTGACGTGGAAAAATACAATTTTCCATGATTTTTTTGTTTGTTTGTGCTGTATTATATGATTTATCTGTTGATTTTTCACGATTTTATTGATATTTTGTTCTCTTTTATTACTGTTAATCATCAGCAGTAATTGGCTTTGTGCTGTATGTTGATGTTTGTTAATAAATAAATAAATAAAACAAATGGTTTGAGTCTAGAAAGTTTCTACAGCACTAGAAGACTCCCCCTGTCATGCGTGAGGGGTCTAAATTTTAATCTATTCCATCATATTTTATTTTTATTATATTTGTTTCCCATCATTATTGTTTATTTTTCCTTACATTCCCTATTATAATGTAGAATAACAATTTGTACTTTTCCCCTGGTATTTATTAAAAACAATAAATGGAAACAAAACACGACTAGTTTCAGAGATTGATCTCCATCATCAAGTGATTTCCATTAATTGTTTTTAATAAATACCGGGGGAAAAGTACAAATTGTTCTTCTTCATCATGACGCATTTCCACCAGACATCATCAGAGATTGAATTTTTTTCCCTATTATACTTTATCATCATCATATTTTTATTTTATCTTATTACTTTCTCCATATACGAAGTATAGAGAAAGTATTGTTTTCATGAATAAATTTCACTGCGAGATTTCAACGGAAATACATGTTTTGGGGTCCCTAGAACACGGTTTTGACCATTTTCGGAATGATGTCTGTGTGTATGTGTGTGTGTGTGTGTGTGTGTGTATGTGTGTGTGTGACAGTGGGCGCTCTAACGTGAAAACTATTAGTCGTATCAATACCAAAATTCATATATAGTACTGTGGTGCGTGCTGTCAGAGTTGATTAGTTTTTGGAGTAAATCAGTCAACCGGAAGTCGAGCTTCATTCATCAAAGCTCATTTCCGGTTTTCAAAATATCTCCATAAATATGATATATACGTATATTGTATTACTTATAAAAGTTTTAGATAATGTGATTTACTATAACTTTTGAATTTAACATATTTTTGTATCACCGGTTGATTAGGAGTTATTCGTGAAATACTGATCAACCGGAAGAAGATGATTATGTACTTTGTGGGCGCTCTAGCATAAAAATTATTTGTCGGATCAACACCAAATTTCATATATAGTATTTTGGTTTGTGTCTTTGAAGTTGATTAGATTTTGGAGAAAATCGGTTAACCAGAAGTCGAGCTTCATTCTTCAAAGCTCATTTCCGGTTTTCAAAATATCTCCATAAATATGATATTTAGGTATATACTATTAATTATAAAAGTTTTAGAAAATGTTATTTACTATAAATTTTGTTTGAAACATATTTTTGTATCACTGATTGTGTAGGAGTTATTTGTGAAATACTGATAAACCGGAAGTTGCTGATTATGTACTTTGTGGGCGCTCTGGGCTCTATGGGCGAAAGGCCAATTTCATCGTTTTTAATTGAACATGTCCTGAAAAACATTATTATTAATGTTTGTGACGTCAAAGATAATAATATATAAATTAATCACTCATCTTCCAAGTTTAGATAGTATAAAGAGTTCGAAAATACTGTCGTAGATAAATATTTACTTCTTATACATGGAGAAAGTCATGTGCTGGCCACATCAGATTTTTGCATTTTGTCTTTCTCATTTACTTTAATTCTAATCAGCTGTTCATGAATCAATTTTCAATAGATTAATAAACCAACCAAGAACAAATACATATACGCATAAAATAATTTTTAAACTTTAAATAACACTGATAAACTATCACTGGCTTATCCCCCTCTGTATCCAAAATGGTTGATTGCTTCTCTAATATATCTCTCTTAGAAATTTCTCATTCATTTTTACTTTCTCCTTATACGTAGTACAGAGAAAGTATCGTATTTGCAAAAAAATTCGACCTCCAGATTTCGACGGAAATAGATGTTTTGGGGCCCATAGAGTTCGTTTTCACTATTTTCCTGAACATGTCAGTCTGTGTGTCCGTGTGTCTGTGGTAAAAAAGTTTGTGGGCGCTCTATATTAAAAAGTAATTATCCGATCATTTAAAAAATTCATATTTAGTATTTTCCTATCAATGCCAAAATTTGATTAGTTTATGATGAATATCGCTTAACCGGAAGTTGCGGTTTATCCGGTACAAACTTTTGTTTCTTAAATATCTCTGTGAGAATGCAATGTAGGTATATACAATTACATACAAAAGTTATAGATAATGTACATTAATACAACCTTTTTTGAAACACTGATTGTTTAGTAGTTATTAGTGAATACTCGCTAACCGTAAGTTGCTTTTTATCAAAAAATTGTAGTTTTTCTTAAATATCTCTGACAGAATGTGATATATTATATACATTTTGTAAAAAAGTTATAGATAATGTATTTTACTACAACTTTTGTATGAAACATTTTTCTGTTACACTCATTGTTTTGGAGTTATTTATATATTACCGGCATAGGCTTCTGTTTTCAATAAAAATGGAGAAAGTCATGTGTTGGCCATATCAGATTCTTTTAAATCGCTTCATTGCTTTTCTCATGGTAAGTTACCGATATCGGATATTGAATATAAAATAGTGGTTAACTCCCCTGCCATGCATGACGGATCTCAATTTTTAAGAGCGACAGACTGAATTTAATGAAACGATGTAAGTACCTCCATTGGCTTGCTCTGTAGGGTAGGCTGCGGGTTCTCCTTCCGGAGGGGCTGAATCTCTCTTCTTCTTCGTCTTACGGACGATGAAGCAGATGCAGGCAGCTATCGTCAGTATAATGGCGATCCCAAAGAAGGAAGAAGTCGCAGTGACTCCTGGAGACAGCCCTCTGATGGTGCGCACTTGAAAGTTTCCCAGTAGCTCCACTGGAACACAAAATTCATGTTCTCAATCAGCCCAACCATAAGTAATAAAACGACCAAAAGGGTTCAGAGATTTGGAGGGAACCAGTAGTGAAGAATACGATATAATTGTGAGATTCCCAGTGCTTTGGTGATTAGATAGGTTTAAAATGAGTAGGAGGATGACATTTCTGTGCCGCTAAGAGTAGAAATGGCCCTTTAAACAGGGAGATCGTTGCCCATAACATAAGTGCGAAACTCGCTTTTAAAAGCGCTACTTGTGACAGATGACTTAATTTCGAGGGGAAGGATGTTCCAAAGATCGCTTGCAGTCACGAGAAATGATTTGTAACGACTCACAGTACGATTTGAAACAAATGACTTCTAGAAGCATTTTTATTTTGTGGACTTTGAGTAAGGCCTAATCCTGCCCACTCAAAGACCTCCCCTCGAGCTGAATCCCCCCCATCGAGTGCTGACGTAGAATCTTTGCTCTTGTTCGCGGTAACGATTTCACAATTAAGCAAAACGTGGTTTATAAGAGGCGTTATGCCAATCGATAGAGCGAAAATGAGGAAAACATCTGATCGATGTGAAATGTTTGAAAAGAATCAAATTGATGGCAGCGATGACTTTGCAATGCAAATAGTTTATTTAAACGAGGGAAACCAAGAGGATCCAAATGAAATACCTTCCGCTGTTAAGGTGGCTAAATGGGATGTTAAAAAATCAAGGTCATTTCAAGGTTTTTCCAGGTCAGGTGGAGGATATTTCAAGGGGATTGAATCCAGGTCTTCCTGATGACAATTACTATGCAAAAAACAGAAGATTACAGTCTCTAACTATGTGTAAAAACTCAAGCAGAGATATTGACTGCAACTGCCTCAAACGATGCCCTGATTTTCACATATATTCCTTATGTCAGAATTTGTAATGTGCTCTGGCATCAAACCCAGGAATAGTACGGTCTAATCTAAATTTTTTTTTAACCCTCATATTGATTTACAAATTTAGTTACGTCGTTGGATTTACGGCGCCGCAGAGGCGCTGCGGTATTTTTTGTCATTATCTTCCAAATTTGGCTCTTCTTAGCAATTTTTTTTATTGATAATGCTACTTACTTCTATATTCTTTATTTTTAACTGTGTTTTGTTCGATTGAACCCATTATTACAAGTTATAAATAAAAACCTTTAACACTGCATTCTTTTCCGTTTGCTGTCAAATAATGACAGAGGCCATAGAAATAACACTCTTAGGTTAGCCACGAATTTCTAAAATCTATTATTGTATTTAGATGAAGTTTTGTAAAAGAACATTGTAAAAAAGAAAAATTTATGAGACTTGGATAATAGATGAAAGAAATTTGGCATAGACAACTTGGCCCTATGTTAAACAATAATAAATGATTTAGAAAGCTTCATCGTTTAAATATTATGATTATAAATATAATATACCATTTCATGCGTAAAATAAGAACTACTAAATAAGTATTGACAGACCGACATAGCGACGAGAAAACTCGCGTAGCCGCAGCGGTGCTGAAAATCCAACGACGTAACTTTTTCCATTAGTGGCTAATAAAATGAAAACTATACGCACTATGTGGGCAAAATTAAACTTATCGACTAAGAATGCAGAAAAAATAGACTACTGAAGGTTTCAGCAAAATCCATGGGATTGGGCAGTATTTAAAGCATTTTAAAAACCACGAGCGCCGCAAAGGCGCAGTGAATCCATATGAGTTAAACCAATTCTTACCAAACATGTTCTAGCCAAGCAAGAACTTCCTATCATTCCAATAAGTGCCCCAAAAAAATAATGAAAAACTACCTAAATGTATTTTAAAGGGCAGATCTTTGCATAGTCCTAGCATCGAACCCAGGATATTTTACTTTAAAGTCATTATTATTTTCGATAGATCCTGACCATATATATTTGCTGCTAGAGTTTTGATTCTCTACCTAACCAGTAAGTATTTTTTAAAAATTCCGGAAAATCAAAGCAATGCATTTAAATGGAAAAAATTGGCAATTGGGGCCCCTCTGGAATCGAACCCATGACACTGAGGTTCAAAATTGCAATTTTTCTGGCGGTTACACGTTATGGCCAATACGTCGTAAAAATTTCAAGTAAATCACGCTTGTGGTTTAGGCTGTAAATTAGTATCCTATCTATAAATCTATTTATATGAATATACAATCTATTATATATAGATGCTTCTCCGGATACATTCATATATATATAGATAGGTAAGTAGATAGGGATATAATTTTAATAATAAATCGTCTTTATTTGGGCGAGATTGAGACTTAAAAGCCTCTTCTTTCATCCAACCCATCGTCATTAATTATGAAATTAGAAGAAAAAAAATTAGAAGAATGTGTAGCTTTCTGCGAGAATCTAACTTCAACAAGCCTAATGTATCGTATGATTCAGATATATGGTCGTATTTTCTTAAATTAAAAATAAATCTCGCAGCTGCATTCTGAGCTCGCTGTAGTTTAAGAGTTAGTTCACCGGACAAGTCTTGGTA
The DNA here is from genome assembly GCA_947579665.1 of Sympetrum striolatum. Classification (NCBI taxonomy): domain Eukaryota; kingdom Metazoa; phylum Arthropoda; class Insecta; order Odonata; family Libellulidae; genus Sympetrum; species Sympetrum striolatum. The sequence continues at coordinate 2,031,555 of CANPUZ010000001.1, read as the reverse complement.
GATAATGTCTCCATAATCAAAGTGAGGCATAATTAGAGACTTCACAAGCTGTGCTTTCAGAGAAGAAGTGAGAAAATATCCTAAGCGCCTGAGATTTTGAAGGGACATATATACTTTCTTACAAATATTTGTTACTTGCTGCGACCATTGCAGATTTTCATTTATGAGAAGGCCAAGATTATTTACTGATTTACTCAACGGGATTTGAAATCCGTTTAAGGTGGGCTTGGGAATTGTATCGATATTTAAATTCTTTAAAAGTTTAGGAATGCCAATGATAATGGCTTGCGATTTAGTTGGGTTAACGGCAATTAAATTATTTCTGCTCCATTCGTCTATTAAAGCTAGATCTTGGTTTAACAAATTCATTAACTGAGGAAGATCTGTTGAGCTGGAGTCTAAATAGATCTGTAAATCATCGGCATATAAATGAAACTTGCTGTATCTGATGACTTGCGGACAATCATTGATATAAAGGGAGAATAGCAAAGGACCTAGTATAGAACCTTGAGGTAGACCACAATGAATCTGTAACCATGAGGAAGAGGAATCTTGAGATATAACTTTTTGGTGTCGCTCGTAAAGGTAGGATGAAAACCAGTCGGTAGATAATGTAGAGAAGCCAATATCACGCAGTTTCGCTATCATAATATCCACATCAATAGAGTCGAAGGCTTTACTAAAATCAAGAAGAATTAGAGAAGTTAATTTTGTATTGTCAATGGCTCTTCTAATATCATCAGTGACTTTCACTAAAGCCGTAGAGGTACTGTGACCTTTGCGGAAGCCCGATTGTAAGGTGTTAAGAATTGAATTTTGCCTAAGAAATTCGGTTACCTGGCCATGTACTAGCTTCTCTAAGACTTTGCTTAATACAGGAAGGAAGCTGATTGGACGGTAATCGATTTTGTTTAATTTGGAATGTTTAGGTATTGGTCGAACTAGCGCGCACTTCCATGATTTTGGGAACTTTCCTTGAAGGAGTGAATGATTGAAGATATTGGTTAATGTTGGTAGAATTAGAGAGCAAATTTTATTAATGAAGTGATTGAAATTTCGTCCGCTCCTTGCGCTTTAGACTTGATAGTTCTGATGGCTTGATATACTTCGTATTGCGATACAGGCTTGAAGAAGAACTGAGGTTTATTAATGGATATATTTGTCCTTCTTTTCAATATATAGATAGATAAGATACAAATTCACAGGCTAAACCGCAAGCTTCATTGAGTTGAAATTTTTACGACGTATTGGCCAGTAATATAAATACATTGGGGTATTTTTTCATAATTTTTTTCATGCACTTATCGAAATGATAGGAACTTCTTGCTTTGCAAGAAGATGATATTAAGACACGGTTTAAAAAAATAAATTATATAATACCATGCTGTTCCTGGGTTCGATGCCAGAACACATTAAAATTTCTCACATAAGGAATATAAGGGAAAAGTAGGACTTCGTTTGAGGTAGTTGCAACCAATATTTCTGCTTGAATTTTCGCACAAGGTTAGAGATGGTTATGTTTTGTTGTGCTGCATAGTAAGTTCACCAGAATGACCTGGGTTCGATGCCAGACGATTAAATTGCAGGGAATTGGAAGACGGTAAACGGTGTTGTTTAGCCGGCTGCCGGGCAAGTGTTAAATGTTTCTTAGTCTCCTCCCGCACACAACTGTCGCAAAGGAAAAGTACTACTGCATCTTAAGGGTTAAGCAATAGATATGAGCATTTTACATAGGACCCTTGCAACTCAACATTCAAGTCACGCAAAACCTTCCAATTTACGTTCGGTCAAGAAGTTTAATGAGTGGTTTATTTCGGATCGAACCAGGATAACGATTTTTCGAGGTTTTGCAAAAAAATCAAGGCGTTTTCACGGTTTTTCAAGGTTTCAAGGTCCTGCGGCCATACTGGTCATAACAATCCCCAGAATCTGCTGCATTAGATTAAGTTAGCAGTACTTACAAGTCTTATTTGATGCCAAAGCAGCTGAGCAGTTCTTCTCATCGATGCAATCTCCAAATGGGCAGTTAACGAAGCCATCATTAACTAGGGAAGCTGAGATACACAGCCCATATCCACAATGGAACAATCCTGGAGGAGTGATCCTGCCATCGCATTCTGGAATAAACACAAATTGAATTTGTTTGGATTCCTTTAAATAAATAACTTCTATCTTACATAAGTATCACTCATCTATGTATCTATTATATATAGATGCTTCTCCGGATTCATTCATATATCATATATATATATATATAGAGAGGATACAAATTCACAGCCTAAACCACAAGCGTCATTAACTTGAAATTTTAACGACATATTGGCCATAACGTGTAACCGCCAGAAAAATTGCGATTTTGAACCTCAGTGTCATGGGTTCAATTCCAGAGGGCCCCAAAGTCCCGATTTTTGCCCTTTAAATGCATTGCTTTGATTTTCGGCAATTTTAAAAAATACTTGCCGGATAGGTAGGGACTTAAAACTAAAGGAGCCGATAAACAGTAGAAGTCCGTTATAACGAGAGCTGACAAAAATCGGAAAAGTACTCGTTATAACGCGATACTCGTTATAGCCGATTTCTAACAGTAAGTCTAACTAAGCCCATCTTCTTGAATCCAAGGTCAGTAAATGTGTCCGAATGGAACTGTATGGTTTTTAATTCCTACGCAAATGCTTCAGAATGCGTAACAGATCGCGTCAAAAATATTATATCATTGACTCATAAACCATAACCAAAGTGCGTCCTCTAACATAAAATGTGGATCATCATTGCTAAATTATCGTCGAAAGTAATAATATATCATTAGATAATCGTATTAGTTAGGATTTAGTGATTTAGCTTAATAATTAAACATGGCTTTCCAGTAGTGTAAGTAGTTGGAGTCATGCTCGTTAGACGCGAGTTTTTCTCCGGTGCCGGCAATTCGCAGGTGGTGAGAGCAGAATTCCTTCTCCTCTACTCTAATGGACACATTTCTCCAGCATCTGCGCACTAACTCCGAATTCAGCTCAGCAGATCCATCGACAGAATCATTTTCTGTATTTTTTTTAAACCCGAATGTTTGAAACACTTATTCACACTTTCGGGTGATATTTTCCCCAGGCCAATGCAAACCCATGGATTGCCTCCAGGACATTCCATTTGATGCGGGTTTCTTTTGACATTAACTTCTTCATTAACGTATTAACGAGGTGTGATCTAAAATGGCGCTTTGTAGCTCGAATAATGCCCTGATCTAATGGCTGCAACACACTTGTGCAGTTAGGGGGAAAGAACACAAGCTCTATGTTCGTCAATTTAATGACGGGGTGGGCCGGACAGCGATCCATGAACAGCACAATATTCTATTTCTCCCTCCAATTTTGGCATCAAAAGCCTTTAGCCACTGCGTAAAAATTTGTCCTGTCATCCATGCTTTGGCGTTGGACTCGGAAGTACAGGGAATATTTCGCTGGCCACAAAAAGCTCGGGGACGCACGGATTTTCCAATAATTATTTATCACACCCAGTCATGTTTGTGTAGAGGAGACCTGTAAGCCTCTCCTTACTCCTTTTTCCACCTTAGCAGCGGTCGCCCTTAACAGCCAAGGTTTTTTCCGGCAGTAAATTGTAAAACAGTGCTGTCTCATCCGCATTGTATATGCCCTAATTACGTGGAGATTAATAACAGTTTGTCACACTAAATACATGGCCTATCTTACAATTTATAGTATTTAAACGATAATTTGCTTTTTGCATTACTTACCTTTTCTTCGTATTTTTCGAGGATCGACTTGAGAATTGGAAGCCAATTATGTGCCGCTTGCTCATTTACTTAACTGGATTCACCGCTAATTATGTGGAGAGATCTCTTCTTCCTTTAAATCGGTTCAGCCAATCATCCGTGCTACGGAAATTGTCCAGTTTCATGCGAAGGGTAAGCTCTTCAGCTTTCGCTTTTATCATTGTTCCGCTGATTGGAATTCCTAGAGATAGCTGCTGAGTGAACCATTCTAATAGAATGGACTCCAAATCCGTATTATCCGTTGGCCGTAGTTTTTTGCACTCTCCTGGAGTGTTTTGCATCATGAATGCAAACTTAATTTTTTCTTTGTTCTTTAAAATCATAAATAAAGTCGACGATGACATGCCATACCGTCTGCCGATTTCAGATTTACTCGTGGTTTCTCTTTCGCAGAATTTCAAATTTCTTTGCTAAATCTAAAGCCTTTCTTTTGCTCTCCATCACAGAACTGTCACACTAGAAACTCAGTTATTGGAAAGCTCTGAACGGACTCACGTCTAATGATCGACTGATGGAAGAGCGATGGCCATCATGTGGAACCCCCAATTCATATCAAATTTCATTCTCAAGATATTTTTCATTCACACGCTTCATAACTAATGAATCGGCGCGAGGGAGAGGTTACCCTGTAAATCCGAAACAGCACTGCTTATATCTCTTATATCCCTTCCATTAGACGGTTTGGTGCCAAGTTTCGAGTGAAAACAAATCCCACAGGTGGATGCCAATAAAATGGAAACTCGATTCAACCTGCTGACTGTGGGATTATCATCGAAAAAAAAACAAGATACAAGGGGATAAGATATAGGAGACGTGAGGGACAAAGGGGATAGTGAAAATCGTGAGCCGTCTTCGATTACGAGATATGCCACCTGCAAGGTGAATATAGGACCGTGACACTCGTTATAACGATACCTCAGATTTTGATCACTCGTTATAATGGAAGTAACTCCCTATCCTTTTTGCTGTGAGATGGACAACGTCCAATGAATCACTCGCTATAACGCAACTCTCGCTATATGCCGTACTCGTTATAACGGACTTCTACTGTATATGGTCATGATCTATTGAAAACATAAATGAGTTTTACTGAAAATATTCTGGGTTCGATGCTAGGTCGAGGCAAAAATCGGCCGTTTAAAATGCATTGTGGCGATTTTTAAGATTTTTTTTGGACCCTTTCCCGATGGCATGGAAACTTCAAATTCGGTATGGGTTTAGATATCATAAATATATTGAATAATCAAATTTTACAAATTCGCTGATGGTCCTTGGTTCGATCCCAGAGAGCCATTTACATTCCTCAATGCATTTCTTATGGAGATAAAAGAAAAAAGTTTTAGGTACTTCCCGGCATGATATCGACTTCAAACTTTGTATGAAATAAGATGAAGTCCTAATAAGTCATACTGTGCATTCACAGCTACCAATATGTCCTGGGTTCGACACCAGGCGTCTCTACAATCAGTAAAATATCCGATATTTAAGAATTAATTTAAACCCCTTCCCAATAATATTAAAACATGTAATTAGGCATAGAGCTAGAGAACATAGAGACCTTTTAAAAACATGTTTTAGATTTCCTAGATCGTCCTTGGTTCGAATCCAGAGAGCCATTTACATTATTGAAAAATAGAACGTCGTTTGAGGCAGTTGCAGCCAATATTTCTGCTTGAATTTTCACACATAGTAAGAGATGGTGATTTTCTGTTGTGCTGCATAGTAGGTTCACCAGGAAGGCCTTGGTTCGATGCCAGACGATTAAATTGCAGCGAATTTTAAGAATATTTTCAATCCCTTTTTTTTTTCTTATGAGGGCCGTCCCGATATGATGCCGACATGAAATTAGTGTTGTCGATCTGCTTGCAGTATGCAAGCTACATTTTACTCGTATATTCTTATATTCAACACTTAATTAGTCGTGTGGAGTGAAAATGGGGTTGTATTTCCTATGGTAAAACAGAAACTAATGAAGACTAGTGATCACCCAGTGGTCGAAATTCGACCATAATTCATTGAATTCTTAAGTCTGGGCGTTATTGAGGTTCTTTTGTCAAAGATTATGCCTATATAATCATTGCTTAGGATTTATTTCATTATTTTTCTATTGTGTCAGCTGTAAGCGTTTAAAAATACGTCATTAGGGTGTGTTGTTTGCCTTAATTCCCTTCAGTAAATGTAAAATTTTAATGTTAGAAAAATAAAAAAAAAACAGAATTACTGCTTGTTCCTTTTTTTATACAACTAATTTTCATTTTTCATTTTGTAGATTGATTTCCAAAAAAAATCCGTAATTTGGCCATAATTATATCCCAGTTATTTATTAATCAGTGACTGTTGGCATCTCGGCCCTCTTTTCATAATTTCTGACATGAGCCCTGACGTTAATTTGGTTTGGAGATAAAATCCCCTTCTAATAATAATAATAATAATGCTGTCTTATTTTTGGGGCGAATTTTAGCCTAGGAATCTAGAGGGCCAAAAGTCAGGGTTTGCGATACTTTTGAGCAAGTCAAAAGTCAACATTTTCTGCGTGTAAATATATAAATAAAAATAAGTCTACAAAAATTTGCAAAAAAAATGTAAGGCATCTTAAATAAGTAAAAAATAAATGAAAAATGTTAGTTATGTCATATGTAAGACATGAGAGACGAATTCATATAAGAGGGAAGAATATCTGCAGAGGATATTCTAGGTAAATTAATCAGGAATCAATATAATGGGATTTGGACCTCGGGACTGTTTTATTTGGACAGATAAAAGATTAAGTTTGCTTAAAGTAAAGATTCATTAAACTAAAGGGAAACTTACTATCAATTACTGATTTGAAATTAGTTCCTAATAGATAACAGGATCTACTCCTTCACACAATTTTTAATAATTTTGATTTTAGTTTTCTTTGCATCATGAAAATATTGTCCACAATATGCCATCAGTAGAAATATTTGAAAACTTACTTGATGAGGCAGTTACTTTGCTGGAGGCGAAGGAATCAAATGAAAACATTTCCAAAGGGGATGTATGAACACTCCACGTGAATGTATCTGCATCTGTTTTGTACTCAAATAGTATACCTTTACATCAAAACTAGTTGCAGTTATCCGTTTGTGTGGACTAAGTTATTCGATCCAGGATTTGATTTTAATCGAAGAAGATGCATTTTGTGTTAATTATTATTTTTATTAACCTTATTCCTCCAATTAACCCCTTTTCTGAATTTATTCCTTTTTTTTGCATTTTATTTTATTAATATCACACACACACACACACACACACATACACAGACAACCATTCCCTAACCGGAAAATCCGATTAGCCGGGATTCAAACCCGGGACCGTGAGGTTGGAGCGTTACGCGCTAGAATGTGAAAACGCATAAGCTCAGATTCGCCTTGGTCTCCAGTGGGACTGGTTTATTTACTAAGAAGAAATTTCACAAAATTTTCGATCTTTTTGTCCGATTTCTCTCAATTTCGACTCGAATACGATATTCTATGACCAAAATAAGAATCTTTGTTCAATTTCCTTTCTTTTGGTACTTATCTCGATTTCGTACGACCATTATTTCTGATTTAATTCTGCAAAAGGAAAAATGTCTGCAATTGATCAAAACGAAATTTACGTGCATCTCTTGTGAGAAACGATTATACTGGTCCAGAATCGAAGCAAGGATATTTGTACAAAGATTTTATCTTTCTGCACTCCTTCTCCATATAAACTTTAACTATGCCAAATCTCAAGCTCCTCCGTTCGTGCCCGTCATTAAATTAACGAACATAGAGCTTGTATTCCTTCCCCCTAACTGCACAAGTGTGTTGCAGCCATTAGAGAAGGGCTTTATTCAAGCTACAAAGCACCGGGTTTAAAAAAATACAGAAAATGATTCTGTCGATGGATCTGCTGAGCTGAATTCGGAGTTAGTGCCCAGAAGCTGGAGAACTGTGTCCATGAGAAGGAATTCCTCTCTCACCAGCTGCATTGAAGAATATCCAGCACCAGAGAAAAACTCGTGTCTAACGAGCATGACTCTCGTAACTACTTACACTACTGAAAAGCCATGTTTAATTATTAAGCGAAATCACCAAATCCTAACTAATACGATTATCTAATGATATATTATTACTTTCGACGATTAATTAGCAATGATGATCCATATTTTATATTAGAGGACGCACTTTGGATATAGTTTATAAGTCAATGATATAATATTTTTGATGCGAACGTACTCTTTTACGCATTCTGAAGTATTTGCGTAGGAATTAAAAACCCTACAGTTCCATTTGGAAGCATTCGCTGCCCTTGGATTCAGGAAGACAGACTTAATTAGACTTATTGTTAGAAATCGGCTATAACGAGTATCACGTTATAACGAGTACTTTTCCGATTTTTGTCAGCTCTCGTTATAACGGACTTCTACTGTATATAGATATTTCAACCAAATGTTTGTTTTGTAAAGATGTTTGCTATTTTATGATTATCTGAGAATTTCGTCAACTTCAAGTTATAATAAGTATGCAGTTTAAGCAGTGTTACCAAATTTTCAAAAATAAATTTAAATAAATATCTAAACAATATGTTAAAAATTTATAAGCGCCTATACATAAACTAATTCATTAATGTACACCATGTCATGCATACCAAGTGAAAAACATTCAAATACATAAGTATTCACGAATATTTTTAAGACTTTACCAAATATTTTTTGAACAAATCTAAAATGTTTAAAATGATCTTAGAGTTCACAAAATACTTTAATAATGCTCACTAAATAAATCTGTCTTCATATCATATCTATTATATATAGATGCTTCTCCAGATTCATTCATAGATGTTTAAACCTGTTTATAGTTCACGGATTATAGTTGGCAGGGAATTCCAGAAATTTATGGCAGATACTGTGAATGATTTATGGAAGGAAATTGATCTATGTGACAGAATGTAAAAAGTACGGAATTAATTTCTTAAGGGCTGGAGAGGTGAGGATGAGGTAAAGTGAATTGTTAAGCAAATACAGAAGCTGATTATCATTCATAATCATAAACAATTAAAGTCCAATGAAGTATTTCTAGATAAGGACTAACATGTTCCTAACCTCTGAACTTCACAAACATATCTAACATAGTTATTAATTAGTACTTATGGTTAATTATAGTATACTAATGGATTCCCCCATCAAAAATTACAGAATTAAAATTAAATATAGTTACCGAAAATAAAAATAGAATACATGTATATTAGGGTGTCCCAGAAGAATTAAATTCATTTCTTTGAACTTATATCCTCTATCATTTTTACTTTCTCCTTATACGTAGTATAGAGAAAGTATTGTATTTGCAATTAAATTCGACCTCCAGATTTCGACAGAAATAGATGTTTTGGGGCCCATAGAGATCATTTTCACTATTTTCCTGAACATGTCTGTGTGTCCGTGCGTCTGTGGTAATAAAGTTTGTGGGTGCTCTATCTTAAAAAGTAATTATCTGATCATTTCCAAAATTCGTATTTACTATTTTCCTAGCAATGCCAAGAGTTGATTTGTTTTTCATGAATATCGCTTAAACGGAAGTTGCGGTTTATCTGGAACAAAATTTTGTTACTTAAATATCTCTGTTAAAATGCAATGTAGGTATATTCAATTATATACAAAAGTTATAGATAATGTACTTTACTACAACTTATGTATGAAACATTTTTTCGTAACACAGATTGTTTAGGAGTTATTCTTCAATAATTGTTAGCTGGAAGTTGTTGTTTATCCAGAAATGGAAGTTTTTCATACATTTCTATGTCAGAATGAAATGTAGGTATATACAATTATATACAAAAGTTATAGATAATGTATTTTACTACAACTTTTGTATAACACATTTTCCTGTAACGCTCATTGTTTTGGAATTATTAATGTATTACCGTCATAGGCTTCTATTTTCAATAAATATGGAGAAAGTCATGTGTTGGCCACATCAGATTTTTCTATTTGGCCTTATTAACCTACGCAATAAACATTATTGCAATTGGATTATGGCAAGCCCTGCGGAAATGATGTCAAAAAATTTCGAGAAATGAAAATTTGTAGCAACAAGGGAACACCAAGTTAGTGGGTAATTAATAAACGGATTCTCACGAATCTTTCAAGGCTCGTTCTTTGCTTAAAATTAGTGGACACGTGCCTGGCAGTTTAACTCAATTGGCTTTTGTTTATAAAAAATTAGCAACTGAATATCGGAGATAGGCAACCACACCAAACAAATGTATTCCTATATAGATCTCGAGTTAATAGAAAATTATTTTCTTCCTCTTCTTTTACTGATATCAGTAACTTACCATGAGAAAAGCAATGAAGCGATTTGAAAAATTAATGAGAAATTTCTAAGAGAGATTTATTTGAGAAGCAATCAACCCTTTTCGGCTACCAAGAGGGAAAACCCAGCGATAGTTTATCAGTGTTTTTTAAAGTTTGAAAATAATTCCATGCGTCTTGGTTGGTTTGTTTATTTATTAGAAATTGATTCATGAACAGCTAATTTGACCAATTACAATTAATAGTAATAACAAGTGGAGATTAAGTATAAATAGAAATAAACATATGAATAAATATCAAAAAATCTGATGTGGCCAGCACATGACTTTCTCCATATATATTATGTAAATATTTATCTACGACAGTAATTTCGAACTCTAAAATCCATCTAAACTTGGAAGATGAGTGATTAATATATATATTATTATCTTTGACGCCAAAAACATTATAAATAATGTTTTTTGGGACATGCTCGATAAAAAAGATGAATTTGGCCTTTCGCCCATAGAGCCCAGAGCGCCCACAAAGTATATAATCAGCAACTTCCGGTTTATTAGTATTTCCTGAATAACTCCTAAACAATTAGTGATACAAAAATATGTTTCAAACAAAAGTTATAGTAAATTTAATTTACTAAAACGCTTATAAATAATAGTATATACCTAAATATCATATTTATGGAGATATTTTGAAAACCGGAAATGAGCTTTGAAGAATGAAGCTCAACTTCCGGTCAAAGATTAACTTCAAAAACTTATCAACTCTGACAGCACACACCATAGTGCTATATATAAAGTTTGGTATTGATACGACAAATAATTTTCACGTTAGAGCGCCCACTATCACACACACACACACACACACACACACACACACACACACACACACACACACACATACACACAGACATCATTCCGAAAATGGTCAAAACATGTTCTAGGGACCCGAAAACATGTATTTCCGTTAAAATCTCAAAGTCAAATTTTTTTAAGAAAACAATACTTTCTCTATACTTCGTATATGGAGAAAGTAAAAAGGAGCATGGAAATGCAACCAAACATATTTGTATGTAATAAAGAAATATGAAATAGAATTAAATGAGAAAAACAAAATGCAATAAGATAGAATAAAAATATGATTATAATAAAGCATGATAATAATGAAATGACTTTAATGAAAGTATCACCAGGAAGACTCGGTTTCGATACTGGGTGGTAAATATATCTCCTGTTTAAAATATATTGGTTGAATTTTCATCATTCTCTCGTAGTCTTTACCTTGAAGACAGATAGTTGACACTTTGCTTCCATTCATCTATATCTATTATATATTAAACCATTTGCTTGCAGTATGCAAGTGGCATTCATTCGTAATAATGATAATTATAAAAGGACTTCATTAGGGCAAGATTGAGACTAGAAATTCTTACATCTAACCTTTCGTCGTATGAGAAACGAATTGAAATAGATAGAAAAGAAGAAAACCACTAAACGGATTAAAAAAAACCTAAGATAAGAGTTTAGGAAAAATTTCTACTGCAGGAAAACACTCACAAGAAGGGGAGTATGAAAAACCAGTGAAGGGCACAGATAGAAAGCTGAATTTGAGCATGAAAGTAGATTTAAAGAGTTATAAAAGACAAGAAGAAAAACTGATAGAGGTATACAAAAAAGAAAGAATAAGTGATGACATAAAAATCAGTATCTCACAAATAGAAACTAATTGTGAGATGATTTTCAAATGTAACAACAGGAAATGTATCAACAGTAAAAAAATAAAAATTATATACATAAAAATAACATAATAGAGATAAAGAATATTCACTAGATTAAACTAACATTGTCAATTATTACCATTAAATTAGCACGAACAGGATTTAGCTTAATAAAAGCTCATCAAATATTCGGAATGAGATAATAGTTAAGAAATAAAAGGAAATACTTGTAGAACCTACTAAAAATACTATTTCTAGAACACTTAAAAATACAAAAAAAGAAAATACATTAAAAGTTAAATTTATAAATAAATTAAAGCAAAATAACGCTAATTTCAGCAGCTTTAATAAGCAGTGTGGATTTTGGTGTTTTTCCCTCCATTCATCGTTTGTAAGAGAGGAAAATGTAATTTTGGTATGATTTAAATAAATGTACAATATATAATTGTACTGTTGATGTATTTATAATCATATTTTTGATAACTCATGACATCATTGCTTACGTGAATACAGCTTTGATCTGTTGTAATAAATTCGCAAAACTTTCTTTCCATTATGGATGATCACAAAATCTAATTCCACAAAGAAATATGTTTTGTTTTTCCTAACATCTATTGCGTCAATATGTTTTTATTGAAAATATCATGTTTTGTTGATTTGCAGCTGTGAAAGCATTTTCCTTAGGCGTAAACAGCACAGTTTTAAATTAATTTACATCAACTCATTAATTTAATATTTTGTATAATTTATAGCTAATAATACTTCCAATGCTTTTAACGTTTATGCTAAAGTTTGCCTAATATTATTCCTTTGCTTACACGAGACTGTGTACTCAAGATTTGAGATGTGATACTTGTACGTCTAACTTGGAACTGGTGGACACAGTCAGAAAGTGAACATCAGTCAATCAGAAAATCCTAGGGAACAATGGACAGGTGCTAAGCACGCTGAGTGTTCTAACATTTAGAAAGAGATAAAGAGAAGAATAATCTTATAGAATGATGGATGAAAATGAGGCAATTATTATGTAGTTCGTTTCAATAATTATGGCTTAACGATTATTCAAATCTTCAGTCTGGTCTTCGGCAGACGCCAAGAAGAAGTACTTGTATTTATCTTCAGATGGCGCAGCTATTGCAAGGTGAACCCTGATTGGTTGTCCGTGTAAGTGAAATGTGTAAATATAGAAGTTGACAATCTCCTTAAGTACACGTACGTACGTACACGGGGACTGTGTCCGGTGCCATTCATTTATACACGGCCAACTTTTGTAGGTTTCACGTTAACGCTTGTGGTGGGCGATTCTGATTCGATTTATCAGAATATCAATATTATCAATAGGATTTTAGTATATTTTCTAATCGATCTTTTAAATCCGATTCAGATTCGATTTTCTTACAACTGAATCATTTTTTTTTTTTGGGATTCGATATTATTTTGATTCCGATGCAATTCAATGTGAATCGATTCATCTTCAAGTATCGGATACCAGATGGCAGTACCCTAGTATTCCGATTAATATGATTTGGACTATTTGGATTATAAATTCTATGGTATTAGGCCGGACTTCGTGGAAAGCCATAATAAGAAATTAGTAAAGCACTTCGTAATTTCCACAATATTATTTATTTAAAAAACGACCGGTTTCAGCTAACGCCATCATCAGGTAAGAGTACAGAAAATCACACACATATATATATCTAAGCAATTTTGAGGGGAGAGTAAGGAGAGGGGAAGGGTTAGGAAAGTTCTTTTCGGTCGTTTTTTAAATAAATAATATTGTGGAAATTACGAAGTGCTTTACTAATTTCTTATTTGGATTATATTATTTTCCAAAAGAGGATACGAGATGGTACTACTCGCAGTACCGCTGCTTTTTGTAGCAGAAGCATTATCTATGACAATTATGTCCTGGTATATATCCTAAAATGCTATGCAAAGGAAAATTATAAATTAATTTACGTTACTCAGTATTGATATTCGTCAATATAAATGGATTTAACGCAATTTTTGAGAGTAGATGACGAACATGATGAATATACTTTGCATCCGATTCCTGGAACTCTCATGCAGTCATGTTAATCTATAAACATACATCGTTTTTAAGTATTATCTGTTGTTATTTCCTTTCTTCCTTTTAACGATATGTAAATGTTCATCTGTAATAGATTTTCCCTGCATTAATTAGGACTTTTTATACTAGTGATCTGCTGCAGTAATAGGTATCCCAAATTGTGGTTCAAGAATTCTTATCAGGTGACTTCAATTCCCAATAGAATTCCGGGAATTCGATACCAATGTTATTACGATATGAATACGATTCTGATTTTATCATAATTTATTCCGATTCTGATACTAGACGATTCGAATCGATTCCCTGTTCCAAATCGCCCATCTCTAGTTAACGCTACACGTCTTAAGTACACGTTGATTTTGCACTTCCATACCTTGAAATCCGCTGAAGACTATGGCCAACTCCAGCATCTCGTCTGTCCGGAGGGGCCTGGCCTCCACATAAACGGTGGTCTTGAGCTCCCCGTTGGGGTCGATGGCAGACCCCCGAGAGACCAGTCCCGCCCATGGGTTCTGCGGACGGTTGAAGATGGTTGAAATGATGCTGAGAGCTGGGTTTGCAGGCGGAGGTGGCGTTGGTGGTGCCGGACTGGGCACCACGGGGGGCATCGGTATCAAAGAGCCATTGCCACTGATATAGTGGCCGAACATCATTGAACCACACAGCCTCGGCCCTGGAGAGTTCTCCTTGTCCTCCTTAAACTGCACAAAAGATCAACAATCAGACGGGAAAGGAGCACATTTTAATCCAATCACCTTTATTGGAAAATACCAGAGATAGTTCTGACTGCAGGCATACCAGGAATGAGTTTCAAATTAAAATGTTAAAGCGCTACACCTCTCCCAATTCTGTCACTAGAACAAAACCTGATTTAATTACGATTAACAAAAGTCAAACTTATAGACAGTACAGTGGTACCTCGAGATACGAGCAGCCTAACATACGAGTTTTTTGAGATACGAGCCGTAATTTTTATTCAAGATACGAGCCCTAATCCGTTCGTTCAGATACGAGCCATGTTTTGGAGCATTAGCGCACAGGGTCGAGCATCATCCGAGAGAATCTCTCGCTCACTCGCACGTGTTATCTGCTTGATTCGAAGTGTATCTTATAATGATAATAAAATTAGTTTTAAGTTCTAAAAAGCGCTGTTTATGTACGTGTCTCGAGTGCCTGCATCCCTTCCCCCCTCCCTGTCGTTCACCTTCGTTAGCCGCACTCGTCTGTCTCCAAAGTAAGACTATTATGCTAAATAACTCTTTTATTTCTTTATTTCATATTTTGTTATGTATTTGTTAATTATACATGTTCATTTGTTATTTAAAAACATATCTTTATGTATAATTTACAATGGTTTGGGGATTTTTCATAGGTCCGGAACGGATTAAATCGAATTCAGTTATTTTAAATGGGAGAAATCCGTTTGAGATACGATCCGTTTGATATTGAAAATGGACAGCTAAATATTTCTTTTTCACTATCAAGGAGCCAATTAACAATATATCGGATAGTGCTAAGGCAGAATAGGAATCCCTTTTCAAAGAATTCAGAACATTTTCAGCAAAAATGAAATTTGCAAAGAGAACTCTGTCGTAAGTTTAGCGCTTGGGTTTACTGCGTGGATTTATAATCTCCTTTCTAAGTCTTTTTTTTGCATTAAGAGTTAAAATAGCTCCAAATAGCGGTTGTTTGACGAACAACGGCTACTTGGAGCTCTTGGAGTTAATAACACCGCCATGTTCCTTTTTCCTAATAGTTTGTTTTTATTTGGTCAATTTCAGTCTTTGTTTTCTACTCTCAGTTATAATTCTCCGATCGAATAATCAACAATTACATTCAAAGTTGAAACGTCAACTAAATTTGAAAATACTGAAGGAACTAAACATCCCTTTATCTCCACCTTTCTTGAGAATTGAAGATTTATTTTATTTGCAAGTTCAGTAATTCGCAATAAATATGATACTATTCATTTTTTATCAACCCGTCGATAATCTATTATATTTTTTGTTTATTTTCTCTTTTTGTCTTTTAACACTTTCCTATAAACTATGTTTTTGATTATTTTCAGTGTACTAGACCTTTTAATGTTTCTTTTGTATGTTTTTCTCAATTTAATTTCATTTTCTTCATTTCTTTAAGAGTTATCTCCCATTATTCAACGTTTATTTTAATTCATCTATAATTAATGTCAGTTTAGTGAAGTTGATTTATTTTATCTGATTGTTTGTAATGCATTTATGTTTTTTCTCCTTTCTTTTTGTTCAATTTTTATATTTTCACTGCCTGTCTATCATAACCCTTTTCTTTCTCCTTCATCAAAAATATAATTTTCTATTGTAGATTTTGCAGGTTTTTCACACTCCCCTTCCTGTGAGTGTTTTCCTGCAGTGGAATTTTTTTTCCTGAGCCCTCAGCTTAGGTTTTTTAAAATCCACATATTACTTTTCTTTGTGTACTTTTGCAAACCATCTCTTTCTTTCGCATAAGACGATGGGTTAGGTGTAAGAAGAGACTTTCTAGTATCAATCTCGCCCGAATAAAGTCCATTTATTTATTATTATTATTATAATCGACGGACACTTCTTATGTAAATCTTTTTTTCCCATTCTCGTCGTTTTATTTTTTTATAGACCTCTAAATTGTATCTATTTGTAAAGATGATGATCTCACATTCACTGCTGAACTCCCTTCCTGACTAGCAACTCATCAATCATCGTGTGGCAAACAGATCTACCCGTTTGACATCTTTTCTTCACAATACTACTCCTAGATGTAAGAACGAAGGTTTCTGAGGCGATCGACTGATTTCATGGTATCTCTTTCAGGATTCCACCGCGATGCACGTAACAGCAGTGACGACGTTTTCCCTACGTTTCAGTAGGCTTCTTCAGGTTGAAGAGTGACGGTAGCCTTCTTTGACCTTAAAAAGCATGAACTTCCTATCATTTCAATAAGTGCATCAAAAAAAATAATGAAAATCTACTCCCATGTATTTTAAAGGGCAGAGTTTTGCATCGTCCTAGCATCGATCCAAGGATATTTTCTGAGAAAGTCGTTTATGTTTTTGATAGATCATAACCATATATATTGATTCCTCGAGTTTTGATTCTCTACTTATCCAGGAAGGATTTTTTAGAAATTCCTGAAAATCAAAGCAATGCTTTTAAAGGAAAAAAATCGGGACTTTGGGGCCCTCTGGAATTGAACCCATGACACTGAGGTTCAAAGTTGCATTTTTTCTGGCGGTTACACATTTTGGCCAATACTTCGAAAAATTTTCTAGTCAATGATGCTTATGGTTTAGCCAGTGAATTAGTATCCTCTCTAGTATTTATTAATTGACCAATGTTTTGCATTCAGAGAAAATAAATTATGTTCTACAGGAACATGAGTAGAGTATCACGATTATTAATCGCCCTTTTTAGGAAAATAATCAACTATACGAATATAAATAAATAGGAATTTTCTACAATTGCAGTTGAAAACCCAGAGTATAAACCCTCAGAGCAAAACTATATTTCCTAAACCAAATAATGAAGTTTTTGTAGACCATTTCTTTATCTTGGCCATAAATTGTTTGTTTCTTTACCTGTAATTACCATATTAGCTTGAATATAACGCGACCCCGAATTTAACACTAATCCGAAATTTTCATAAAGATATTTAGAAAAAAAATAATATTCCTAAGAGAATTCAAAGAAAGTAAAATTCAAAGCTTTTAATGTTTGTGCTGAAGTGTGCCTAATACAATTCCTTTGCTTAAAGGAGACTGTGAAAAAGTAACACCAAATTTAGGAAACATATTAAGAAACACAAAACACCACAATTTGGTTTTCAAATCAATAAATTTCAGAAAAAATAAAAACATTTTCAAACACCTCTACTAATTATTCAAAGCTTTGTTCACGGAGACAGTTCTGAACCAGTTCGGAACTGCGGCGCATGCGCGTGATGATTTTGGTCATCTGCGGAGAGTTCAAAACTGGAATTAGACATTCAGTACCGAGTTCGTGGAGCGAGGGAACCAATAACGAACTAGTTCTGAACTGGGAATACCAGTTCCTGGATTGTAGGAAGAACTGGTAGTCCAGCAAACACGCATTACGTTCCTATGGTTTGAAGCGCTTAAATTCCGATTGTAGCGTGAGATTAGAAAACCAACTCTTGCTTTATATTAAGCATTTGCCGTAAAATTGATTTCAGTGATATGAAGTGTAGCTCTGCCTTGTTTTTCCGAAGATGGTAGTATTATTCAAGCTCTTACCGAATTTCACTTACTGTATTTAATGGCATATAAGACGCACCCTCATTAAGTTGGCCACTCACAAGGAAAAAAAGTTTTAATAGTCCATGAGAAAGCGCGGTACCACAATAACTTAAAATGTTGTTTCTTTTAGTTGTCACGTTTCGTAAAAGCCAAATATTAAAACAATCATTGAATGCAATTACCAAAGATATTTATTATTAAGAAAATTAAACAAACGGAAGCTATTTCGAGGTTATATATTTCAATAATTGAACGGCAAGCAATCAAACAAAATACAAAATAAAGCAGAAAAAATATAAAATACAGATTCGGGGAAAACATATTATGTTTATGTTTTTTAGCATCTTCAATCGATCTTCCTGCAGTCGCCAAGTACCTACGTATCATTTTTTCGGTAGGTGGTGGACCAAAATGCTTTGCTGCTGCTCTGTTTCCATGCACTTTAGCGTAATTTAACACTCATAGTTTATATTGAATAGTGCAGTTTAATCTCTTATTTGCCGTAGTCATATCTCCGAGGGTATTTTTTTAAACTAATAGTTTTACTCAGCAAGAAGAGGGCAAGCTGTTTTGTTATGATCAGCAGGAATACGAGATCCAAACCTTAAAATACCGCGATACCGCTACCAGATCGCGCTGAAATATTCCAAATCCACCCAATGTTCATTTTCAAACTACATGTTGGAAGTTCATAATAAGTAATACCAAGGTGATAATCAGAGTATAACTGATATAATGAAGCCAAAATAGGTAATATAGACCATCTGGGCTAAAAATAGCATTCAGTTTTGAAAGTTAACCTGTGGAGGTTGAACCTTCACATATAAGACGCAGGGAAATTTTTCGAGACATAATTTAGGAAAAAAGGTGCATCTTATATGCCGTCAAATACGGTAATTCATAATCTTGTGCCATAGCTTCAAAGGTGAATTTCTGGAAACCATTTACGGAATGGCCATCTGAGGATTCAAATTTGAACAATATAATCTATATATATAAAGCAGAAATTCTGTGGGTTTGTGTGTTTGTGGGTTTGTGTGTTTGTGGGTTTGTTTGTTTGTCTTGGATTGGAGTCCACACGGTTTGCCCGATTTGTCTCAAACTTTGCATACGTGTCCTCTGACATCAGGAAGGAAGTACTGTTGCATTTTTATTCAAGAATTTTGCTGGATTCGAACCAAGATCGCTCAGATGGATTTTCATAAGGAATACACGTAAGCTTCACTTTTATCGGTTGCAGGCTTTATTTCTCCTGAAGAATTAAATTAGAAGAAATAGTCGTACAGAGTCGAGACAAACACCGAAAGAAAGAAAATTGAATAAAGATTCTTATTTTAGTCGTGGAATCTTACTTTCGATTAGAATTTGCGAGAATATTGGTAAAATATACAAAACTTTCGTGAAAATTCGAGGCTGTAAACAACTCATCCCCCTGACGACCGATCCCATTGTTGAATCCGAGCTCATGTTTTATCCCGTAAAAATACTCGTGGACTTTAGGCCCATAAAGCTGATGATTGAAGAGTACGATATATTACATGGATAACGAGAAATTTTCTGTAAGAAGGTAACCAGCAATTGCAGGAACGTAATTACAGTCAGGAGATTGTGTGTCTTCGATTTTAGTACAAACCGTTTGCCAGATTCGCGTCAAACTTTGCGTACGTGTTTTCTGGGACCAGGAAGGACGTACTGTCTCAATTTTATTCGATAATTTTGCTGGTTTCGAGCCAAGATCGCTCAGATGGGTTTCCATAAAGAATAAATCTAATCTTCACTTTAATCGGTAGCAGGCTATATTTCTTTTGAAGAATTAAAACAGAAGAATAGTCGTGCGGAGTCGAAACAAGAAGCAAAAGAACGGAAATTAAATGAATATTCTAATTTTGATCGTGGAATATTGTTTCCAAATCAAAATTCCGAGAATTTTGATAAAATACGCTTGAATTATCCAAAATTGTTGAGGTTGTAAACAGCCAATCCTCCTCACGATCAATGCGATTGTTGAGCCGAGCTCATGAATTTTCCTGTACAGTAAGAATAGCTTGGGATTTTAGACCTTATTTAAAGGGAATTTACGCATTGCACGAACGGCAACTTGAATTTAATCTACTTCTATTTATCCCCTGTTGAGAATCAACGGGCGCTTCAGCTAGTATCAATATATAATCAATTATAATCTACAGAGATGTTCATTGCCGATTAGATTAGACAGGTGAAACATTTATTTCTGAAAAGGACTCCGAATGCAAATGCAAAATCTATATTCTGCGTTTGTACCTGATGATTGTAATTAATAGCCAAAACTAACTGCATGTACATTATGTATTCTATTCATTATGTATTGACTGACTGTGAATATGTTGATTGACTTGTCCTATACATGCCTTTGTATGTCTCTGGATTAATAAATATTATTAATATTATCATGATAATAAACTTTTTGTTAAAAGAGTAAACATTTCACCTGTCCTTTCTAATAAATTCCCAAGTATTAATTAGTTCGGAATCTAAGTGATTTCATTCCAAATTTCAAATACTCAACTTACAATCCATAATTTTTTAGTAAAACAAAATTAATAACCTCAGTTTTTCTTGGCCAAATTCATCAGAAACTAATCGTTTCTTATACGAACCCCCAGAGGCATAATTTCAGGATTATTTATTGGTCACGGTGACAAAAATCGTGAACAGATTCCAAACCGTGCATGAAAGAGAAGCAAACTAGTTCAGAAGTCATTCGGAACTGTCTCCGCAAACACACCTAATAAAATATAGCTCCAAGAAATAGCTTCCATCTTTTTGAAAAATCTTGTATATATCTGGAGAAGCGTCTATGCGTAATAGATACATCAGAATCTTAAAGAATTCACTAGGGTCACGACTTATGAATCTCCCTATGCTTGTACATTCCTCCTGTACAAACACAGATGGTTGTGACCGAAATTTAATCGGAATTAAGAAACGCTTTGCATACGACTTCATATAATCCTCAGCACCAGTAGAAAAAACCTCTTCAGTAAAACATTCAAGTTGCTTAACAAATACCCTAATTTTTCTTATAATAAATTTAGAATACCCCTCAGCTAATCCCTCAACTAAAGTTGATGGCCCTACATATTCATTCTCCGGCTTAATCAATGTTAAATCCTTACAAAAAGTACCATCTTGGGTTAAAGATACATAATTCATTGTCATTATAGAGGAAGTTAAGAATAAGGTTTAACGAATACTTTTTTCCACAGATTTATTTGCAAAACGACCGGTTTCGGCACAGATCGGCCATCTTCAGGTCATCTTCACCTGAAGATGGCCTATCTGTGCCGAAACACGTCGTTTTGCAAATAAATCTGTGGAAAAAAGTATTCGTTAAACCTTATTCTTAACTTCCTCTGTTATGGATTTCCACACGGTAAAGCCTGCCACAATCGATTTTAATTGTCATTATATTTATACATTTATGTACCAATCTAATTATTTTTTTTTAGACCTAACTACATTAGTATTTCTACGAAGGAATTTTTTATTGCGATGAAAGAAGTATATCCTCCGGTTCCTCAGGTACCTCCTCCTTACAAATAATCTCCGTTTGGAGATTCCAAAACAGAATCGTCGCATTTATTATATTAAATCTGCTTCTAACTGCTCCGTCCTCACCTAAAATATCAATTAAAATAAAGGAATTAAGGAATAAAAGATGGGAAAAAATAACAGAAATTACGGTGACAGGAACAAGCCTAAAATAAAGATTGAATGAACAATAAAACATTAGAATTAAACAACAACATAAGAACATCGAATGAGAAAAGTCCAACAAATACTCTATGCACATAGAAACCCTTTGAGGACCGAAAGAAAACTGCATTTGAAATACTGTTTTCTTCTTCTAAATTCTGTTATTTGGGTTAAATTATCAATATTATAAATATATATCTGTAGGTATAAAACTGGGACGAATATGTCCCTGTGGGCAGCCTGTCAGTAGAATAAGACAAAAGATAAACTAACCAAAACAATTTAAATTCATGGGACAAAAATGTCCCTAAGTCCTTAAAGGGTTAAAAGTAATATCAGATAATAAGCGTGTAGACAATGAAATGATTTTTGAGCAGAAGGGGTTATTTGTTTATTCCTTTCATTAGATTAAATATATATCATCCACCTGCATTCACAAAATAAAACGGCCAATGTTAAGCAGTGTTATGCCGTTAGTTGCAGAATTGTTTAGAGTAATCGAGAGAATTATTTCCAGCGCAGCCATTTCTAATGTTAATCTCCGCAACCAAAGACTTCTCTCATTAAGGCACCCAAGATTTCTGTGAGAGGAGAAAATTCATTCGATTGGCACAAGAAATAAGAGTAAAGCGTCGCTTGCGAACTGCAAGTTTACTGGGGATAAGTTTCAAGTCACCATTCCTCTGCAAAGTGCATTTAAAGTCAATCTGACTGTACCATTTATTCCTGTATGGGAAACACTCTATGCCGTGATCTGCATTGTGTTGATTTTAAACCTAGTCTTTTTACTTTCTCCATATACGAAGTATAGAGAAAGTATTGTTTTCATGAAAAAATTCGACTTCGAGATTTCAACGGAACACGTTTGACCATTTTCGGAATGATGTCTGTGTGTATGTGTGTGTCTGTATGTGTGTGTGTGATAGTGGACGCTCTAACGTGAAAACTATTGGTCGTATCAATACCAAACTTCATATATAGTACTGTGGTGTGTGCTGTCAGAGTTGATTAGTTTTTGGAGTAAATCAGTCAACCGGAAGTCGAGCTTTATTCATTAAAGCGCATTTCCGGTTTTCAAAATATCTCCCTAAATATGATATATACGTGTATTGTATTGCTTATAAAAGTTTTAGATAATGTTTTTTACTATAACTTTTGTATTTAACATATTTTTGTATCACCGGTTGATTAGGAGTTATTCGTGAAATACTGATAAACCGGAAGAAGATGATTATGTACTTTGTGGGCGCTCTAACATGAAAACTATTTGTTTGATCAACACCAAATTTCATATGTAGTATATTTATTACAGTCATTAGAGTTGATTAGTTTTTGGAGTAAATCGGTCAACTGGAAGTCGAGCTTCATTCTTCAAAGCTCATTTCCGGTTTTCAAAATATCTCCATAAATATGATATTTAGGTATATACTATTATTTATAAATGTTTTAGAAAATGTAATTTACTATAACTTTTGTATGAAACATATTTTTGTATCATTGATTTTTTAGAAGTTATTCATGAAATACTGATAAACCGGAAGTTGCTGATTATATACTTTGTGGGCGCTCTGGGCTCTATGGGCGAAAGGCCAGTTTCATCGTTTTTCATCGAGCGTGCCCCGAAAAACATTATTTATAACGTTTGTGACGTAAAAGATAATATGATAAAAATTAATCACTCATCTTCCAAGTTTAGATGGATTATAGAGTTCGAAATTACTGTCGTAGATAAATATTTACATCTTATATATGGAGAAAGTCATGTGTTGGCCACATCAGATTTTTAAGGTTGATAACGACCAATTTGGATGATCCCTACCAAGATTATCTACCTTAATATTCACATCTAACGGAGCATGATGGTACTTAAGAGATTTTGGTGATGGCTCATTGGAGTCACTCTTTTATCCCTCGAGTACTTGCATCCCAAATCGTCACGTCAGTAATCGCGTTCGGTGTAATCGACCAGACATCTTCCAAAGTGGAAAATTGTCTCAAAATGTAGTGAATAAATTTTTAATTCATTAGTGATGATGTCATATTAATGGTTAACCTGGTTACTAAAATAAAATCAAATAAATATTTTCAAATAATTTTAATATTCGGTAAAAATTCGATATCCCTGACACCGAGTATATGGCTGATGAATTTGGAATATTGCGTATAAAAAGTGAACTGTTTAGTACACTAATGACAATTATTAATCATATGAAAATTATATAATATCCCTAAAATTTAAGGCGGAAACAAGGTAAAAAATGGAATATTTTACGTAAAGGTCTTTCATCTACCTGGCACTACCGCTAAGAACAATTTGTTTAAATAATTAAACTTCCATTTCCGGCGAAAATACATGGCAGGTTCAGAACATTCTAAAGCTCAGCTGCTACGAGAAAGAAGAAGTATAAAAAGCACTAACAAAAAGATATGGAATTTTTAAATTCACATGGATCGATTCGACCCAGACGAAAGTACTCGAGGGTTAAGAGAAATTATGGTTTTTGTTTCCTTCGAGAACCGAACAACCCTGAGAGTATGAATTTCGTGATAGTTTTAATCAATTTGTCCTTTTTAATATTGGCTCCCAACTTTCTATCTTTTGGGACTTCTGAGCCATTATAATTTTTATGCCCTGCGCAGAATTTTTATCATAAATTTATCTCATTGCAACTTAAATAAATTTACAAAAAGACTAGCAGTTGCCAACTGCCTGCTCCGCAGTCAGGTTAGTTCCCATACGTTTGATGGGTCAGCATGGAAAGGTATTTGAGGCCTTCGTCAAAGATTCCGAAAAAGTAGATAATGTCAGAGACCGCAAAGTCGGGACCTCACCCTCAGCAGTGAGATCAACTGATAAAGACTTAACTATGTTAAATGACGCGCAAGCGATAGGTAAGCGGCGTTCGTCATCCCAAAAGAAAATGTCTCCCACTGCCCTCATTTTCCTGATTTTTTTCAGTTTTTCGCCCGTTTTGCACCTATAAACTCAACCAAAAGATTAACATTTTTGCATGCCTGTGTGCGCAGGCCGTTCGCCTCCAGCGCGCACTAAAAATCGTTGCGGGAGATTGAATTTAGACTCAGATTTTGCTAAAAGTGTTACATCCCTTTTTGAGGACAGACAGACGGACACAATTCTGTCTTAATATATATAGATAAATGAAAGAAGATATACGGCAGGGAAGATTTGTCAGAGTCAAACATATTTTTTTAAATTAACCATAATGAAGTTTTACATACACATATATTTAGATTAAAATCAATGCACTTATCACATTATGACACATATTAATTCTTCGCAAATTATATTTATTTCTTCACATGTATTTTTATTTCATAAAAATTTAATATATGCTTCAATGTTTTCTTTTTACAAATGAAGATCATTGAGCAGAGCAGAGCAGTGTCGTTTTTTGATATAACCATTATTTCTATAATAAATTTTCAATACCATCGTGTGCTGTTTTCTAACGCATGTTTATTTGTATAGCCTGAGTGATACCTATATAGTTAAGCAGAAGTGAGAAGTTGGTATGGCATTGGAAAGAAACAACTCAAGTGTCTTAATCTTATGCGGTAAATACTCCTTAAGCTATCGTACATTTATGGATACCGTAGTTTTTGTTCCCATAAAATAGAATGGGGAAGTGGTGTTGCCTCATTTTGTGGGTCTACTTATACGCCGGCATATACGGTATATGCTATTCCACTCAGTTCTTCCTTAAATTCTCCGGCAATTGCATTCAAATCCGCATCCCTCGAACCCATCTTGCTGTTTTATAATTCGGATATTCGATTCAGTTATCTTGCGCTCGTCTCTTGAATCTTATTTGCCAAAATGAGGACGGTGCCACAATGAGGACGGTGCCACAATGAGGACGGTGCCAACAGAGAGAAACACCACCAAAAGCCTACAAAAACCGTTGTGAAAAAACTGAAACTGCACTGTTATGACGCAGCTTCTGAATCACCCACGCAACGCAACCGGGCACTTACCGCAGCTGCGACAGTCTTTGCAACCAACTTGACAGCTGTTTTTCCGTCTTTTTTCGTCTTCTGTATTTTCAACACCTTCCTCGAAGTGGAGTTTGTGAACTGCAGAAGGAAACTTACAAGTTACGGACACAAAGAATGAAAACAAGGCATAGGACAAGCGTTAGGACATATGGCTTGATTCTGAAGCATGGCTGAAGAAGTTCTTTACTGTCAAAGTTAATTCCTCTGTTACTGCGACAACCACAATTTACCTACCATGAGAGTTGCGTGAATAAAGTAATGGCACTGACAAGAACATGGTCTGTGCCAAAAGTTCCGGTAATGAATTTGGTAAAATTCTACTTTGGCACCATCAGGGAGAAATTCGATTTCTCGGTTACTATTAGAGATACACACACCATTCTTACACCATATTAAAGAAAAAAGAGTGCGGCTTATATATGTGATAAGAATTTCCTCCTACGTACTGCATTTTTGGAGGAATTCCATCCACAAATGACCAATTTTTGACATTTTTCATCTGCTTTTCCGCCATTTTTGAGGTTTTTCGGGAATCCGCTAGGGCAGACATGTTCAAAGAAAATGCCACGGTGGCAGCCGCCTGCCACCGCTCTCATAGCCGTGGCAAACTCGGTTGTGCGGTAGTGTGGAGGGGGAATCTGAGTCGCAGCGTGGCTGCGGAAGACGGTGTTGTGGTAGGAGCAGCAGACGGTTCGGAGACAGAAATGGTCAAACGTAGCACGGTCAAATGTGGCTTTGCTATTATTATTGAAACCAATAACTCGGACAACCACAAAATTTACTTAATATTTGTTTTCATGCGTATGCTTTTTACAATAGTAGTATGACAATATTTACAAAGCTCCCGGGAAGGGATACTTCCACCTCCTTCCGAGGCCTAAACCCTTTTTGCCACAATTCGACTAGAAAAGACTGGATGACGGCGAAGGCCTAGTCCAGCGCAAAAGAGGAGGTTTTCCCTCTCACTCCCGCATAAGCGTTGCGTCGAACCAAGGTCGTGGTAGCGAGTGAGGGAACCAACTTGCAGGGGTTGAGGTAGGGGAGGTAGGTTGCCACAGGCAGAGTCCCGTGGCATGCCTGTGCTAGGGCAAAAGTAACTTATTTCAACTCTATAAGCAACATTGTGTAAAAAAATATATTTACTCTTAAAAAACCTTGGAAACCTACTTAGCTTACAAACCAACAATTGCTTGCGATCCAGACTCGAGGGTGGCTATCCTTTTCTTAACACTAATAACTTTGCAAAAAAAATTATTTTCTCTTGAAATACCATGCAAACATGCGAGTCGGAATTGGGTAATTCTAGGCCATTTCTGAGATGTGAAACTCGTGGGTCTCAGCTACATCTGGCATCAAAACGCCAAAACTAACAGTTACAACATAGTGTCCGGAAGCCATTCCTGTACTTCAGTCACTCTAATCGAAATTTGTTGGTTATTATCATAGGTACTTACTCGCAGTAAATAATAATGTATAATCTGCAATGTTTGAGGTATAATCCCTGGAAATGTCATCGTAATAGGGAGATCTAGTGGGTTAAAAAAATGGCTGATGGTCCCAAAGTAGAATTTTACCATGAATTTCTTCTATAGCCAGCCACATATGCGCAGCACAGCTCTTGTGGGACTGGAGGTGAGAGGTGCTATAGAAAATCACTGTCTGTGAGCAGTGGGTGAGTGAAATAAAAGCTTAGTACTGCAATTATTATTTTGTTTAGCGATTTATCGCTTTAAGGACCGCACAGGGACAGGGCTGTGCCACTATCGGTCGGATTTCAGCCTCCTACGTGAATTTTAAAACTACACTCCATTCGTAATAAATAGTTTCTTTTGTAAATTATAAATATAACCAACACTATGAAAGGTATTCCTTCCTTGAGTATGCTTGTAGTGTATGGGACCCTACCAACAAATGTCATATTCGGGATTTAGAAAAAGTACAACGAAAGGCGATTCGTAAAGAATTGCAACGATAAAACAGCGAGTGTCACTCAGATGTTGCAGAACGCAGGATGGGAATCATTAGAAAATAGATGACTTATTCAAAGGATATATTTATTAACCCTTCCTTGACTGTGCTCTGAAAACTTCCAGAAAGAGCTGTGCGGGGAAATTAGGTACTCCAGCACTTTTTACGTGAATATTACGTTGTTTTTTGTTTTTCTTTTACTTAACCTTTAATTATGTTTAGAAATACATGACTGATTATTTTGTTGAGATTATCTTTAAATTTTTTGGAGGTATCATTAGAGTTTTGGCTGATATATAATGTCATACCCAAAAACATCCCTGTACATAAGATTTGGGATGATAATGTGATATAATTACTGTTAATGCAATAAATAATGAATCAATATAAAAATCCGTAAGAAAGGGTGACTGAATTGCCACAATCACAAGTCATGACATTGTGTATAGCAATCCAAGCAAAAGTGGCTGTGCGATCCATTCAAAAACTAAAGATATTTTGGAAACGAGTCAGTGAAACAAATTTCTTTCAATTTCATAATATAAAAGAAACATTGATGCACGAATACATGGAATAAGAAACATATGTGGTTAAAAATACAACTTTTTTATTGAATTTAGCAATTTTGGGGTCCTCAAGTACCCCGCACCGTCAAGGAAGGGTTAAATAAGTTCAGAGAAATAACGTTCTCAGATGATGTAACCGATAAACAGTCGAACCTCGATAACACGAACCTCGATAACTTGAATACTTCGATAACTCGAAGAAAACGTCTGGCCCTTGAGATAACCTCGATTAGTCGAAAAAAAAAACAGTACATGACTCGAATTTTTCCTGACGACGTTTTGGGCGTAAAAACCTTTATAAGTCGAATATTCCAAGAACCCTCCGCCCCTCCGAATTACTGCGTATTTTACAAAAGACAGCGTGTGAACTGTATTTTGTGACAAAAATTTACTCTTTTTTTTTTAATCTTGATTTTATAAGTGTTGCTGCTTACCAAAGTTTGTACAGTAATTCATTCCGTATTCCGAGAGATGTTCAACTTTTAATTGTAATGAAAATTTGAATTTACCCAAAGAAAAAGCTTACGTAATTAAAATGTTCTTAATAACAGCAGTCTCTTTTATTCCCCCAGATAAATAATTTCTTAATAAAAATATACCCAAGTCGTCAAACTGCTAACAAATTGTTGCTAATTTTAATTGTTCATAACTTTTCAAATCATACTACATGTGGTCTGTTCCCTAGCCAAGGGTCTATTCGCAAATCCGAGAAAATGTACGGAAAGGTCGAGATTAGAGAGTTTTAGCGCAGACTCCACCGTGGATTTGAGAACCGAAAGAGTGAATCGTCTGCACCATCTCTCGTGCACCGCAGATTGAGAGTTTTAGCATATCGTCACGTACGAGGGATGTAAAAATTTATTCGGACGATGTTCTTCAATTGTTACTTTCGTCATATCAGTTGGCTTATCTAAATAGGTGAATGTTGACGGATTGGTGCAAAAAAGGATCAGTATGATTTTATCAAGTGCTGTGTTTGCTTTATTTCCTCAAGGAAGGTTAGTACGAAACCAAAATTTCAATTTAATTTTTCATTTAGTTTACATTTAGTTATACAGTAGAACCCTGATCCATCGTTCCCGCATTTGTCATTTTCCCGGATTTAACGTTTATTATCTATAGTCCTGACTTAGGCCCATAAGGAGACATATTTATCACCTCACTTTTAACCCGTGGAAGGCCTCAAGTCATTATTTAATTAAACAATAAAAGTTCTTGGTACTTAATCGATACTTGTAAATTTTCAGATACCAGAATTATTGCATGTTCAGACAGCTTTTAAAAATATTTATTATTTACCAATTAAATAATGACTTGAATTATTCAAAACAATAACTCTTTAGCTAAGAATTTCAATAACTTTCAGCAGTCAGGAAGATTATTTATAAAAGTTATGTAAAAATAAAAAAAGTGATTTTTGGAAAACGGCGACTTACCAATTGCTAAATTTCATTAACAAAATAAAATTTTGTTAAAAAATTAATGATACATCTGAAAGCACAATTAAATTGCGCGTCTACAATGCGCTTCAATTTTTACTGTATCTAAATAAACAAAAAAGTTATACCCGTTCAAAGTTGGAAAAGCCAAATTCGCACTAGTGTGCCTTCCTAAAGTGCTGGAAGGAGGTGTGCCTTCCACGGGTTAAGTAAGTAATGCAAAAAATTCTTAATAAGTCACTAGATTTTGTTGGATGGTCTTAATCGAAAATGAAATTTTAATGCAGTGGTAATCATAAGAAAACCTCGATAAGTTGAATTCTAGGTTATAGAACCTCGATAAGTCAAAACCTTGATTACTTGAAACCTCGGTAACTCGAACTTTTTAGCCCGTCCCTTTGAGATTCGAGTTATCGCGGTTCGACTGTAATGCGACCCCCCTGTTATAAGAGCCATTCTGATACTACCAGAAAGATTAGGGAAATAGATGCTAGAACGAATCACTTCAAAAATTCATTTAATATGTGAACGATACGCGAAAACAACCGTTTAGGAAAACAGACTCAAGGTGCTTGCACCCCCTGCCACATGCCGAAAGGCGGCTTGCAGGGTTCTTCTGTCATAGACACCCTTGGACCTGTTTTCTCAATCAGAGCTTTTCCGGTACGCAGGTGGTTGTGCCATGTGTTGGCCATCTGTAGAAAGTGTTGAAGCGATGAAGGACATTTCAACAGGTTAAGAGTGTGCTCTCTTAACCTTTCATCAGTCGCAACTGTGACCATGAGAAGTTGTGCGTTTGATTCCATACAACAGATCCTTTTTCGGCCAAAATTGTAAAATTAATTGAACTAATTATTATTTCCGAGTTATAAACTTTAGGCAATAATATAATTGAAGAGGAACAATTTAAGAAGTAAACACCTTTTAGTAAAAAATATTATTATTTACCTTTGTTTATTTAGATGCGTTCAGAAAGTACCTAAAAAGCTATATGTCTATTAGTTCTGAAATTGAAATGCATCTAATAAATTTTAAGACGAAATAAGTGAAAAATTCCATGTATATGTTATAGTAAACAAACATAGAGTTAACCAATGAAAAACTTACCCATATAGTTGCGCATTGTATGTGTTACAACTGTCATCACCTCACAGATTTTCTTACTTTTGCTGTCGGTTTAAGACAAAAAGAAGCATTTGATGCCTTTACAAGTTAAAGGTAAGTGAAATAAAGGAATAGACCCGGGCATGAAGTTCATGGGACCACCCAGGTAGAAACAGGACCCAAAAAACCATCCGTGTTGTACAGAATACAACAGCTCGACTGACTTTTACCAATTAAGAGAAAAAACATTTTTCGCCCCTCATAATTCATTTCATTTTAAAAAGATAGAATCGAATTACCTGTACGTAATCCGTGCAGTCAGAGAAGCCTGACCTTCGGAATTTGAGGAGTTGAATGACTCCAACGACTCCAATTCCTCGCCCTTTTGACTCCACCTCCCATTTGCATCTGAACGAGTGTACTCCACGCCAATTGGACAGAAGTCGACCGCTGTCTCGAACCAGAATGGGCCTCGACATAGATAACGACAGCTCTCGCTTGCTCAGCCGAGAGCACACCCTGTCACTTGCTATATCATCTGCAAATGCACAAAACGGAAACTAGGATGAACTTAGTGAAAAGGAATGTTGCACCTTTGTATGGTTACAAATTATCCAAAATGGTTATAATATACTTTAAAATATAATACACATTATACAAAATGGTAATTGAATTCAGGTAATAATGTCATATAATAAAAAGCTATCGTGTGTTCAAATCGTCATCATATCTATTATATAAACAGTAATTTCCATATATAGTACGCATTTTTTTCCACGAAAATACGTCAAAAAAGTAGGGTGCGTATTAAACATGATTACAAACATCATCTTTTTAACCGGGCTGAAGATGACATTTGAAGTAAATAACTTAACATACATATATATATTCTGATTTTACGTTTATTCTGAAAAGAACAGTGCTGCATATTTATAAAATTATTAAGTTAAAATTCAGAGGGGAAGAACCTGTTACTGATAGATCGTCTCACAAAGAAACCAAAGGTAAGAGCAAAGCCATCCATTAGCAGTATTCCATGCTTGTGCGGTGATCTGAACGATCTGGCGGATGACCATGCGCAAATAATAGCGTAGAATACCATTCTCTAAAAGCCAAATGCGTATTATACATGGTGATAAGGAAATTCTCACATAGCGCTCTTAATAACGTGGGTGCGTCTTATAGTAGGTGCAAATTATAATTGGAAAATTACGGTAATTCCTTCTCCGGGTTCATTCAAGTATATAAATAAATAGATAGGGTACAAATTCACATGCTAAACCAGAGAGGTATTAACATCCCTCAATGCATTTCATATGGAGATAATGGAAACTAATTTCAGGTGCTTCCTGGCATGATAGTGACTTCAAACTTTGCATTAAATAAGATCAAGTCCTAACAAGTCATACCGTGCATTCACAGCTGCCAATATGTCCCGGGTTCGACACCAGAGGTCTTTAAAATTAATAATTGTTACGATATTTAAGAATTTTTTTTGAACCTCTTCCCGATAACATTCAAACTTAAAACTTGGCATGTGAATGAAGATTATAAATAAATTCCGTATGCAAGCAACTTTAAGAGGATTTAAGAAACATAGAAAATACAGGTCTTATTATGTAAATGTAAAGTGTAATTGATATTAACCTATTTGTGGGATGATATTAAATTTATTTTAAATTCTGGCAACTGCTGGCAAGTATAATTTAGGACTTAGCTGGACCTTAATTCATTTTAAGATAACATTGCTATGCTCAGTATTCATCTCCCAAGACACTGATGATTGAATATCATTGAAGCCTCACTCTTTTACTCAGAATGATAAAAAATTGTATTGTAATGTATTCTTATTATTTTGATACACCTACGAGATAAATGTATAATAAAATTATACAGTAATTATAGCAGTAAATGTATAATATACGAGTAAAATGTTGCTTGCGTACTGCAAGCATATTGATAACACTAATTTCAAGTCGAAATCATATCAAGAGGGTCCTCAAAAGAAAAAAAGGATTGAAAATATTCTGATTATTCGCTGCATTTTATTCGTCCGGCATCGAACACGGGTCTTCCTGGCGAACTAACAATGCAGCACAACAGATGATCACCGTCTCTAATTATGTGTGAAAATTCAAGCAAAAATATTGGCTACAACTGCCTCAAACGACGTCCTACTTTTCACATATGCTCCTTATGTGAGAAATTGTAATGTGCTCTGGCATCGAACCCAGGAACAGCATGCTCTTATCTAATATTTTTTCTTAAATGGATTCTTAATATACATATTCTAGCTGAGCGAGAAATTCCTATCATTTCGATAAGTGCATCAAAAAAAATAATGAAATTCTATCTCAATGTATTTTAAAGGGCAGATTTTTACATTGTCCTAGCATTGAACCCAGGCCTTTTTCCATGAAAGTCATTAATGTTTTCGATAGATCAGGACCATGTATATAGGCTCCTTGAGTTTTGATTATCTACCTATCCGGGAAGTATTTTTCAAATATTCCCGAAAATCAAAGCTATGCTTTTAAATAGGAAAAATAGGGACTTTGGGGCCCTCTGGAATCTAACCCATGATACTGAGGATCAAAATCGCAATTTTTCTGGCGGTTACACGCTAAGGCTAATACGCCGTAAAAATTTCAAGCTAATGAAGCACGTGGT
The DNA here is from genome assembly GCA_947579665.1 of Sympetrum striolatum. Taxonomy (NCBI): domain Eukaryota; kingdom Metazoa; phylum Arthropoda; class Insecta; order Odonata; family Libellulidae; genus Sympetrum; species Sympetrum striolatum. The sequence continues at coordinate 1,997,916 of CANPUZ010000001.1, read as the reverse complement.
TTAGCCTGTGAATTAGTATCCTATCTATCTATATCCTTGAATGAATCTGGAGAAGGAATTATATATAATAGATGTAATAAATTATCCAGAGTTAAATATGTGATTGGAGAAATAAAAAATAAAGTTCGAAACAACTATGTTAAGAGTTTATATTATGTTCTTTCTCAAAGTGTGCTATATTATGGCATTCGCATCTGGGGAAATAGTGCAGGGCATTACAACTTCAGAAAAAGGCTCCGGGGATTTTGGTGGGTCATCTACATTAATACCCTACAAGCCGCCTTTCGGCGTGTGGCAGGGGGTGTAAACACCAGTTAAATCTAAATTACTTCCTTATTTGGTTATTGTCACGTATTGTTCGCGGAAAGAATGAATCTCTAAAATGATTCGTCCTAGCATCTATTTCTCTCAACTTACGGTCATTATCGGATCGACCGACGTAGCAGGGGGGTTGCATGATACCGATTGTATCTTCCGAAAATGTAGTTTCCCTGAATTTATTAAGCAATCGCAACCTAGCTTACAATCTCCTTTCTTTCAAGGATTCCCAACCTACGTCTGAGAGCATTTTTGTGCTCTTTTATCGTAGCATTTCTTAACAAAACGAACCGCTTTACGCTGCACTTTCTCGAGTTCGCGAGTACACTTTTCATCCGCCGGATCCCATATACTTGCCGCATATTCCAGAAGGGGTCTGACCAAGGTAAAATAACATCGCTCTCTCACCTTTTCATCGCATTTACCGACAATACGTTTTACAAAGCCTTTTACTTGCTTTGCCGCAGATTTTTCGAATATGCGTGCTCCAATTTAAGTTATTAGTAATGTTGATCCCGAGATATTTAACTGAATCTACTACTTTGATACTAATTCCATTAATTTTGTATGGGTGATTTGGACGCATTTTTTTCTTTTCAAAGAAATTAACTACGGAGCATTTACTTACGCTAATATCTAATTGATTGAAGAAAGCACAGAGGAAATGAAGGGAATGTTGAAACAGCTTGAGGATGTGGCAGAAGAATAAATCAAAGTTTGACCAAAGTTATGAAAGATGAAAGAGAGGATGAGATGATGGATGTATATGTAAATTATGTGATATTAGAACAAGTAGTAATAAATTAAAGAATAAAAGAAGAATAAAATCAAAAGAACACTATGCAGTACAACAGAAAATCACCACCTCTAACTATGTGTGAACATTCAAGCAGAAATATTAGCTGCAACATCCTTAAACGACGTCCTACTTTTCCCAAATATTCCTTATGAGAGAAATTTTAATGTGCTCTGGCATCAAACCATGGTACAGCATGGTCATATCTAATTTTTTTCTTAAACCGAGTCTTAATATACATCTTCTAGCAAAGCAAGATTTTCCTATTATTTCGATTAATACATCAAAATAAATAATGAAAACTAACTCAATGCATTTTAAATGGGGGGTATATTTACCATCTGGCTTCGAACCCGGGTCTTTCTGGTAATACTTACTATGCAGCACTAAAGAAGATCACATCCTTTAACCATGTTTGAAAATTCAAGCAGAAGTATTAGGTGCAACTGCCTCAAATGACGTCCTACTTTTCCCTAATATTCCTTATGAGAGAAACTTTTATGTGCTCTGGCATCGAACCCAGCAACAGTAAGGTCTTATCTACATTTTTTTCAAAAAACTATGCTTAATGTACATCTTCCATATAAGCGAGAACTTCCTATCATTTCGATAAGTGCATGAAAAAAAATAATGAAAAACTACCTCAATGTATTTCATATGGCCATTTTTTGCATCGAACTCAGGATATTTTCCGTTAAAGTCATTTATGTTTTCGATCAATCATTACCATAAATATAGGCTCCTTGAGTTTCAATTCATTACCTATCCGGAAAGTATTTTTTTTTTATTCCTGAAAATCAAAGCAATGCATTTAAACGGGAAAAATCGGGACTTTGGGGCCCTCTGGAATCGAACCCATGAAACTGAGGTTCAAAATCACATTTTTTCTGGTGGTTACACGTTATGGCCAATGCGTCGTAAAAATTTCAAGTAATTCACGCTTGTGGTTTAGGCTGTGAATTAGTAACCTATCTATCTATCTATCTATATAGGTATACGAGTAAAATGTAGCTTGCATACTGCAAGCAGATCGGCAATACTAATTTCACATCAGCATCATATCGGGACGGTCCACAAAAGAAAAAAAAAGGATTCAATTTTTTCTTAAAATTCGCTGAAATATCATCCTCTGGCATCGAACCCGGGTCTTACTGGTGAACTTACTATGCAGCACAATAGAAGATCACCATCTCTAACTATATGTGAAAATTCAAGCAGAAATATTGACTACAACTGCCTCAAAAGACGTTCTAATTTTCACGAATGTAAACGGCTCTCTGGATTCGAACCAAGGACGATCTTGGAAATCTAAAACATGATTTTGAAATGTATATACGATTTCTACCTACATGCCGAATTTCAAGTTTCTATATTGTTGGGAAAGGGTTCAAAATAATTATTGAAAATCGGATCAGTTACTGATTGTAGAGACGCCTGGTGTTGAACCCAGGACACATAGACAGCTGTGAATGCACAGTTTGATTTGTATGGACTTGATCTTTCTAAGTGCAAAGTTTGAAGTCATTATCGTGCCGGGAAGTACCTAAAATTTTTCCCGTTATCTCCGTAAGAAATGCTTCGAGGAATTTAAATGGCCCTCTGGGATCGAACCAAGGACCATCAGCGAAAATGTAAAATTTGATTATGAAGTCTATTAATAATCTCCAACTCCACGCCGAATTTCAAGTTTCCATGCCATCGGGAAAGGGTCCAAATAAAATCTTAAAAATCGCCACAATGCATTTTTTAAGTCATTTTTTAAGTCCCAGTATTTCTTAAGCATATAAATAATGGGAAAATGATTTTACTCATGAAATATATGACACCATGCCTCATTAAAAAAATGCTATAACGAAAGGAAAGAATCACCAAGAGAGATGCGTGGATTATAAACATTTCTAAACAATACATAATAATAAACAATCATAAACGACATTATCTAAACTGATTTTTTTGCTTATAATATACAATTCTTTAAACAGCGATAATTCTGCAACTACGTACTCTTTTCTATTTAGCTGATCTCGATTCTTTAAGCCAGAACTCAAGTATGACGCAAGCTGGTACAAGTTAACTAAGTACCAGCAAGTAGAACTTCTTCTTTAGCATTTTTTTCACTGTCAAACAATTCAAGTTACAAATGAAAGCAGTTGTAATTGTTACGCGCAGTTACATCTTGGTGAAACAGTTCCATTAAAAACTCAGGTAAATTACAGTACCCATTCATGATTAACTGTGCTGATTGATAAGTTAATGAATATACTCATATGTATGTAATTAACTGCGTACAATTCGTCAATGCTGATGTAGAAACTGAGTCATACTTTATCAGTAATAAATTAAATAAAGAATTACTGAGGTATATAGAAACTTGAAGAAATTGATAAGAAATAAGTGTAGAGAAGATAAATAAAAATGGCATACCAAGAAACACAAAGAAATTGAAGAACTACAAAAGAAACATGAAACTATTAAATTACATCAATTAATTAAATAAATCAGTAGGACAGAAAGTCATACCTAAAGGAATAAAAGATAAAAATGGGAAAACATTAGTGAGAGGGGAGGAAATACAATAAAGATGGAAAAGAATTGTATGCAGAATGTGAAGTAGCAACAGAGAATGAAGATAGAAAAATCTGATGTGGCCAGCACATGACTTTCTCCATATATAAGATGTAAATATTTATCTACGACAGTAATTTTGAACTCTATATTCAATCTAAACTTGGAAAATAAGTGATTAATTTCTTTCATATTATCTTTTAGGGTCACAAACATTATAAATAATGTTTTTCGAGACATGATCGATGAAAAACTATGAAATTGGCCTTTCTCCCATAGTGCCCAGAGCGCCCACAGAGTATATAATCAGAAACTTCCGGTTTATCAGTATTTCATGAATAACTCCTAAACAATCAGTGATACAAAACTATGTTTCGTACAAAAGTTATAGTAAAATTTATTTTCTAAAACGTTTATAAATAATAGTTTATAGCTAAATATCATATTTATGGAGATATTTTGAAAATCGGAAATGAGCTTTGAAGAATAAAGCTCGACTTCCTGTTAACCGATTTTCTCCAAAAATTAATCAACTCTAACGACACCAACCAAAGTACTATATATGAAATTTGGTGTTGATACGACAAATAGTTTTCACGTTAGAGTGCCCACTATCACACACACACACACAGACATCATTCCGAAAATAGTCAAAATGTGTTCTAGGGACCCAAAACATGTATTTCCGTTGAAATCTCGAAGTCGATTTTTTTCATGAAAACAATACTTTCTCTATACTTCGTATTTGGAGAAAGTTAAAGGAAGGAATTAACCACAATGAAAATTCATCAAACATACTACAAGAAGAAACAATATTTGCAATAAATAAAATAAAAACTGGCAAAGCAGCAGGAATCAATAACATTCCCATTCAAATTTCTCAATATATGGATGAAGATTCAATAAGAACCTTAACAACATTTTTATACAGGAATTTTAACAGACGACTTCAGAGGAATAGTTATGATTCGTATTCCAAAAGAAAAAAACGCAATAGTGTGTAAAAAATATAGAACAATTAGTTTGGTTTCACATTCATGTGAAATATTACTAATGATAATTCTAACGAGAATTAAGAAGCAAATCGAAGATAAAATATCAGATGAGCATGGTTTTAGGGAAAAGAAAGGAACATGTGATGCTATCATGGAGTTGAGGCTAATTTTGGAAAAGAATCTAAAATATATTTATTATATATAATTAAAAGACCTTTTTAGGTTTTATAGATTTCGAAAAGGTGTTTGACAAAGTTAACCAGAAAGTTTTAACACAAATGTTACATAAAATTGGAGTAGATAACAACTGCCTAAAATTAATTCTAATACTGTATAGTAATCAGGAAGCTGCTTTCAGAATAAATTCCGAACTGACAGAATGGTTCGAAGTAAAATGTAGAGTGAGACAGGGGTGTACGATGTCACCACAGCTATTTAATCTATACAGTGAAGAAGTTTTAAGGGAAGCACTAGAAGAGATTAAGGGTATATGAATAGGAGGAAGGAATTTCAACAATATAAGGTATGCAGATGAAATAGTAATAGTGATATCTTCAAAAGAGGATTTAGAGTTAGCAATGTGAAGAGTTTATGAGGTGGGAACAAAATTTGGATTGAACATTAATACCAATTAAACAAAAGTTATGATATATTGTTTGTTTAAACAGATATTTCTCTATCTTGGCCCTAAATTGTTTGTTTCCTTACCTCTTAGTGTATCCGATGTTGATAAAGAATTAACTTTTTTAAATTGCTTAAGGAATGGCTATTCCAAAACAAAGAAGTGGAGCATTTGTTAAAAAGGATGGAGTGAATTCCTTTATTTTGATCGATTAATTACACTTATGTTAATTTATTTGTATTGTGCGTGCTATGATTGCCTTTTTTTCTGGAATTTTCTATATTTTTTTCAATATTTATTTTTCTTATTGATTTTTATGTATCTATTTTAAGTTTTTGAAGTGAGTCCTTTGTTGTTTGCTTTTCATTGTTGACAGGAAGAGTCGGTTACCCCCAAACAGGATTGGTATCCTAGGGGAACCTATGTCCCTCAACTTAAATTTTGTAATATTTACTGTTGTTTTTGTATTTATTTTTTTGAGGAACAATAAATAAATAAAATATAGGAAAACAAGTTCAAGCTTCACTTGGTGGTAATGACATACACTGAGATGTGAGATACTAAAACTTTTACTTTACCACAAAATTATTACATAAAATAGGACCAGGTTTTGCAGCCGTGCTGCATCATCAGGTAACTTACAGGAAAATGTTTCACTTACATACAAAAAGGTGAGGGGAAGTAAAAAAGAGGGGGGAGAGCAAACAATGGAAGCAAGGACAAACAAGAAAGTGGCGTTAGGACATGTGATTTAAAAGAAGAAAATGCCAGTCGAAAAAAGGGGGAGGGTTCGAGGAGGGAAGTAAAAAACTTGAAATTCTGAAAAATGTTAATGACGATATTGTTAATGAAATTTTATTTCCCTACCCCTCTCCTATTTTACGGGTTATTTCGTCCTTTTCCTCCTCACCTCCTCAAACTACCCTTCCCCCTTAAAATTCCTTTACTTCCCTCACCTTTTATCTGTCCTGGCAACTATTCGCACTGCTGGGAAACCTGGTCATATTTTATGCAATGATTTTGTGGTAAATAAAAGTTTTAGTATGTCACATCTCATAAGTAATGATGGTGGCTAGTAAAAAGAGCAACATTGACTGCAATATAAAAATTAACGACAAACCAATAAAACAAGTCCAACAGTTTAGATATCTAGGAAGTTTAACAACAGACGATTGTTAATGAAATAAAATCCAGAATCGGAATGGCAACGGAAAAGTTTTGGAAATACAAGGATCTAATGAGAGGAGAGATCAACATGAAATTAAAACTGAAAATGTTGAGGTGTTATATTTGGCCGATTTTCTTGTATGAGTGCGAGACATGGACAACCTTAAAAAGTATGGAAATAAATGCAATGGACACATGGTTTGCCAGAAGAATGATGAATTGGTCAGACAGAATAACTAATGAAGAGGTTTGGAGAAAGATTGGAAGCAGGTATAGCCTATGGAATGAAGTGAAAAGAAGAAAGTGGAAATACGCAGGACATGTGCTGAGACAGGGTAGAAAGCGCTTGAAGGACGGACAGTAAGGAAGAGAAAGAGAGATGGAATGGTTGGACTATTTAAAGAACTGGAATGAAATTAACAAATATGAGGAAATGAAAGGAAAGCAAATAGAAGAGAAGAGTGGAGACCCATGAGAGCTAACCTCCTGATAGGAGAAGCTACCACTTGATGATGAGTGGATATAAGAGCTATGTAAGACAAGGAAAAAAGAAATTCATTTTTGGAAAAAATATATTTGCTTCTTCATCTTACACTACACAACATAGTCAAAAATCAAGTTGGGATTTGGAGATATAAATTAATAAGTATAGCCATGCGAGTACGTAAATCAAATAAAAACATAAATAAATTCAAATCACGTAAATAAATTCAAATCGCATGCAGACTGCAATTAAATGACATAAAGTAATGAAAAACCCGTGGGGAGGGAATAGCGAAATTTTTCTATCAAAAATTAATCACGTAAATTTACAAGGATGATTCCGGTCGAGTTCTTTCAAATATCGCATTAGTTTCGATAAAACATTACAAAGATAACGTTTAAGAGTTCCGTCGTGGATATTAAAAATAAAAGAGGTAATTATTTTTTAATACCGAGGGTCAGTACACTTTTTAAAGTTAAATTTCGTACCGTCATTTATGACGGAGAGATGCATTAGTTGTTGAACATCAACCGTAAACTACATTGTCAACGGACGAATTTCCAAGCACACACATTGGATTCACGCTAAGAATGTTAATCCAGAAGGTAACCGACGCCAATAAAAGGTAAGTCAAATGTTTTCGCAATCGCGGGACGTACTTTCAACAGCGTCTAATTCTTTTACAGTCCCCTTATGGCTCGTGTATCAACCAAGATTTGCCTCATATTTACGACCGCCTGTAAATTGTGTATTTCCATAGAGGAGTGAACTGTCAACAGCTATCGCTAGCACACAAGGAAAACAGTTACGGAATTGCAAAAAAATATCACTTATTTGACATATCTCCGAAAGGTAAAACCGCCCAAATATTTAATAGCAATATTTATTGAGATAAAGCAGAAATAAATAGTATAGAAACATTAAGAAATTCATAAAAACAAGAGAAACAATTGTTTTTCACTTTTTACTATCAGCTGTAAAATTAAGACCGAGGCACCCGCGATTCCGCTTCTGAATTTAACGAATTCTGCGTTTAACAAAACAAAGTGATAAAATCTGCGAGCGATGAGCTTCGAGGATCAATAAAAAAAATTCATCGCTCAAAATATCTCCGAGACCTTGGAGGCATTGTATAAATATTCATTAACCCCAGTACAGATAGGCTTGTACAAAGACAGCCACCCGCAGCTGAAAGTTAATAATAGACAACCTCTTTTCACTCGCTTGGCCAATTTCTCTCGCAAAGTTTTCAGCAAAAGCCGACGCAATAATTACTTTAGAAACATTAGAAGGAATTACATTCGAAACAACTAGAAGGAATGAAAAACAACCTAGCTATGATACGATAAATAACTTCCTAGTCGAACGTGCGTATGGGTAAGGGAGAAGACACATAGCACACGACTTTCCTTTTACGCCCTAATAACGGTTCAAGGAGTGAAAACAATCAGGGCATCCACAAGTCTCAAATTTCACGAATGGATACCTCACGGTGAACCCATTTCTACACGATATTCCAACTATATGCTGTGATATCACTGCAGCGGGCATCAACAGTTACGATGCTAACGGCGATTTCCTTTCACTGAACTCTGTAACACAGTCACGAACTCGTGATTTCATCCATGACGTCAATAAATACATACCAGGAAAGAAAGAACACACACTTACCCTAAGGACATAGGCAGATTTCAGCGACACAGAGATCGAGTATCAGTCCAATACAAACTTAAATTTTACCGAAAACCTTATTTGTACTTACAGCCAGTGTAAGTCACCACCGAAGACACAAAAAACAGCAAAACAAAGGAGCTTAAGAACCACAGCGACGACCCTTCAGCCATTTTGAAGCTTCTCAAACTCAGCTTTGCTCAGCTCAGCTTCATATCCCACAATTCCATTCGTCGGGGAACTGTTTACTTCTCTCACATACGAAGCTATTTTTTCCTATTTTCCGCCGATAGATGTCTCTGCCCTTTAACCCGAACTTTGATTATCCATTTAAATGCATTAATAGCGGTATTTTCATCAATTAACGTATAAAAAAAGCTGCATTTAAATTTTAAATATACAAAAAGAAATCTAATATCTTGAAAAACCACATCGAAGTGTATTACGAAGCTTAAGATGGCTACCGTGAACGCTAGTAGCGGCACCAGAATTTTTCCTCGTAGTTTACCGTGTTTGAACAACAAAAGACTGCTGAAATAGAATGACCCGCAAACTCCGTTTGTAAACACTTCCTGGTACTGTTTTCCTTTAAAACGCTATGCTGTCCATGACTCATTACCTATCTGATGTAACATTAATTCTAAGTATTCCGCCTTTGGAAAACATGTGGTATTTTTCAGTTGTTTTAATCCTTTACGTAGTTTAGCTTAATTTCAACAATGTATTAATTAATTTTTAGGGTAATCATTGGTCTAATTTCGTGATATCGCGATTTATTTCCCGCTAAATGTTTAGCTTAAAAGTAAGCCAATGTTCGCTTCCTTATTCTATTAACAGTGACCAAAACCCATCTCATTGATGCATTCGGTATCTTGAATGGAAGCTAAGGGCAACATGTTATCAGTAAGTGCAAGGAATTGAATTAAAGTACTCGGATTTCCGGTAACGATTACATTTTGGGAATTTCTTTTACTTGTAATCGTTCCTTTCAGAGAAAAAGTCATTTTTACTTGTAATTTACTCCTCATTCACCTTAGGTAATCGTTACATTTCAGTAATGGTTACTTTTCAAGAAACCTTTATAAATAGTTTTAATAGCTGAATTTGTTCGACTATCTTTGTTGATTCGAGATCCGGTAAAATTCTAATTTCTCCCAAACAGTGAAAGTAGAATTTAACGGAGATTCACTTGAATCCAGCGGAAATGATGTTGATTCGATAATTCTTGGTCTTATTTTTTCATTTAAAAAACTCCAATCCTTCCTCTGTTCACCAATATTTGCATAAACTTCTACTTTAAATCATTGAAAGATTAATGCAATAGGAACCATGTATAATGATTCTTCAGTATACATAACAACTTACTCTTATTTCAATGATTAAATTCTCTTATGCTTGTCCTTTTATTTCATTCAGATTTAATACCTTCTAAACGAAGTTGGTCTTATCTGATGATTTTAGAGGCAATGAATAGTTAACTTCTGTGTATATTGTCATTACCATTGAACACAACGATGCAGGGCTTCGTGAACAGTGAGCTCCAGTGATCTATTAGTGGTTTATGTTATGGTGTAATAATTAAATATTATTTTATTAAGAAAGTTCTGTTCACCAATTTTTCAAAAATGATACTTCAGATTTTATTACGTCTAGTGATAAAGGAAGTGCCTAAAAAGGTTTGGGCATAATATATAATGAGGGTCATATTGTAGATTGATTAGGTTACTATCAAGTGGTAGGAAATCTTGTTGCTAAAAATTTCATCAACAAATGCAAAGCTTAAGTTGAAATTAAAATTTAAAGAATGGTTACTGAAAAGTATCAAGAAACATGTAAGTAGGAGTGCCGATTATTTAATTCCAAAGCATTCTTTAATTTTAGTTTATAGTTATTCTAATATATATACGAGTAAAATGTAGCTTGCATACTACAAGCAGATCGACAACACCAATTTCATACCTGCATCATATCGGGAAAATTCTCAAATAAAAAAAAAGGATTCAAAATATTCTTAAAATGCGCTGTAATTTAATCGTCTGGCATCGAACCGGGGTCTTTCTGGTAATAGTTTCTATGCAGTACAAGGCAAGATTGCCATTTTAAACTATGTGTGAAAATTCAAGCAGAAATATTGGCTGCAAATGCCTCAAACGACGTTCTACTTTTCACGAATGTAATGGCTCTCTGGGTTCGAACCAAGGACGATCAAGGAAATCTAAAACATGTTTTTGAAATGTATTTATTATCTATCTATATGCCGAATTTCAACTTTTAACATTATTGGGAACGGGTTCAAAATAATCCTAAAAAATCGGATCAGCGACTGATTGTAGAGATGCCTGGTGTCGAACCCAGGACCTATTGGCAGCTGAGAATGCACAGTATGACTTGTTAGGACTTGGTCTTATTTCATGCATAGTTTGAAGTCAATATCTTGCCGAGAAGTACCTAAAATTCGCTTCCGTTATCTCCCTAAGAAATGCATTGAGGAGTGCAAATGGCCCTCTGGGATCGAACCAAGGACAATCACCGAATACGTAAAATTATAATTAAAATACGTGATTATGAAATATATTTATGATCTCTAACCCCATGCCGAATTTCAAGTATCCATGTTATCGGGAAAGGGTCCAAAAAAAATCTTAAAAATCGCAACAATACATTTTATACGGGCGATTTTTGCCCCAACCTAACATCGAACGAAGGATAATCTTTGATGATGTCTTAATGGTTTTCGTTGGATATGCACGGCTTCTAGCGATCCCTCGAATTTCAACTACCTATTTTTCCGGGAAGTGGCTCAAAAAAAATTTCGAAAATCCCCACCATGTATCCTTATGGAGAAAATCGGGACTTTGGGGCCTTCTGGAATCGAACTCATGACAATAAGGATCAAAGTCGCTTTTTTCCTGGGGGTTTCACGTTATGGCCAATACGTCGTAAAAATTTCAACTCAATCACGCTTGGTGTTTAGGCTGTGAATTTGTATCCTCCCTATCAATCTATCTATCTGTCTAGTTACATGAATGAATCCGGAGAAGCATCTATATATAACAAGTAAAATGTAGCTTGCATACTGCAAGCAGATCGGCAATACTAATTTCATATTGGCATCATATTGGGACGGTCCTCAAAAGAAAAACAAAAAGGATTGAAATTTTTCTTAAAATTCGCTGAAATTTCATCGTCTGGCTTCGAACCCCGGGTCTTACTGGTGAACTTACTAAGCAGCACAATAGAAGATCAACATCTCTAACTATGTGTGAAAATTCAAGCAGAAATATTGGCTACAACTGCCTCAAAAGACGTTCTAATTTTCACGAATGTAAATGCCTCCATGAATTCGAACCAAGGACGATCTTGGAAATCTAAAACATGATTTTGAAATGTATCTATGATATCTAACTACATGCCGAATTTCAAGTTTCTATATTGTTGGGAAAGGGTTCAAAATTATTATTGAAAATCGGATCAGTTACTGATTGTAGAGACGCCTGGTGTCGAACCCAGGACACACTGGTAGCTGTGAATGCACAGCTAGATTTTTATGAACTTGCTCTTGTATCATGGAAAGTTTGAAGTCGATATCATGCCGGGAAGTACCTAAAATGTGTTTCCGTTATCCCCATAAGAAATGCATAGTGGAGTGCAAATGGCCCTCTGGGATCGAACCAAGGACCATAAGCGAATACAAAAAATTTGATTATGAAATATATTTATGATTTCTATCCCCATGCTAAATTTCAAGTTTCTATGCATTCGGAAAGGGGTCCAAAAAAATCTTAAAAATCGCCACAATGCATTTTAAACGGCCGATTTTTGCCTTGACCTAGCATCGAACCCAGGATATTTTCCGTAAAACTCATTTATGTTTTCGATAGATCATGATCATATATATAGGCTCCTTTAGTTTTAATTCTCTACCTATCCGGAAAGTATTTTTTTTTAATTCCCGAAAATCAAAGCAATGCATTTAAATGGGAAAAATCGGGATTTTGGGGCCCTCTGGAATCGAACCCATGACACTGAGGTTCAAAATCGCAATTTTTCTGGAGTTTATACGTTATGGCCAGTATGTCGTAAAAATTTCAAGCCATTGACGCTAGTGGTTTAGCCTGTGAGTTTGTATCCTCTCTATATGATATATGAATGAATCCGGAGAAGCATCTATATATAATAGATAACTTCCTACAGTGAACTAGAATTGAAAAAAGCTGGCCAAAAATACAAAAGTGGATTTTGTTTGCGTGAACTTTGATTCTTCGCTTAGTTAGTGCTAAATAAATTCCATATGCAGCCATTACTATTATTATTAAGTCAATTACTTTGATTCCTGCACATTAAATTTATACTGGGGGTTGAAGTCAACCTAATTTTCCGAAAAATGCCGGTCATAGATTTTTCGCAAAATTCTTAGTCAACCATTTACGAATAGGTAGCCGTTTTAGTATGGGTGCCAGCTATCAAATCCTAAATACGAAGCCTACGTATTACTGGTTCGACCTTGCATAAGAATCTGCTCACAGATATTACCATTGCTTTCTTTTAAATTTTCAAAGTTCCACTGTGTTCTTCCTTAACACCCAGTTTATTCTATGGTAAGTTAAATAAATAAATATAATAGTCGTTTCCTTAGTTTTCTGTTTAGATCATGATTTTGTTAACAGACTTTCTCTTGTTTTATTTAAGAAAAAAACATCTACAACTTAATTTTAGTCAGAAGCTAGTCATTATTCGATTGTCTTAAAGTTGATAACAGTTTCCTCCTCGAATGTCCTTCTATGTGGTCAAATAATGACTCATTTAAAGAAGCCAGAAAGAAGGTTATCTACTTGTGACGAATTGCCAAAGTAATCTACTTGTAATTGTAATTAATAACTTTTTTGGAAAGTAATTGATACTTGTAATCAATTACATTTCAGTCAGAGTAATTTTATTTGAACCCAATTACTTTTTGTCAGTAATCGGGCCATCACTGCTTATAAAAGATATCTTACAATTTACTCGCTAAATAAGATCTGTCTTTGTTTTCAAGTAATATATTTCTAATATAAGCGTCAAACAAGTAATTAGGCTCTCCTTTGCAGCCGTAAGTACAGAGTAGTTGTCATCTCATTACAACATGAGTTCATGCAACTCTTATAACCATTACATTACGTTTGACAGGTAAAAAATTAATTTGTTCAACTGCTAACAATTTACTCTGACAATATACCCTAATAGCAAAAACATTTTCACAGACACTAGTACGAGCTACAAAATAAAATTGTGCTAGTTTGATATGTGATCCATGATACATAGGTTGTTTCGTGATTTTTTTAATGAGGTAAAAACTGTCAAAATAAAATTTACTGGGCACATTGTTAGTATATTTTATTTATTTTATTCTCTCTGGTCGTAGTTACATGACATTGAATACGTCAAAGTACAAATAACAATAAAATACAATATATAAATACAGAACATGGTACATAAAATCAATGGTAAAACAGAAATACATAGTTACATTATGAAAGACTTAGAATACAAAATATATAAATCTGGTGGAAAAGTACGTCGATTATAAATGAAATGGTACATTGAAACTTATATGAGGATTCCCTGATAAACTCTTGAAGACTATAATATGATTCAGTGAACAAATATGTATTCAAATTACCTTCAAAGGCAGATATGGAAATTATATTTAATTAAAGATATATATTTCAGTTGAATTATTAAAAATTATGGAGGATGAACGGTGAGGACCTCTAAGATAGTGCTTATCAATATAACAGCTGAAATTAAGTACCGTATTTCCCGGCCTATAAGACACACCCGCGCATAAGACGCACCTTGATTTTTTAGATAAGAATTTGCAAAATAAAACTCATAATTTGTTACCTAAGGCTGAGTGCCGATAAACTCTTTATCGCGAGAGATACAATGTATTAGCATAAGGATGATATCTCCGTTAGCGAAATGTATATAAGTTTTGCAGCGAGATTAAACTAAACGTGCTACATTGTATGCATTTCCGATTTACCTGGGAATTTTTTAAAGGAAGTTCTGTCATCGAAATATTAAAACTGAATTCCTTACTACTTGATCAAAAAAGTGTTATTATCGAAATTTGCAATTAACTGAACTATTTTCAATGCATGATACGGTAAAAAATACGTAATGGTATGCATTTATCCCGGCGAATCGGCTTGCTTATTAAAGGACGGAGTTATACCCGTATACCATAAGACGCAGACTGATTTTAGAGCATACTTTGGAGTAAAAAAGTGCATCTTATAGGCCGGGAAATACGGTAATCTCCTCAACAAAAGAGATTCGCTTATTCAAACAATGTCAAACTGGTTAATGAATAACAAACAAAGATTAAACACTAGTAACACTCAAATTATTAATTATATTAGTCAAGAAGTATTGTTAACATAGTGCTATGCTCATGATTTTTCCAGAATTGCATAATATTGTTGGGTTCCTATTCACCGCTAAATTATATTTATATAATCCAAAAAAAAGATCGTAAGGTTGATCTGCAATCAACAATTTCGAGTCCACTTTTCAAAAGACTACGTATACTAACTGTTCCCAGCATCTTTATATATTCTAGCATACTATGTGTACAAAAACATATGGATGACTTTCGTATGAACCAATTCATACACATCAAACAAGAACATGTGATTTACATGTTACAAAGCAATAGCTGCACAGTTAGTTTGAAAGCACCAAGCGCAATGGCTATAAAACTTAATAATCACATCCCATTAGTTATAAAAAATGAAGGCAGTTGTGTGATTTTCAAAAATAGGCAACTGTTTAACTTCTTGGTCTCCCAATGATTTTATAGCTTAAAGGAATAATTAGATACCAAAAGAATATGCCGTATTAGCCAAATATAACGTGACTCCGAAAAATTTTCATAAAGATACTTAGAAAAAAAATAATACTCGTAAAAGAATTCAAAGAAAGTAGAATTCAATCAGATAAGCATTTATTTAGGTAATCATAGCTAATAACACAGGTTACATTCATGTCAATAAAATTAAGTAATGTAAAACATTCGGTTGGACGTTCAGTCGCATTTCAACCTCTGTAGAAAAATGTTTGTATTACATTTCATTACTTAAACCCCCAATTTAGCGCAAGTCGATTATTAACGGAACATAAACAGTCGAAAAATATCGCGTTATATTCGGGCTAATACGGTAATTGTATTTTTATGCTTTACTATGTTTACGATATTATTGTCTCATCTTTACTCTCCTGTATGATTATAATATTTTCTTTGACATGTCCAACGAACAAACAAAGCTTATACTGTTTTTTCCCTCGCACAAATAAATTATATATTATTATGGTTATTTAGATAAACATCATCCTTGCAACTGGAGCTGTGATGGCAGCAGATGGGATAAGTTAGGGTATTTTTTGACCAATAAACCTCAGCGAATTATTTTCATTGTCTGCAAGCATATTGATAATACAAATTTCAAGTCGACATCAATTCGAGAAGGTCCTCAAAAGGAATAAAAAAGGGATTTGATTCCAGAAGGCCCCAACGTCACGATTTATCTCGCATTTATGGCCTTCTGGAATCGAACCCATGACACTGAGGTTCAAAGTCAACTTTTATCTTGAGGTTATACGTTATGGCCAATATGTCGTGAAAATTTCAAGTCAGTGGCACTTGTGGAACATGGCTAGAATTTTGATCCCCTATGAATGAGTGTATATATAGGTATATCCTGAGAAACGTCTATATATAATAGATATATAGATAGGTATATCCTGAGAAACATAGGACAGCCTGATGAATTATTGTCCTAACCCCCCCCAAATACAAGTACAATTTCCATGATGAGCTTCTTAAATGGAAATTTATCCGGATGTAAAAGCACCACCCATTTGGATCTCCGGGAGGTGATGGCATTAAAGAGGTCCATCATGAAGAAAAGAATTACTACCCTGCAATTCACAACCTACAACTGCCGCAGCTTGAAGAGTGAAGAACGACTGCTGGAACTACTCAATGAAGCAGAGAAGATAAAATGGGATATCATCGGTCTCAGCAAAGTCAGAAGAAAATCAGAGGAGCTACTTACTCTGAAGGAAGGACATTTATTCTTTTACAGGGGCACCAAGGATGGAAGGAATGGAGGCGTTGGAGTCTTAATCAACAAGAGATGGAGAGATAACGTGGTATAAATCGAAGGTGTATCAGATAGAATTTGTAAACTCACACTAAAGATCAATGAGCGTTACTCAGTGCAGGTCATCCAAGTCTACGCACCAAAAGCGGCAAGGAGCGAAGAGGAAATTGAAAACTTCTACCAAACTCTCGACACTGAACATGACAAGGAGGCCCACTACTATAAAGTCATTATGGGAGATTTTAATGCTCGTGTAGGTCAGCGGGAAGCTGATGACACTGTCGCAGGACAATACGGACTGGGCCAGAGAAATGAGCGAGGTCACCGCTTAGTAGAGTTTGCAGAATGCACCAATATGTATATAAAAAATACATACTTTAAGAAAAATCCTACAACCAAGTGGACGTGGAGAGGTCCCAATGGAACAAAAAATGAAATAGACTACATATTGGTAAACAGACTCTACACTGTAACTAACTGTGAAGTTTTGAATAACTTCAACAATGGAAGTGACCACAGAATTGTTAGATGCAGAATTAATATAAACCCCCAAATGGAACAAAAGAAGTTGGTTTCTTGCAAGAAGGACGAGATAAATATTGGTTAACTATCAGATAATAAGGAGTTTTAGCTGGAACTACGAAATAGATTCTCAGCACTTCAGGAGGAAGAACTGGAAACCAAAGTTATGGAAGTCGTGAAGAAAGTGGCAGAGGAAGTAGCAAGCATGCCAAGAAAACCTAAGGATAACAAGTTTAGTGATAGAACCCAGCAAATGACGAAACGACGGAAGGAACTGAAGAATTCAGACACTCCAAGAGATAACAAGAGCTTTGCAAAACCATCAGAGCAGCCATCAAGGAAGATGTGAGGAATTTTAATGAAAAGATTGTGCAAGAGGCCATAGAAAATAAAAAGAGCATAAAGAGGGCTAGAGGATGACTAGCAATTGGCAAGAAACAGATTTTAGCCTTACGGAAAGGAGATGGCACCACAACATATAACAGACCAGCAATATTGAGGACTTTAGCAGAATACTTTGGCAACCTATACAAGAAGATGGGAAACGCCGAAGAGGAAAACCAAGATGAAAGCCAAAGCTCACAAAATCTCCTCTCAATTCTCCCAGAAGAGGTAATGACGGCGATTAAGCAGATGAAAAATGGGAAAGCAGGAGGAGCAGATGGGGTGTTGGCGGAGTATCTGAAAGCTGGTGGAACAGAGATTGCTAATGTTTTAGCACAAATATTCAGTAATTGTCTAAAACAAGGAATGATTCCCAAGGAATGGAACCACGCAAGGATTGTCCTTCTGCACAAGAAAGGAAGCAAATAAGATTTGAAGAACTATCGCCCCATTAGCCTCCTTCCAGTTGTCTATAAAACATTCATGAGGATAATAGCTGAACATCTTAAGATGAAACTGTCTTCAGCCCAGCCTAGAGAACAAGCGGGATTCCGGAAAGGCATCAGCACTATGGACCACATCCACACATTACAGGAAATTATAAACAGAACGAATGAATACGAGATGCCACTCGTCCTTTGCTTTGTAGATTATGAACAGGCCTTCGACTCGGTAAGTACCTCCTCCACTCTGAAGAATCAAGGGATAGATTTTGAGTACATCTGTGTCTTGCGCAGTGTCAATGAGAATGCGACAGCTTCTGTAATGCTGCAGGAAGAGACTGATGAATTCAAGATTGAGAAGGAAGTTCGACAAGGTGACGGTTTATCTCCCATCTTGTTCACAGCCATTTTAGAAGAAGTTTTTAAAACCCTTGATTGGGAAGAGTAAATGGGGAGTACATCAGTCACCTCCGTTTTGCAGATGATATAGTTCTCTTTGCAGCTAACGCAGAAGATCTAACTTCAAGACTTGAAGAGCTTAACACAGCGAGACAGAAGGTATGACTCAGGATAAACCTAACAAAAACAAAGGTAATGTATAATTCTTTTGCAGTGCAAGAGCCAGTCAAACTTCAAGAAAAACCTCTGGACGTTTGCTTGGAATACACATACCTGGGACAACTTGTAACAACAGGAGAGAAAAACAGGATTAATGAGGTAAACAGAAGAATGAAACTTGGCTGGAGCGCATTTGGTAGGAACTCACACATTCTGAAGTCAAGAATGCCAATGGTTTTGAAGAGGAAGGTCTTCAACCAATGCATTTTACCCATCCTGACCTATGGAAGTGAAACTTGGGTGTTAAATGCCGCAATAACCCAAAGACTTCAGACAACACAAAGGAGCATGGAACGCTGTATGCTGGGAATCACAAGAAGAGACAGGAAACGCAACACTTGGGTGAGAATGATGACTGGAGTTACAGACATCATAGAAAAGGTAAGATCACTAAAATGGAGGTGGGCTGGCCATGTTGCGAGAAGAAACGACAACCGTTGGAAATCTGCAGTTCTCAACTGGATACCAAGAGATGTGAAGAGACCAAGAAGAAGACCTATGGACAGGTGGAATAGAGACATCATCAAGTACTTAGGTGTAACCTGGCAACGAGAAGCTCAGGACGGAGAAAATTTGAAAGTACTTGGGGAGGTCTACATCCGATGTTGGATTGAAAATGGCTGATGATGATCCTGAGAAACGTCTATATATATAATAAGTTATATATATATATAGATAGGTATATCCTGAGAAATATCTATATATAATAGATATATAGATAGGTATATCCTGAGAAACGTCTTTATAAAATAGGTATAAATGCAATTATTGAATATAAATTTTAACTATAGATTAAATTATGTAATCTTTTGGCTATCTCAAGCATTATACATACTGTTTTATCTTATATATATTTTTGTGAATAGTATTTTTGTATATAACGATTGATTGAAATAAATTGAATATAAAACAACTACATAGGCTCTCCAGATTTGCTCTCTTTAATTGTTATCTATGTCCCTGAACATCCTGTAAGAAATAAATATCCTTTTCAAGTATCACAAAAATAACTTTTCTTATCTTTTGATCGTAGATTTAGATTTTTTTTTCATTCTTCCCTTTATACACTGAAAAGACCCATAAAAAACTTATCTTAATAGGAATGTTTAATTTTAAGTACCTAGTCTTCTTTAAATTTACTTTCTTTGCGTATGAATGCCTTTGCCACATTGAAAAATAAATGACTTTTTGCATTTCACATTGTATTAGAAAACTTAATACTGGGTACCATTTTAAGTTCCTGCTATGCATATAAACTATGCATTTTTTGTTATTTTAACTGGTAATTGCGTCTCATGACCCGTAAATAAATAATAATTATCATTATATATATCCAGAAATACATTAAATTGCTTCTTCTTTAAAAAAACTTTGCTAGATTAGCTAGAATTTCCCCAAAATATAATAGCAATGGACGGATGGGAATGTAATTAGCATAATTAACATGATTTGGGTTGAGACAATAGGATAGAGAGCATAAAAATACCTGAGGAGACTTTCTTCACGACCCTGTCAACGTGGGTTACACAATCAACATTTTCAAAAACGCGAGTTCCGAGTAAATTTATAGAAGAGCAATTAGAATATAAGTATTGTTAATTAAAGCACGCTTAATGGCGAAGATTGTTTAGTGCGACATTGAAGGCAAACCGACTAATTGCAATTCAGACCCAAACAATTAATTTAGCACCAGTTTATTAACCCTTTTAGCGCCGCGGGCTGATATATCGGCCTTTACCGCTCGGCTGAAAAGTGCAGCGGGCCGATATATCGGCTCTCACGTAGTTCATTACTTACTTAATAAAATTTAATTAATAAAAACATTTATATATCACAAAACATAAAAAAACTTATCTTTATTAACCAGTTTAATGTCCTTAAAAAATTCATATAGATATATAAAAAAATAGCTTTATAATGTTTTCTTTCCCAGTGGCAAAATTTTCTTAAAATACCATCCGCATTTTTCGCCAGTACCCCAGGAAGAAGAATAGCACTAAGAGGGTTAAATCATTAACTGATGAATTACGTATAAGGTCATGTAAGTTGTTAGTGTAGTAAGCATAAAGCAAATATGAGCCTATTTCATTACAACACTTGATGGATAACATTCATACATCTTGAACAAGTCTAACAGACGCACAAAATTCCCAAGGATGGCAATAGCATCTGTAAGTATAAAAAATTAGAATAAATAACATTCTAAACCCACATTAAATATTTTAGTTCACCTCTGCCCCAAGTTGTTGTATACAGTAGAGGATCGTTTATCCGAACTTTTCGGGACGGAGGTCGGTTCACATAAAGGATATGTTCGGATAATTGTTATTTTAACCTGAATGAGAAAAAGGAACTGTAAAAAAAAAGCTTTTACGGGTTACAGTACGAAATAAGTGACAATAATGCACATCAATACTATCGAAAACTTTCATTTATTAATTTTTTATTTAAAAGACTATACGCGACTGTCCCCGCAAGGTTTTTCTTTACGAAATTACTACCGTTGAGACCACAGGGGTAGCATATCCTATCTCCCTCTAGCGACCAAAAGTGAAGCCAGGGGTAAAGCGGCAAATTGCGCATTTCGCCATGCTGGTGAGAACTTTTCGTACCTCCCTATGCTGATATTATTTCGTGATTTTGCGGCTTTGATACAGAGTTATCAAGGTTTGATTGAGTGATTCGAACGTTTTGGAACACAAAATGTAGTTTGAGCAATGTGTAACACGAAGTAATTTTGTTATTTTTGCATTTCTAAAGGTTTAATAGGTAAATAAGCAGGGGCTTGTTTCTGCCTTCAATATGACCAATTTCAGTGCATTTGGCTGTAAGAACAGATTCGTCATTTTGACAAGTTTTACTGCATTGAGCCCCAATTATGAATTAGAACAAACATTTGCACAAGCAGAAAATCTCTAATTACCCTGATAAGCTATTATAATGTATGATAGAGTAGCTTTATCTCATTGCGGTAAACGATTATTAAGGAATTTTTATGCCAAACTTGGTATTGATCGGTTAAAAACTAAGTCAGATCAATGCATTATAATATACATAAAATTAACATTACAATAATCAACGAGGTTTTAATATAGTTTGCGGAAGTTTGGCAGATGATTCGTTTTTTATATCGCTCTAGCAGACGACACCGGCATCCGAGAAGTTTACATTGCAGGCATGTTTTATTTTCCATGATAAAAGGAATTAAGAGGACTTTGATGACATGATCGTTAAGTAAAAGGTTCATTTAAACTATCTGAGTCCATGTCATAGGATAGACAAGCTCCTGAGTCCCGTGTGAGAGGAAAATAAAACCCCAAAAATACATGTAGTTAAAGGGGAGCTGACTAAAAGTTCTCACCAGTGCTCTGCGGGTTGCGTTTTTCTTGGCTTCACTTTCCCAACGTTAGACTCGCCCTGTTGTTGAGACAGATTCTGCAGCAAATTGAAGAATTAGATCCTCCTGTGATTTTATATCGTGTATAGTTTTCCTGTATTCCTGCTGAAGATTGTATGAAATAATGCCACGATATACCGTATTTGACGGCATATAAGATGCACCCTCATTAAGTTGGCCACTCACAACGGAAAACATTTTAACAGTCCGTGCGAAAGTGCGGTACCACAATAACTAAAAATGTACTTTCTTTTAGTAGTCACGTTTCGTAAAAGCCAAATATTAACACAATCATTGAATGCAATTACCAACGATATTTATTATTAAGAAAATTTTACAAATGGAAGCTAAATAGTGAAAATAGCATTCAGTATTGAAAGTTAACCTGCGGAGGTTGAACCTTCACATATGAGACGCAGGGAAATTTTTCGAGACAAAATTAAGGAAAAAAGGTGCGTCTTATATGCCGTAAAATACGGTAGTTTATTTATTATGTCCACTTTTTACTGTAACGTCAGCACCTGTCTTTTCTCTTGACGTTCCCACCACTTGAACTAGCTACTAGACACGTTTTCTTCTTATTTTTAACCAATAAGAAGGTTAATTAATATATTATAAATACTTACTTGTGCACACCTGCAAAAGATCGGAGCAAAACACACTCAGCGGTGGCGTTCAACCTTACTGTTTATCTATCGTGAAATGTTCGTTGTTTGAATGTTCGGATAAACGATCCTCTACTGTATTAATTTTAAAATAACCGTCATGCAAGCCATTTGAAAAGTCCAGTTCACATGCTGCTCTGGGTACTGCATTGCTATTTCTTAAATAAAACACATATGGTGTTTTCTATTAAGAGAAATTAGTGCAGTAGCTGACTTTGATGCCAAATATTGAGCCAATAGAAACAATCTGGATAAAGTTCTAGATGAGCACCATCTGGGAAAAATGTTTTTTTTTCCACACTCAAAATAGGCCGATTTCGATGAAATTTTCAGGGAAGATACCTCAAACATTGCGCATTATAGATGTTTTTGAAAAGAGTGAAAATCTGCCATGGTAACAGAGAAATAGTGATTACAGTGAGCGAAGAACAGGAATGCTGTTTGGAGACCATGTTCGAGCAGTTAGTTATGGCATTTTGATGGCAAACGTAGCGGATATTGATGAGTTTCACATCTTGAAAATTGACAATTAATCCGTAATTTGGACTTGCTTCATTGAGTAAACAGAAACCAACCCAACCCAACCCAACCCCACCCAATTCACTCAATGCCCGTAAGCGATTATGGAAAAGGGAAATAGGCATATGCTAGAGTTGAAATAAGTTAGAATCGCCCTATCGGAAGCACGAGAAAACACCGAAAATGACGTAAAAAGCAGACAAAAAACGTCCAAAATGGGTGATTTTCAGAAGAGAATTACACAAAAACAGGTGCACTTAGAATGAAAAGCTAATCATAGATGAAATACACAATTCTTTCCCTTTTATTTGGTTTAAAGATGGGATTTCTAACCTTAATAAGGGAGTTATAACGTTTCTCCCAGACAGTGCTCATCTAGAACTTTAACACAATCTGTTGAAATAAATCTCAATCTTAATGCTTTCACAGACTATATACTATACATATTTATAATAATAATAATATATATATACTATGTATATCCTTACTATCAAAATGACAAACATACTATTGAACGTGTTCAAATGAAATTTATGAAACTTTTGTCCTATAAATTACTTATCCCCAAAAATGATATTCATAAACCCTCCTATACTTTCCCGATTACAAATGACCTCTCTTAAAACCAGGCAGGAGATAGTCAACCTAACCTTTTTAAACAAGATCAATCAAGGAAGCTTTAACTTTGTGGAACTCTATCCTAGTAAATGGGTGCAAATAACTAAGCAAAATTCCACTTGTTTAATAGTTTTACTTTCTCCCTATAGGTAGTTAAGCGAAAGTATTGTATTCACTAAAAAATTCAACCTCCAGATTTCGACGGAAATAGATGTTTTGGGGCCGAAAAAGCTCGTTTTCGCTATTTTCCCGAACATGTCTGTCTGGGGTTAAAAAGTTTGTGGGCGCTCTATCTTAAAAAGTAATTATCTGATCTTTTTCAAAATTCATATTTAGAATTTTCCTAACAATGCCAAGAGTTGATTAGTTTTTGGTGAATATCGCTCAACCGGAAGTTGCAGTTTATCCGGGACGAAAATTTCGTTTCTTAAATATCTCTGTAAAAATGCAATATAGGTATATACATTTACACACAAAAGTTGTAGATAATGTATTTTACTACAACTTTTGCATGAAACATTTTTTCGTAACACTGATAGTTTAGGAGTTATTCTTCAATAATGGTTAACTGGAAGTTGTTGTTTATCAAAAAATTGTAGTTTTTCTTAAATATCTCTTTCAGAATGCAATGTAGGTATATACAATTATGTACCAAAGTTATAGATAATCTTTTTTACTACAAATGTTGTATGAAACATTTTCCTGTAACACTCATTTTTATGGAGTTATTTTTATATTGCCGGCATAGGCTTCTGTTTTCAATAAATACGGAGAAAGTCATGTGTTGGCCACATCAGATTTTTTAATATCGCGACCGGTTTTGGATGTTAGTCCATTATCAAGCATAGGACTTATTCAAGAGTACACATATATATACAAGTTACAAAGGTACAAGGTACAAATAAAGGTATATATACAAGGTACAAAGGCACCAATCAGATTAGCTATTAGCGGTGTTAGGGGGAGGAGGAAGGGGAAGCAGGTTAACGATGGACAGCTGGGGAGAGTAATTAGGGAAAAGGTGGATGTTGATGAGTGTGTAATTGTTTTTTAAGTGGTTTATTATTTGTGTTATTATGTGGTATGTTAAACGAGACAATCTGCACTTATATCTGTACCTTCTTCACAAAGATTTAATGAAATCCCTTCACCCGATTGGCAGTTTTTGATGATCAAGTTCGATCCCACGTCACCTGTTTTAAGAAATTATATATACAACGTAAGAAACTTGATAAGTTACTCCGGGAGAAGAATGACAATAGAGTTCCTAGCCGCAATGACCTTCTAAAGCAGCAATTATCAAGTTCCATCCTAGAGCTATGAATCTCACTGACGTACATCTCTCCGATGCTGAAATGGACCTCTTATAGAAAGGTTTCAATTTCAATCCCCATTTTAAACATAACGTTAAGGATTATAAAAACTTAATCGCTGATAGCTAATCTGATTGGAGACTTGGTATTGTACCTTTTGTATATAAATGTTAGTAAAATGTTGCTTGCATACTGCAAGCATATCGATAACACTAATTTCAAGTCGGCATCATATCAAGAGGGTCCTCAATAGAAAAAAAATGGATTGAAAATTTTCTTAAAATTCGCTGCATTTTATCCGTACAGCATCGAATCCGGGTATTTCTGGTAATACTTTCTATGCAGCACAATAGAAGATCACCATCTCTAACTATGTGTGAAAACTCAAGCAGAAATATTTGCTGCAACTGCCTCAATCGACGTCCTACTTTTCCCTTATATTCCTTATGTGAGAAATTTTAAAGTAATCTGACATCGAACCCAGGAAAGGTACGGTCTTACCTAAATTTTTTTCTTAAACGGAGTCTTAATATAAATTTTTTTGCAAAGCAAGAACTTCCTATCATTTTGATAACTGCATCAAAAAAAATAATAATAAAAAACTACCAAAATGTATTTTAAATGAGAGATTTTTGCATCGTCCTAGCATCGAACCCAGGACATTTTCTGTAAACGTCATCAATGTTTTTGATAGATCATGACCATATCTATAGGCTCCTTGAGTTTAAATTCTCTACCTATACGGGAAGTATTTTTTAGAAATTCCCAAAAATCAAAGTAATACATTTAAATGGGAAAAATTGGGACTTTGAGGCCCTCTGGAATTGAACCCATGACACTGAGGATCAAAATCGCAATTTTTCTGGCGGTTACACGTAATGGCCAATAGGTCGTATAAATTTCAAATGAATGACGCTTGTAGTTTAGCCTGTGAATTATTACCCTATATGGGTATCTCTATATATGTGAATGAATACGGAAAAGGAATTATATATAATAGATATATGTATTTCTGAATAACTCCAATGCTTGATAATGGACTAACATCCGAAACCAGTCTCGATATTAAAAACTTTTAAACAAGAGGAATTTTTCACAGTTATTCCCACCCATGTACTTTTTAAATAAATCGTTAAATTATCTTATTGACCATAATGACTTATTAGCCCTTATCAACTTTTATGTTCCTTCTCATACAACAGGAAAAAGTCTTACAATTTATGTTAAATTCCAAAAAACAAATTTAAATAACTACTCGCCAAACAATAGAATGCAGAGGAATAAACAAATAATGTCGGGACATGCTTACTTAACGACTTACATAACCTTACTGAACTATGTATTTCATCAGTTAATGATTTAATGAACTTGTGTGACATTAATTGCTTGGTTCTGAATTGCAATTACCATATTAGCCCGAATAAAACGCGATATTTTTCAACCGTTTACTTTCCATTAATAAATCAACTCGTGCTAAATTCGGGGTTTAAGTAATAGAGTGTAATATAAACAAGGACGTTTTCCTACAGAGGTTGAAACGTGACTAAATGTCTAACCGAATGTTTTACATTATTAATTTTATTTACATGAATGTAACCTGTTTTATTAGCTAAAATTAACTAAATAAACGCTTATCTAATTGACTTTTACTTTCTATGAATTCTTTTATGATTTTATCTTTTTTTACTTTCTCCCTATACGTAGTATAGAGAAAGTATTGTATTCGCAAAAAAATTCGACCTCCAGATTTCGACGGAAATAGATGTTTTGGGGCCCATAGAGTTCGTTTTCGCTATTTTCCTGAACATGTCTGTCTGTGTGTGTGTGTGTGTGTGTGTGTATGTCTGTCTGTCTGTGTGTGTCTGTATGTCTGTCTGTCTGTGGTAAAAACGTTTATGTGCGCTCTATCTTAAAAAGTAATTATCCGATCATTTTCTAAATTCATATTTAGAATTTTCCTAACAATGCCAATAGTTGATTAGTTTTTGGTGAATATCGCCCACCCGGAAGTTGAGGTTTATCTGGAACAAAATTTCGTTTCTTAAATATCTCTGTAAAAATGCAATTTAGGTATATACATTTACACACAAAAGTTGTAGATAATGTACTACACAACAAATTTTGTATAAAACATTTTTTCGTAATACTGATTGTTTACGAGTTATTCTTGAACAATGGTTAACCGGAAGTTGTTGTTTATCCAGAAATGGAGGTTTTTCATACATATCTCTGTCAGAATGCAATGTAGGTATATACAATCATATACCTAAGTTATAGCATAGAGTAAGGATATAGAGAGCTCGCCTCCATGTATCCAAGTGTCCCAACTTTTTTGCGTAGTTCCGGACCCAGCGCGCAGATGTCGCTGTGCGTCCGTTGCATCCGCTTGCTGGATGCAACGACGCATAAGGAAGGGGCCCCGAGCTGGATGCTCGGGGCCGCAGGCTATGGGCGGTGGACAGCCGTCGCGCATCTTCTTCGTACCGATGAGTCCCCTCATTACAGGGGGCATTAAATTTGGCTAACTTTCTCTTTCAACGCGTATATTTCTATTACGTGCATCAATCTCTCCTATGAACATGGGGCCGTTTGAGATACGTTGGGCTTTAGTAATAGCAAGTAATGTGTATTCATTACGTATCATAATTTATTTATGTGAATACTCTGATAAAACCCATCTTGAACATACATGTAAACCAAAATGTTAACTCTTATAGATAATTTTCAACATAGGGTACAACAGTATTTTCCTGGATTTCCTTCAATTACTAATAATTGAAGTATATTTTGATTTATAAAAAACCAACGTCTAATCCAGAATTTAAATACATTATAACCGATTCGAAATTCTTTATTAATAAATATAAAAAAATCCCGTTATTTGACGATTAGTATATATGATTTGACGACATACAACGCGGGCGTGAGCCAAATTGGTGGTTGATTGCAGGTGCCAATGGGTGAGGTGGCGAGGCCACCACCTCAGGTCCCTCTCAGAAGGGGGCGCCGTATTTTTCTGCTGAAGAGTACAAAACTCCAATAATCACGCAAGTCTTATAGATACATTGCTAGTGTTCGCTTGATAAATTTAGCGATAGCTTCGCATACCCGTAAATATGGCTCCGATGACAGCTATAGTGATGTTTTCGGTAGCAGAGCCGACATCGATATCAATGGGACGCTATAATACGAGGGTTCCGCACACAATGTTCAACGCGTGCACTTCTTAAGCTTATCCTTTAGTTGGATGACTCACACCAAAAGATAAGATTACCATGAGAAAATTTCGAAAGTGCTGATTTGTTTACTCCTTGAAAAAATACAATGGAACATTCGAGAAATAATTCGAAACTTACACCCTGAAAACAGAGATTAAGATTACGTTTGAGAGACAAACAGATTGATAAAACGCTCAGATATTTTGCATGCGAGTGTTTAAAGGGCGTGAATGCAAAGCTTGGCTTGTGAGTAGTGCTTTTGAGAAATTCACAACAGTTCGAAGGAGAGTTTAGTTAGGATTTCATAAGGTACAGATGAACATCCGAAAATTCTTTTCACAGATCGCTAATAGCTCGAAGCCGCCATCGGAAAAAACGTATGTTAATGGCTGTACGGTTTAGTTTGAAATAACCATAATTAGATGCATACGTTAGGATTGTCTTACTTTAGAGCTGTTATCGGAGGGCACACCTCAAGATGAGTTTAGTGACATTTGCAAAGTTACTTGTTCGTTATTAAGCATTCTGGATGATTAAAAGACTGTACAGTAGACTCTTCATTACTCGGGAAGATAGAAAATATACTGATATTTATTTTATGATTGACTGTGAATTTGATGTGTATTTACAAAAATTATTCGATAATAAAATTTCCGTAGAAATTTGAAAAAGTATTGGAGCAATACAAGATATCAATTTGCGATGATATTATTAATAATATAAGGAAAGGGTTAAGGTGACTTTGCGAATAAGGGAATTGCGAAAGAAAGTTATTGTGCGCGTAAGTTACGCTCATATTTATCGGAACTGTTACTTGATGACTTGAAATAAATTTGATAAACTATGACTTAAATTCTTCAGCTTCCTTTTCGATGCAGCCAATATTTTCTCTGGTAAAAGAATCCAATGAATCTCATCACTTATCCTGTCAACCTTGACGAATGTGAAGTCCACATTAATTTTATTTTAGATTTATCGTTCAGTAGTTTAATAATAATTAATTAATAATCATCAAAGCAACAGATAGTAATTCTTCAAATTAATGAGGAATAAGTTAATATAATTAAATAGAAATAATAATATCTGTTCGTGGATTTCGAAGAAAGATCAAACTTCCGCGTAAATATCGGCACAACATCAACTGCAGGGATGAAGGGAGAAAATTGAGAGCCACTATGTTCTGTGTTGCATCCGCATCTCCCTCCTCCCCCTACCACTGTCAAATGTTTGGCTGAAGTTAAAGATAAGTAGTTTACTTCCGTCCTATAAATGTTTTTGTATTGTACATAATTTTAAGGCTTGTTTTTTCCAATGATAACTTCCATGACATTCACCTTGATTGTAAAAAAAATATATATCGTAATCATTCGTCAAACTGCTATCTTTATAAAATTAACATTCGTGGCAAGGATTTTTTAGCAGTTACTTAAGGACTGAGGTAAAAAATTAATATTTGTTATGAACTATTGATTCACTAATCTTTTTCCGGAATTGATGACATCAAGAAAAAAGTTACCAGTATATCTCTCAAAACGCGAAAACTTTAATTTTAAGACAGGATGTACAAGACACTCGCTTTCACTTATTTGTTTCAATAGAAAACACTTGTTAATAGAACTACCAAGAATTACGAGCTCTTCATCGCTAGAACTGGCTATATTTCGCCTATACACCCGCTATGTAACCAGATGTAGTCTGCAAAAATGTCCAGTGTCTCGAGTTTGAGACGCAACAACTTCAAGTAGAGTAGATGGATTTTCACCATGTGATTTTAATTTCATAGAATATTTATTTCTACGTTAATTAACTTAAATTTCAAATTTCTAATCGCCGTTACTGTTTTTTTTACTGCAATTTGTTTGAGAAAAGCACTCAATTTTGGCGCGTAAATTTCGGTTGCTCAACTTTCTCCGATTGTCACTAAGTTACTTTTCGTTATTACAAATTGAATTTTGGATGCAAAGAAGATAATAATATTGGAAGTATATTTAAGTGAAAATAATTTATTTTTCACCAAATTTGCTATAGTTATACACAATTTTGTAAACTATCGCTAACTTCGGAGATAACGACGTCATTGAAATCAGAGTTGTACCGTTGTTCCCGCAAAGATAACAGAATCTCGAATGCTTACTTTAAAATAACTTCAGCAAACTAATATAATAACTATCAAGTTATATTTAATTCCGCGAAACCTTCCTTCCCTTTCCCCTCCAAAAGAGGGGAGCGAGCGGAGGGGAGGCAACCAGCGTGAACGAGGGTAAACGACAAGCTTGTTCTTGATCCTTAGGACGAAAAACGCCGCCTAAGACATCTTGTGGCGGTTAGGCGAAAGAAAAAAAGGTTGGGACACTTTCTCCCATAAGGTTAGCCCTCTATATCCTTACTCTATGGTTATAGATAATGTTTTTTACTACAAATGTTGCATGAAACATTTTCCTGTAACACTCATTGTTTTGGAGTTATTTATATAATACCGGCATAGGCTTCTGTTTTCAATAAATACGGAAAAAGTCATGTGTTGGCCACATCAGATTTTTCTAAATACACCAGAACCTCTATTTAACGAAAGCGACGGGACCGAATTTTTTACTATTCATTAATCGGAGGTTCGTTATTCACACTAAACAATCTTCACAATTAAGCCTGCTTTTATTCTCATCTGAATATTCAAGTATTCAAGTGCCATATATAAGTGAGAATATGGCACTGCTAACACGCATTGTTGTAGCACCTGCGCTATGTTGATAACTAATAGTGTCAAAGTTTTCACTTGTGGTTATTGTAACATTCCTTTTCATATGAGATGTACTTGACTTAGCAAAATCGCTCAAAAAGTGAGAAAATTTAATGTACTCTGGCATCGAACACAGGAACAGTATGGTCTTACCTGGATTTTTACTTAAACCGATTCTTAACTTACATCTTCTAGCAAAGCGAGAACTTCCTATCATTTTGATAAGTTTACGAAAAAAAATAATGAAAAAATACCTCAATGTATTTTATAGGGCAGATTTTTGCATCGTCCAAGCATCGAACCCAGGATATTTTCTGTAAAAGTCGTTAATGTTTTTGATAGATCATGACCATATCTATCGGCTCCTTGAGTTTCGATTCTCTACCTATCCGGGAAGTATTTTTTAAAAATTCCCTAAAATCAAAGCAATGCTTTCAAATGGGAAAAATCGGGACTTTGGGGCCCTCTGGAATCAAACCTATGACACTGAGGTTCAAAGTCGCATTTTTTCTGGGGGTTTCAAGTTAGGGCCTATATGCTATAAAAATTTCAAGTCAATGACACTTGTGGTTTAGCCTGTGAATTAGTGTTCTATCTATACACCTATAATCATGAATGAATCCGGATAAGGAATTATATATAATAGATAATAATACTACTTGTTATGAGTAAATTAGCTTATGATTAGGCATCTAATATGACCTGTTTCATTTATCAAATCTTAGTAAGAATTACATGCACTATTCCCCAAGAATGTTGAAAATGCATAAAACTATAGCTAATCTATTCACAATTCACTCAAAAAATTGAAAAGAATTATTTCAATGTACCTGAATGAAACAACATATAGTTAAAACTGGTCTTCATATCATAACTAATTGAATTTATCATGACTTACAGCATTATTAAATATTGATTTTGAACAGAGCTAATTTCAGCTATGATTTAGCACACTTGTTCTTTTGGTAAATATCAGAGATTTTTTTAGGCTTCAAAGGTCGAATTATACGCCGGCATATATGGTACCTATGAATAAATTGATAAATACAGAAAGTATCGAAGGTTTTAACAGGAAAGAGATTAATTTAAGATCAATATTACATATTATAGAATCAAGATGTTCAGGCTGAACGTTGTGGAACGCTATAGCAAATAAATTTAAAAAGTGCTTTGTATTTTACACAATATTTATTCAAAGCGACCGGCAGTCATCATTACAGTCATCTTCAGGCAATTGGTAACACAGAAATGAGAGAATTTATAGTATACTTAATTATAGTATAATAATTTATAGTATACTATAGTAACTGGTATGTCTCACAGGGGTAGCATATCCCATCTCCCTCTAGCGACCAAAAGTGAATCCAGGGGTAAAGCGGCAAATTGTGCATTTCGCCATGCTGGTGAGAACTTTTCGTAACCCCCTATACTAATACATTGTTTTTTCGTGATTTTGCGGCTTTGATACAGAGTTATCAAGGTTTGATCGAGTAAGTCGAACGTTTTGGAACACAAAATGTAGTTTGAGCAATGCTTAACACGAAGTAATTTTGTTATTTTTGCGTTTCTAAAGGTTTAATAGGTAAATAAGCAGGGGCTTGTTTCTGCCTTCAATATGACCAATTGCAGTGCATTTGGCTGTAAGAACAGATTCGTCATTTTGACAACTTTTACTGCATTGAGCCCCAATTATGAATTAGAACAAACATTTGCACAAGCGGAAAATCTCTAATTACCCTGATAAGCTATTATAATGTATGATAGAGTAGCTTTATTTCATTGCGGTAAACGATTATTAAGGAATTTTTATGCCATACTTGGTATTGATCGATTAAAAACTAAGTCGGATTAATGCATTATAATATATATAAAATTAACGTTATAATAATCAACGAGGTTTTAATACAGTTTGCGGAAGGTTGGCAGATGATTCGTTCTTTATATCGCTCTAGCAGACGACACCGGCATCCGAGAAGTTTACATTGCAGGCATGTTTTATTTTCCATGATGAAAAGAATCAAGAGGATTTTGAGAAAAGAATCGAACATGATCGTTAAGTGAAAGGTTCATTTAAACTATCTGCGTCCATGTCATAGGATAGACAAGCTCCTGAGTCCCGTATGAGAGGAAAATAAAACCCCGAAAATACATGTAGTTAAAGGGGAGCTGGCGAAAAGTTCTCACCAGTGCTCTGCGGGTTGCGTTATTTTTGGCTTCACTTTTCTGACGTTAGACTCCCCCTGTGGGTATGTCCATCCACTCTGGCCCACGCACTACGAGGAATACAACCCACAGTGGACCCCCCACAAAGATTAAGGCGTCAGAATACAGAAGATGCTTCAGGTAGGGAAATTCCTCCTCCACCTTTCCTAACCACCTGATAGACAATGGACATACCAGTCCCTTCGCTGCATGACTCCTACACCGACAAAACAAAGGAAGGAAGTTGGACGCCCTCGAGAAGATCGAAATTTCCCTCACCCCTAACATAACCAACGACCTCACCAACCACGACCCCTCCCCACCCCTTTCCCTCCCATCAAAACTGCAAAGTATCCTATAAATTCTCTCATTTCATACCTAAAATCCTTTTTAATTTCGTCATCTAATTTCTGCAACAATCTGCCTTCACACATTCAGAATTCCACCTCCGCACAATCATTTAAAGAAAAACTGTTTTAAATGCCTTTTTGTTACTACAGAATTACTCTTATTACCATAATATTGGCTTATTTCTTTCTCTTAATTCTTTTTTACTTTCTCCATATACGAAGTATAGAGAAAGTATTGTTTTCATGAAAAAATTCGACTTCGAGATTTCAACGGAAATACATGTTTTGGGGTCCCTAGAACACGTTTTGACAATTTTCGGAATGATGTCTGTGTGTATGTGTGTGTGTGTGTGTGTATGTGTGTGTGTGTGATAGTGGGCGCTCTAACGTGAAAACTAGTGATCGTATCAATACCAAACTTCATATATAGTACTGTCCTGTGTGCTGTCAGAGTTGATTACTTTTTGGAGTAAATCGGTTTACCGGAAGTCGAGCTTCATTCATCAAAGCTCATTTCCGGTTTTCAGAATATCTCCATGAATATGATATATACGTATATTGTATTGCTTATAAAAGTTTTAGATAATGTAATTTACTATAACTTTTGTATTTAACAAATTTTTGTATCACCGGTTGATTAGGAGTTATTCGTGAAATACCGATAAACCGGAAGTACCTGTCATGTACTTTGTGGGCGCTCTAACATGAAAAGTATTTGTCGGATCAACTCCAAATTTCATATTTAGTACTTCTATTACAGTCTTTAGAGTTGATTAGTTTTTGGAGTAAATCGGTTAACCGGAAGTTGAGCTTCATTCTTCAAAGCTCATTTCCGGTTTTCAAAATATCTCCATAAATATGATATTTAGGTATATACTATTATTTATAAAAGTTTTAGAAAATGTAATTTACTATAACTTTTGGTTGAAACATATTTTTGTATCACTGATTGTTCAGGAGTTATTCATGAAATACTGATAAACCGGAAGTTGCTGATTATGTACAATGTGTGAGCTCTGGGCGCTGTGGGCGAAAGGCCATTTCATCGTTTTTCATCGAACATGTCCCAAAAAACATTATTTATAACGTTTGTGACGTAAAAGATAATATGATATACATTAATCACTCATCTTCCAAGTTTAGATGGAATATAGAGTTCGAAATTACTGTCGTAGATAAATATTTACATCTTATATATATGGAGAAAGTCATGTGCTGGCCACATCAGATTTTTGTATTATTTTTTTGTAAGCTATCTTTTGTATTTGACCTATTGTTTATAATTTGTATTATTTATTTTTATGTGAGCAGATACAATTTGCATATTTATTTCTGCTCTTATGGGACTAATAATCAAAATAAATTTATTATAATTATTTCTGTGTTACTAATTGCCTGAAGATGACTGTAATGGTTGAAACCAGTCGCATTGAATAAATATAGTGGAAAATACAAAACTTTTTAAATTTATTTACTACAAATTATCTTTGATAAGGAGATGCAAATGCTGAGGAGAGTTTAACGAATTTTCCAACTTGTAAATGTCAATCTAAAAACATAGAGGAAACGGCAATCACCATTTGATGACTCACAGACACCAACAAACTTAGAGGGTTGAATGCAAAATGTAGATACTACTTCAGCATTTAAACATCTTTTCAGTCATAAACTTGGTTGTGGAGGTGGAATTTTATTGTAAAGCCTCCTTCCCAGGGCTTGCGGTATATGGTATAATGATTTACAATTCGCTTCCAGCAGAATTAAAAGATTTGTAAGTTCTGATGATTAAAAAAAAAATTAAAAATGTCTCTTTAAAAATATGATCTAAATTACTCTATAAACAACTCATGTACTTTCAATAATAGCAGCAGTATTATTATTTAAACAACATATATTTTTTTCTCTCCTACACTTTTTTATGTTTTCAACTTTTTCCTTTCTCCATATACGAAGTATAGAGAAAGTATTGTTTTCATGAAAGAAATTGACTTCGAGATTTCAACGGAAATACATGTTTTGGGGTCCCTAGAACACGTTTTGACCATTTTCGGAATGATGTCTGTCTGTGTGTGTGTGTGTGTGTGTGTGTGTGTGTGTGTATGAATGTGTGTCTGTGTGTGAGTGATTGAGGGAGCTCTAACTTAAAAACTATTAGTCGTATCAGTACCAAACTTCATGTATAACACTGTGGTGTGTGCTGTCAGAGTTGATTAGTTTTTAGAGTAAATCGGTGTACCGGAAGTCGAGCTTTATTCTTCAAAGCAAATTTCCGTTTTTGCAAAATATCTCCATGAATATGATATTTAGGTATATTTTATTATTTATAAAAGTTTTAGAAAATGTAATTTACTATAACTTTTGTATTAAACATATTTTTGTATAACTGATTGTGTAGGAGTTATTTGTGAAATACTGATAAACCGGAAGTTGCTGATTATGTACGTTGTGGGCGCTCTGGGCGCTGGGGCGAAAGGCCGATTTCATCGTTTTTCATCGAACATGTCTCATAAAACATTATTCATAATGTTAGTGACGAAAAAGATAATATGATTTAAATTAATCACTCATCTTCCAAGTTTAGATTGAATATAGAGTTCAAAATTACTGTCGTAGATAAAAATTTACATCTTATATATGGAGAAAGTCATGTGCTGGCCACATCAGATTTTTTAAAATGTCAGTTCCTACCACTTTTGCTTATAATAATTTACAACTTTTGCGCTGTTTGTATTTCAGTAATAGACCTTTCTTCTTATCCTAAGATTGTTCTCACTAAACAGGATTATATTGTTTACTATACAGTAAGCTCCCGTTCATCTGAATTGCGTTTATCCTAAATCCGCTTTATCCGAACTAACTTTTACGAATGCACCACCCCACCCACCGAATACCATCGCGACCCATTACTTATTTGCTTGTGCCATCCCCGCTGCCAAATAAGGCAATTTTTTCAGCAAGAACGCAAAATAAATGAGCTTCTTATTCAGCATTTAAAAAATTTGAGTTTTCAATCATTCATCGGCACTTTTTTAGCACGTCAACGCAAATTTTTCAGTCAAAAACATGCTTATTCACAACCATATTAATAGCTTTCTA
The DNA here is from genome assembly GCA_947579665.1 of Sympetrum striolatum. Lineage (NCBI taxonomy): Eukaryota > Metazoa > Arthropoda > Insecta > Odonata > Libellulidae > Sympetrum > Sympetrum striolatum. The sequence goes on along the minus strand of CANPUZ010000001.1, from coordinate 1,961,069 downwards.
TGTATGCACGTTTTACCATCACATTTCGCGGTATTGACGTAATTCGGGGTGTTTTATGTGGGACTTCGGTTTATCTGAAATTTTACTTATCCGAAACAGCTGCCGTCACGATCATTTTGGATAAAAGGGAGTTTAGTGTACTTATATTCTTTGAATAGCCTTGTGCTGAATAACACTCAAATTATTAATATTAATAATATCATATGAAACAAAAAAGAACATATCAGGGTGGCCACAGAAGGAGACGTTAAAAAATCAAGGTCATTTCAACGTTTTTCCAGGTCAGGTCGAGGATTTTTCAAGGTCTAAATACAGTTTATGGTTTTTATTCAATTCTTCAATTAAAATTTGGAATTTATTCCAACAAAAACAAGGTACAACTTTCAAACTTTACCTGGAAATCAATGTTCACGCAAATCAGCGGCACGAATGGCGAGGGTTGTTTATGTATGTGGTTTCGGAGTTTTCGCGTAGGTGGCACTGGTGCCAGTATCTGGATGAGTGGTTTATTTCGGATTGAACCAGAAATAACGAGTTGGATCAGGATTTTTCAAGGTTTTGCAAATAAATCAAGGCATTTTCACGGTTTTTCAAGGTCAGCAAAAATTCACGGTTTTTTCAAGGTCCAGTGGCCACCCTGACAAATAGTCACACATTTGCATGAATGTAGGTAAAAAATAGGGTAAATTTCTAGAAGAGGTCTGTTTGGGTATTAATTTTTTTTCCCACTAAATGTAGCCCTATTTCAATGATATTTTCAGGGATGATACTTCAAACATTGCGGCTTATTATACAAATTATAGCTAGTAAGTACGTCATGTAGTTAGTGACATATCTCGATTATAGTGAGCGAGGTACAGGAATTGGCCTCCATAGGCCATGTTTGAAGTGTTAGTTATGGCATTTTGATGCCAGATGTAGCGGTGATCGACGAGTTTCAACTCTCGGAAAACGTCAAAATTCCGGAAATGCAAAAAGTCGATGGGTTGAGTTGGGTTGACGGGATTCCTTTATTTACATCGTATGTAATGATGGAAGTATATGACAATAAATGGAACCCCGCCCACCCAACTCAACCCATCCGCTTTTTGCCAAACCGTAACTGCGTAGGAAATCCGGAAATGGGCATCTGTTAGAGTTGAAATTACAGAAAAAACCCCTACCGGAATTCCGAGGAAACATCAAAAATGGCCGAAAATCAGACAAAAAACGATCATTTTCGGAGTAAAATTCCCATGAAATGACAGTACTCAGTAGGAGTGATTTCTCATCATATATATTAGCCGCAATCTTTCTTCTATAAAATGGAGTGAGAATCATAGTTCTATCTTCAATATGAAGGGAGATATAGAATTTCTCCCAAACAGATCTCTTCTAGAAATTTACCAAAAATAGATTGATAAATAAATTACTATACTAGTAAATAAACAATTACTGTATATGCCGGTGCATAAGTCCACCTTTGAAACCTAAGAACTTCTCTCAAATACCAGGGGTCGACTTATACACTGAACGTAAAATTTAACCCTTTACCACGGAGGGGTTAATAGATGATACTACCTGCTAAGGCGCTGTGTGGTACTGCTGCGGTTGGGAGGGATACGGCATTGGTGCTGTAGCCCCAGGGTACTGGTCAGGTTGTGGGGGATACGGCATTGGTGCTGCAGCTCCAGGGTACTGGTCCTGTTGTGGAGGATACGGCATTGGCGCGGCAGCTCCAGGATAGGGTGCACCAACAGGAGGCGGGCCACCAGTTGGGGGAACGCAGAATCCAATAGAGGGTGGGCCAGGTGGTGGTTGTTGGAAAGGCGCTGCACTCGGCTGCTCTGCATTCTGCATCCCCGTGTTGGTTGGTATGCCCACATACTCTGTAAAAATAAACAATACATCTACATTAATACCCCACAAGCCCTCTTTTGGCATACGGCAGGGGGTGTAAACACCAGTTGAATCTAAACTACTTCCTAATTCGGTTATTGTCGTTTATCGTTCGTGGAAAGAATGAATTTTTAAAGCGATTCGTCCTAGCATCTATTTCTCTTAACTTACGGTCATTATCGGATCGACCGAGGTAGCAGGGGGGTTGCATGATACCGATTGCATCTTCGGAAAATGTAGTTTCCCTGAATTTATTAAGCAATCACAGTAATAATACCAGGTGTAGAAGTGTGAAACCTGAATTTCCCTATACATGATGCTATCAGTTTTAAGACAGCTTCTGCAACGCCATCTTTTCCGTCTAACGAAGTTTGTCAACACACAATAACCTAAGTTTCATACACCGGTATATATTTCTATAACCTGTCGAGTTTTGTGCCTACGAACTATGATTTGCATTGTTTTCTGCAATCAATTGAAGAAAACTGCTGCAGAATCGCAAAGAAAGCTTATCGAAGCACATGGTGAACATTCTCTTGGCAAAACACAGTGCTTTGACTGGTTTCAAAAAAATTTAAGAGTGGTGATTTTGACGTGAGAAACGAGGACTTGGTATAATAAACAGCAAAGTTGATTCCCCATTCTTACCCTCTCTTTCCTCTTTATGAATACCCTCAAGAAAAACACGCCTATCTGATACCTTCTCTTCAATTAGGGGGCGTCCATGAATTACGTGAGGTGTTTAAGGGAGAGGTGGGGTTCTCGCAAAGATTACGTAATTATTTATCCACAAGAAAAAGTGTAGAATTAATAAATATCTGGGTTCATTTTTACTTTCTCCATATACGAAGTATAGAGAAAGTATTGTTTTCATGAAAAAATTCGACTTCGAGATTTCAACAGAAATACACGTTTTGGGGTCCCTAGAACACGTTTTGACCATTTTCGGAATGATGTCTGTGTGTGTGTGTGTGTCTGTTATTGTGGGCGCTCTAACGTAAAAACTATAAGTCGTATCAATACCAAACTTCATATATAGTACTGTGGTGTGTGCTGTCAGAGTTGGTTAGTTTTTGGAGTAAATCGGTTCACCGGAAGTCGAGCTTCATTCTTCAAAGCTCATTTCTGGTTTTCAAAATATCTCCATAAATGTGATGTATAGGTATATTGTGTACCGTATAAAAGTTTTAGATAATGTGTTTTACTATAACTTTTGTATTTAACATATTTTTGTATCACCGGTTGATTAGGAGTTATTCGTGAAATACTGATAAACCGGAAGTAGCTGTTATGTACTTTGTGGGCACTCTAACATGAAAACTAATTGTTGGATCAACACCAAATTTCATATATAGCACTTTGGTTGGTGTCGTTAGTGTTGATTAGATTTTGGAGAAAATCGGTACACCGGAAGTCGAGCTTCAATCTTCAAAGCTCATTTCCGGTTTTCAAAATATCTCAATAAATATGATATTTAGGTATAAACTATTATTTATAATAGTTTTAGAAAATGTAATTTACTATAACTTTTGTATGAAACATATTTTTGTATCATTGATGTTTTAGGAGTTATTCATGAAATACTGATAAACCGGAAGTAGCTGTTATGTACTTTGTGGGTGCTCTAACATTGAAACTATTGGTTGGATCAACACCAAATTTCATATATAGTACTTTGGTTGGTGTCGTTAGAATTGATTAGATTTTGGAGAAAATCCGTTAACTGGAAGTCGAGCGTCATTCTTCAAAGCTCATTTCCGGTATTCAAAATATCTCGATAAATATGATATTTAGGTATATATTATTATTAATAAATGTTTTAGAAAATATAATTTACTATAACTTTCGTATGAAACATATTTTTGTATCATTGATGTTTTAGGAGTTATTCATGAAATACTGATAAACCGGAAGTAGCTGATTATGTACTTAGTGGGTGCTCTGGGCTCTATGGGCGAAAGTTCAAATTCATCGTTTTTCATCGATCATGTCCCGAAAAACATTATTTATAATGTTTGTGACGTCAAAGATAATAATATATAAATAAATCACTCATCTTCCAAGTTTAGATTGAATATAGAGTTCCAAAATACTGTCGTAGATAATTATTTACATCTTATATATATGGAGAAAGTCATGTGCTGGCCACATCAGATTTTTACTTTCTCCATATACGAAGTATAGAGAAAGTATTGTTTTCATGAAAAAAATCGACTTCTAGATTTCAACGGAAATACATGTTTTGAGGTCCCTAGAACACGTTTTGACCATTTTCGGAATGATGTCTGTGTGTATGTGTGTGTGTGTGTGTGTGTATGTGTGTGTGTGACAGTGGGCGCTCTAACGTGAAAACTATTAGTCGTATCAATACCAAAATTCATTGATAGTACTGTGGTGTGTGCTGTCAGAGTTGATTAGTTTTTGGAGTAAATCGGTTGACCGGAAGTCGAGCTTTATTCATTAAAGCTCATTTCCGGTTTTCAAAATATCTCCATAAATATGATATATACGTATATTGTATTTCTTATAAAAGTTTTAGATAATGTAATTTACTATAACTTTTGTATTTAACATATTTTTGTATCACCGGTTGATTAGGACTTATTCGTGAAATACCGATAAACCGGAGGAAGATGATTATGTACTTTGTGGGCGCTCTAACATGAAAACCATTCCTTGTATCAACACCAAACTTCATGTATAGCACTGTGGTGTGTGCTGTCAGAGTTGATTAGTTTTTGGAGTAAATCGGTAAACCGGAAGTGGAGCTTCATTCTTCAAAGCTCATTTCCGGTTTTCAAAATATCTCCATACATATGATATTTAGGTATATACTATTAGTTACAAAAGTTTTAGAAAATGTGTTTTACTATAGTTTTTGTATGTAACATATTTTTGTATAACTGATTGTTTAGGAGGTATTCATGAAATACTGATAAACTGGAAGTTGCTGATTATGTACTTTGTGGGCGCTCTGGGCTCTATGGGCGACAGGCCAATTTCATCGTTTTTCATCGATCATGTCCTGAAAAACATTATTTATAATTTTTGTGACGTAAAAGATAATAATATATATATATTAATCACTCATCTTCCAAGTTTAGATGGAATACTGAGTTCGAAATTACTTTCGTAGATAAATTTATACATCTTATTTATGGAGAAAGTCATGTGCTGGCCACATCAGATTTTTTTAGGTTGTCATGGTTTCAAGGTCCTGCGGCCACCCTGGAGGATATTGGGATGATATTGACCCCCGGAGACCAATTAAGCAACCTTTTTGACGCAACTAATTTAGGGGTTCAACGAGTAAATGGGAATTATAATAAGAGACATCTATTGGGAAGTAGATCAGACATCAGTGATGAAAATAGCATTAGCAAACAATGAAAATCGAATTCTAGCAATGTATTTAATCATATTACATAACTTTCTATGTTCTAGTTGCTCTTACTTTGCGAAGAAAATTTCTGGTATCTAATTTATTTTTGTGAATAAATGTGGTAATAATTTCGAAGGTGACGGTGTTAACAAACGCTCAGCAGGGCCGGTGAATAAGGCGATCTGGGGCCGATAAAATTATTACATTACAAGATAATTATTATTGATTGACTCTCCAATAACTCACTAAAACATTAGATAGAAAGAATCATAATAATATAAGATAATAATAATAAGCATAATATAAGAATATTAAATATTAAATAAGTATATTTATGGCCGGAAACTGTTTAATTTATTTAATTATACAAATGAAATTTAGGCAACGTCTCACGAAATAATGAATTTTTATAATAATTTTCCCTGTAGTTAATTCCAACCTTAGTTAAGAAAAATGCAAAGTATTTTAGCCCAAATGCTTCTACTTTCTATGATATGAGTTTTTCTATGCACCATGGCACGAAGTAAAAATCTGCCCATGAGTCGAAACATGCAAATCAACCATTTTCGTACCCCTATAAAAAATTTAATAAGGCAGCAAAGCTATTAGAAATTTAAGTTGTCATGAACATGTAACTCTAGTTTTCAAAATTGTTATCACAAAGATTCTCACTTGTCAACTTTTTTGTTATAAATATTCAAAAATGGCAGTTATGATATATTTCCACCAAAAATGACATTTTCAAAAACATGTAAGATTCGCATATAACTTGTTAAAGCCATGAAAATTTGTATTAACATTGTAAACATTATCAACTTTGAATTGGTATGAGGTTTGGGCTAATGTTGGACTAATTTATTGAAGAATTTACTGAAAACTACTACTCTGCTTATGTTTTTTGTTGTTAAATGCCACCTTTTCAACTTCTAATAACAAAAAAGGGACACCAAGTAGGAGAATGAATTCTTTTACTAACACACACTATCCATCCTCTTTCAGGAAATACAAACCTGAAGTTGCTCCCTGGATTGATAGTGTTTCTATAATTTATTTTAACGATGCTTGTAAAACGGTAGGTCACGATACCTATATCTCAAGGCTTCCACTTCAAGGTTCTTTGAGAGTGAGTATTGAGATTCCTCTGAACAAATGTCATTCTTTTAACTGTCCAGCCAATTACTTTGGATATCAACCCAGGGTTCAACCTATTAACAATGTGCGACAGCTTGGGTAAGTCTTTCTTGGTGAACTCTATTTTTGCTTATTATAACGTTTACATGTAATTTTACTTATTTCTTCTTAAACTTAATTAGATGCATTTCAATTTCGGAACTAATAGACATCTAGCTTTTGAGGTACTCTCTGAGCGCATGTAAATAAATAAAGGTGAATAATAATATTTTTACCAAAAGTTGTTCACTTCTTAAATTATAGTATCACCTAAAGTTCAGTACTCAGAAATAATACTTAGTTCAATTAATTTTACAGTCTTGGTTGAAAATCGATCTGCTTTATGGAGTACAAAGAGTGACTGTTAGTGCTATGATCATAGACAGGACTGATGAAAGGTTAAAGTCCACGTTTCGCACCCATAGGGCAACACACTCCAGATGAGGGATTTTGCCAACATTTCCACCAAACAAAAATGATGATGAATTTTACGAAACGATGTAAGTACCTCCGTTGGTGTTTTGCATAGGGCAGGCTGCGGCTTCCTCTTCCGGAGGGGTCGGTTCACTCTTCTTCTTTGACCTCCGGATGAGGAAGTAGATGCAGGCGGCTATCATGATGACAACGACCAACCCAAAGACGGAAGAAGTGGCAGTTTCTCCTGAAGAGAGCCCTTCGGTGGAGTTTCCCAACAGCTTCACTGAAACACCAAATCCAATTAAACAATACTAGACATTCCAAATTTTTTACACACACGGAACAGTTATTAGCGTATATTATTTAAATATTAGTTGAGCTCTATCTTTCTTAACTTCGGACTCACAAGTCTTTGTACGAGCAATGGCACCAACGTAGCAAAACGTAGCAACACATCTTTTGAATACAAACCGCATTGTCGTATTTATGCAGTGAAATTGCAAATTCGCTGATATATTGTCGTTTTAATGACATACGTAAGCTAATTAAGAAACTACACTGTTGCCAAGGAGATGCAAATCAGAATTAATTGTGTTTTCTTCACAAATTCAATCGTACAGAATTAATTAAATGATAATTGTGTCAATTTATATTCTTTCGCTGGCAATGTGACAAACAAAAGCTATAATATTGTTTTAGCGAACTTAATGAGCTAATTAAAAGCTTGTTCTATTGAAGTAATACTCCTAATATACTAATTAAACGCAACAATGTACTGTAGACGCTATTTATTTTGAAATTGAATGCAAGAATGTTCAATTAATGCCATCAATACCTGAGAGAGTTTACGAGTATTGTTGAAAACTTAATGAGCTAATTTAAGCTTGTTCTATTGAATTAATACTGCTAATTTGCTAATTAAATGCAACAATACACTGATTACTCTATTTATTTTGTAATCCGATGCAAGAATGTTCAATTAATTTGGTTTTCAATCAGCAGAACCATAAGTATTACAAGGTCTAACATGTCTATTATATATAGACGCTTCTCCGGATTCATTCATATATTCATACGAGTAAAATGTAGCATGCATACTGCAGGCAGATCGACAACACTAATTTCATATCGGCATCATATCGGGATGGTCCTCAAAAGAAAAAAAAAGATTGAAAATATTCATAAAATTCGCTGCAATTTCATCGTCTGGCATCAAACCCGCGTCTTTCTCGTAACACTTTCTATGCAGCCCAACAGAAGATCAAAACCTCTAACTATGTGTGAAAATTAAAGCAGAAATATTGGCTTCAACTGCCTCAAACGACGTCCTACTTTTCACGAATGTAAATGTCTCTCTGGATCCGAACCAAGGACGATCTAGGAAATCTAAAACATGTTTTTGAAATTTATCTATGATCTCTATCTGTATGCCGAATTTCAAGTCTCTATATTATTGGGAAGGGGTTCAAAATAATTCTTAAAAATCGGATCAGTTACTGATTGCAGAGATGCCTGGTGTCGAACCCAGGAAATATTGGCAGCTGTGAATGCACAGTATGACTTGTTAAGACTTGATCTTATTTCATAGAAAGTTTGAAGTCGATATCATGCCGGGAAGTACCTAAAATTTGTTTCCGTTATCTCCATAGGAAATGCATTGAAGAATGTAAATTGACAGTGTATATTTAAAACAATGTCTATACTAAGAGATCTGTATTAAGACCTATTTGCAGAGTATAAGAAGGGAGAAAAACCTACTGTGGCTCAGAAAGAATTTAATGATCCTCACATGACAATCGAGAGAGATTCTCTGAGTAGTGCGTGAAAATGATGACGCCGAGTGGCTTGATGAGACCGTCCTTGATCTTCAAGAAAGCACAGTGCCAACACCTGACTGGCAAAATGCTTATCCACTTGTTAGTGTTGAAGAAAGTCTCACTAATCCATGGTCAATTAAATATATTCATGTACCAGTAAAATTATATGCTATTCACATGATTACACCTTTCATTTATTATATTATGCCAGTCAGAAACAACCTGCCTGAAAATCTGTCTGGACATTTTTATCACGGTGCTTAATTTCCCAGAATTAAATTAGATTATACCTGTATTTATAGATAATCTTCTGAAAATTATAAGATACAGTAGAACCTCGATCTATTGTTTTTGAAGGGACTGAGAGAAAAAGACGATGAATGTGGGAAAACGATCAAAACGGGATATGCAGACTCAGCTCGCACTATTAAAATGAATACATAACGAAAGTTTATCCAAAGAAAACCCCTAAAGATTTCGAAAAAGAACGTACTGAAGTCCTAGAGACGCTCCAAACAGGGTGAAATATGCCAGTAAACTGAGATGGACAAACAGGGCTCGCACGTGCACCCATGTGAAAGCTCTCCAATGGGATACAATGTATTAAAACAGCCCCGGATGTGTTTAAAAGAATAGGCCGTTTTGAGCAAGTGCTACGACAGCCTTAAAAAAAGTTCATGCCAAGCTCTCAAAGAGAATTTTTGTCGCAATTCCTAATACATTGTCTCTCTTCCTCGATTGGGCCAAAAATCTGAACGATGGATGCGGGGAAATAATATTTCGATGAATGCGGTATTACTTAACATGTCTCCTTATGGGCCTAAGTCCGGACTATAGGAAATAAACGATAAATCCGGGAAAACGACAAATGCGGGAACGATGGATCGGGTTCTACTGTAGTCCTCTGCACTGGAACCAGTAGTGAAAGACTCTTCTGTAAAACACTCTAATTGTCTAACAAAAACCCTTATTATTTTTATTAAAAATTTTGAGTAACCCTCAGCTAAACCATTGATTAAAGTCCTTCATATCCTGTTAGAAGTTTATTTCAGCAACTACCAGAAGGTCTACCACAGGGAATTTGCCAAACGTCGTTGATAAATAAGCTTACAAATAATAATTCCAGCAATATCAATGAATTTAAGGACCTCTCACATATGCGACATTAGTAATACCAAGGAGGACCTGTTATAAGTTTATTTCAGCAACTACCAGAAGGTCTACCACTGGGAATTTGCCAAACGTCGTCGATAAATAAGCTTACAAAAAATAATTCCAGCAATATCAATGAATTTAAGGACCTCTCACATATGCGACATTAGTAATACCAAGGAGGACCTGTTAGAAGTTTATTTCAGCAACTACCAGAAGGTCTACCACTGGGAATTTGCCAAACGTCGTCGATAAATAAGCTTACAAAAAATAATTCCAGCAATATCAATGAATTTAAGGACCTCTCACATATGCGACATTAATAATACCAAGGAGGACCTGTTAGAAGTTTATTTCAGCAACTACCAGAAGGTCTACCACTGGGAATTTGCCAAACGTCCTCGATAAATAAGCTTACAAATAATAATTCCAGCAATATCAATGAATTTAAGGACCTCTCACATATGCGACATTAGTAATACCAAGGAGGACCTGTTAGAAGTTTATTTCAGCAACTACCAGAAGGTCTACCACTGGGAATTTGCCATACGTCCTCGATAAATAAGCTTACAAATAATAATTCCAGCAATATCAATGAATTTAAGGACCTCTCACATATGCGACATTAGTAATACCAAGGAGGACCTGTTAGAAGTTTATTTCAGCAACTACCAGAAGGTCTACCACTGGGAATTTGCGAAGCGTCGTCGATAAATAAGCTTACAAATGATGGATGAGGGAAAATAATATTTCGATGCACGATGAATGCGGTATTTCTTTACATGTCTCCTTATGGGCCTAAGTCGGGATTATAGAAAATAAACGATAAATCCGGGAAAACGACAAATGCGGGAACGATGGATCGGGGTTCTACTGTACTTTGTACCAAAAAATACACTTGATTTTGGGTAAGGGATTAGTCTAAAACCTCACCACATATCACCAGGGGGGAGGGGGGGTTTAAAAGTTGCAAAAAAACATCACTTGATTAATGGAGGACCCCTTACAGACATGCACTTCATTTAAATTCTTTACTTGTTGAAAATCTTCACTCCCGTGAGAAGGAAAAATCAGAAACTTTTTTGTGTTTCACTGTGCCCACCCTCCCCTAGTCATAGCAATCTTGAGAATCTGCTGCATTAGATTAAGTTGTACTTACAAGTCTTTTTTGACACCAAAGCAGCTGAGCAGTTCTTCTCATCGATGCAATCTCCAAATGGGCAGTTAACGAAGCCATCATTAACTAGAGAAGCTGAGATACACAGCCCATATCCACAATGGAACAATCCATGAGGCGTGATCCTGCCATCGCATTCTGGAATAAACACAAATAGAATTTGCTTGGATTCCTTTCAATAATTACCTTCTATCTTACAGAAGTATCACTCATCTATGTATTATAAATTTAAAAAACTAAATCCGTCCGTCCGTCCCCTCTCTATCTCAGAAAGTATTTGTCGTATGTGACAAACTGAATCGTAATTCTAATGAGCTGAAAGCCCCACAAACACTTTCCTCATCTCTGCGAAGGCATGGGTTCGAACCCAGGACTCCATACTACACTTCCATAAGGAATGCACGTAAAGTTCGTTTTTGTACCTTGCAGACTTTGTTACTTTTACAGAATTAAATTGGAGATAAAGGTCCTACGAAGTCAAGAAAAGTACCAAGGGAAGGTAAATTAAATAAAGAATCTTATTAATGTCGTTAAATACACTTTCTCAATCGAAATTACAAGAACTATTACAAAATAAATGAATTTTTTTTTAAAGATTGCCGTAGTAAATAACCAGTCCCTCCAACGACTAAGGTGATTACTGAATCCGATACATTCATTTTCCCACAAGAATACACGGGGATTTTAAGTCCATACTGAATTAACGGTAGGAACTAATGTCGGAATTTACAAAGAGGAGGCAATTAACTGAGATTTCAGCAAATTTATAACATGAAATTTAAATAACAGAAACAAAATTACGGCCATTTTGCAGTTTTTCTTTATCAAACCAATTTTTAAAAGGACATTTATAAGTTCATTTGTGGTGACAAAGAAATATTACGTCAAGGAAAGGGAAGATTTTTGAGAGACAGAATTTTAACGTAAACTTGATTTTATAACAGAGATTTTAAAGCCGTGCGTTTGCGTAATTCTCAAAAACTGAAATAATGTTCAATGGAATCGAATTCGGAATTTCGCTAATTATCTTAGGTAAATATTCCATCCTGATTAGTATTTATTAAAGAAATTTAGGGTATTGATAAGTTATATATTAAGTCATTTATATTTAAATGTTGCATATTTATTAAAAAACTGAAATAAAGACCTGTCATGCACGACGGGGGAGTTTACTAGTATTTTTATATTCAAGATCCGATATCGTTAACTTACCATAAGAAAAGCAATGAAACAATTTAAAATAATTAATGCCATGCATTTCCCAATGAGAAAATATCTGATGTGGCCAGCACATGACTTTCTCCATATATAAGATGTACATACTTATCTACGACAGTAATTTCGAACTCTATATTCCATCTAAACTTGGGAGATGAGTGATTAATTTATATATTATCTTTTACATCACAAACATTATAAATAATGTTTTTCGGGACATGCTCGATGAAAAACGATGAAACTGGCCTTTCGCCATTAGAGCCCAGAGCGCCCACAAAGTACATAATCAGCAACTTCCGGTTTATCGGTATTTCATGAATAACTCCTAAAAAATCAATGATACAAAAATATGTTTCATACAAAAGTTATAGTAAATTACATCTTCTAAAACTTTTATAAATAATAGTATATACCTAAATATCATATTTATGGAGATATTTTGAAAACCGGAAATGAGCTTTGAAGAATGAAGCTCAACTTCCGGTGAACCGATTTACTCCAAAAACTAATCAACTCTAAAGACTGTAATAGAAGTACTTCATATGAAATTTGGTGTTGATCCGTCGAATAGTTTTCATGTTAGAGCGCCCACAAAGTACATAATCATCTTCTTCCGGTTTATCAGTGTTTCACGAATAAATCCTAATCAACCGGTGATACAAAAATATGTTAAATACAAAAGCTATAGTAAAATACATTATCTAAAACTTTTATAAGTAATACAATCTACGTATATATCATATTTATGGAGATATTTTGAAAACCGGAAATGAGCTTTAATGAATAAAGCTAGACTTCCGGTTGGCCGATTTACTCCAAAAACTAATCAACTGTGACAGCATACACCACAGTACTATATATGAAGTTTGGTATTGATACAACTAATAGTTTTCCCGTTAGAGCGCCCACTATCACACACACACATACACACACACACACACACACACACACACACACACACACAGACATCATTCCGAAAATGGTCAAAACGTGTTCTAGGGACCCAAAAACATGTATTTCCGTTGAAATCTCAAAGTCGAATTTTTTCATGAAAACAATACTTTCTCTATACTTCGTATATGGAGAAAGTAAAAAAGAGGGATTTGTTTGTTAACCCTTTCGAGACTGTTGTCGTATATTGGCGACGGTGATTTTCCAACGCAAACGAACTATCGTCGTCCAGAGACGACGGAAGTATTTATCGTGAGGGGATGCAGAGGATTGGGATATAATAACCAAACCTTTCTCACCCTTTTCTAGGGGATTTCTGGCCTGGCCTCATAAACCGCAGCAAGGAAACTCGGCCCTTGGGCTAATTCAATGACCCTTCGCAGCATGGGGCTGCGGTAAACTAAATGTTTTTGCAAACATTTTGGGAAAACGTTATTTGTAGTGGTAATTGTCAATATTGCCTTGGAAATGAAAATCTTATAATTTTCTGATTATGTTAAACTTTTAAACGAAATTATTCCGTTAATATTAAGGTATTTAGTATACAGTCTGTTTAATGTAATGAAGTAATCATTTATTTTTCTAATGACTGCAAATAATACTTCTCATCCTTCTTTTTCATCCAGGCTTTGAACCGGCATCGGCGAAGTTAAAATGTTTTGTTTTTAATTTATGGAAACCATGTGGAAATATAGTAAATACGTAAATATTAACGCTAGAACTTTGTTTAAAAGTTGTGCATCTTTAGCGCAAGACATTGCTTTCATTTTCCATGTCAGGTGGACCAAATTTACAACAAATAATCATTTGCCAAAACGTGTATAAAAACATTCAGTTATGGACAATTCCTCGGACTCCCGGTCGCAGCCGGATGTTAGTCCCCCACGGGGTTTATGACGATAGGGTCCGAAATCCTGGGGCTGAGGACTCAAAAAAGGATAAGTCTAATACCTGAGGGAAGCAATGCTCAAAAAGGTCTCTGTATCGCAGGAAAGAATTTCTGCTGGAGTCCTCCCACATACGGTAGAGACTTTCCGCTTAGCTCGCCGTCTCGAAAGGGTTAAGGCCGCCTTACACGAGGAAATATTTCCAGTTATGGCCGACACTCTTTCCTGATTGGTCGAAATTAGAACATGTTCTACTTTGGAAAGATTTCCAGTCCACCATAACTGGAAATATTTGACTATCCTGCCTCCTTGGCATCAGCACGGAGAACTTATTGAGTAAGTAGAAATCATGACTTATGTATCGAGCATTCCCATTGGCCACTGTCGACTTCCGCCTAGAAAACGCCAATGGGGAAGAATTGAGGTAGGGCAGGAACGCTGTCTTCTGCTGTCCTCACTGCTTTGTTTCCCTTTTGAGGTGTTTGTTGCTTTCAAGCTTTCGGTTTCACTCTCAATCCAAATCACATGGACAAGTTTGTGAAATGTAAAACCGACGAATAGATATGCAATAAAACGGTATGTAGATATGAAAACCGCTTATGATAATAAATGAAATCAATCGAGATTGACCATCATCTTAAAAGGATATACTGAAAATGGGCACCATCGATGGAATAACACGTTTTACTACCTAGTGTATACTGTAAAAGTTAAACGGAGTACACGTGATACAGGCAAAACAACTCTTTAATGCATATTAATCTTACTCGTAAGTTTACGCAGTTTAACCTTTTAAAATTGTTCACGAGAAGCATACGTGTGATAAGAACTTAAAATATTTTTATCACATTTTGGACCATTTATATTTACTAGTGGTCGAAATTCAACCGTAATTCATTGAATTTTTACGTCTGAACTTTACTGTGGCTCTTTTGTCAATGAGTATACCTATATAATCATTGCTTATATATTTTTTCATAATTTTTCTATTACGTCAGCTGTGAGCGTGTACAAATATGTTATTAGGTTGTGCTGTTAGCCGTAATTCCCTTCGATACCTAGGAAATTTAATATTTTAATGTTAGTAACAATAAAAAAGACAATTTTATTTAGATAACTAGATAACTAAAGGATGGGGGAGAGGGAGGAATTCAAGATGGGGGAGGGAGAATGAAAAAGATATTCGTTAATAAGGGAACAATGGGTGTAGGAGAGGTAACGTTTAATTTCATACTGTTCTAGGGCGTTGAGTCGAGGACTTTTACTTTGAAAGTGAAGTATTTCTGGGGAAAAATCACTTGAATGACTGTTTTCGAAAAGGTGTTTAGCAAAGTGGGAGGAGGGAGATTTATGGAGGAAAGCTCTATGGTGTTCTTGTGTTCTGACATTAAAATTGTGGGTTGTCATCTCAATTTAAATTCCATCACAATCCTTACAATTTAATTTATATACTCCCGGTCTGTCTAAAGCTTTCAATTTATCTTTCGAATTGGCTAGTAATTTCATTAGCGTGTTATTATTTTTAAATCCTGGAATCACGTTATATTTTTTAAAAAGGTTTTGCAGATTATAAGATATGGAGCCTTTAAATGAGAGAGCTACACGTCGAGGGGTTTCTATATCAGTTACAGAGGCAAGGGGAAAAATTCGTCTGGCAATGAGGTACTTCTCTTTCCGTGAAAGCAATTTGTCAATTAAACAGGTAGGATATAGCACTGGCTATAGCTTTAATAGTACTTAGTTCGCGGGAATGGGGAAAAAGGGTATCTGAAGCAATCTATCGATAAGGCTATGGAAAGAGGCTAATTTATGAGAGTAATGATGGTTAGAAAAGGCAGGAATGACACTATTTGTATAAGTGGGTTTACGATAGAAGCTAAATTCAATCTTATTATTTTTAAGAGTTAGAGTTAGGTTATCATTCTCCCTCCCCCATCTTGGATTCCGCCCTCTCCCCCATCCTTTAGTCATCTGTAAATTAAATGTAAATAATCCCACTCCCCTTCCTATTTCCTGATTGGTTGTCACTGTACTAGTATGTATATTTCCAACTTCTACATTGTATTTTATCTGTCATCACCCAAATTACAATGTAAGCCTCGACAGTTTAAGGATTCAGTTTTGTTTGACGATGGTAATATACCGAAACTGGTAGTTCCTGAATGGAAACCTCCGCCTTTGCAGAAAAGTAGAAACCTATTTTCAATTTTAAGGTGGAATTCGACTAAGTGTATCCAGGAGTCGTTATGCTGATGCACTCCAACCAATGCTGAGCACAGGAATATGACTGCACGCTTGGAACCCATTTCCTTACGGTACCTTTGGTCCCTTGGGACAATGGTTACACTATTTAAATACAACAGAAGAAAATCCTTAGCTATACAGCAAATTAACGGGTAATCATAAAATAAGGATCAGTATATTTTATATCATCCCGAGTAATGAAGAGTCTACTGTACAGACCTTAAATCGTCCTGAATGCTTAATAAAGGAACCAGTACCTTTGGAATTGTTGCTAAACTCATTCAAGAAGCCGCTACTCAACAATTTGTCAACATTTTCAATAAATAAATTTTTAGTTATATTTCAAATTACAATGTAAGCCTCGGCAGTTTGATGATTCAGTTGTGTGTGAACCTGACGACGGTAATGTACCGAAACCGGTAGTTCCTAAATAAAAACCTTTGTGGAAAAGTAAAAATCTATTTTCAATTATGTCTTTCCACAACATCTCGGCCGAATCGATTGATTATACTAACTACAGAAATTGAAGGTGGAAGGAGAAAAGAGAAGAAGAAAGCTTAAGTCAATTGATGAAGTGAAGAGAGGACGTTATATGGATTACGTTACAGTTACGAGCGTTACGTTATATGGATGCGAAACATGGACCTCGGGAAGAAAAGAGAAGGATAGGATTGATGCTTTTGAAATGTACGGAGGAAGTTGGAGAGAATAAAATAGAATAAGGAATGATGAAGTGATAAGAAGAGATGGAAAAAACATGACTCCGCACAATACAAAGAGAGAAGGACGTATTGTAAGAGGGAAGGGGATTCTAACTACAGCCATTGAAGGAACGGTGGAAGGAGAAAAGAGAAGAAGAAAGCTTAAGTGAATAGATGAAGTGAAGAGAGGATTAAACAAGAAGACCAAAGAAGAGACAGGATTAAGTGGAAACAGTTGTGGTATATGGGACCAGCTGACTGGCAGAAAACCAGAAGAGGACAGAGAAAAAGACAAAATGATCCACCCTACTGTATAACTAATAATCGTAACATTTCTGTATATTTTGACGAATTTTGGGGAACTGAGGAAACATTTTCCTCGATTCAAAGGTACTAAATCTTTAATGTTAAGCAATATGCAAGCGATGTATGTATTTCTTTGCCATTGAATCACTTTGGAAACACTGAGAAACCACCGGGAAAAAATGCAAAAATTTGATATTTTTCGAAACATTTAAAATTTTGACTAAAAATCACAGCCTCGAGATTCAATCCGATCGAGTTGAAATTTTTTATAAGTTACAAGGACCACCTACGGCAACTTTCGAGCACTAGCCGAAGACTGATTTCGAATTAATTTTAATGAGCAGGAGTGGAGTAATTTACTTAATTATAATATTAATGGCTGTATACCGAATTTATTCAGCAGTGACTATGCAAAGTGTCAAAGTTCGCACAAACAAAATCAAGTTTTGTGTTTTTTGCCTTTTTTCCATTTCAGCCCACTGTACTAAGTTATCTTTTATATATAGATGCTTCTCCAGATTCATTCATATATTCATATTGTGATGGAACGCGCTTATTTTGTGCGTGAGCGCAGAACACTGAATGATCGGACGAAGGTTTTCATGTAATTTTTGTTTTTCGCCTTTCATTTGTTTTGTGTTTTGTGAAGTGCCCGTAAGGGTATTCGGGGATAAAAACCCCTGACCGAGTGTAAGAAGGGGACAACTGATAGGACAGTTGTGAAAAGAAGGTATTTTTTGGCCAATAGAAGCGGCGGAGTAAGCAACACCGAACCCGCGGAAGGAGGAAGAAAGGGACGAGGGCGCAGGAACCGGGAGAGTGATCCGGTTGAGCGTGAGCAGTAAGGAAGGACTTGGTGGCAACGAGAATCCAGTTGGAATCCTTCGGAGGACAATAAGAGTCTGCCACGGTATCGTAAATACCCGGATTCCCCCAGAATTCCTCCAAGAACTCACGCTTCCTTGTGTATTCCCCCCTAAAATCCCCCTGTGTAAGTGTAATTCCTGAACATCACGACCGTCCGTGAATCAAGATTCAGTTCTTCAATTCCATTTGATTTTGAACTCCCTCTCGTCAGCGAAGGAACTAAACGTTCGACCATGCTGCATTCAAACTGGTCATTGTAAAGCAGCCCATTCTGTAATTTTTTGTATTGCTATTTCGTGTCTTTATTGATCATCTCATATATGTTTCATTACGTCCGATCATCTTCCATCCGTCATTAGAATTACGTATTTAGGTTTAAGTCATTATTTTCCTGTACATGATATTCTGTTTTGTACAAAGTATTTTTTCCGTTTCTCAAATCAGTGTTTTAATTTACAATAAATTTGATGTATAAATAATCGGATTGTTCAGTGTATCTCTGCAACGCGAATTTCCTTTCCTTGCTCTTCTTTCGACAAAGCATGTGTAATACGTGGTCACGGGCTAAAAAGGACTCACGACGAGGTGGACTACGTAATCCCTTCTCATTCCTTCGACTGAGGCTGGTCGGCAGCAGAGGTTTCGTATGGCGCCCCGTTAATGAAAATAATTACGAACCTCTGATCGTATTGGGTGAAACGCCGTAAACACCGGTGATCCACCACAATATAGAAAATCTGATGTGGCCAGCACATGACTTTCTCCATATATAAGATGTAAATATACGACAGTAATTTCGAACTCTATATTCAATCTAAACTTGGAAGATCAGTAATTAATTTATTTAATATTATTTTTTACGTCACAAATGTTTTAAATAATGTTTATCGGGACATGCTCGATGAAAAGCGATGAAATTGGTCCTTCGCCCATATAGCCCAGAGCGCCCACAAAGTACATAATCAGCAACTTCCGGTTTATCAGTATTTCATGAATAACTCCTAAACAATCACTGATACAAAAATGTTTCATACAAAAGTTATAGTAAATTACATTTTCTAAAACATTTATTTATAATAGTATATACCTAAATATCATATTTATGGAGATATTTTGAAAACCGGAAATGAGCTTTGAAGAATGAAGCTCAACTTCCGGTTGACCGATTTACTCCAAAAACTAATCAACTCTAACGACTGTAATAAAAAAACAATATATGAAATTTGGTGTTGATCCAACAATTAGTTTTCATGTTAGAGCGCCCACAAAGTACATAATCATCTTCTTCCGGTTTATCAGTATTTCATGAATAACTCCTAATCAACCGGTGATACAAAAATATATATAATACAAAAGTTATAGTAAATTACATTATCTAAAACTTTTATAAGTGATACAATATACGTATATATCATATTTATGGAGATATTTTGAAAACCGGAAATGAGCTTTAATGAATAAAGCTCGACTTCCGGTTGACCGATTTACTCCAAAAACTAATCAACTCTGACAGCACACACACCACTACTATACATGAAGTTTGGTATTGATACTACTAATAGTTTTCACGTTAGAGCGCCCACTATCACACACACACATACACACACACATACATCATTCCGAAAATGGTCAAAACGTGTTCTAGGGACCCCAAAACATGTATTTCTGTTGAAATCTCGAAGTCGAATTTTTTCATGAAAACATTACTTTCTCTATACTTCGTATATGGAGAAAGTAATAAATAGATAGATAGGATACTAATTCACAGGCTAAACCACAAGCGTCATTGACTTGAAAAGTTTAGGATGCATTGGCCATAACGTGTCACCACCAGAAAAATTGCGATTTTGAGACAGAAGAAGAGACAGGATTAAGTGGAAACAGTTGTGGTGTATTGGACCTGCCAAGAGGCATAATAGCAGACGATTATAATGAACCCACCGAAAGGTAGAACACTCATGAATTAGCCTTTTGAGGTTGGAAGGGGCTGCAGATTGCAATATTGGGATGCAATAGTCCATTATGGGGCTAACAGAACCACTGAAGATGGACTTAGCGGCAAGATCTAGTATTTGTTACATACTTACCTATAGTGGTGTTTGTTAAACGCAATAAGACCTTCAAATAGCGCAAATTTTGACTGATTTAGTGAAATAAGGCTAATTTCGACAGTTTTAATAATCAGCAAGGATTTAGGTTATTTTCCCTCCATTCATCGTTTGTAAGAGAGGAAAATTTAATTTTTGTATGATTTAAATAAATGTACAATATATAATTGTATTATTGATGTTTTTATCATCATATTTTTGATAACTCATGACATCTTTGCTTACGTGAATTCAGCTTTAATCTGTTGCAATAAATTCGCAAAACTTTCTTTCCATTATGGATGATCACAAAATCTAATTCCACGAAGAAATATGTTTTGTTTTTCCTAACATCTATTGCGTCAATATGTTTTTATTGAAAATATCATGTTTTGTTGATCTGAAGCTGTGAAAGCATTTTCCTTAGGTGTAAACAGCAGAGTTTTAAATATATTTAATTTTTTATTTTGTATAATATACAGTTAATAATATTTCCAATGCTTTTAATGTTTATGCTAAAGTGTGCCTCATATTATTCCTTCGCTTAAATGACACTCGGTGAAAATTAGTAACACCAAATTTAGGAAACATAATAAAAACACAAAACACCACAATTTGGTTTTGAAATCAACCAATTCCGGAGAAAATAAAACCATTTTCCAACACCTCTATCAATTGAATATCTGAGTTAGGCAACCCTGCCCTACACATTACCATGTAGATCTCGAGATATTCCACTTGGGAAATTACATTCTTCCATTTTTTGCTGTTAACTTACCTTTTTGCGATTAAATTTCATCTTATTTACCTTCCTTATCTAATATTGTTACACTTCCATACCTTTGAATCCGCTGAAGACTATCACCAACTCCAGCATCTCGTCCGTCCGGAGGGGCTTGGCCTCTACATAGACGGTGGTCTTGAGCTCCCCTTTGGGGTCAACGGCAGACCCCCGGGAGACCAGTCCTGCCCATGGGTTGTGCGGACGGTTGATGGTGGAGAGGATGCTGCCACCTGTGTTTACAAGCGGAGGGGGTGTTGGTGGTGCTGGGCTTGGCACCACGGCAGGCATTGGTGGTATGAAAGAGCCATTGGCGCTGATATAGTGGCCGAACATCAAGGAACCACACAGCATGGGCCTTGGAGAGACCTCCTTGTCCTCCTTAAACTGCACAAAAGATCAACAATCAGATGGGAAAGGAGCACATTTTAATCCAATCACCTTTATTGGAAAATACCAGAGATAGTTCTGACTGCAGGCATACCAGGAATGAGTTCCAAATTAAGAATCTGATGTGGCCAGCAAATGACTTTCTCCATATATAAGATGTAATTATTTATCTACGACAGTATTTTCGAACTCTATATTCAATCTAAACTTGGAAGATAAGTGATTAATTTTTATCATATTATCTTTTACGTCACAAACATTATAAATAATGTTTTTTGGGACATAATCGATGAAAAAAGATGAAATTGGCCTTTTGCTTATAGAGCCCACAAAGTACATCCGGTTTATCAGTATTTCACGAATAACTCTTAAATAATCAGTTAAACAAAAATATGTTTTATACAAAAGTTATAGTAAATTATATTTTCTAAAACTTTTATAAAGAATAGTATATACCTAAATATCAGATTAATGGAGATATTTTGCAAAATGGAAACGAGCTTCGAAAAGTAAAGCTCGACTTACGGTTAACCGATTTACTCCAAAAACTAATCAACTCTGACAACACACACCACAGTGCTATAAATGAAGTTTGGTATTGATATGACTAAAAGTTTTCACGTTAGAGTGCCCACTATCACACACACATACACACACACACACACACACACACACACACACACACACACACAGACATCATTCCGAAAATAGTCAAAACGTGTTCTAGGGACCCCAAAACATGTATTTCCGCTGAAATCTCGAAGTCGATCTTTTTCATGAAAACAATAATTTCTCTATACTACATATATGGAGAAAGTAAAAATGTCAAGGCACTTCACCTCTCCCAATTATGTCACTAGAACAAATCATTGAACAAATATTTATTACATCGGTGCAGTAGTTTTCCAGATTCAGCCCAAATAGTGAGCTAGCATCATACAAATGGTATCTATTGTTAACAATATTAGGCTTAATAATAATAATAATAAATTGCCTTTATTTGGGCGAGATTGAGACTTAAAAGTCTCTTCTTCCATCCAACCCATTTAAATGAATTGACTTCAAGAAAACCGAAATGCTGAAGTTCGACTTGCAAGATTTGGAATACCAGAGAATAATACTGTAAAAATTAAAACAAATTTAGGGTAAAAGTGGAAAATTTTATCTTTAAATATTCAAATATACATACTGTAACATATTTCATTGTTTGACAAAAATCCTTCATATTTTAATATAAAAATTTTTCATTTAAAAATAAAAAGTAAAACCTCTCCCTCTTTATTGAGTTTAGGCAACTTAAAAGAAAACTTATTATTCTGATTCGTATATCCTTTACATTAATTTTCCTTGATATTAATCTCTTTCTTTCTGTTCTCACATGACAAAAGGTTAGGTGTAAGAAGAAAAGATTTGATTGTCTCGATTTTGCCCTGAATAAAAGTACTTAATTATTACGAGTAAAATGTAGCTTGCATACTGCAAGCAGATCGACAACACTAATTTCATATCGACATCATATCGGGACGGTCCTCAAAAGAAAAAAAAGGATTGAAAATATTCTTAAAATTTGCTGCAATTTCATCGTCTGGCACCGAACCCGGGTTTTCCTGGTGAACTTACTATGCAGCACAACAGAAGATCACCATCTCTAACTATGTGTGAAAATTCAAGCAGAAATATTGGCTGCAAATGCATCAAACGACGTTCTACTTTTCACGAAAGTAAATGGCTCTCTGGATTCGAACCAAGGACGATCTTGGAAATCTAAAACATGTTATTGAAATGAATCTATGAGCTCTATATATATGCCAAATTTCGAGTTTTAATATTATTGGGAAGGGGTTCAAAATAATTCTTAAAAATCGGATAATTTACTGATTGTAGAGACTCCTGGTGTCGAACCCAGGATATATTGGCAGCTCTGAATACAAAGAATGACTTTTTATTACTTGATCTTATTTCATACAAAGTATGAAGTCGATATCATGCCGGGAAGTACCTAAAATTTGTATCCATTATCTCCATAAGAAATGCATTGAGGAATGTAAATTGCCCTCTGGGATCGAACCAAGGACCATCAGCGAATAGATAAAATTTGATTACGATATATATTTATGATCTCTAACCACATGCCGAATTTCAAGTTTCCATGCCATCGGGAAGTGGTCCAAAAAAAATCTAAAAAATCGCCCCAATGCATTTTAAATGGTCGATTTTTGCCCCGACCTAGCATCGAACCATGGACAATATTCGAAGATGTCTTTTTGATTTTTGTTGGATATGCACAGCTTCTACTGATCCCTCAAATTTCAACTCTCTACTTTTCCGGGAAGTGCCACAAAAAGTTTTCGAAAATCCCTGCCATGTATTCTTATGGAGAAAATCGCGATTTTGGGGCCTTCTGGAATCGAACCCATGACACCTAGGTTCAAAGTCAGCTTTTTTCTGGAGGTTACACGTTATGGCCAATACGTCGTAAAAATTTCAAGTCAGTGGCACTTGTGGAACATGGTTAGAATTTTGATCCCCTATGAATGAATGTATATATAGGTATATCTGGAGAAGCGTCTATACATAATAGATTACGAGCAAAATGTTGCTTGCATACTGCAAGTAGATCGACAACACTATTTTCATGTCGGCATTATATCGGGACGGACATCAAAAGAAAAAAATAGGATTGAAAATATTCTCAAAATTCGCTGCAATCGTCTGGCGTCGAACCCGGGTCTTCCTGGTGAATCTACTTTGCAGCACAACAGAAGATCACCCTCTCTACGTGTAAAAATTCAAGCAGAAATATTGGCTGCAACTGCCTTAAACGTAGTCCTACTTTTTACGAATGTAAATGGCTCTCAGGATTCGAACCAAGGACGATCTAGAAAATCTATAATATGTTTTCGAAAGGTATCTATGAGTTCTATATACATGCCAAATTTCAAGTTTTAATATTATTGGGAAGGGGTTCAAAATAATTCTTAGAAGTCGGTTCAGTGACTGATTTTAGAGACGCCTGGTGTTGAACCCAGGACATATTGGCAGCTGAGAATGCACAGAATGATATGCTAGCACTTGATCTTTTTTTGGACTAAGTTTGAAGTGGATATCATGCATGGAAGTACCTAAAATTTGTTTCCGTCATCTCCATAAGAAATGCATTGAAAAATGTAAATGGCTCCCTGGAATCAAACCAAGGACCAACAGCAGAATGTTCAACAACGTAGGTAAAAGATATTTACCAACTCTATCTACATACCGAGTTTCAAGTTTCCATCTTATCGGGAAGTGATTTAAAAAAAAATCCTTAAAATCGCAATGTAAATTAAACGGGAGAATATTTGCCCTGGCTTAGCGTTGAACCAAGGATAATCCTCGATGATGTCATAATAGTTTTCGTTGAATACGCACGGCATCTAGCGATCCCTCGAATTTCAACTCTCTCCTTTTCCGGGAAGTGACTCAAAAAAGTTTTTGAAAATCCCCACCATGTATTCTTATGGAGAAAATCGCGATTTTGGGGCCTTCTGGAATCGAACCCATGACACCTAGGTTCAAAGTCAGCTTTTTTCTGGAGGTTACACGTTATGGCCAATACGTCGTAAAAATTTCAAGTCAGTGGCACTTGTGGAACATGGTTAGAATTTTGATCCCCTATGAATAAATGTGTATATAGGTATATCCGGAGAAGCGTCTATATATAATAGATTATAACCAAAAATTTTCCCTTTATGCAATTATTGGGTTAAAGAAAGCAAATTTAGAACATGACTGTTGACCCTTTCACGCTTGTTGTCATGTATACATGATAGAGATTTTCCTACATTAAAGAACAAATGCCGTATATACACGACGCAGGTAGAAATGATCAGTTGGTGAGGATTATAACCCTTGAACGTGGGATTTCCGTCCCTTTCCTAGGCAAGCTCATGGGGGTCTGTAGGTTGATGGGTCATTATACAGTGCCGGTGACAGCATAGGGCTGCCGGAAACAATATATTTTTGCACTTGTTGTGCCAATAAATTAATTTTGTGATTATTGTTAACATTGCATTGGAAATAATATCCTTGTCTTACGCTGATAATGTACAACTTTTAAACGAAACTCTAGAGTTAATATAAACGTATCTAGTATATTTTCATAAGAAAATTCTGATACGCAAAAATACTCTCATTAGAGAATGCTATGCATAAT
This sequence comes from Sympetrum striolatum, assembly GCA_947579665.1. Lineage (NCBI taxonomy): Eukaryota > Metazoa > Arthropoda > Insecta > Odonata > Libellulidae > Sympetrum > Sympetrum striolatum. The sequence continues at coordinate 1,935,452 of CANPUZ010000001.1, read as the reverse complement.
GTTCTGTCGATTCATTTTAGATAGCAGTCCAAAGCCCGGATGTAAAAGAGGGATGGAAAATATGTTTCGTTTTTAATACATGGAAACCATGCGGAAGTATAGTAAATATTTATAAAGGAACTTCGTTTAAAAGTTGTACATCTTTAGCGCAAGACATTGCTTTCATTTTCAAAGTAAGATTGACAAAAATTACAACTAATAATCATTTACCAAAACGTGGGTTGGGTTATATCAAGTGAATAAGTACTTGCTCTGTACCTCAAAGGAAATTGAGTCAATTAACCAATTCCCGATTATAAAAAAAGCATTCCTTAAATCGAACAGTTCCCTACCATTCAGTGCTCCTGTGGAGCGGCTGTTTAGCATAAGCAAAGATATTTAACCACCAAAAAGTGGTAAAATATCCGACAAAATGCAATTGTGTTGCAAATTGAATTTGCATATTTAATAGATTTTTTCTTAAATATATTTCTGATATTTTAAGAGCTTTCTATTTATTTGCATGCCGTTGATTTTAAAATCAATCACCATCCACAGGTGTAAATTTAAGTTGAACATGGATTTTTTGGCACTGTAAGAACTGTAGTAATCATAATTTGACTTAAACTTTAATGCTATGGCTTTAAATTCAAATGTTAGATGACATGTTAGTACTCCCTGTCTGAAAAAAATGTTGACTGAGATTGCATAATATACAGGAGCAAAATAAAAAGTAATTGTAACTGTAATCCTACTGATTACTTAAAAAAAGTATTTTGTAATTGTAACTGATTACAAATTTGACTGAGTACAGACTCCCTGAATTACAAATGTCTGAGTTACGACCAAAATCTTTTGGAAAGTGTTATTTCAAACTGCGATAAAAATGTAACAAAGTTTTCATTTTGTATGGCTCATATTATTACGCACAAAGTTTTGAGCTACTGTAGAATACTTTGTGACGTAACGCGGTACTTTATATGTGTAAGTCTCCTGTTTCATTTCTTATCCTCGAGTCTGTGCTATTTCGTTCAGTTTCCATTTGGTTATTGTTTCACTAGTTGGTTTTTAAGCAGCGCTAGCTCGATCCCCATGGGAACCTACAAACCATTTGTCTTTACTATTTGACGAATTCAAATATTTAATGTTGATGAGACAGGTCATTCTTGGAAGAGAATGCCAGAGAGTACCTACATTCATAGGCTAAACATATTCCAGGATATAAAGAGTTTAAAGATAGAGTAACGGTCTTGTTTGGAGGAAATTTTGAGGGATATAAATTGAAGCCCTTTCTCATTCACCATAGGGAAAAACCAAGGGCTTTTAAGGATATTAGTAAGGCAAGTCTACCAGTGTATTTTCGGACGAATAGAAGATCATGGATGACACTTGCTCTGTTCCGAGATTGGTTGATGAAGTGTTTTATCCCAGAAATAAAAGCCTACTGTTTAGAGAAACACATTCCTTTGAAGATTTTGTTAATTTTAGATAATGCTCTCAGCCACCCAACATATTTAAACGATCTTCAACCAAACGTAAAAGTTGTTTTTGTGCCTCCCAACACCACATCTCTCATCCAACCCATGGATCAGGGGGCAATTGCAAATTTTAAAGCATACTATCTTCGAAACACCTTTGCAATGGCTATGGAATCAACAAAAAATTATTAACAGACTTTGAAAGACTTTCGGAAGGGGTATAATATACTGCATGCTATACATAACATAGCTGCTGCATGGAACGAAGCGTCTGAACAATGCGTGGAAGGTATTTGGAAGAAAGTGCTTAAAAATTACCTACATCCTTTTAAAGGGTTTGAGGAAGGGAAAGAATTTGAAGACATAACCGAAAAACTAGTGTTTATGGTAAAAGAATTAAATTAAGGAAAATGGGGATGTAATTCAACTTATTGAAGCTGGTGATAAAGAATTGACTAATGAAGAATTGCAAGAGTTAAATGCTGCCAATGTAGCTGAGTTAGAGGAAAAGGATGATGAAACTGTGTGCCCAAAAACATTTTCTGCAAAAAAATTAGCACTAGCGTTTAGTAAATTCAATGAAGGTTTGCAGACAATTGAAAGTATGGATGCAAATAGAGCACGATTTTAGAATGTGGAGAGAATTATCGAGGAGGCTTTCGGATGTTATAAAGAAATTTATAACGAGAAAAAAAAATCACTGTCAAGACTCGACTAGATAATCTCTTTAAAAGGATCTATATACGCCAACTTCTGTAACGCTGCCCACATCACAGATACCCTGCACTAGTAAATCTACCGCAACCGATGATGGAGATGTTGATGATATTTTTCCATTGAATAAATTCCTCTCGGGTTCCCAGCAGGGTTAAGTCGGTGTATTCCACCGACGTTTCGGCCAGAGACTCAGCAGCCATCTTCAGGGTGTCGAAGTTCGGTTTCAGTCGTCCTTATATACCTCAGCCGTGGGCGCCTTTCACTTCTTGGCGTCACGGCGCTATTTATGCAGAGGTACGGGCTATTGGGACCGTATTGCAAAAGAGGCAATTGAAATCCATAAAGAAAACATGAACCGCAACGAAGGCTTCAACCTAAGCAAATGCTGGAACGGAACGATCAGGAAAATTTCCCAACAGCGTAAAGAACGGACCAATCAGAACGCGCCGTAAATATATTTCATACAAAAGTTATAGTATTTTACATTTCCTAAATCAATTATTATTAATAGTATATACCTAAATATCATATTTATGGAGATATTTTGAAAACCGGAAATGAGCTTTGAAGAATGAAGCTCGACTCCCGGTTAACCGATTTGCTCCAAAAACTAATCAACTCTAACGACACCAACCAAAATACTATATATGAAATTTAGTGCTGATCCGACAATTAATTGTCATGTTAGAGTGCCCACTAAGTACATAATCAGCTACTTCCGGTTTATCAGTATTTCACAAATAACTCCTAATCGAACGGTGATACAAAAATATGTTAAATACAAAAGTTATAGTAAATTACATTTTCTAAAACTTTTATATGGTATACAATATACCTATATATCATATTTATGGAGATATTTTGAAAACCGGAAATGAGCTTTGATGAATAAAGCTCGACTTCCGGTTTACCGATTTACTCCAAAAACTAATCAACTCTGACAGCACACACCACAGTGCTATATATGAGGTTTGGTATTGATATGACTAATATTTTTTACTTTAGAGCGCCCACTATCACACACACACATACACACACAAACACCATTCCGAAAATGGTCAAAACGTGTTCTAGGGACCCCAAAAGCTGTATTTCCGTTGGAATCTCGAAGTCGATTTCTTTCATGAAAACAATACTCTCTCTATACTACCTATATGGAGAAAGTAAAAATAAGAGTTCACCAACGAAAAATTTACCTAGGCATTGTATGTGATACAACAGTCGTCAATTAACAGATTTACTCGCTTTCACAGTTTAAGATTAAAAAGAAGCATTTGATGACTTTCCAAGTTAATGGTAAGTGCAATAAAGGAATAGACCTGGGCATGAGGTTCAGGGGACCACCCAGGTAGAAACAGGACCCAAAAAAACGTCTGTTTTGTATCGAATACAACAGCACGACTGACGGAGGGTTGAGGATATTTTCCTAATTAGGAGAAAAAACTTTTTCACCCCTCATAAGTCATTTAATTTTTTAAAATCGAATTGAATTACCTGTATGAAGTCCGTGCAGTCAGAGAAGTTAGACCTTCGGAATTGGAGGAGTTGAATGACTCCCACAACGCCAACTCCCTTCCCATCTGACTTCACCTTCCACTTGCATCGGAAGGACTGAACTCCACGCCAATTGGACAGAAGTCGACCACCGTCTCGAATCAGAAAGGACCGTGACATAGACAAAGACATCTCTCGCTTGCTATTCGAAGAGCACACCTTGTCATTTGCTAAGTCATCTGCAAGTGCAAAAAACAGAAACTAGGATGAACTTAGTGAAAAGGCATGTTGCACCTTTGTATGGTTACAAATTATCCAAAATGGTTATAATATACTTTAAAATATAATACACATTATACAAAATGGTTATTGAATTCAGGTAATAATCTAATATAATAAAAAGCTATCGTGTTTGTTCATCATCATATCTATTATATATAGATGCTTCTTCGGATATACCTAGATATATATACCTACAGATATTTTAACTTGAAATTCGTCATAGGGTTAGAGATTCTGGTTCTGGGATAGAGGTTCTGACTTCCATTCCTCTCAAGGCTGAAGAATCGTTACGTAAATTTACGAATTTCTTTACCAGAGCTAAGGGTAACAAAGAAAATTAGTTTAAGAAAGGGCAAAGGAACATCAAACACCAAGAATAATATCCCTAAACCTGGAAATTATGTAGCAGCTGTATATGAAAGTAGATGGTACATTGGCTGTGCTGTTCAAATACTTGAGGATTGAGAGGTATTAGTGAACTTCATGGGACCTGATGGAAAGGCAAAATCTTATATGTGGCCGAAACATCCTGATGAATGCTGGATACCCTCAACAGACCTGTTGATATCGGTACCTGTACCAAAGACCATCACAGGAAGACTGTATACTTTGCCAGAGGACATAATTGCAGCAGTGGAAAAGGCCTGGAATGGTTACCATAAGCCATAGTGGATAAAGGTATGTATTGAACAAAAAAATTCCAATTTTTTTACCCATTTGCAATGATATCATAAATTCATATAATTGCTATCAAAAGATATTTGATATCAAAAGTAATTGGCTGGACAGTTAAAAGAATGATATATGTTCAGAGGAATCTCAATACTCACACTCAAAGAACCTTGAAGAGGAATCCCCGAGTTATAGGTGTCGGTACCGTTTTACATGCATCGTTAAAATAAATTATAGAGACACTATCAATCCAGGGAGCAACTTCAGGTTTGTATTTCCTGAAAGAGGATGGAAAATGAAAAAAATTCATTCTCCTACTTGGTGTCCCTTTTTTGTTATTAGAAGTTGAAAAGGTGGCATTTAACAACAAAAAACATAAGCAGAGTAGTAGTTTTCAGTAAATTCTTCAATAAATTAGTCCAACATTAGCCCAAACCTCATACCAATTCAAAGTTGATAATGTTTACAATGTTAATACAAATTTTAATGGCTTTAACAAGTTATATGCGAATTTTAGATGTTTTTAAAAATGTCATTTTTTGGTGGAAATATGTCATAACTGCCATTTTTGAATATTTATAACAAAAAAGGTTGACAAGTGAGAATCTTTGTGATAACAATTTTGAAAACTAGAGTTACATGTTCATGACATCTTAAATTTCTACTAGCTTTGCTGCCTTATTAAATTTTTTATAGGGGTACGAAATTGGTTGATTTGCATGTTTCAACTCATGGGCAGATTTTTACTTCGTGCCATGGTGCATAGAAAAACTAATATCATAGAAAGTAGAAGCATTTGGGCTAAAATACTTTGGATTTTTCTTAACTAAGGTTGGAACTAACTACTGAGAAAATTATGTGACAATCTGAGTCGGTGAGGTTAGAAACCACCAATTTGTGGTTGAGTTGACATGGAATGACCCAGAAAGGTGTGAAGAAATTGAGGAACTAGAAACTTAGAAGAAATGTATAAGACAGCAAAAAGCTAAACAGTAAGGCAGCCAAAGAATATAGGTAAAAGAGATTTGCTAAACAAAAAAGGACAAACTTCCTCAGGCATAGATGAAAACAAAAATACATTGATAGAATATATAGATGAACTTTACGACTCTAAAGGCGATCATGAAGATGGTTTAATGCTGGAGAATGAAACGGAATGTATGGACGATAATAAAGGACCAGGAATAACTAAATGGGAAGTAGATATTAAAGAACTTAAAGAAAAAAAGGCAGTAGGATACGATCGTATACCATCAGAGGCGCTAAAGAACATAGGGGATAGTGCAATTACAAGTCTGAACAGACTCAAAAACAGGATATATGATGAAGGCCTGATGATCTAATGAAAACTATTCCAATCCCAATACCAAATAAGAGAAATGCAAAAGAGTGTAAAGACTATATAACAATAAGTTGCATTTGTCATGTGACTAAGGCTATGACAAGACTAGTCATGAAAAGAATTGAATGGAAAATAGAGGAAAATATGAACAATTTGGATTTAGAAGAGGTAGGGGAACTAGAGATGCGATTACTTGCCTAAAGATAATACAAGAAAGAATGCTGGAAGTTAATAGAGAAGTATATTTATACTTAATTGACTGGGAAAAAGTATTCGATAGAGTTACCATATTTCCCGGCCTATAAGACGCACCGGCGTATAAGATGCACCTCGATTTTTCAGGTAAGAATTTACAAAAAAGTAACTCATACTTTGTTACATAAGGTTGAGTGCCGGTAAACTCTGTATCGCGAGAGATACAATGTATAAGCATAGGGATAACATCTCCGGTAGCCCAATGTGTATAAGTTTTGCAGCAGCACCTTATGCAAGATTAAACTAAACGTGCTACATTGTATGCATTTCCGATTTGCTTGGGATTTTTTTTTAAATGAAGTTCTGTCATCGAAATATTAAAACTGAATTCCTTACTACTCAATCAAAAAAGTGTTAATATCGAAATTTGTAATTAACTGAACTATTTCCAATACCTGATACAGTAAAAAATACTTAATGGTATGCATTTATCCGGGTGAATCGACTTGCTTATTATAGGACGGAGTTATACCATCGGCGTATAAGACGCAGGCTGATTTTAGAGCATATTTCGGAGTAAAAAAAAGTGCGTCTTATAGGCCGGGAAATACGGTATAACTCTTATTGATATTAAAGAACATTGGAGTTGATTGGAAAGATCGGAGATTAATAAAAGAATTGTACAGAGGACTAAAAGTGATAATAAGAGTGGAAGGCGAAGATACAGAGGAGGTGAATATTAGAAGAAGTGTAAGACAGGGATGTTGCTTGTCACCGATGCTTTTTAATATGTACGCAGAGAAACTCATGGGAAGAAGCATTGGAAAAGACAAGGGGTGTGATAATTGGTGGAGAGAACATTCTCGCAATTAAATACGCAGATGACCAGGCAGTTACAGCAGAGACAGAGGAGGAGCTACAAGTGATGATGGAAAGAATAGTATCAATAGGACGTGAATATGGAATTAAAGTAAATGTAGGCAAAACATAAGTTATGAAAATGAGCCCGGAGAAGTTATTATTCTAATAGAAGGAAGGAAGTTGGACCAAGTGACATCCTTTAGGTACTTGGGAAGTATAATCACCTCAAATGGAAGTTGCACAGGAGAAATAAGAACCAGGATTTACAATGGAAAAGCGGCATTTGGGAGGGTTAAAGGTCTCCTCATTACTAGGAAAATACCGCTAGAACTAAGGAAAATATTTGCAAAATGCTTCGTATGGAGTGTTGTTTTATACGGAGCTGAGACTTGGGCAGTAAAAAAGAAAGAAGGGAGATGCAAAGCTTTGAAGTATGGTTATGGAGAAGAATGGAAAAAACTGAGTGTAGTGACAGTGTGGTAAGGACACATCTTTAGTGTGGGTGCGTTCCCACGAGTGCATTCCAATGTGCGGGTGGGTCCAGCACCCATAAATTCTAGCGGTGACTGGTGGGGAACCCTTGGTCCAGTTCGCAGAGGGGCCAGGGGTGGGGAAGCTTTCTCCTCACTCATCGCACCGGTCGGCAATGATCTTGAGAGAGACTGCGGTGATAACTTGCAAAGGAACAAAGCAAGGAATGACAAGTTACAGGGAACGCGCAATCCGAGACTTGTGCTTGGGTACGCCAAGTTTCGGCGTGGCCACGCCAATCTTGGGCGTGGGGATGCTAAGAAAGCGCGGGAACACCACCAACGCTTCCCCAAAATTAGTATAAATATGCCCCATTTTTGGGAAGAAAATCACTTGGGGTTAGGGGCTCGAAGGGAAATAATCTTCCTCGGGCCCGATCTGGAAACAGATTTGGACCCCCCCTGCTCCCCAGCGTACTCTTTCCGCTGGTGGAGACATTCCCGAGAAGAAAGGTCCCGTTTGGACTCATCCCGTTGGTGGTGTTCCCTGTCAGCCAGTAACGAAGGTGTTATATGTAATATTTCCTTGTGTGAAGAATAAATAAATTCTTATAATAGATATTGGCCAAATCCCTTTATTATTCTAACCGGTACTCCCAATGTCGTCGCTGCGACAACAGAGTGAGAAATGAGGAGATGTTTACAAGGATTGGAGAAGAAAATGTTTAATGAAAAACATCGTGAAAAGGCAAAGGCTTGGGCATATATTAAGAAGGGACTGTTTGCAGAGAAATATTATTGAAGGGAAGTAATAAAAGAGAGAGAGGAAGAAGGATGCTGTCTGACATGAAGGGAGGAAGAAGCTATGCAAAGATGAAGGAAGATGCTCAGGATAGAGAGGGTTGGCGATCCAGTTGATACCTGTCTTTCGACAGTTCCACTGAAGAAGAAGAATACTGACCACTAAACTTCACTGAACCAGGCGAGGTGTTGCAGTAATCCATAATGGAAATAATCTAAGAGAGATTTGTACGTTTATCACAAGTTTATTTTTACAAAAAACAATCACACGACCGGTTTCGACGATTGATTGTAATCTTCTGGTGAAGAAACTCTACAAATATTAGTCTCCAACTCCCACTACTTCCTTCTTTACCACCCCCAATTGTCACCTTCTCTAACCCCGTACCCAGCTAGTATTTAATCATCTGAATATAGTTTCTTCACCAGAAGATGACGATTGATCGTCGAAACCGGTCGTGTGATTGTTTTTAGTAAAAATAAATTTGTGGTATAAGTAAAAATCTTTCGTAGATTATTTCCGATACTGACCAAAAACGGTTGGATATTTTTTTTAAAAAACGGCTGTTACTCCTTTTCTATTTTTGTTCCGTTTCGCATCATTTACAAGTTAATTACACATGATTTCGGACGCTAAACCCACAACTGCCGAAGTTTTTAACAAATAAATTAATAAAATTTGTCGATTTTTTTGTTAAGTTTAGGGAAACAATCAAACGTTTCCTTTGCTATCCATTTGGAAAGTTTTGGAAGTTAAAAGAGCGACACCTCTACAGCGTTACTATTACGTATTCCTTTGACGCTACGATTATTGTTTGTTTACAATTAAGACCGTGACAGCCGCGCTTCCGCTTCTGAATTTGACGGATTCTGCGTTTAAAGAAACAAAGTGGCAATATCTGCGAGCTATGAGCTTCGAGAACCAATAAAAGAATCCATCGCTGAAAATATCTCCGAGACCTTGGCGCCGTAAAAATATTCAATCACCCCAGAAAAGATAGGCTTGTACAAAGACAGCCACCCGCAGCTGAAAGATAATAATAGATCTCTTTTCACACGCTTGGCCAATTGCTCGCGCAAAGTTTTGAGCAAAAGCCGTCGCAATAATTACTTCAGAAACATTCGAATGAATTACGTTCGAAACAACTAGAAGGAGTAAAAAACAACCTAGCTATGACACGATAAATACCTTTCAAGTCGAACAAAGGCATGGGTAAGGGAGACGACACATAGCACACGACTCTCCTTTTACGCCCTAATAACTGCTCAAGGAGTGAAAACAGTTAGAAGAAAAAAACAGGTAAGAAAGAACACACTCTTTCCCTAAGGGCATCATCCTAGACAGATTTCAGCGACACCGAGAGCGAGTATTTGTCCAATACAATCTTAAATATTACTAAAAACCATATTTGTACTTACAGCCAGAATAAGTCACCACCGAAGACACAAAAAACGGCAAAACAAAGGAGCTTAAGATCCATAACGACGCCCCGGCAGCCATTTTGAAGCTTAAGGAAAGAGATATCGCTGATCTCGATACTATCTACATCTCGAAGAAGGTTGCCACCTCTCCCGGCTTTGGCCGATCATGACTGATTTCTGATGGACTGAGTACAAATCACCTCAGTGTTAGCCACCTCTACCTCAGTGTTAGCCAACAATTGCTTGTGATATATTTTATTTAGACTAATAGAAAATCTCCTGGTACTTAAGGCATCTCATTAAAGAATATCCCGGAATGCCCAGAATTAGAACTCTCCCGTGATGAATCTCTCGCATGTTGGCAACATTAGTATCGGACAACTATCGAGGCATAGCACTGAAGTAAACATGAATGGCCGCCAAACACGCTTGTTCTTGAAGTTCGTTGTCTATAGTTAGTGTTATGCTCACGATCCTCACGATAGAGTTTAAAGGGTTCAGTTATTGAAAAAAAAATCTTGATGGCTTCCACGGTATGTCGAAGTTCGGACTTGAGAAAATGTAGGCTTTGTTTCTCTGACGAAAAGTTGTTGCTATACATTTTCGAAGTCAGCGGATCTTTAAAAAATATAGCGCGGACCATTTCAGATGTTCTCAACTATAAGGTAAGATATGGAACGATCCTAACCGATTTCAAGCGTCTCTTGCTTTATTAATTACTTTTCGTTGCAGATATCTATGGATGACCAGTTTCCTCCTTTCATTTGTACGAATTGCTCCGATAAATTACACGAATTCAAGGCCTTCAAAGTGAAATGTGATTCTTTGAGGGAAACCTACGAATTGCTTCTGCAATCGAGAGCTGAGACTAAGGTAGGTAAATTTAAGACACTTCAAATATTGCATTATCTAAAAGGTAAAATTATCGTATCGAATATTCACGTATTTAATCAAAATATTGGTAAAGTTATCGATGAAGACTGTTCGGAAATAATTTTTGTTTTTTATTAAAAAAATGCCCTATTTCAATGAAATTTTCTGGGAAGACATTTGAAATATTGCGGCTTATTTAGCAATTTAAAGGAAGGAAGTACCTGTTGTAGTTACTGAGATATGTCCATTATAGTGAACCAGGTACAGAAATGACCTCCGGAGACCATGTTTTTTGTGATAGTTCAGGCATTTGGCCGCCACATGTAGCGGCGATCGACGAGTTTCACATCTCGGAATAAGCGTATTATTCACTAAATGAAGCAGTGTTTTTGTCGCAAATGTTGCTTTGTGTTAAGAAAAAGATAGTCACCCTCACGTTCGGATCGCAAGCTATAGTTAGTTTGCAAGCTCAATTTGCTTCCAAGGTCTTTTAATAGAAATAGGAAATGGGTGTCTGTTAGAGTTGAAATAAGTCTAAATCGCCCTACCGGGGAAGCGAGAAAACATCAAAAATGGCGGAAAATCAGTCGAAAAATGGTCGTATTTCAAACGAAATATATTGAAAATGGAAGGTACTATGACCGTTTTAATACTATATATATATATATATATATGCCGCCATCCTTTATCTACAACATGGTGTAGGTTTTGTTGAAATATATTCAGTATCAAGGGAGATATTGAATTATTTCCAAACAGTCTTCATCGATAATTTTACCACTTAAAGCTATCGATAATTTTACCGAAATATTCGCAATTTCGGATCGCAAATGAAATTCCACGGCCAAAGTAAGAATCTGTATTCTATTTTCCTTCTTTTGATGCTAGTTTCGACTTCCTACGACTGTTCTTTCTAATTTAGTTTTGCAAATGAAATGAACTATGCAACGAAAAAAATGAACTTTACGTGTATATCTTATACTAACTATTTTACTCGTCTGGGTTCAAACCGTCGACTTTAGGCAAATTAAAAGTACCGCTTGATCATCGCCTGGAAGACTTTCAATTATGTTAAAAGTTTGAACATTGTGCGACGTCTGGTTTTCGTGATTATCTGGAACGTACACTTACGTACTTTTTATAGATATCTTATATATTTTAATATATATTCTTATAGATATTTAATCTAGATATAGATATCATTCCATGTCAAATCACTTTAGAAAGAAATTTTTCCTACCATTTCAGATTTTCTTAACATTTGGTATACTTATATTTCTTGCTAATACTAAGAAAAATACCTAATTTTAAATTTTTATCTCAATCCGTTTCCGAGATATGGCTGTGTAAAACTTGCCTTAACATTCATTTTTGAAATCCCTCTAGAAGCTGTTCTAGTTCATCCAAAGAGCTGGAAGAGGTGTAATTTTACAGCATTTGAAATGCTCTTTCAAATGATATGTGGCATAACAACCTTGTTTAATGATGGTACCATTTCAGTTCTATCTTGTGTTACCCATTGTTTGTATTGTGTATTGTCTGGCATCAAATCGCCTTCTTCTGATTCCTAAAAATATGTCAAGTAAGTCTGGTTTGCCTGGACAATCTTGACATTTTCCCATAATACTATACCATAGGGTTTATATTCGATTAGATATATTTAAGTCATAAAATTACCATGCCTACATTTTAAAGCCAGTAGTCGCAAAGGCAAAAATATCGCATTTTACGCACAAATTGACAATTTTTTTTAACCATGTTGCAATTGAATCTCAAAGTTGAAATCAATACTGAAGTTTTATATGATTAATACCTTTAATGTGTACAATTTTCATATTTTTATCTGGTCCCCCAACCAAGATATTGCAAGTGAAAATTTGAAAAAAATTAAAAAACGCGTTTTTTAAAAGAGAATATTTTTTAAATAGCAATCTTGCCAACATTGATACTTTATGAAATTTAACTACACTATATAGTGTAACAGTTAAAAAAATATTAAGGATGAGAAATTGTTTCTTCTTTGAAAAATTTCCAGTCTAAAGTTGAAATTTGTTCATTTTTGACCAATAATTTTAAGCTGTTAAAAAATGTTTAAGAAATGCATCTTGCAATGTAATAATGGTTTTTATTTCATAGGCCAGAGTGTATTGAACTTAATGCAGCTTATTTGAAAGTCTTAGGGCAACCCATAGCTGAATAATTTAGGAAATCGTAGATACCTGCAAACGCGAAAAACCGTGTGCGGCCAAGTACTAAAATGGCCACCATTTCCAAACAGTAAACATTAAAAATATTTAAAAATTACTTTTGAGCTCTCTAAACTTAAAGGTATCTACTCACCAAATATTATTTTTTTCTGAGATGGTCAAGCAACCAGCGTTGGACACTTGGTATGGATTGACCCAAGGGTGTTAATGAAAAAAGTTTTTTTTATCTATATAAATTGTTTAAATTTTTTTTTCAAAAAGTGCATTATATAAAATTCTCAAAATATTAGTACAAATACCTAGTACTGTTCTAAATTGTATGGTAAAATATGAAAGTGGGGTCTTAATGGGTTAATTGTAAAAAAAATACTTCTGTTGCTGGTTTTCCAATGTGACCCAATTTTGCTAAGACAATGTGTCTGCTGGCTGAGCAAATTTGAGAAAGTGAGACAGCTCAATCTCCCCGTTCTCGTCTATCTATTCCTCGGCAGGCAGAGCTTCCTAGATCTCGTATTGAGTTATATTGTGCGCAGCTGGACTGTAGTTCGTTGCTTCCCCTTTGGGACGTGTGATAATTGCAAGGAAATACAGACTTTTCATGACTCGTGCCTTTTAACAGCAAAACAATAGTGGCATAGTAGCAAGAGTAGGGGGTGGCAGAGTAAATTTATTTTGAATTGAATTTTGTCGGGACCGAGCAAAAGTGGTATAATAGTGACAGTGGCAGAGTAACAAGATTTGACTGTACCTCGAGATACGAGTTTAATTCGTTCCAGAACCCAGCTCGTAAGTCAATCGGCTCGTATCTCAAACGAATTTCTCCCATTTAAAATAACTGAATTCGATTTAATCCGTTCCAGACCTTTTAAAAAATCCCCAAACCATTGTAAATTATACATAAAGATATGTTTTTAAATATCAAATAAACATGTATAATTAACAAATACATAACAAATTATGAAATAAAGAAATAAAAGAGTTATTTAGCATAATAGTCTTACTTTGGAGACAGACGAGTGCGGCTAACGGAGGTGAACGGCGAGGAGGAGGGAAGGGATGCAGGCACTCGAGACACGTACATAAACGGCGCTTTTTTTAGAACTTAAAACTATTTTCGTAACTTTAAAACTAAAACTACACTTTCCTTATTTCAAATGAAAGAGAAAACTTAAAACAATGCACTTAACTTTAAACTTTAACTAAGCTTAACATTTACGTAAATTTAATTATCGCTTGTTTTTGCCTTCTTGGCTGCACTTGGATTGGAAACACGGCTCGTATCTTGGATTTGGGCTCGTATCTTGAACGAAAATATGGCCTGCACTCTAGACACGTATGTAAACGGCACTTTTTTAGAACTTAAAACTATTTTTATTATTATCATAAGATACACTTCGATTCAAGCGGATAACACGTGCGAGTGAGCGAGAGATTCTCTCGGATTATGCTCGACCCTGCGCGCTAACAAGCGGGACGCTCCGGAAACACGGCTCATATCTCGGATTTGGGCTCGTATCTTGAACGAAAATATGGCCTGAGCTCCGGCTCGTATCTCAAAAAACTCGTATGTTAGGCTGCTCGTATCTTGAGGTACCACTGTATATATTTTTACAAATAATATTGTCCAGTGTGGGTTTAAAATTTGGCTTTGTAAATTTTAAATGATTAATATTTTCATTCTTATAAACATGCCAGATTAAAAAAATAGTCTATAAAAAGTAAATATGACAAATATCTATTGTAAATACATTTATTTATGGTCATATTTTTAAATGCATTAAAACTAACACACTTCTGAAGAATATTCCTATATCCAATGGGGATTCTCCATATATTTGGTAACTAAATTCATTTTAATTCTGTCATTTTCTACCCGTGAATTCACTAGTATATTGATGAATGAGTTAATATTGGCTGCAATGAAGGTTTAAACCATTTGGCTATTACCTAATGACAACTTCTGTGTGTGTTTGTAACTTCTTTTGTCTCATTTCAGCTCAATTGCTCAATAGTGAAGAGAGACAGCGATTCAACGTCCAGTCAAGTCAAGAGGGAATTAATCCAAGAAGATGGACGCAATTCAATGGACAACCTGGTTGCGTCACAACATCAGACAGTAAGCATGAATTCTATTATTTTGATGAATTTATACATAGATTGCTTTGTTGCAGTATATCATGTTAGACTTGGTAATTGTGGGTTTAAGCGTCCGAAGTTCAACTAAATTATTTTTATCAAATGTTATTGTTTTTTAAGGAAGTGCAATTTTTTTAATTATTTTGATCAAGTATAATTACTTACTGAAGACTTCAAGATGCTCAGTTTGTATGTCCGCCATTTTTACTTTGTTATAAACAATTCATAATTCTAGTGTTTCTTTAAGTTATTGATGGCTAGAAGACCAAGAAACAACAGTTTGGAACAAGCGACAGACTATTCCCTTCATATCTACACGAGTTTACGCACAGGAATCAATTTCGTAATCAGGACATGTTTGGAAACTTCATTGACACAATAACAGTCTTTATCTTGAAGACAGATAGTTGACACTTTGCATGCATATATCTATATCTATTATGTATACTATTTATCTATATATATTATGAATACTTGCATTCTCCAAGCAACATTTAACTCCTGTAGATAACACAAATTTCAAGTTGACATCACATCGAGAGGGTCCTCAAATTAGAAAAAATATTGAAAATATTCTTAAAATATATCTGACCGGTATAATTAATCGGTATAATCCTGGTGATAATTACTATGTGGAACAACTAAGGATCACCGCCTCTAACTATGTGTGAAAACTCAAGCAGAAATATTGGCTGCAACTGCCTCAAACGACGTCTTACTTTTCCCATGTATTCCTAATGAGAGAAATTTTAATGTGCTCTGGCATCGAACCCAAGAACAGCATCATCTTATGTAATTTTTTTTCTTAAACGGATTCTTAATATACATCTTCTAACAGAGCAAGAACTTCCTATCATTTCGATAAGTGCATCAAAAAAAATAATGAAAAAGTATCTGAATGTATTTTAAAGGGCAGATTTTTGCATCGTCCTAGCATCGAACCCAGGATATTTTCTGTAAAATTCATTAATGTTTTCGATAGATTATGACCATATCTGTAGCCTCCTTGAGTTTTGATTCTCTACCTATCCGGTAAGTATTTTAAAAAATTCCCAAAAATCAAGGAAATGCATTTGAATGGGAAAAATCGGGATTTTTGGGGCCTCTGTTTCACTCACTTTTCTGACATTCTTACATTTTCCCTCATTATCTTTTGATAAAACCTAAATCTGAAATTAAAAATGGTTTTATAAAGAACTAGTTTTCATTTCGACGCTTGGAAGAAGATTTTAAAATCATTTTAGAGTTTTAATTTTTCTGCTAAACAATGGTTTAATCATATCCTGTGTAACATTCTCTATTCGGTTACGAAGCAATTCTTTCCATCAATTTCGACGAATACGAATTTCATTATTTTGTCAAACCTTAAAATTTTTCACAGAATAAAATTCTGTAAACTAACAACAAGAAAAATATTTTATAGGAAGTAAATGAAATAAATCATCTCGTCAAATGCAGAGTTATTCTAGATTCTTGGTTTATGTAGTAAAAAATGTCGTAGTCTATTGAATTTTATCCTTCATCTAATTCTTTGTGCAAACCTTCGTCTTATTCAATTATTTCAACTTTCAGCGAGAAATAATTATGATTCATTTATCCATAATGGTTTTTTAAAACAAAATACAATCTATGTCAAAAATTCATAATATGCTAGATCACAAAAAAAAAATCTGATGTGTCCAGCACGTGACTTTCTCCATATATAAAATGTAAATATTTATCTACGACAGTATTTTCGAACTTTATATTCATTCTAAACTTGGAAGATAAGTGATTAATTTATATCATATTATATATTACGTCACAAACATTGTAAATAATGTTTTTCGGGACATGCTCGATTAAAAACGATGAAATGGCCTTTCGCCCACAGCGCCCACAAAGTACACAATCAGCAACTTCCGGTTTATCAGTATTTCATGAATATCTCCTAAACAATCATTTTTACAAAAATATATTTCATACAAAAGTTATAGTATTTTACATTTCCTAAAACTATTATCATTAATAGTATATACCTAAATATCATATTTATGGAGATATTTTGAAAACCGGAAATGAGCTTTGAAGAATGAAGCTCGACTCCCAGTGAACCGATTTACTCCAAAAACTAATCAACTCTAACGACACCAACTAAAATACTATTTATGAAATTTAGTGTTGATCCGACAATTAATTGTCATGTTAGAGCGCCCACAAAGTACATAACAGCTACTTCCGGTTTATTGGTATTTCACGAATAACTCCTAATCAACCGGTGATAAAAAATATGTTAAATACAAAAGTTATAGTAAAAGATATTATCTAAAACTTTTATAAGTAATACAATATACCTAAATATCATAATTATGGAGATATTTAGAAAACCGGAAATGAGCTCTGATGAATGAAGCTCGACTTCCGGTTAACCGATTTACTCCAAAAACTAATCAACTCTGACAGCACACACCACAGTACTATGTATGAAGTTTGGTATTGATACTACTAATAGTTTTCACGTTAGAGCGCACACAAGCACAGACACACACACACACACACACACACATACACACAGACATAATTCCGAAAATGGTCAAAACGTGTTCTAGGGACCCCAAAACGTGTATTTCCGTTGAAATCTCGAAGTCGAGTTTTTTCATGAAAACAATACTTTCTCTATACTACGTATATGGAGAAAGTAATAAGGATGATAGATTGAAGTAATTGAATTATTTTACCAGAGGATAAAAAGATTTCTATAATTGTTCCATGTGACGATGGCATAAAAGATGTTAGTGTGTCTTATGGATCAGTGATATCTCAAGTAAGCAATAACGTGAGAATTTGCGAGGGGGGAAACACTAAAATGTTCCTATCCGTTACATAAACTTATGTTATTACAGTATGTATTAATGATTAATTTATTCCCCATGCAGTTATTTTCTGATCAATAGGTTTTTTTATATTCAATATGAACATACATTGAAAGAAGCATTAAAAAAATATTCAAAATACATCAAACTTTCATCAATGTGTATGAAATTAGGATTGTAAACAAACTTGTATTCGATGTGAATAATGCTCGTTGCCGTAGATTTAATCTTCAAAAGTAGGAGGAAAAAACGCAATAAATTGGCATTAAAACTGGAAACTTCTTTTGGTTATCTGCTACAAAAATTGAAAATATCTAATTAAGTTGGATATATCTCGTAATAAATATTAATATGAGTCCAAACATAATCCGTTTATCTCAATTTTAAGCAAAATATGGCCACAAACCTGATATTTCAATGATTTTTTTCGAGTTTTCAACGTTTTTTGGGTTAACTCTTGAGAAAAATTGAATATTTGTGATAAATTTGGTTAGATCTCGTCGATAACTTTAAAATAAATACAAACTTGACTTGTTTCGCTGAATGTTTAGAAAAATATGGCCAAAAACCTGAAATTTCACCAATTTTGTTTTTTGAATTTTCGACATTTTTTGAGTTATCTGCTATGAAAAATTGAATATTTTTATAGAATATTGTTAGACCTTGTCAATAACCATGAAATGAATCCAAAATTGAATTATTTTGCTAATTTTTTTAGCAAAATATTGCCACAAACTTGAAATTTCACTATTTTTTTACGATTTTTCGACGTTTTTTGGGTTTACTGCTTCAATAAATTGAATTTTTCTTCAGAATTTGAATAGATCTTATCAAAAACTTTGTAATGAATCCAAATCTGACTAGTTTTGCGCATGTTTTAGCAAGTGTAGGAATGTTAAAATCAGTGGCAAGGAAAAAAAAAACTTTGATGTTTTAGACATGAGAAAGCCCAAGTCTCACAGCTGCACTGTTTCTTATTTTAACGAACGAAAGAAATTTGCTCTGCATGGCCTTTTTTCATTTCTCCTGTTTAATCCCGTTGAAAAATATAATCGTCTCTAGGTCAAACATAGGACAAAATCTATTTTCTCCCTGGCTTGACTGTGAATTATAAATCTCTCCCGAAAATTTCAGCCTTGTAGCTCGATTAAAAATGCCCAGGAATTTGTGTCAATGATTGCAGCTTTATGTATAGTAATGATTAAGTTACGCTTCAAATACTTTCACAGTAAATATACTCTAAGTTGATGCTTTGTTTTGTTGGTGAACCATTTTATTTTGTCAATCTCAGAAGTTATTGGAAGGGAAGAAAGAACATTAGATTGGTGAAAGTACAGAATTTCAATTCTTCTAAGAAACTGAGGCAAAGGGATGATATTTGATCTCTTTCCAACAGGTTAGCGGAGAAGGTCCAATGGCAGAGAAGTTGGAGGCCAGAGCAATTGTGGAAAGGAATATGGCGGAACTGGACTGTGATGAGGTAATGTATTTTTAGTAATTCCAAATAGAAAACAAGTTACCTAACCATTTGCAAGACAGATACGTAGTGTTTGCAAGGTAATGAAGTATCATTTACTTTGTGAAGCTTTACAAATTCCATGTCTATGTAAGAACCCTGCAAGCCGCTGTTCGGTATGTGGCAAGGGGTGTGGGACTCTATTTTCCTATTCAATTGCTTTCGTGTATTGTTTGCGGAGGAAATTCATTCTTGAAGCGATTCATTCCAGCATCAATTTCCCTAATCTTCCTCGCAATTTCAGCATGGATCATATAACAGGGGGTCACAGTATATCGGTTACAGCATCTGAGAACACAATTTATCAGAACTTAATTAGTAAATTTATGGCGTGGAATGGAAAAAGTAAGTTTGGTTGAGAGGAAAACAAATGTGGAGATGGATGGGGAGGAGAGGGTTTTAATCCATGTGATTAAGCGTAGACGGATGAAATGGGTGGGACAAATATTGAGGGGAAAGGGAATAGGTTGTAATTGAGGGTGGGATTTAGGGGAAAAAACAAGATGTTGGTAACTACAGTGTAACCTCTAACAAGGGGTTGGGGTAACTACAGTGTAACCTCTGGTCACGACCAAGGCCAGTTCAGTAGGCAACATAACACAGTATCATTCCTGAGAAACAGTTGCAGACAGGTTGATCAGTGAACACAGTTCGTGAGTAATTTGCAGATTAATTTATCAGTGAAACAGGACAAATTCCATAGCAATATAATAACATTTAGCCATCTTAAATTCAAATTACTCTATTTTATATTTATTTCGTAAAAAATATTGATTGATATAGCAAAATAGCAACCATCTGGGTTGAAAATAACACAGATGATTTGTTTTATTGCAACCTATGTACACATATATAGTTATGCAATTATTACAAATACTATTATATACATTATTATTATCTATTATATATAGATGCTTCTCCGGATTCATTCATATATTCATATAGATAGATAGATAGATAGGATACTAATTCACAGGCTAAACCACAAGCGTCACTGACTTGAAAATTTTAGGACGTATTGGCCATAACGTGAAACCACCAGAAAAATTGCGATTTTGAACCTCAGTGTCATAGGTTCGATTCCAGAGGGCCCCAAAGTCGCGATTTTCTCCATAAGGATACATGGCGTGGATTTTCGAAAATTTTTTTTGTGCACTTCCCGGAAAAGTAGAGAGTTGAAATTCAAGGGATCGCTAGATGCTAAAGATATCTAAAGAAAACCATAAAGACATCTACGAATATTATCCTTGGTTCGATGCTAGGTCGGGGCAAAAATCGGCCGTTTAAAATGCATTGCGGCAATTTTTAAGATTTTTTTGGGTCCTGTACAGATAACATGGATACTTGAAACTCAGCACGTGGATAGATATCACGAATATATTTCATAATCAAATTTTTCATGTTCGCTGATGGTCCTTGGTTCGATCCCAGAGGGCCATTTTCATTTCTCAGTGCATTTCTTACGGAGATAACGGAAACAAAATTAAGGTACTTCCCGGCATGCTATCGACTTCAAACTTTGCATGATAGAGGAGCCTGTTCTTAAAAATCAAACTTTGCATTCACAGCATACAATATTTCCTGGGTTCGACACCAGGTGTCTCTGCAATCAGAAGTTGATCCGATTTTTAGGAATTATTTTGAAACCTTTCCCAATAATATAGAAACTTGAAATTCGGCATATTAGTAGAGATCATAAATAACTTTCAGATACATCTTTTAGATTTCCAAGATCGTCCTTGGTTCGAATCCAGAGAGCCATTTACATTCGTGAAAATTAGAACGTTTTTTGAGGCAGTTGTAGCCAATATTTCTGCTTGAATTTTCACACATAGTTAGAGATGGTGATCTTCTATTGTGCTGCATAGTAAGTTCACAGTAAAGACCCGGGTTCGATGCCAGACGATGAAATGTCAACGTATTTTAAGAAAAATTTCAATCCTTTATTTTGTCTTTTGAGGACTGTCCCGATATGATGCCGATATGAAATTAGTATTGCCGATCTGCTTGCAGTATGCAAGCTTCATTTTACTCGTAAATACAAAGTTTCAGAGGTTGGAACGGATTAATTGTATTTACATTAATTTCAACGGGAGAAATTGTCTCGGTTCACGACCAGGGTCCAGGAACAGATTAAGTTCGTGAACCGAGTTTCCACTGTATTGGGAAATGAAGATGTCACTTAATGGGGATTTTTGATTGTACAGTCCTGGCCAAAATTAACGCAGCACCGGCCGTAAGGATCGCTAGGGAGGTGCTGCGTTAATTTTGGCCAGGAGTGTACATAAACCTACCAAAAGGTAGAACACTCAAGATGATCCTTTGAACTAGCCTTCTATCTTTAAATGATTCACATCCGCATCCTGTATCATCTGAGTAACACTTGCTATTTTATTGTAGCAATTCTTTACAAATTGTATCGCCCTTTGTTGTACTTTTTCTAAATCCGACGTAGGACATTTATTGGCCAATACGCTACATACATACTCAAGGTGAGACCTAACTAACGCTAAGTAACATCGACTGCAGACTTCTTCGCTCCAAAAGACTATTCTTTTAATGAAGCCGAGTCTCAAGTGCTTTTCCACATATACAGTCGATTCCGCTTAATTGGGACACATCGGGACTTGGGCATTTTGTCCCAATTAAGCGAATTTCACATTTTTTAAAAATTCATTGATTTGTTTTTGGCAACTAAGGCCATTAACCAGTAATACAAACATAAAATTAAGCAATGCATATTTTTTTCAATAATTTTATTTTATAAACTCTTGGAAACTGTAAATTACATATTGGTAATATAACTTATCATATAAATATCAAATATGTAATACATATAAACTTTTAGGAAAAAAAAATTCCTAATTAAAATAGAGTAGGTACATACAATTTAATTCAATGCAAAAATGAGTCAAGCGTAGTCTGTCTTTTGTTTTTGTAACATTTCACTTGTACAAAATCAGCACAGATATTCAGTGCGTATGTAGGGTTCCCTTCATTTCCTTTCTGCATAAAATAACGCTGTAACTCGGCAATACATTTTTTTGCCTCCTGGTTAGTCACAGGCACAGGTGACTAACACATCATCGTCATCTTCGTCTCATTATTCATGTTTTGATTTAATACCTTCTACAATTGAATCCTCACAGTCTTCATTATCATCGTAACATGGTAAATTGTTATCTATTGTTGAAAATTCTTCATAGTTAATAATAGGAACTTGCATCATATCCTCATTTTCTTCATTGCTTAAAATTTCGGAAATATCTAAGGGTTTCAAGCCGCAATTAGTAAAACAGTTCTGTATTGTGGTGGTTTTTATAGCTCGCCAACTGTCAGCGACAAACTGTATTGCTAGCAAAAGGGAAATTTTTGAACTAATCTCTCTGGTTGTTGTGGAACTTGTTAATAAATTTTCATCAATGGATTCTAATATGTAATTAACCAATTTTCCACGATACAAAGTCTTAAAAATTTTTATTACCCCCATGTCCATTGGTTGCACTAACGATGTGGTATTAGGAGGAAGAAATTCCAGCTGTATATTTTGTAGATTGTCTAAATGAGGGTGTGCCGCACAATTCAACAAGCAGCAAAATTTTTCTTTGTTTAAGTTGTAAATTTTGGTCCCAACTAGTAAGCCAATTTCGAAAAATTTCAGAAGTCTTCCATGCATTTTTGTTTGCATGGTACTCCACTGGTAAACCCTCCATTCGTAACCCCTTAAAGCATCGAGGTCTAGCACTTTTTCCTATGATCAGTAGCTTTCGTTTGTCAGTACCTGACATATTTGTACAGCATAACACAGTAATGCGGTCCATTGCCTTTTTATAACCCGACAGTGCAATGTGTTTATAACATAAGGAACCATCTGGCGTAGCACGATAATAGAGGCCGGTTTCATCAGTATTGTAATTGTCATCAGCACAAAAATTCTCTAAAAAAGTAGGAATTTTCGTAGTTTTCCACTGTCCGGCACTTTCGTTGTCGGCACTGCCCTTTTTACCGTGCGCTTTTTTAAATTTAATATTGTTTCTTGCTTTCCATCGCAATAACCAACCATCAGTTGTTTTGAAATCGTTGCGGCCCAGTTTTTCAGCTAATTCCTCTGACTTCGCCTTCAATATTGGGCCGTTCATATTTACGCCTCTGCCACTAACAATAGAAAACCATTGATCTAGTGCTTCTTCGACGTCTGGATCCTTCCCCTCGCGTTTTCTTTTGGATGCTTGTCCTTCTTGTAATACCAATTCCTCACGCAGTTGACTTTATTGTCGTGAGACACGCGATATGGTAGATTTTGGTAAACCAGTTATCTCAGCGAGACGACGATAACTTGTATTAAGTGGCTGACTTTTCGTTTTATCTAGCAAAGCAATTTTACTGGAAAGTGTTAAATCATTTCTTGGCATTTTGGCAAGGGTCAAATTTTTGAAAAATAAATTTGACAAAAAATAAGTTCACGCACTGTTCACGCGCGAGGTAAGTTGGTGAATGAATAAATACGCAACAATTGAGACAGTTGTCACGTGCCAGGTGTATTGGTAACTGAATAAGATCAGCTATTAGACAACGCATCATATCAAATTCTTTGTACATACTTTTTCTTGAGAATGTGTGTTCCATAATATGTGCTGTGATCTTAAATTTACTGTCCCAATTAAGCGGAATATTGTCCCAATTAAACATATAAATGTACCATTGGTTTCTTGGTTTGGTTTCTGTTCTTTGAGATTTGTCCCAAATAAATGCCTGTCCCAATTAAGCGGAATCGACTGTATTTCGGATGTGGGTACTCCATGATAGATAATTCGTGAGAGTTTCTATAACATACTTCACCGATTCTACTGTCAAAATCCATAAAAGTTCATTAATGAATTCCCTTTTTTACTTTCTCCATATACGAAGTATAGAGAAAGTATTATTTTCATAAAAAAATTCAACTTCGAGATTCCAACGGAAATACATGTTTTGGGGTCCCTAGAACACGTTTTGACCATTTTCGGAATGTCTATGTGTGTATGTGTGTGTGTGTGATAGTGGGCGCTCTAACGTGAAAAATATTTGTCGTATCAATACCAAACTTCATATATAGTACTGTGGTGTGTGCTGTCAGAGTTGATTAATTTTTGGAGTAAATCGGTTGACCGGAAGTCGAGCTTCATTCATCAAAGCTCATTTCCAGTTTTCAAAATATCTCCATAAATATGATATATTCGTATATTGTATTACTTATAAAAGTTTTAGATAAAGTAATTTACTATAACTTTTGTATTTAACATATTTTTGTATCATTGGTTGATTAGGAGTTATTCGTGAAATACCGATAAACTGGAAGTTGCTGATTATGTACTTTGTGGGCGCTCTAACATGTAAACCATTCATTGTATCAACACTAAATTTCATATTTAGTACACTCCTGGCCAAATTTAACGCAGCACCTCCCTAGCGATCCTTACGGCAGGTGCTGCGTTAATTTTGGCCAGGACTGTACTTTGGTTGGTGTGGTTAGAGTTGATTAGTTTTTGGAGTAAATCGGTTGACCGGAAGTCGAGCTTCATTCTTCAAAGCTCATTTCCGGTTTTCAAAATATCTCCATAAATATCATATTTAGGTTTATACTATTATTTATAAAAGTTTTAGATAATGTTATTTACTATAACTTTTGTATTTAACATATTTTTATCACCGGTTGATTAGGAGTTACTCGTGAAATACTGATAAACCGGAAGTTGCTGATTATGTACTTCGTGGGCGCTCTATGGGCGAAAGGCCAATTTCATCTTTTTTCATCGAGCATGTCCCGAAAAACATTATTTATAATGTTTGTGACGTCAAAGATAATAATATGTAAATTAATCACTTATCTTCCAAGTTTAGATGGAATATAGAGTTCGAAAATACCGTCGTAGATAAATATTTACATCTTATATATGGAGAAAGTCATGTGCCGGACACATCAGATTTTTTTTAAATGTGATCGCCGCGCCCTCTACAGTTCGGAGAATGGAACCTCCCTTGTAATTCGTCCATCTTTGGAATTCCAATAAAAGTTTTCAATAATATTTATGTGCATTATCGTCACTTATTTCGTACTGTAACCCATCAAAAACTTTTTTTACAGTTCCTTTTCCTCATTCAGGTTAAAATACCAATTATCCAAACATATCCTTTATGTGAACCGACCTCAGTCCCGAAAAGTTCGGATAAACGATCTATTGTATATGCTGATTAAGATTTTTTTAAATTCATACTTACTTAACTAATTCATAGTGGTGTTTTTTTATAATTCATATCTGTGTTGCATATTTATATTTTTGTGTTTATGTATTTTTATTATTTTTATTTATATATGCTTGTATTTATTGGGTTTATTTTTCCTTAATTAATATTTATTAACGATATCTGCTCTTATATAAGTCCACTTGATCACCTACTCTATGCTGATGATCTAAACGTTTTCCATCCAATCAACCACTTGGCCACCTGTCTTGAACTGCAGAACGCTTTAAGAAGATTAAGTGATTGGTGTTACTCAATCGCATGAATCTTAATATTCTCAAATGCTGTTTAATTACTTTCTCAAGGCTCTAAAGTTCCATACAATACTCTCTTGTTAACGTGCCTGCATGTACGGTTGTCGTTTTCTCAGATTTGGGTGTTTACATCGAAACTAAACTGAATTTTAATTTACACATTAGTTGGATATCATTAAAAGCTCACAAGATGCTTGGTTACTTCTTATGCTTTACAATAAATTTCCGCAGTACACTTGCCATCAAATTCTTTTTTACTCTATTGTAATACCTATTTTGGAATATTGCTCCCCATTATGGTCACTGTACTTTCTCTTTACAATTGGAGAGAGTTCAGCGCAAATTTATAAGACTGCTGTGGATTAATTCTGGAGATATTCATCATCATATTATAGATTACAATTTAATGATGCAACAATGTGATCTGCAGACACTAAGCATTAGAGACAGAACTGCTAGAGCATCATGTTTCTGTACCATATCTTCTATATATATAAAAATGAATTCGTGTCTGTCTGTCTGTCTGTACTCGATAGATTCAAAAACCATACATCCAATCATCGTGAAAATCTGGGAAATTATTAGGTACATCCCTGGGAAGGTTTTTGATAATTTTATTTTAAATCGGAGTACTCAGATCGACTCCAGAAGGGAAAAACTGTTCCCATAAGAAATACATGTAAACTTCGATTTTGTCACTTGCATGCTTCCTTTCTTTTACAAAATTAAATTAGAAATAACCAACGTATGGATTTAAAAGTAGCACCAAAAGAAGGGAAAATGAATAAAGTTTCTTATTTTGGTTATGAAATATAGTTTACAATCAGAAATTACGAGACTTTGAATAAGTAGATGATAATTTTGATGAATTTTGAGGCTATAAACAACCTATTTCTCAGTTACGACGAATGCGATTGTTGAATTTTCTCATAAGAACACATTGAGAATTTATTCCAGTATTCAAATGATGTTTGTTTGTAGCAACGTAAATATTTACGAATATTATCGTGGAGTAAACGGTTTTTGATATTTAATGAAAATTATATTTTGATAAATTCAAGATATTGTATGTACTGCACAACTTGGTGAGTTGATGACGTTACCGACTTTGATTACAAATGTCATCTATTTTCAACATTATATTTATTTATGTTCAAGCACAACAACGTGTTAATGGGTACAGCTAGTACTTGATAATCATATATCCTGTCCTGTGCCATCAGAGAAAATCTGCCTTAATGTTCCAGCAAAATCAATCAGAAACAGTCCTATTTTCTCAGTACCTTATTCCAATTACTCCTATTTTACACCAATTAATAGAATGATGAGAGAGAATACAAACCTTAAGACAGGCATTTTTACCTGCTCCCTTCCTACTTTACTCCCCTAAATGCAGGACTAATATTTTCCAATCATCCACAATTACTATGTTACTAGTTTATGTCTATTTAAGGCTAAGTTGTTTCAATATTTGTTTGAGAAGTATTATTAATTTCTTGTGTTTTATGAATTTCAATTGTAATTGAATTATTTGAAATTTCTTATGTGTTCATTTTTTACTTTCTCCATATACGAAGTATAGAGAAAGTATTGTTTTCATGAAAAAAATTGACTTCAAGATTTCAACGGAAATACATGTTTTGGGGTCCCTAGAACACGTTTTGACCATTTTCGGAATGATGTCTGTGTGTTTGTGTGTGTGTGTATATGTGTGTGTGTGTATGTGTGTGTATGATAGTGGATGCTCTAACGTGAAAACTATTAGTCGTATCAATACCAAACTTCATATATAGCACTGTGGTGTGTGCTGTCAGAGTTGATTAGTTTTTGGAGTAAATCGGTTAACCGGAAGTCGAGCTTCATTCATCAAAGCTCATTTCCGGTTTTCAAAATATCTCCATAAATATGATATATAGGTATATTGTATACCTTATAAAAGTTTTAGATATTCATAAATAATTTACTATAATTTTTGTTTGAAACATATTTTTGTATAATTTATTGTTTAGGAGTTATTCATGAAATACTGATAAACCGGAAGTTGCTGATTATGTACTTTGTGGGCGCTCTGGGCTCTATGGGTGAAAGGCCAATTTCATCGTTTTTCATCGATCATGTCCCGAAAAACATTATTCATAATTTTTGTGACGTCAAAGATAATAATATATAAATTAATCACTCATCTTCCAAGTTTATATTGAATATAGAGTTCGAAATTACTGTCGTAGATAAATATTTACATCTTATGTATGGAGAAAGTCATGTGCTGGCCACATCAGATTTTTTTTCCTTTGTAATAAGCTGTATATATTTGTGTTTTTTTATTTTTGTAAGTATGTTCCATAGGACTTTGTCCTAGGACACAAATTAATTTATTATTAATATTATTATTTTCAAGTGTTGTATAAAAAATGTTCTTACACATTAATTTACCTGTGTTATTCATATATTTTTGTCAACGGAATTCCTCTTTTCACTCTTATATATATTTGTGTTTTCTTTTCCTTTACTTTGATACTGTATATTGATTAAACTTCTATTATATTTATACCAATGTTTAATCTTTTTGAATTTTGGGTACAATTCCTTGCAGTTAAATCTTGAATTAATTTTAGTTTTTTTTGTCTTTTTCGAAAATTTTTCTTTTTTAATTTTGTACCTTATGCATACTTGCATTTTCTTTTTATTTTTCTATTTAATTATTGTAAAAAGGCTTAAAACCGTACAATTAAGTTATTATAATTATAACAGTAAGTGTCAAATTGAACTCTTCACAATCTTGTGAGGGATCTTCTCATCTTTAAGAAGAAACAGTGAGTGAACTTAGAATTTAATTGAAAAAAAAGAATGAAATAATTCATGCAGAAGAAATTAGATTGAATCAGCACAGAGGTGATGTGTTTATGTCTATTAATGTTAATTCTGGTCAATTATTTTTTCCAGGACGTCAAGAGGCCTTTTAAGATGGAATTCGAAGAGGATGAAGTTCCTGGTTCTATTCTGGTACGTAATATTCATTTCATTGAAGTAACCATTGTTGCAAAGCACCATTCCCAGCCGATTGCTTTTCCCCCTTAATTTCACCCCCAATATTATTATGATTTATTCAGTCTATCTTCTGTTATATACAAGTAAATTTCTGCTTGCATACTGAAAGCAATTGGTTTAAGTTTGAGTAAGAGCATATGTATCATCGCCATGAAAAACAATCATTTATATACCCTATGATCTGCTTATTTACTGCAAGCACATATGTTATTAGTTAGTTGAATTAGGTATGGACTCATATAATTTAATAAGAAAGTTTACAGAATCTGATCTGGATCGTCATTCTTAGGAGGAAGTTATCCGATATAGCAGATTTTCTGTAGCATAACATAAATATAAATACACATGCAAAGTGTAAACTGTCTGTCTTCAAGGTAAAGACTCCAAAAGAATTATGAAAATTCAACCAATATGTTTTAAATGAAACATATATTTACTGTCTGGCATCAAACCTGGGTCTCTCTGGTCATAATTACTATGCAGCACAACAGAAGATCAGCATCTCTTTGTAAGAACAATGCGTGACCTAATGGATAAATTTGTACCCTCAAAACTTTCAAATCAAATTAATGAACCTAGATGGTATAATAAGGAGACTAGGAGAGCACTAAAGAAACAGAGGCGTTTGCATTCCAAATTAAAAGCCGCTGCGAGGCAACCGAATAGTATCAACATAGATCGAGTAGAGAGCGAACATAAGGAAGCAAAGTCGGAAACTAAACGAATTATGCGAGATGCCCTCCGTCAATATAAAAAGAAGATTTTATGCGAACACTTGGAAGAGGACCCAAAAGCGTTTTGGTCGTACGTTCGTGAGGTCCAAGGTAAAGAGCAAACTGTTGGTTCATTAAAGGATACTTGCGGTAATATAGTAAACGATGCTAAAGGCAAAGCTAATATCTTGAATGATTTTTTTCGAAGCGTTTTCACGTCTGACGATACATCAAATACTCTCCCGAATGTTGATAAACCTGAATCAATGTCGAAAATCACCTTCAGAGAAGACGGCATCATTAAACTATTGCAACAGATTAAACCGAATAAAGCTCCGGGTCCTGAAGACATACCGGCTCGAGTGTTCAAGGAAGTTGCGGAGAGCGTAGCACCTTTTCTTAAAGTTATATTTGACAAGAGTATGAGCGAAGGAAAGGTCCCGAAAGATTGGAATATTGCGAATGTCACGCCAATATTTAAAAGTGGCTCTAAGGACGATCCAGCTAATTACAGGCCTATATCTTTAACATCACTGAGCGGTAAAATTATGGAACATATAATAGCTAGCTCTTTAATGGGTTTTCTTGAAACGTCCAATTTCATAATTAGGAATCAACACGGTTTTCGTAAGACTCGTTCTTGCGAGTCTCAGCTGGCTTTATTAGTACACGATGTTCTAAACTCTGCTGAAAAACATAAGCAAGTCGATGCGATATTTTTAGATTTTCGGAAGGCTTTCGATAAGGTACCTCATCATAAATTGCTGTACAAATTAGAAGTTGCGGGTATCAATGCACAAGTTATTAATTGGATAAAAGACTTTCTCACCGATAGAGAGCAACGAGTAGTACTCGATGGTATTAGTTCCAACTTGGTTAAGGTGACCTCGGGCGTCCCTCAGGGCAGTGTAATTGGACCGTTGTTATTTTTAGTATACATCAACGACCTCAGCAATCACATTGAAAGCAATGTTAGGATATTCGCAGACGACACAGTCATTTACAGGGAAGTAGTTAGTTCAGAGGATAGATTAACCCTTTCGAACGACTTAGATAGAATTATGAACTGGTGCGATGATTGGCAATTAGTGCTTAATGTAGAAAAGTGTTCTGTAGTTAACTTCTTCGAAAGTAAATCTATAATAAATGATTATTCTTATAGCCTCCGAGGGGTAAACCTAATGACAGTAGAATCGGTAAAGTATCTTGGAGTAACTCTCACGAATAATCTATCATGGAGTGCCCACATCCAAAATATATGTGGAAAAGCACTTAAGAAACTCGGCTTCGTTAAAAGAATAGTCGGTAGGAGCGAAGAAAAGGTTCGCGAGCGATGTTACTTAGCGTTAGTTAGGCCTCACCTTGAGTATGCATGTAGTGTATGGGACCCCGCCGAGAAATGTCATATTCGGGATTTAGAAAAAGTACAACGAAAGGCGATACGATTTGTAAAGAATTGCTACGATAAAACAGCGAGTGTCACTCAGATGTTACAGGACGCGGGATGGGAATCATTAGAAGATAGAAGAAAAATTCAAAGGATAAATTTATTAAATAAGTTCAGAGAAATTACGTTTTCAGATGATGTAACCGATATAATGCGACCCCCCTGTTATATGGGCCGTGCTGATACTGCCCGAAAGATTAGGGAAATAGATGCTAAAACGAATCGTTTCAAAAATTCATTTTTTCCGCAAAGTATACGCGAAAGCAACCGTTTAGGAAAATAGAGTCAAGGTGCTTGCACCCCCTGCCACACGCCGAAAGGCGGCTTGCAGGGTTCTTACATAGACATAGACATAGACATCTCTAACTTTGTGTGAAAATTCATGCAGAAATATTGGGTGCTACTGCCTCAAACAACATCCTGCTTTTCCCTTATATTCCTTATGTGAGAAATTGTAATGTACTCTGGCATCTAACCCAGGAACAGTATGGTTTTATCCATTTTTTTTTGTAAACCAAGTCTTAATATACATCTTCTATCATATTAATATCATCTGGGTTCGATTCCAGAGCACAATAACTTTTCTCTCATAAGGAATATAAGGGAAAAGTAGGACGTCATTTGAGGCAGTTGTAACCAATATTTCTGCTTGAATTTTCACACATGGTTAGAGATGGTGATCTTCTTTAATGCTGCATGGAAAGCATTACCAGAAAGACCCGGGTTCGAAGCCAGACGGTATATATATCCCCCATTTATAATATATTGAGTTAGTTTTCATTATTTATTTTGTTGTACTTATCAAAATAATAGGAATTTATTGCTTTGCTGGAAGATGTATATTAAGACTTGGCTTAAGAAAAAAAATAGATACGACAATGCTGTTCCTGGGTTTGATGCCAGAGCACGTTAAAATTTCTCTCATAAGGAATATAAGGGAAAAGTAAGTCGTCGTTTTAGGCAGTTGCAGCCAATATTTCTAATTGAATTTCCACACATAGTTAGAGATGGTGATCTTCTGTTTTGCTGCATAGTATGTTAACCAGGAAGACCCGGGTTCGATGCCAGACGATTAATTTGCAGCGGATTTTAATATTATTTCCTAACATTTTTTTTCTTTTTAGGACCGTCCTGATATAATGCCAATATAAAATTATTGTTTTCGATCTGCTTGCAGTATGCAAGCAACATTTTACTTGTTATATATAGATGCTTCTCCAGATTCATTCATGTAACTAGATAGATAGATAGATAGGGAGGATACAAATTCACAGCCTAAACCACAAGCGTCATTGACTTGAAATTTTTACGACATATTGGCCATTACGTGTAACCGCCAGAAAAATTGCGATTTTGATCCTCAGTGTCATGGGTTCGATTCCAGAGGGCCCCAAATTCCCGATTTTTCCCGTTTAAATGCATTGCTTTGATTTTCGGGAATTTTAAAAAAATACTTGCCGGATAGGTAGGGACTCAAAACTCAAGGAACCGATATATATGGTCATGATCTATCAATAACATAAATGAGTTTTACGGAAAATATCCTGGGTTCGATGCTAGGTCGAGGCAAAAATCGGCCGTTTAAAATGCATTGTGGGGATTTTTAAGATTTTTTTTGGACCCTTTCCCGATGGCATGGAAACATGAAATTCGGCATAGGTTTAGATATCATAAATATATTTAATAATCAAATTTTACAAATTCGCTGATGGTCCTTGGTTTGATCCCAGAGAGCCATTTACATTCCTCAATGCATTTCTTATGGAGATAAAAGAAAAAAGTTTTAGGTACTTCCCGGCATGATATCGACTTCATACTTAGTATGAAATAAGATGAAGTCCTAATAAATCATACTGTTCATTCACAGCTACCAATATGTCCTGGGTTTGACACCAGTCTCTACAATCAGTAAAATATCCGATATTTAAGAATTAATTTAAACCCCTTCCCAATAATATTAAAGCATGTAATGACGCATATAGATAGAGAACATAGAGACATTTTAAAAACATGTTTTAGATTTCCTAGATCGTCCTTGGTTCGAATCCAGAGAGCCATTTACATTATTGAAAAGAAGGACATCGTTTGAGGCAGTTGGAGCCTACATTTCTGCTTGAATTTTCACACATAGTAAGAGATGGTTATTTTCTGTTGTGCTGCATAGTAGGTTCACCAGGAAGGCCTTGGTTCGATGCCGGATGATTAATTTGCAGCGAATTTTAAGAATATTCATAATTTTTTTTTTTTTTTGAGGACCGTCCCGATATGATGCCGATATGAAATAAGTGTTGTCGATCTGCTTGCAGTATGCAAGCTACATTTTACTCGTATCTATTACGAGTAAAATGTTGATTGCATACTGCAAGCAGATCAACAACACTAATTTCATATCGGCATCATATCGGGACGGTCCTCAAAAGAAAAAAAAAGGATTGAAATTTTTCTAATAATTCGCTGACATTTCATCATCTGGCATCAAACCCAGGTCAACTGGTGAAATTACTATGCAGCACAATAGAAGATCACCATCTCTAACTATGTGTGAAAATTTAAGCAGAAATATTGGCTACAACTGCCTCAAAAGACCTTCTAATATTCACGAATGTAAATGGCTCTCGGGACTCGAACCAAGGACGATCTTGGAAATCTAAAACATGTTTCTGAAAGTTGTTCATGATCTCTATCTATATGCCGAATTTCAAGTTTCTATATTATTGGGAAAGGTTTCAAAATAATTCCTAAAAATCGGATCAACTTCTGATTTACGTTGGAGTTGCACGGCTTCTAGCGATCCTTCGAATTTAAACTCTCTACTTTCTGGGGAAGTGCACCAAAAAAATTTTGGAAAATCCCTGCCATGTATCCTTACGGAGAAAATCGCGACTTTGTGGCCCTCTGGAATCGAACCCATGACACTGAGGTTCAAAATCACAATTTTTCTGGCGGTTACATGTTATGGCCAATATGTCGTAAAAATTTCAAGTCAATGACGCTGGTGGTTTAGCCTGTGAGTTTGTATCCTTTCTATATATATCTATGATATATGAATGAATCCGGAGAAGCATCTATATATAATAGATACATAGATGCTTCTCCGGATTCATTCATGTACATAGATAGATAGGTAGAGAGGATACAAATTCACTGGCTAAAGCACAAGCGTTATTGACTTGAAATTTTTACGACGTATTGGCCATAAGGTGAAACCCCCAGGAAAAAGGCGATTTTCGATCCTCAGTGTCATGGGTTCGATTCCAGAGGGCCCCAAAGTCTCGATTTTTTCCATTTAAATGCATTGCTCTGATTTTTGGGAATTTTTAAAAATATTTTCCGGATAGGTAGAGAATCGAAACTCTTGGAGCCTATATAGATGGTCAAAATCTATCGAGAACATTAATTATTTTACATAAAATATCCTGGGTTTGATGCTAGGACGATGCAAAAATCTGCCGTTTAAAATGCATTGAGGTAGTTTTTATTTATTTATTTTGAAGCACTTATCGAAATGATAGGAAGTTCATGCTTTCCTATAAGATGTATATTAAAAACCGGTTTTCGAAAAAAATTGAGATAAGACCGTACTGTTCCTCGGTTCGATGCCAGAGCACATTACAATTTCTCTCATAAGGAATATAAGGGAAAAGTAGGACGTTACTTGTGGCAGTTGTAGCCAATATTTCTGCTTGAATTCTCATACATAGTTAGAGATGATGATCTTTTGTTGTGCTGCATAGAAATTATTACCAGAAAGACCCGGGTTCGAAGCCAGGCGGTAAATATATCCCCCATTTGAAATACATTGAGTTAGTTTTCATTATTTATATTCATGCACTTATCGCAATAATAGGAAGTTCTTGCTTTACTTGAAGATGTATATTAAAAATCGGTTTACGAAAAAAATTTAGATAAGATGGTACTGTTCCTGGGATCGATGCCAAAGCACATTAAAATTTCTCACATAAGGAATATAAGGGAAAAGTAAGACTTGGTTTGAGGCAGTTGCAGCCAATATTTTTGCTTGAATTTTCACACATAGTTAGAGATGGTGATCTTCTATTGTGCTGCATAGAAAGTATCACCAGAAAAACCTGGGTTCGATGCCAGAAGTAAATATATCTACCATTTAAAACGTATTGTTTGAATTCTTTCAGAGTCCTTACCCTGAAGACAGACAGTTGACACTTTGCATGTGTATTGATATTTATGTTATGCTATAGAAAAGACCGTTCGCTAAAGAAAAATATGTTGGATTTAGTTTTAGGACAGGTGTTGCTGGTTCTTTCTAATTCTAACCTCCTTGGTGGCAGTAAAGGAAGGCTGCTCATCTAACTTTTTGGCTTTTAGCCGCTGCTGCTACAAAGGTTGTTAGAATTGGAACGAATTAGCTACACCTTTCCGAACTCAGACCAAAATTATGTGCAGCCGACCTTTGAAGCAGCGACCATGGCGGTAACGCTACAAAGTTGTGGTATGCTAACTAAATCAAAACTCAAGGAGTCTATATATATGATCATGATCTATCGAAAACATAAATGAGTTTTACGGAAAATATCCTGGGTTCGATGCTAGGACAATGAAAAACTCGGCCGTTTAAAATACATTGAGGTACTTTTTCATTATTTTTTTTCATGCACTTATCGAAACGATAGGAAGTTCGTGCTTGGCTGGAAGATGTATGGTAAGAATAGGTTTTTGAAAAAATTTAGATAAGACCGTATTGTTCCTGGGTTCGATTCCGGGGCACATTAAAATTTCTCTCAAAGGAATATATGGGAAAAGTAGGACGTCGTTTGAGGCAGTTGCAACCAATATTTCCGCCTGAATTTTCACACAAAGAGGGGGTGATCTTCTGTTGTGCTGCATAAGAAATATTACCAGAAAGACCAGGGTTCGATGCCAGGTGGTAAATATATCTGCCATATAAAACACATTGGGAAGGTTTTTAATTATTTCTTTCATGCACTTATCGATATAATAGGGAGTTCTTGCTTAGACAGAAGATGTATATATAAAAACTCAGTTCAAGAAAAAATAGATACGACCATGCTGTTCCTGGGTTTGATTCTGGGGCACATTAAAATTTCTCTCAAAGGAATATATGGGAAAAGTAGGACGTCGTTTGAGGCAGTTGCAACCAATATTTCCGCCTGAATTTTCACACAAAGAGGTGGTGATCTTCTGTTGTGCTGCATAAGAAATATTACCAGAAAGACCAGGGTTCGATGCCAGGTGGTAAATATATCTGCCATATAAAACACATTGGGAAGGTTTTTAATTATTTCTTTCATGCACTTATCGATATAATAGGGAGTTCTTGCTTAGACAGAAGATGTATATATAAAAACTCAGTTCAAGAAAAAATAGATACGACCATGCTGTTCCTGGGTTTGATTCTGGGGCACATTAAAATTTCTCTCATAAGGAATACATGGGAAAAGTAGGATGTTGTTTGAAGCAGTTGCAGCTAATATTTCTGCCTGAATTTTCATACATAGT
This sequence comes from Sympetrum striolatum, assembly GCA_947579665.1. Lineage (NCBI taxonomy): Eukaryota > Metazoa > Arthropoda > Insecta > Odonata > Libellulidae > Sympetrum > Sympetrum striolatum. The sequence continues at coordinate 1,898,915 of CANPUZ010000001.1, read as the reverse complement.
TAGAGATGGTGATTTTCTTTTGTGTTGCATAGTAGTATGATCTGAAAGACACAGGTTCGATGCCATACGATTTAATTGCAGCGAATTTAAAGAATATTTTTAATCCTTTTTTTTTTCTTTTGAAGACCGTCCCTATATGATGCCGATATGAAATAAGTGTTGTCGATCTGCTTGCAGTATGCAAGCTACATTTTACTCGTATAGGTATATATATAGGTATATCCGGAGAAGGGTCTATATATGATAGAAATAACTTCTTCTCCAGGTATACTTTTTGACCCCTTCAGTTAGATATTCAGTAAGCGTCTCATTAACACTTTCATAACTGCTGAAATGCCATAATATAATTCCGTCAGTGTTTTGTGGAACTCTTTCTAATTTAGATATGATTGGGGAAAATTGTGGAATAACTCGTTTGAAAGTCGGAGCAGAAAAGAATCCTAAAAATAATTAAGTGTACTCTTTGCCAGGAAAATAGTGACATCCGAGATTAAGTATATTTTAATGAGCTTAGCATCCCAGCTGTTGAAAAGCTTTTGTAGTAAGTTCTAATCAATGAAGATAATTTCAGTGATAAATATAAAAAGAAAAGAGTGAGCAATACAAATGTTGAATCAAGAGTTGTAAATAAATATGAATTTCAAAGATTTTTCAAGCATAATGTATCTAGACAATTAAATGTATTAGTTCCTAAATTATTTAATGATTTGAAGGAAGTAGTATGAAATCTTTAAGGGAGGTTAAGTGTAGAGTAAAAAAATGCTTGTTACAATAATTAATTGCAAGAATTTATGAAATAAAAAATTTAAAATCTACACATATTTGAAATAGGATATAATAATGTATGTTGAAGTATCAATAATATGATGTGTTTGAGATAAAATGTCATAGAATATTAAGTTTAACAGGCTGATAAGGCTATCATGGCTTAGCCTGACCATAATGTTTTTAATAAGATATAAATATATATTGTTTTATCTATGTTAAAATTCTTGTTATGCATGTTTTATAATTTTTAAATGGATGGATTTTGAATTTTAATCATTGTAATAATGAAAATAAATGAAATAATTGGTACAACTTAAAAAAATGACCTTGAAAGTGACCATCGATACAATTAGGAATCCTTCCATTTTCAAAGAAAGGGAGTAAAATGAGCTCCCTCGAACAACTATGAATTTTAAAAACACGTTGCCATCAATGGCTATCTCTCTCCGTTTCCAATCTATTCGTTGGTGGCTTTTTCCTCCCTCCCCACCCTATCCCTCCGTAACTATATACTCGACTGTACTTGTATCATTTTCCACCTGAAGATGATGTGACGCGTTAAAACCAGGGTCGTTAATAAATCTTAATGTGGTACGGGTAGAAGTTTTGTTTTATATGTCACCGTCCTCAATGGCTTCCTACCACAAAGGCACACCTGATTCAATTGGTAATGATTACAAGTTTAAACTACCCGAACTGTAATCTTTAATCATAATCTAGTTACTTTCACTCAATTGCTGGCCACCGCTGATTATTTTTAAAACGTTTTCTTTTAGTTTCCACCAGTTATTGTATCTATGTTTCCCGTGGATGCAGCACAGGCTGTTAGCGATGCGGATGTTGGAGAATCGGAGCAGCTTGAAGAATTGGAGACAATTGAAGAATTGGACCAAGAAAAAGAATTGGAGAAAATTGAAGAATTGGAGAAAATTGAAGAATTGGAGACAATTGAAGAATTGGACCAAGAAAAAGAATTGGAGAAAATTGAAGAATTGGAGACAATTGAAGAATTGGACAAAGTAAAAGAATTGGAGAAAGTGGAAGAATCTGAGCAGGTTCACACATCTGAGCAGATTGAGGCACACCAAAGATCAACAGTAAGACCTTTTCTGTTTCCTTTTTCTTTTAAATCTACGAATATTCCCCTGCCACATGCCTTTTGGCATGTGGCAGGGGGTGTAAACACCAGTTGATCTAAACTGCTTCTTTACCCGGTTATTGTCGTGTATTGTTTGTGAAAAGAATGAATTTTTAACTCTGTCTAGCATTTATTTCTCTTGACTTACGTTCATTATCTTAACTATAGATTATCTTATTATAGGTTAATGCATTTTATCTTTTTTATTCTATAATTTTAAATGTATTTTCTTCTTTTCTTTTTTTTAAGTGTTTTAACTTAGTATTTTTAGTAGTTTCACCAAGTATTTGCTTGTATTTTTAATTATTGTCTCATGTAGAATATTTACGAGCTTTTATTAAGCAAAATCCTGTTCATGCTAATTTAATGGTGATAATTGACAAAGTTAGTTTAATCTAGTGAATATTCTGTTTCTCTAATATGTCATTTCATGTATATAATTTTTATTTTTTACTATTGATACATTTCCTGTCATTACATTTGAAAATCATCTCACTATTAGTTTCTATTTGTGAGATACTGATTTTTATGTCATCACTTATTCTTTCTTCTTTGTGTACCTCTATCAGTTTTTCTTTTTGTCTTTTATAACTCTTTTAATCTACTTTCATCCTCAAATTTAGCTTTCTATCTGTGCGCTTCTCTGGTTTTTCATACTCCCCTTCTAGTGAGTGTTTTCTTGCAGTGGAAATTTTTCCTAAGCTCTTAGCTTTGGTTTTTTTTTAACTGTATAGTAGTCTTCTAATATTGCAAGCTATTTCCATTCATTTCTCATACAACGAAGGGTTAAATGTAACAAGAGACTCCCTTGTCTCAATCTTGCCCTAATAAAGTCCTTTTATTATTATTATATTTGTTATCGGATTGACCGAGGTAGTAGGTTGCATGATACCGATTGTATCTTCCGTAAATGTAGTTTCCCTGAATTTATTAAGCAATCGCAGCCTAGCTTCCAATCTCCCGTCTTTCAAGGATTCCTAACCTATCTCTGAGAGCTTTTTGTACATTTTTATCGTAGCATTTCTTAACAAAACGAACCCTTTACGCTGCACTTTCTCAATTTTGTGGGTACACGTTTCATCCGCCAGATCCCATATACTTTCCGCATATTTATATTTATTTCCAAATAAGCGATATATCACTTATCGTATATCGTCTCAGTGTGAACGCTGCCTTAGTTGAGTATTTATACCTGAACTGTTAGGGGTGGGAGGGGAGGCGTTTGTGGGAAAAGGTGTTGTTGTTTTCTGTGATACGAGTGATCAGTGAGAACAATGGGGATGATGGGATTGGGCCGCGGTCACTGTTCAATGTTTGTGTTTGTTTGCGTTTTATGATGCTTTCATAGGCGTCTGGTTTGGACTCTTTATGTACTGTCATAAGTAGTTTCAAATCTTCTAAATGTATTGGGTTATTACATTCCTGGATGTGTACAGCTATGCTCAACACGTTCTGTCCGTTCACATTGGTCCTACCCTGTGGCTGAGAACGGCATATCATGCCATAAATATTTTTTTTAAACCAACAGCTTTAAATCTTGGACATAAATACACAAATAGGAAACTTTGCAAGAGAGATTATCATTTCAATGTATACTGAACGGTTTGCTGTAATTAAAGATAAAATGAGTTCGATCAACCAATGTCTGCACAGAGCAAAATATAGTTCCACATCCAGTTCTCCTACTACTGTACGTGAGTTATCTAATTTTAAATAAAATAGGTTTGTTTTTGTTTCCGATGGAAAATGGATACAACAAATATTGCCAGCATTTGAAAAGCTTGTAACGTATTTTTTTCGTATGGTTATTGAAAATATCAAAGGAAGGAGGAAAAAGAATGATTCAATGCTCCGCGAATCAAATTGAGTTATGGATTGACATAAAAATTCACTTTCTGAACAATGCTTAAATCATCGACTTTACATTTGTTTCTAAATTATGTTTCTGTTTGAAATAGGTACCGGACAGGGTGCTACGTACGAGGAAGATTATTGATTACAAGCTGGATAAGTCTGCTTCTGATGTATCCGATGAGGAATCAAGTGATACGTTTCATCCTTCTGACCAGGATGATGGTGCATCTAGTGAAGACAGTCTCGATTCAGTCAGACATTTCAAGAGGAAAATAGTCAATTGCACATTGACTGCTGAACATCAAATGCCACTGAGTGCTGTTTCCAGTGATGGCAAGAGGCATTCGGTAGCAAATTCCGCTCTTGAACGCTCAGATAAGTATGAAGGGCATCATAACGAAGCAGATTCAAATCATCTGTCCGAATCAACTGCTTCAGAAGGGCTATCATTCACTGCGGATGTCACAAAGGGCTCACTGTTAGAAAATGGACCAATTTCTTTTAGTGGGAGAATGATTAATTCAGCTCCAGATAATTCTGTGGAAAATGAGGATTTAAATGGCAGCAACGACTCGTCCAATGAAACTGCCCCAGTTTCCACCTCTTTGGCTGATGTCTTTGAGTTGAAAGAAAAGCCAGATGTGGTTAACAATGGATCTACAAAAACCTGGGAAGCTTTGGTTGCTTCTACAAATACTTTACCATCAACAATTAGTCTGGATTCTACATCTCCATGTATAAGTGTGGGGAGAGCCATCAGGGATTATATTCAGAAAAAGCAGTTGAAACAACCCAGAGAAGAAGGAAGTATGTATGAAGGAATCTCTATGCTTGATTTGGAGAGCTTTGGAATAACTTTAGAGAAGGAAACTGATGATCCAGGCTCAGGTAACAAGAGAGGAAGCAACCCAGAAGGTGAACCTCAGCCTCTGGAACAGAATGCAGAGAAAGATAGACACATAGAGTCATTCAATGTCCTTGATACTAGTGATGTCAAGCTGCTAGAGTCTTTGAGCACAGCTGTGCCAGAAAATGTAACGGTACTCAAGGTAGTTGCTTCGTCGCCCAATTCAGCATCAGGACCGGACAACAGGAAGAAGAGGTTAGAGGTGTATGGAAAGACTGAATTGGTGGATTCCGATACATCTTCAGCTGGTTCTGAAAACAAAGGTTCGGACGAGGAAGACTCGGATGATGATAAGACTGTTACAAAGAAGCCAAGGATGGAACATCTTTGCGAGCATTGTGGAAAAGTGTGTTCAAATCGTATGAATCTGTGGCATCATAGAATGAATGTGCATGGAGAGAAGAAATTCGAATGCAAGAAGTGTTCAAAGATGTTCATTTTGAAGCACCACCTAACTCAACATATCAAATCCATTCATAGTGAAGAAAGACCGTTCAGCTGCACTCAGTGTGGGAGTCGTTTCAAGCTGAAGACGCATCTGAAGCAACACATGTTGGTGCACAGCAAGAAGCAGATGTACCAGTGCGTACACTGCGAGATGGGCTTTCGGACAAAGTGGCAGCACGACAACCACCAGGCATCGCACGAGGGAGAAGTGGTTTGGAGTTGCGATGGATGCAAAGAGAAGTCAAAGACTTGGGCTGACTATGTGAAGCATCAGGTGGAACACAAAAAGAACATCATGTACAAGTGTGATACTTGTTCAAAGGCTTATAATACAAAGCACACCCTAAAGAACCATATTCTATGCCATATCAAACCATTAGAGTGCTCCGTTTGTGGGAAGCACTTCGGTTTGGGGGAGTTCTTGACGAGGCACATGAGAGTGCATACCGGAGAAAAGCCTCATGCGTGTAAACTGTGTGGGAAAAGATTTTCTACTCCTGGAGGTCGTTATAATCATATGAAATCGCATTCAGACGCTCGTCCATTCAAGTGTCAGTTCTGTGATTTCAGATCTAAGCACAAGAGAGATTTAATGCGACATGAGAATAGACCAATACACAAAAACAATAATTAAAACAGATTTCTTTTCTTGAGTCAGTACTCCTTGTGTATTCTTATGCTATGTTATAGCGAAACCATGTTGAATACTTTGTAAAATATTGTGTGTAATAAGATAAATATAGCCTTGGCAGCTAAACTGTTCGAATTCCATCACATGTTAACTGTCACATTTTAACCTGGGTTAAATTGCTTCTTCTGACGCCATTACAGTCTGAAATGCTTTCTATGTGGATGTCTCGCTAGTTGAACTTTAATCATATCATTCCATAAAACATAACAATGTATGTTTGGTGACATGGCAGAAAAGTGGAATTAGTCTTTGAATGTGATGAATTCAAACTTGAGATAACATGGTGACAATAAAAATATGAGGGAATCGAAATTGTGGTTATGCGCTGAATTTTCGAACATGAATTTAAAACGATATGAGAAAAGAAGTCTGCGTAATCACCAGAATTGAAACTTATTTTGTTTTTCGAGTTAATTTTACTTTGGATATGCTTTTGTAATTATAATACATTGGAATTCTGTGAAATAAATTGTGTACTAAGATAGAAATTATGTCTCGGCAGCTAAATTCACTCTTCCTATTCAGTCTCATTGCCTGTTAATAGTGACGGTTTAACTTGTGTTAGTGGCCATAATCTGTGTACCCTCACTACACCTGCTGCGCTGTTTATTATTGTTGCATTGAAGTTGTGTTAATGGATAAACATTAATTGTTGCACTGACAGGAACAGCTTATAATTAAGGACAAGAGATGTTTACTTATCCACAAGAAGTGTATTCGGAGATTACCGAAAAACACAGAACATCAAGAAAAGTATAGTGAGGGAGGGGAGAGGAAAGGTGACATAGAAGAGGATGGGGGAGTGGAAAGGGTTAAGAGACACTGAGGTTGGGGTGTTGGTAGGAGGTGTTGCAGTATACCCAATAGAAAGGAAGGCGAACCCACCTTGTCATCCACCGGTACATGGCATTCAATTATTTTCGTGAGATACCTGTTAGAAAGTCAACAGGGCCAGCGACACAAACGACCAAATACGAAATAATGAGAAACAATGACTCTGAAAGACCTTTATCAAGGATAATACTCTCAAGCACGATACCACAGAAAAATAATACTAAGTAAATGTGAACAAGTGAAAATAACAGATTCTTATACACAAATTAAATAATATGGTTCAGTTTGCACAAATAATAATGATATGAACTTAGCCTTTAGAGAGTGTCCCACGTAAATTCACGAGGAAAGTAAGAAAGTCTGCCGCCACAGGCGTCGATGGGTAATGTTCAGCGACAAACGCTCTCGGACAAAATGACCTTCTCTTTGGAGGAGTCCGTGTTTGGTGAAGAAGAGGGAAAAATAATGAAGCACAGAAATTCGCAACGAAAGGGGTTCCGCAAATTGGCCAATCACGTTGCTAGAAACTGTCACAGAACTCCGCCGTGTTAATTAGTCCAATTGCTGACAGTATCACTGCACTGGTCAGTATAAAAGTCGTGTTTTCTAACGGCCCTTCTCCGTTTGGCCCTTCTGCCTGAGGCCTTTCTGACTGAGCCATTCTGACAGCAACTTGTAAACGGGCAACTTAAAAATGGGCAACTTACTATGGCCAAATTTCCCTAGAAATTCGTCACAGAGGTAAGGCAAGTGTAGCTTGTGAGATGGTAGAGGAATAGGGATAGAAGTGGTTGTTGGTAAGAACAGAATTTGGGGAATTGGAGTGAGGGATTCCAGCTGCTTTGAATCATTCAAATGGGGAAACGTTTGGTTTAAATATGCAGGATGTCTGACAAAAGCTACTGGAATGCTGTTCATCCAGAAGGGGGTTTGAGAAATGTGAGGAAGGGGGCTTATTCTCAAATGTTCCTTTGAGAGTATCTGGAAATTTTTAATGGTTTGACCAACATAAATAGCATCAAAGTCATTGCAAAATAATATATAAACACCAGACTTGGTCAGTGGAACAAAGCGGATTTTCTTATTTTTTAAATTTACTAAAATTATAATGATTAGGAAAAACAGGAGAAAGTTTTAACTTTTTTGTAAAATTTTGCTATCTTGTATAATATCTTACCTGGAAAAGGTAGGATGACGCGCCGTGGTCTACCACCATGAGTAAATTATAATTAAATGTTTTATTTTAACATCACAATGATTATATTTTGCTGAGAATTTGTTCACAAAGAGTAAATTAAAATTTGTTTTATTTTAAAATAACAATGTTAATAATTCGTAAAGATTTTGTTCACATAGAGCAAATCATATTTTAATGCTTTATTTTAGAGTAAAAATTTTTATAACTTGTAGAGAATGTGTTCATAAAGTGCAAATTTAAATTTAATGTTTTATTTCAATGTTCTGAATGAATAAACACTTTAAGCATTGTTAACATATAAAAGAAAAAGTATTTAAAATATTTATAAAATTTTTTGAGCAAACCCTGATGCAGAAAATTCTTTTTTATTTTATGAAATTTTATATTTTCTTTCATATAATGTATTTGTCATGAATCAATTTGCCATCTAATTATTAGTAAAAGGGCTGAATTTGGAAATTGGGTAAAGGTATTTGCACAAAATGGCGTGCAGTCAGGATAAATCCCAAGGAAGACTTGGTAAAAGTCTGACCAGACCAGGATTCGAACCTGGGTCTCCCGGATGAGGCCATGCGGATGATATCGCAAACTCCGTTACCCACATAGTCTCCAGAATAGCTTGAGAGAATGCTCAGGTGGGATAGCTCAACGGACAGAGCACCAGACCGGCAATTGGGAGACCCAGGTTCGATTCCCAGTCCCGTCCTAGGGTCCTCTAGGGAATAGAGTCATTATAGGACTAACTATACAGGGTGTCCCAAAAGTCATGGACCAAACAAAACACAGAGGTAGATCATCACCAGGGCTACAGGTTTGCAATTCATTTTGGTGTCCGATCTTCTTTTGTTTTCGAGTTACGAATTTTTTTCATATTTTCTGAGAAAACCATGACTTTCCAGACATTTGTGGTCATGGTGACGTAAGTATTTGAGATGTATTGTTGAATTCTTTTTCTGAAAATGCTAAATAGTTGTTGTAACTGACAAGAGAATAGCTTTTACCCTTCTCTTACCGTTTAGCCAAAATAAAATTTCAAATTCTTAAATTCTCAAAATTCCGAACTTTGACAAAATCTTTGAGGGTAATTTTTAAAAAAATCTCATTATAAAAAAGTTTTTGTCACGTATCCTAAAAACTTTTTCAGTGCATCAGCTATTTACTGCGTACATTTTGTTGGGTTGTCTTTATGGCATCATACCTAAAAATTTGATTTTAAGCATAGTAAATCGGTGATTCCTAGTTCTAACAAACAGGTCAAAGCCTCTTCAAACCTTAAACTAGAGTCATTAATGTGTTTAATTATCGAAACAGGATTACGTTTTACTATTTGACATGGTTTTGGTACTCTTTGGCGGTAAGTTAAAATACCCCCTTCCCACATTACAAGTACAATGTACGGACCTTGTGTTGGGATCTGCGGCGCAAGTTTTCTCAACAATGCTCCCATCCTGGACGACGCTGGCCATGTTTACGGACGCTTCGGAAACCGCAATGGGTGTGGCATTGCAGCAGCGGATTGTCACGACGACATTGGGTAACGGTTAATGACAATCGTGCAGTGACTTTTAAATGATTTAATGAGCAATGAATAGATTACCTGAGGGGTGACTCCTAGGATACCGACTTGGGGTCGCTGGTGGACCGCGGCCACTATTGGGAGGCCCAGAAGCAGAGCGTCCAACCTGGGGTCGCTGGGGGACCGCAGCAGCTAACAGAGGCCCAGAAGTGGAACTTGTGGTCACTGGGGGACCGCAGCCAACTGTTAGTGCAATAGCTTGGACGTCGTACTTATGGTCGCTGGTGGACCACAGCCAGCCCTTATAGCATAGAAGTCGTTGGGAGTCGGAATCAGACTGTCTCTCGAAACAAAATGCACGGCTTAAATAGTCCCCGGAGGCGGGCTAACATTATATTGTAACTAAAAGCTGCCATTATGTGCCACACGAAGGATGATTGGACCAAAGCCCTACCGCAAGTCCTACTTGGCATCCGATCTGCGTGGAAAGAACACATCAAAGCGACACCGGCAAATCTCGTTTACGGCTGCAACCTCCGCCTACCTGGAGAATTCTTCGAACCTGGCCCGCCACGAGGACATCACATCCTACACCACTAGATTACGAGGGCATATGGAGCGCTTACGCCCAGGGCCATTACAGGCGTTCATTTGTCATAGTTCTTTCCTCCGCAGCCTTTTCCCGCACCGAGGGAAAGACGCCACTGTAGCCAATAGTAGCAATGAAGAGGTGTTTAGGCATCTCGAAAAACAGCCAATTTTGAATTTCCACTGTGCATGATGTTCGTCTACGGTCGTTAGAACGTAGTTAAGTGATTTCAAATAGCAGCGTTAATTCGTGAGACTCTGCGTTGAAAATATTCCTGTCGACGAATAACTTTTATACCCGAAAGATTATATGCATTATTCAGCAGAATTAAATGACGAGTAAAACCAGCAGATGTGGCATTGAAATTGATAAAGTATTTACTAAAAACAGTAATTTTGTGACCGAAAAAGAGATGCGAAAAAAAAAGAATTACTCTAGGATACCATCATACCTTTACTTTGTAGTTAGATGTGCTATCCATTACACCACGGTATCTGTACCAAATTTAGGAGATGTTTTGCAATTAATTGAAATTATAAATTGACGCTGATTTTTAAATTCATTTTAAAAAGAAACTAGGAAGTGTTTGATTGATTGATAAACTGTAATAGAGTAGTTATAATACGCCTAATACAATATTTACTATACAATAGTATATTCGCCTAGTACAATATACAGGCCATCTGTTAAACTTTGGCAAAAAGAATCCGTCTTACCTTATGGAGAGTCGCTCCAGTGCTTACGCCCGACTGCCGGAACGAGACACGGAAAAACAAAAACCTTCGTTTTCAAAGACTTGTGGACGACAAATCAAGTTTTCGTCCGCAATGATGCCGTGAGAACAAGTCTCCAACCCCCGTATGATGGTCCCTTTGAAGTCCTGGAGCGGAGAGAACATTTTTTCGGAAGCGAGGAAACAAGGAAGACGTCGTGTCTTTTAATCGTTTGAAACCGGCGTACATCCTAGCTGCCGAGGGCCCACAATTCCACACCGCCTTCAGAGACGCAACCGCATCGTTTCGACGGACAACAAAGATCACCGCGAGGGGCCGCATTCTGATTCATCTGGGCAGCCTGCGTCCACCCGCTCCGGCAGAAGAGTCCATTTTCCCATTGAAAAATATTAACCATTTTTTCTCTTATTTTTTTTAGACGCAATTACTGCCAGGGGGTGCTGTGGCGGCCGCAGCAGACGGCTTCGCGCCTAGTGCCGCCTCAACGGGATGACAAGCGTTCATTTGTTCGAGTTTTGTCCTCCGCAGGCTTTCTCCGACATAATGTAGTGGAGGCGGTTCGATCGGTTTTAATGAATAAATAAGGAAGGAGTGGTTGAGCATCTAGAAAAACAGCCATGTTTGAATTTCCACTATGAACGTAAATCGACTCGCGTGGTCTGGTGGTATTCTATCTTTCTCTGCGTTTGTATAACTTGAAGATGAAGCTTCGTTGCGTTGTAGCGGGGTTTAAATCTTCGAGTGAGCAACCAGAAATAAGATTTTTCTGTTTTCCCAGTCCGAAGCAAATGTAAGTAAATTAAAATGTGGGTTTTGCCTATGGCAAACGTTGCATAGGGCTGGAAAACTTTTGTAAGAATATATGATTAAGGAATGGAATCCCGAATACACTCGGCTGTATTTAATTTTGCTGTTTGAATATTGAACTCATATTTGTATACATTCATTAACTGTCAGTGATATATTAAAGTATTAGTGATAAGTTAAACAGTGTTTCGTGATATCGGAGTCACCCCAGCGTTTACAGCATGCAGAGTAATTTGAAAGTAAACAGTGCTTGTCGATATGTTTTTAAATGGCATACATTAGTATTAAATATTTGGGAAATATGGTGACAATCAATTTTCGTTCAATGTAACTTGAATTTTATGAACTAATGACTGTTAAGAAGTTCTACAGAACGGACATGTTGATTGTCAACATGAAATAGTGAAATTTCGATGTGTACCATTTTGGGGAAGAAGAAAGTTAATTATTGAAGGTCTTCAGTTCCAGTTTCAATTATTTCTCCGTACATATGGTCAACAAAATGAAAATAATTTGGAATAATTGTAGAATTTATAATTTTCGGAATAGTTTTGAATCAATCCACATATCATAACATCTCTCAGAGACATTCACGGCGGAAAACCGGTAATACTTCTCAAAGGCTTCTCATAGCTGTTTTTATGAGACTTTGCAAGATCATTTTTTCATGCGGCCGCAAACAAGCGTAATAGTTAATATTTGGTATTGCCTTTACTGCCGCATAAATTAAGTAATATCATAATTTCGAAAATTATCTATATATCACGATTCGAAAGTTATAATAATTTGTAAAGGGGTAGGTATTAATATATGTTACTGCTCTAGAATTCCAAAAACTTTTGACTAACTTAATATTCATTGGGATTAGTAGTCTATACCCTTATTTTCCTTAGTGAAATGTGAGACTTTTAATATCAACGTCAATGTTGGGTAATCGAATTGGTGTATAAATCGTTTAATTTGACAATTTTAGTGTTAGATGGCAGTTTGTGTGAATATATTGGCGATATATTACTTATATTACGTTGTACTATTTTACAATTTTCTGAATTTAGCCGTTTTCGTGACCTGACTGCTGGTGTGATTAGTGACAATTTTTGTTAATATAGTGTTTGTGTTAATAAACAATAAAATAGCATGACCTATTTTCCTGTTTTTACTTTGTTCTCCTGCTGAAGAGGGAAATGGGATGTGATGTGTGTGAAATGTGTTAACAAGTATTATTGATTATATAGTCATCCAGCTGATAAGACACTTAGAATGTTTCCTTTTATTAATATTTATCGAGGCTTCAAATACCTCAGAGATGTCACCAAAGGTCACTGAAACATCTCCAAGATATCTTATGAGACGTATCTGAACAGGACATAGAGACAGATCTTCGTGATGTGACTGAGAACTTTTTGAAACATCTTGTTAGACATTTGAGATATCTCTGAGATGTGTTTCTGCTATGTGGGAATTTAATGTTAAAATTTACAATTTTCTTTACTGTTTGAAGTAGTGATAAGAGAGAGAGAGTTAAGTATATCTGTAATCATTTAGCGGCTGAGAAGAGGTTGGTTTCATACCTTATGAGTCATCTTTCATTTTCTTATCACTATAGGTAACTGCTTTTAGTAAATTATCATGTGTATGAACATTGGAATGTATTTACATGGACGTTTTCTTGATCTTCTTGAAAGTGATACAAACTGAATAATCAGTTGTGCCTAATGTGCTTGTTAATTCTTTCTCGCTTCTAAAGCTTACAAATGGTAATATGCATGCTTTCAAGTCAGGCCATTCTCTAGATTTACATTATGTCTTTGATCAATCAGGGGCTGAGCAAATTGAATGGCAGCTAAGAGCATGGTTTCGTAACTTATGGGTTATCTTTCATTTTCTCATGAGTTTATTTGAGTGTTTTAAGTAAATTAACACATCTATGAACAAAGAAATGTATTTCAGCAAAGTCTAGTCTTTATTTGTGTTTATATTGACTATTTCTTGATCGTGGTGGAGGGGATTGAGCGCTTCCGTGAAGCTATGGGCTATGCTGGTGGTTGTAAGAGTTACAGTTGCTTGGGTCTCTCATACCAGAAAGGTCATTGCCGAGGAGCTGGACTAAGAGTGTTCCTTATATTAAGGTATTCAAATTGTGGATATAACTTTTCATGTGGACAAATAAGTGACTTAATCAGAGAAGTGCTGTTTAGAAAAAAAGGTAAGTGATCTATCTTGAATTGTGTATTTTGATACTCTTAATTATCTGTAAAGTGTTATATTATGGTTTGTAGATAGATGTTTGCATTAAGTTTTTATTTAATTTCATCTACTTCCAATGTCACTGAATTTTGAATAGTTTTAATGCATATTTCATGTTTTGTGAATTAAAAAATAAATAATTGCTCACCCTTCTTCTGCTTGCAAAGTTGAAAAAATTGTGTATTTTTTTGTCTTGAACAATGTATTACTATGTATTTTTATGCTCAGTGGATTAAAAAAAATAAATACTTATCTTATTTTTACCTTCGAAATTATCGATATTTTCATTACCAACCATATGTTCCTGTATAATAATAATAAGTAATTACTCTCTTGATATAATTTTGTCGGTGTATGAAAGCCCTAGTCGATTCTTATAAGACCCGCGCGATCCGTAATAGAAAGCTACAAGACGCTACGCTACGATGTAGACGAGCTACCGCGTAGCTGACGTTAGGATGCTAATACAGCGCCATCTGTGAAACTTAAACAAAAAGAATCTGTCCCACCACCACCTTATCGAGAGTCGCCCGGCAGTGATCAAGCATCAGAGGCAGAGCATCCTATGGTATACTTCGGTACTATCTAGGAGTATATTGCTGTTTACGGAATGTAACGTTGCAAAGACCTTCGATTAACTATTAATATTTATCTTAGTAAAAATTATACTGTCAGTTGTTAATCTCAGGCTACAATAGAGTCTCAACACCAATTAAGCCGAAGATTGCCTCCATCCACGGGAGCGACTCTCCGTAAGGTGGGGGTGGGACGGATTGTTTTTGCCGAAGTTTAACAGATGGCCTGTATATTGTACCAGACGAATATACTTTTACGTATTATATATTGTATTTGGCATATTGTATCTACTCTATTACAGTTTAAACCGTTTAAAAAAACACTTCCTAGTTTCTTTGTAAAATGAATTTAAAAATTAGCATCAATTTTTAATTTAAATTAACTGCAAAACTTTACCATAATTTTACGTAACTTTAACGAAATTGTGGTGCAGTGGATAGAAGATCCGATTCTGAAGCAGTATATTGCTGGTTCGAATCTCCTCTAGATAGATTTTTTTTTCGCATCTTTTTTTCGGTCGCAAAATTACTGTTTTTAGTAAATACATTATCAATTTCAATGCCACAGTCAGGAATAACTATCTGCTGGTTTTACTCGTCATTTCATCTTGCTGAATAATAATCTTTCCGATAGAAAAATTATTCCTCGACGGGAATATTTTCAACGCAGTCTCACAAATGTACGCTGCTATTTGAAATCACTTAACTACATTCTAAGACCGTAGACGAACATCATGCACAGTGGAAATTCAAAATTGGCTTTTTTCGAGAGGCCTAAACACCTCTTCATTGCTACCACCTCCCCGAAACTTCCATGTATTTTGGACGTCACGATTTTCGTCCGCGACAGTAGCGACCCTAAGGCGGAGGGTGGCCACTTCGGAGAACTAACTCTACCCCACCCATTCTCGCCCTCCTTCCCCCACCCCCTTCCTCGCAACCTTCCCCTCCATAAGAGAACTAAAATTCTACGAGGTTAAGGTTGGTAGCAAGTAAAAATCAGGTTTTCACAGAAAAATATAACTTTATTGCAAAGAAATAATACAATAAACAATTTCAATAACTTCACAGCCAGTGAAACTGAGCAATCACAGACTACCAAGGCAATGCATTCACAAAGAAAAATAATATCTGGCCACAAATGAAACCCATTCCAGGTGAATTATGGATTGTAATAAGTGCAATTGAAGCCAATTATGAAAACACAGAAAAGCAGAAGAACCAACACAACTGAGCCACTTGCACAGTGACCTCAAGGGAACACGACATCTCACCTATTTTGCACTTTCTTCACTTCACAATATCCATACCAATATATTTAAACAGAGTGAAACAGCACACTTTTTGTGACCAATGATTGAGCAATACTTCATCTGATCTGCAGGAAATATCACAGACATGAACAAAATAAGAAAACTATCAGAGACTTGTGACATGGATGAGAACTTCAGAATGGCTTCAAAGGGAAGTCCAAACCATATAGAGGGAATCTTTCAACCTTATGAAAAAAAAACATCCAAATGAATTTAAAAATTACCAGCATAGCATGATACCAATGAAACTGAAATGTATGGCCTGGCATAATGAAATTCAACACTTTACACCAATGATTGAGCAATACTTCATCTGATCTGCAGGAAATATCACAGACATAAACAAAATTAAAAAAACTTTCAGAGACTTGTGACATGGATGCGAACTTCAGAATGGCTTCAAAGGGAAGTCCAAACCATATAGAGGGAGACGTATGTCATATGTGAAGACATTATTGGGAGTAAATTAAATCAATTCTACAGAAAATCAGGAATTGAACATCACAGTTACAAATAGGCTATATACATATTACAGCAATTTTAAAATACCATTGAAGCACAATAGCTGCAGAACTTGCAAAGCAATGCCAGCAAATGAACCATGAAACTTGTACTACTAATCCCTATAGCGTCATTGCTTTGGTCCGCGGCTTCTTATTCGCCAGAGATCCTCTGCTTATTTCGAAGCTAACCACCACATCTGGAGGCCTTTCCGCGATCCGCCACCTGGGGACGCGCCCAGTAGCAGTCTGCTCTGCCCTGGGATAACTACAAACTAACTAAAACTAAGGGACAGGAAGAAGACATAAACCTAACTAAAATTAATGCAAATCAGATGAAGTTATGTGGGGAGATTAACTACTTATTATTTAAAATGAGCAATTTTTGCTCCCACCTAGCCTTACTAATACCCCCGGAAGACCTGCAATTTACTTTTCTGGCCCACCATTTGATGGTCAGAGTACAGCTTCTACCAACAATGGACTTGAATACACTATGATAGTGTTCCAAGCAACCAATTTTGATCCATTCATGGTTAATTTCTCTGTTACACCTACCCAACACCCTAGATGTGATCCCTCCAGTACCTGCAGACTCATTGAGAACAGTCTCAGTGACATTGGCAATGTTCTCCACCAACTTCAGAAATTCCTCTGTTGGATGGAGCATATCGTCAAGAAACTTGAACTGTCCCCTAACAAATTGCGGAGCACATGAAGAGGATGTTGTCAGCATAGCTCTGCAATCTGAGCAGTTACCATCCTGAAGAATTATTCTGGCAGCAGTGGCTGTAACAGATGCAATACAATAAATATAGCCCTTGCACTGCACCCTTGCGAATGAAACTGCCCTTTCATGCTCAGGTGCAATGACATTGTCAGTTGTTGGAATTAGAAATTCTCTCATGTTAAGCAACAACTCCGACTCCTCAACTTCACAGTTGCCATGCTGTAAGTCTCTGTCAACAAGTCCATTGAGTAGACAAGTTTTCAGAGCAGCGATGAACTGCATTGATGTAGGATTTCTGTTTGACCCACAGTTGTACCTGATCAACCCAAACAGATTCTCAAGAGCATCCTGATTGAGCCATCTCAACTGTAAGATAGAAACATTGAAACTCTTTAAAATATTCCATAATTCAGTAACACCCCGAATGGTCTGTAACCAACCTCGATGTGAGGGAGGCTCAAACAACACAGTAGAACACTTCCCATCCAAAATCTTACGTCTATAGTACCTCCAACCTTCCAAAAACTGTAGGGTTGTGGACCAGAACTGTAAATGCAGGTCTTCATTATCTTTATAAATTGCACACCTCATTCCTTCAGCCCCTTGAGGCAGCCTACCCACCCCATTTAAGCTATCGAACAATTTATGAATCTCCCCACAAGCGATGGCAGTCCCTATAGCAGCGGCAGGAAGGACTTCTGAAAAGGAGAAAACAAGCATTAAGTTAACAATGAAAAGGACTTCAATCTTATGGAATAATTGTCATGATAACCAAGAAAGCAATGGATCTAATTATAAAATATACATACTTGAAGCAACACAGCTACTTATGCATGAAGCCATCTTATGACTCAGCACTTGGGCAGCTAATGAGACGTTCATTGCATCTGGTCCCTTGGGATCCAGATGCCGCTCAGTTAGACTGCCCAAGTGCCTGTAGAACAGTTGCTTCGAGTCCTGTGCCACTGCTTCCCTTATATGGTTCCATTCTGCTGGAACCAGGAATCTTGTTCCCTTCATTGTCACCGGCACATGAATAACATTCTTGTATAAATTATTTCTTGTGCACTTGAGGAGATGGGGGACATCAAAGAGGGCCACTATTTTCCTCTCATTAAAGAAGAAATAGGGCCTCTTCTCTGTCGCTCCCATCATCCTAAGTGCCTTCACATTCTTGGACGCCATGTCACAAACTGTGGACACTACTGTCAGGCCTCCTGTCTCACACGCCTGTAAGACCTCCCCCAGCAGCTCCACAAGGACTTCTGTTTTGATGCCATCTCGGGTAAAGTAGAAGGCAATGGGTTGTTTCCATGGAGCAATTAAACCCCTTACCATAAACACCAGGGCTTGCTTCGCAACAACGTTTCCTGGATGCCTAGGAAGCCCCAGATCTTCATACCCGACAAACCTATCCAATTTTAGATCATACTGAAGATGCTCCCTGATCGACATCTCATCGAACATCAGGGAGCAAATTCTTTTCTCCTTTGAAAACCTCTTCAGAGAGCAGGAAAGTGACTGAAAGACATGAGGGTTGATACCAGGCTCTAGGGGAATAAGGTTTAGGAATTTGGATAAGGTTCTAGGAGTAGGATGGGTAAATAGGGCGGACAGAAAGGAATATGCCTTAGGAGATCTTCTTAGGATAGAAAGGAAAAGAAGCTTCTCCTCCAGCGACCAACGTTGAGCCCTTGCCTTTTGCACACCAGCCCTCAGCTGTGCATTCATGAAAGTTAGGGCAGCCTTAGATAATCTGCCTGCATAATTTTCCAGAATGGAGATGTGGCCACTACTTTCATCGAGAAGGCTGCTTATTGATGACCTTGAATTGCGCAGATTGCGGTTGGCACGGTGAAATTTTGACCTAAGATACTTTGCCATCTTAATCAATTTAGATTTACGAGGAGTAATATTCTGCCTCCCCATATGCAGCAACTCCCTATTCAAGTATCTCATCTTGCTGGCCGACCCCACAACTTTGGGAGTACTTGGCAAAGGAACTGCGAGTGGTTCACTGAGAGAGTGTGAAGGTGAGGTGGGAGTCGGAAAATGAATAGAAGGTGGGGAAAAGGGTGTGGAGGATGAGGGTGGAAGATCTCCAGGGCAAGGGGTTTCAGATCTGGCATCAACCAACATGCCCCCAGTGGAGCACTGTTCGGACAGAGAAACATCCTAAAAAGGCAAAGAAAGTTTCAATGAGAGTATTGCCCTATAATTGTATTACAGATTCTAGACTAAGTTATAGGTACAAAGAAATTTTAAAGTTTGAGGAGAAAGACAGCCATCTTAAGCTGAACTGAAATTAAGTGGGAATTAACTTGTAATTACATCATCAATGGTCATCATAAAATTCACAAAATGTTATCGAAATAAAGTTCAAGAATTTTCAATAGAAAGCAGAATGAATTGTCCACTGTGATGTAAATTTCTTTACCCTTTGAAACTGTTCTGGGATTATCAATTCCTCATAATCATGAACATATTTCTGACCATAAATTTAAAAACTTAATAACATAACTACTAACCATGTCAGGATGCTGGCATTCTGAATTAGAAGTGGATGGAGCTGATGCCACAGTGTGAAATGCATCCTGCAAAAGAAGTAAACAGATCAGTATTACCAGAAACATTATTAAATTAAATAGATATGTGATAAGATCTTTGGTTAAGGAGATAGAATGCCACCTCACCAGTGAGGTAGGACTCATGTGGCCCTCTCTTTCACCTAACCCCTTAACTCAATATAATATATATACACTGACATAAATTATATTGTAAAGAATAAAATACAATAAGTAACTGCAAGGTATGTGCATAGACTAGGAGGGCACCTTAAATTTTGAACCAATTTCTATTGCTTTTTAAACTCCTCTGGGATAACAAACTGTTTGCTCATAGTATTTCAACATAATTTCGTACCCTAGCATCACACTCAGTGTCACAAACACATATGGTGAAAACAAATCAAATGTAGAATTTAATAGACTTACCGAGCTTGCAGTAGTGCTTGAAGAGATTTCCGATGATTCTTTGTCTGCCCGGACGACATGGACGTCCTAAAATGATAGAAAATACTGAATTATGAAAAAGAATTCATCTTCTACCCACTGAAATAGTCCAGTGTGATTGCGGGAACGAAGTTACGTACCCTATCCGGACCCTGACAATGAGTTGTCGGAATAGCATTTGCACCAGTTAGTAATCTCAGCACCTCCCCGTTGCAAATTGAGAAGTATTTCTTTTCGAAGTGCTTTGAACATAAATAAATGCGCTTCCTCTTCGAAGGAGCGCCAGTAAATTCCTCCCAAACACGGAATCTGGAATTGAATGATGAAAGCATTAAAGGATTCCTTAAGAATCACGTTATACCAAAGCTTCATTTCACAGCACATCATGATTCAAACTAAAATAATATAAGTTATTACATTAAATGCTTACCTTTCCGTATTTGGATTTGGGGAACGAAAGATCCGCTCTCCCTCCAACTTGCCTATGCAGCGTGGTGCGTGGCAAATACCACTCATTTTCATTAATAAACTAATGAAGCACAAACCAACGTCAATAGAGAAAATGACGGGATAGCGGTTTTTCATTCGCGTCCTCTCGCATTCACGTTTTTCGGCGTTCGATCCGTGCGCTCTTATGGCATGGGCGGCAGAAAGTAGAAACAAAACCGGAGACACGTAGCCCCATAAGGCTTTCGGAGAGGTGATTGCTACTATTGGCTCCAGTGGCGCCCTTCCCTCGGTGCGGGAAAAGGCTGCGGAGGACAGAACTATGACAAATGAACGCTTGTCATGGCCCTGCCTCCATCTTTCAGCCTTCCCTTTAATATCAGCTCACTCTGTAAGTACGCTGTCGATTTTTTGTATGAAATCCTTGGATTGATATAATACTATATGTAAAACATATTAAATTTGGATAGTACTTATTTTTTGCATCTTGAACGATATTCTGTGCCTCCGTTTCAGTGAAGTTTGTAAAATGGGTGAAATAAGATTGAGTCATTGTTGTAGACTGTGTTTGAAGGAAGGTTTTTCACTCACAAACATATTCTCGCAGCGTTCTGCAGCTGGAGATCCTTTGTATCAGATTCTTAATTTTATATACGAGATGAAGGTACGTGTGTTGTTTGCATATTTAGGTGCTATCTCCCGTTGGGAATATAAACACTATTGACAAATATTTACTTATGAGCCTTGTTATATCGTCCGTTACGAATCTTTGTTGACGTTTTACCTACAAAAATAAGCTATTTATTGTGAATGGTTGCTGTTTACTTTTCGGTTGCATTTGTGCTGTTTGAAAGTGATTTCTGATTCTAAAATAGTTTACTTTCGTATTTCAAACATAGTATACATTGATGTAAACCCGTGATCATACGTTATCTTTAAATGTTTTAGATCTTCGAGAATGATGGTCTTCCGTCTCAAATCTGCTCCCCTTGCATGTGGAGAATGATAGAATTCGACGCATGCAAGAAGAATGTCCGTTCTGCCGAAGCTGAAATTATGAGACTTCTGAGCCAAACAAGACCCGTAAGTTGACTTTTGATAACTAACTTATTGTGTTGATTTGAGTGAATAATTAGATAGTTGTATGTATTATAATTTATCTGGTCTTGAGTTTCGTATTTGATGTTGCGATTCCGTTTGTTGCATTCGAGCTAATGTTATAACAATATTGACGACGGAAGTGACATTAATGCAAAACTTTTATCGCTGATATATTATGTTCAAATCTATGAATAGGAGTGGAGATACGTTATAATTTATTTATTTATTCATAATATGCGGAGGAAACCCTTTACAATAACGTACAATTTTGAGCACATAAGTTAGTTATATTAGTTCAAGTACAGTGCAGTACAAGGTAGATGCAAAACGATCATGTATTATCATTATCATCACTCAGGGAAGATAAATTATCATAACATATATCAATAATACTTGTCAAATTATAGGAAGTCATCATTAAAAGTATATATTGAAATCAAACACTCAAATTATTACAAATGCATATGGAGAAAAAAAATCATTTCATGTTCAATAAAAGATGGAGGTAAATACTTAAGGAAATAACTGTGAAAATTTTATAAAATTATATATTTAATGTAGTTACTATAGATTTATGGTCTTGATTTTGCTAACAAATGTATGAAATATGTCAATAGAGTTGTTTACAATTATTGTTCCTTTTACAGGATGAACCAAGTGAAGTTGCAGTAGAACAGATACCTGTTAACTCTGAGGTTAATAATTTGTGGAATTTTTTTAATAAATTCGATCTTAAATTTTTCGTAAATATTGAATGTATATATATATATATATATATATATCATTATTTGACTCCTTAACAGGTGATATTTTGTCTGAGAAAGCCTGCTTCTCATTATCCACAACTTGATGATTCTTAAGACCTAATATAGAATGTTTTATCAAGTTTAAACATCTTCTTTTTATAAAAATATTGTTATTTATTGTAGGTCTCCATTAAAGAAGAAATGGATATTGTGGAATGGGATATGCCAGCAGAGACAGTCATAAAGGTGAGTACAATAATAATGAAGCAGTATGATTTAATGCTCATTTTATTTACATAATTATAGAATGTTCTATATTCAACAGGTACCTGAAGCCTCACAGCATTTTGAAGAAGCAAACGAAGATGATTATAATAATATTGAATCAGATGATATGGTGAGTGACTATATTTAATAGTGCATCTTATTAAGTATCTATTGATTTCATACTGCTTTGGCTGCTCTTAATTACATAATCCACGAGGTTGATATTTTTGTATTAATTTTTGCAATTGAAAACTTCATTTGAAGGAGCGATTGGAACTTCCTGAAGAGAAATATCAAGGAATATGCAATGAACAAGTCTTTAGTCAGCCATTACAAGAGGTGAGTCTCTTGTATTCATTTATATAGAATATTCTTTATTCATTTATTTTGCAGGTTCTTTGTTCATAATTATAATAATAGTAGTCATTTATAACAAAACAAAAATAAAAAAAATCTTTCAAAGAGTTTCTCAGGCAAAAAAAAAATTGAAAGGGAGTATAGTTGTAATCTTAGGTGTTATTTATTAGTTTTTTATGCTGTCTGCATTGATTCTTGTATGGAACTGATTTAAAAGATACTGAAGTCTGTTATTTTTCAAGATATTATATAAAAGTACACCTAGAATGTATATCTTCTCTATATCTTACTGCTAGCCACTTAAACTATTTACAGTGTTGATTTATGTGGTCTTGCTTTCTCAGATCAAAGAAAGCTATTATATATAGATGCTTCTCCGGATTCATTCATATATATAAAGATATATATAGAAAGGATACTAATTCACAGACTAAAACACAAGCGTCATTGACTTAAAATTTTTAAGATGTGTTGGCCATAATGTGTAATCACCGTCAAATTGTGATTTCAAACCTCAGTGTCATGGGATCCATTCCAGAGTGCCCCAAAGTCCCAATTATTCCCATTGAAAAGCATTGTTTTGATTTTAGGGAATTAAAAAAAAAATATTTCCCAGATAGGTTGAGAATTAAAACTCAAGGAGCCAATGGATATGGTCAGGATCTATTGATAAAATTAATGACTTTCACAAAAAATATCCTTGGTTCGATGCTAGGATGATGCAAAAGTCTACCCTTTAAAATACATTGAGGTAGTTTTTCATTATTTCTTTTTTTACACTTATGGAAATGATAGGAAGTTTGTGCTTGGCTAGAAGATGTTTGGTAAGAAGTAGTTTAAGAAAAAAATTTAGATATGACCGTACTATTCCTGGGTTGGATGCCAGAGCACATTAACATTTCTCTCATAATGAATGTAAGGGAAAAGTAGGAGTTTGTTTGAGGCGGTTGCAGCATATATTTCTGCTTGAATTTTCTCACATAGTTATAGATGTTGATATTCTATTGTGCTTCATAGTAAGTGCAGCAGGAGTAACCAGGTTTGATGTCAGACAATTAAATTGCAGCAAATTTTAAGAATATTTTCAATCCTTTTTTTTTCTTTCAAGGACAGTCCCGATATGATTCTGATATGAAATTAGTGTTTTCAATCCTCATAATAGATATACTAATACTTATATATTTATATTATATCATTGGGAAACAATATCTCTAAAAAATCTGAATATATATTTTTGAATGACTTACATTCGCTATAAGAAAGATATTTTGTTTGTAGGCTCTAGCTAAAAAAGATTTCAATGTGCTTGGATGGGAAAACCCCACAGACACTGAGAAAAAGGTAAATGAATTGGTAATATAATTGCTCATTTCACTGTTTGGTTGGTATAAATTCATTTTTTTCTTGAAGGGACATATACCTGAAGCCATACAGAAATTTGAAGAAGATGATTGTGATGATTTAGAATCAACTGAGGTGGTGAGTAATCAAATGGAATAATCTTGTCTTTGAATGTTAAAACATAATAAATCATCATATTAAAAGATACTTTATTCAGCTATGCTACATGTTACTGTCTTCCACAGCTTTGACTACAACTTTCTAAACATGGTTGGATGAATACAGATTTACATCTGCTTTCTGCAGGTGAACTTGATGATACTAACCATTTACAAAAGACCTTTCATATAGAGAACCTTGGATATATGTTTTAATATTGCTAATTGTCATTCCTTAGAGAGTTTTTCACTGTTTAAATAAGATTTTCCATAATTTTGAACAACTTTGGTAATTATCTTCTCCAAACCTCATTTTAAGAAAGTAGATGAATTTCCAGTGGAAGCGTTTGAAGATATCTGCAATAAGCAAGTCTCTTGTCAGCCAATAAGAAAAGTAAGTAATCAGTTTCTTATTTAAATTGATATTGTTTTCCTTGAATCAGAGATAGTGGTAATTACTAATCTCTATATTTTATTTTGAATTGGTTTGACGTTTTTTCCCTCTTTTAATTTTATCGCGCAGTGAAGTCTCAATATCTTTCATATATTATTATTGTGCATGTGTGTAAAATGGTAATATGTTACTTGCCACCTGCAAGCTTGCTATGAATACTTTTTGCAATACATCATTGCTAGAATATT
This sequence comes from Sympetrum striolatum, assembly GCA_947579665.1. NCBI lineage: Eukaryota > Metazoa > Arthropoda > Insecta > Odonata > Libellulidae > Sympetrum > Sympetrum striolatum. Next base: position 1,873,997 of record CANPUZ010000001.1, on the reverse strand, counting down.
AGTCTTTCTTTATATTCAAACAACAATTTCCCATTATTAAATATATTTTTTGTCTACAATGCTGATGATGAGTTGGTTAGTCTTGCATGGAAATAAAACAGAATTTATATCATCTTTTGTCATTTTGTAGAATATTTACTTACTATATTTTATCTGGAAAATTTTCGTTCCTACAAATAAATGCTTTTGATAGCATTTCAAAATTATGATGTATTTATAATCTATCCTTTTCATATAACTTTTACAAGAAGATCTTTTCTTGATTGTAAAATTTAGCTGGAAATAATTTTTGTAAATCTATATTTCAAGTATCTCAAATATTATAAAAATATATCACATATTTTCTTTCAAGGACTTGGTCAAAATAAAATCAGATGAATCAGAGCAGGAAATGTACAATGAAAGAATTTCTTCTGAGCAATTGACAAAAGTAAGTAATCTGATACTCAAGGATATTGTTTTCTATGATTCATAGATTAAGGAAGTCAACCAGCCTTGAGAGTTTCTCTGGTAATTCATTAATTTGCTTCAGTTTAACTACTTTGCATTAATTTTGGTTATGATGTTTCTTTTCATTTCAGTCATCTCAATTACCAGAAGTTCTGAATTCCAATTACAATGATACTGCTGGCCGTGTATGCTTAGGAGAGAGCAGTTCCGTCAACACCACTCGAGAGAACAATGTTAGAATCAGGCATACCAATAATGGGGCATCTGAGAAAGATTCAAGAGATGATGTTGTACAAGCACAGGAATCTCAATCTGCAGAGGAACCAAAAAGTGTTCTAAATGTTACAGAACCAGGGCCATCTCATTTGAAAGCCCCTCTTTCTAACATGAAATACAGGTTTAACTGTAATATTTGTACAAAGGGTTTTCATAAAAAGCAACTGTTGGGTAGACATGTAAGGGTTCACTATGATGATAGGCTATTTAGTTGTAGTGTTTGTTGCAAAAGTTTTAAGCAGGATACAGTAAGGGATCTTCATGAACTTAGACACCTGAAGGATACAATGAGTGTTGGAAGGAGTGAAAAGGTAAGCATGAAAAAGCAATATAGTTGTGGAATTTGTGGAAAGAATTTTAATTCTAAAAGTGGCTTAAATGGACATTCAAATAAACATATTAATAAATATTCCTGTAGCAAGTGTGGAAGGAGTTTTGGCGGTAATACTGATCTTAAGAGACACTCAAGAGTTCACACTAAGGAAAAGCCCTATGAATGTCAAAATTGTTTTAAATCTTTTAATATAAAGAGACACCTCACTCGACATATGGTTACTCATTCATCTGATAAACCCTTTGCGTGTGAGGTTTGTAAAAGGAAATTCAAGAGAGAAGATTCGAAGAAACGACATGAATTAGTGCATTTGAAGAAAAAATAATGTCCTTTAGTGTTTTGTTTTTCTCTTTTTAATTGTGGATATGAGATTTTCTCAGACCTATATTTCAAATCAGGAATTTAGAACTCCATGGACAAAATTATTTGAAACGAAAGAAAAATATATCGAATACTAAATTTTCTAAAAATTCACTATCTGTCTTGTTCAGTATCTAATTTTTAGTCTATTTTGACAAAGTTTCATTATCGTTTTCATAATGCAATCACACTTTTTTTTGGGTAGCAATGTGTATTAGAATAGAGCAGTTTCAAAATAAAGCAAACAAAGAATTATTGGCAAATATCTTAAAAGTCTTTTATATTAAATCTGATGATATTTCTTAGAGAAAACGATTGCGTTTCTGTAACCAAATTATACATTTAGATTCCAGCAAAGGTTATAAAGATCAATTAATAGCATTACACTTGTATGAAGTAATCAAACCTCCTTACATTCATTAGTCCAATAAAAGTATATGTTGGCATATAATTAATCAATAAACCATTTCAAAACTTAAAATTTGACAGATTTATTCTTTGCAAATTATCTTCATTTCCTCATTTGTATTTTTATTTTACAAATTTAAACATATCTTTTGCTGTTTTCTTTTACCAAAAAATGGTCAATAAGCACATCATGGTTTGTTTTTGTTGTAGAATCAATTATTTGATATTGTTTTTGGAGTAAATAGATGATTTTTTAGCAAGGTTGTCATTTGATGTTGCTATGCTATATTAACATTATTTCTATGATAAATTTTAAATAACATTGTTGTTCTGTTTTGTAACACATTTTTATATTTGCAATTAGAGTGATACCAACAAAATGCACTTACCTAATAGTTATGCAGAGTCCTGTTATTTATATGGTCCCTTAAAGAAACACTAGGTGTAAAAGTATGATGCCAGAATTTGTATGTAAAAATTATGTGTCTATTATTTGATAATTTAAAAAAATATTTAATTCAAAATAATCTCAATTGGATTTAATACACTTTTCACACCTTTCTGGCAGGTTGTGTATATATATATATATATATATATATATATATATATATATATATATATATATATATATATATACGAGTAAAATGTTGCTTGCATACTGCAAGCAGATCGACAACACTATTTTCATGTTGGCATCATATCGGGACGGCCATCAAAAGAAAAAAAATGGATTGAAATTTTTCTTAAAATAAGCTGAATCGTTGGCATCGAACCCGGGTCTTTACTGTGAACTTACTATGCAGCACAATAGAAGATCACCATCTCTATCTATGTGTGAAAATTCTAGCAGAAATATGGGCTACAACTGCCTCAAAAGAAGTTCTAATTTTCACGAATTTTAATGGCTCTCTGGATTCGAACCAAGGACGATCTTGGAAATCTAAAAAATTTTTCTGAAATTTATTTATGATCTCTATATATATGCCGAATTTGAAGTTTCTATATTATTGGCAAAGGTTTCAAAATAATTCCTAAAAATCGGATCAACTTCTGATTGCAGAGACACCTGGTGTCGAACCCAGGATACATTGATAGCTGTGAATGTACTGTTTGATTTGTATGGACTTGATCTTTCTATATGCAAATTTTGAGGTCGATATCGTGTCGGGAAGTACCTAAAATTTGTTTCCGTTATCTCTGTAAGAAATGCATTGAGGAATGTAAATGTCCCTCTGGGATCGAACCAAGGGCCATCAGCGAATTTTTAAAATTCGATTATGATATATATTTATATTATCTAACCTCATACCGAATTTCAAGTTTCTATGCCATCGGAAAAGGGTCCAAAAAAAATCTTAAAAATCGCCACAATGCATTTTAAACGGCCGATTTTTGCCCCTACCTAGCATCGAACCAAGGATAATATTCGTAGATGTCTTTATGGTTTCCTTTAGATATGCACGGCATCTAGCGGTCCCTTGAATTTCAAATCTCTCCTTTCCCGGGAAGTACCTCAAAAAAATTTTCGAAAATCCCAGCCATGTATCCTTATGGGGAAAATCGGGACTTTGGGGCCTTCTGGAATCGAACCCATGACACCGAGGTTCAATGTCGGCTTTTTCCTGGAGGTTACACGTCATGGCCATAACGTCGTAAAATTTTCAAGTCGTTGGCACTTGTGGAACATGGTTAGAATTTTGATCCCCTATATATATATATATATATAGGTATATCCGGAGAAGCGTCTATATATAATAGATATATATATATATATATATTTAATTTCATCTTTTCTTATCATCTTAGTTGTCCACCTCAACTCCCTTTTTGTTGTGGAACTCAAGGAAACATCCGATTTTGCACAGAGGTAGATCACAGTTCTTACACTTCTATGTAGTTTGAATTGCTTTTCTGGATTCTGTATGTTTCTTGTTCTCACTACACTGAACGCACACCTTTTTCCTACCCTCTATTTTAATTATTTTATGAGAATGTTGAGATGAAAGTACATTGGGTGTTACGCTTCTTTTGCGACCTGCTCTCTTTCGTGATGAGAAATTTCCTATCATCTGCCTATATAAGGCTTTCCGGAATTCTTTTTGACTGTCCCCATGCTTGGATTTTGCAGGATGATTAGTGTCACTTTACAAAATAAAACTATTTACTATCACAGTGTTCATTAGAAATCCAAACAAATATTTCCACCATCTCTTTGTTTTTCTACCTAATTAGTAATAACTTCTTTTCTGGTCAGCCGTATCTACTCCACCCATAAATTTAGTGTATTTTGCTACTGAAAGAGGGCAAGAAATAACCAGTTTTTCATTCCCTTTGCCAGTTTTTCTCAAAACACACACTTCCTTTTGGATCACAATTAGTCCAAAGTACGCAAATATATCTATTATCACACTACACTGTTGCTGCAACACCATTTGATTGAAGACATTTATATTCACCTCTATTTAGTTTTAAGGATTTGGTCAATTTCAATTCCTTATGGTGACGCCCCTTAAAAGCCACCATTGCCTCATCAACTACCAATTCCCTTCCTGGTCTATCTTTTTTATACAAAGTTTCCATCATACCAAATACTGGCCTTACTTTCTGTAATATGTCAAACCTTTTATCATGGGCATTTTTTTCCTCCTCAATATCACTGACATGAAAATATTTTGTAAGTTTTTTATAACGCTTATAGGTCATGCAATTTTTTATGATAGAACACTCGATGTCAGGATTGTGCCAATAGTAGATCGCTTCTGACAAATGGTACACGCCCCTGTAAATAAGTACGCCAACATACGCTACTATTTCTTCTGAAGTAGTCTCAAACCATTCTTGGTCTGCTTTCTTTTCCTGGTTCTGTCTATACACGACATATTTGTTTGTATTTTGAGCTATTATTTTAAATATATTGTCACCTCCTAGTATACTTAAAATAACAAAACTCACTACTTCCTGGTGATAAGTCATGCACAACCCCAAAGTCACCAATAAAATCCCTTGGAGCTTCAGAATTTCTCTCTTCCTTCCAGTCAGCTGATTCCAACAGCGCTTGAACAATCACTTCCAAGTCACCTCCCACAGCACATGTAATCACTGACTCTTCATTTTCTTGTAAATATGAAACTTCCTCTGTATTACTCGAGGATTTACTCAATGAATCGTCCGAAGAAGAAGAGTCACTACAATCTTCCTCTACTTTGATAACACTCCTACTCAGACCAGCCATGGTCAAAGACTGGGGAGTATTCGTAACAACGAAGGGCAAGATAAGGCACTTATGGCCACGTGTGCAGGATGACCACACTGTTTACAGATGAAATGAAAGGAGTTGTTTAGTAGAGATGTATCATAACTCTTTCACAAGGCGCCTCTTAGGAAGGAAGAGATTACGGGCCGTCTCGGGCGCTTAGACCAGACGCGGAAATTTTGAGACGGGCGGTTTCGGGCGTTTCTGTCGGGGATGCATCGTTGGTTTAAAGGGCTTCGGTTGGGAAAGGGTTAAGAAGAAATTGTAGAAGTAGATGAAAGTAATTTAATTGCACATTCCTGGCAGAACGTTTGCTCATCTTTTATTAAAGAACTAAGCACTTGAAAAAATGCCAAGAAGCATTAAAAAACATTTGGATTGGCTCAAGCAACATTTTTGTCCCAACAATGGATCCATTGGTTTATATATCATCTGGTTCTAAGATAAAGAAGTCAAGAAAAACTGCATTGATGATTAAAGAAAAATTATGTCTGTGAAGAGGGTATAATACAATATTTTTTGCTGTTTGGAATGAGTGAACAACAGGTAGCAAGACCAAACAAATATCTTTCTATAAAATAAATCACTTATATCAACCTTAAAATAAAAAATTAATATGTAGTCTAATTGAGAACAGCTATTTTAAGTTTAGCTTTGTGAAGCTCAGGAAATTCTTTCAATGGTTAATTAATTAAAAAATTGTATTTCTTCAAATCTGTAATACTTTTTCTTTGTAAAGTGTTTTTTAAGGAACCTCTTTATGCAAAAATGTGAATTGCCAAATTTGTCACATTCAGTATTTTATGAAAATGTTGATCAAATTAAAAAAAACAATCAATTTAAAGGTAAAGTGAAGGATTTAGGAATATTCAACCAAAACATTTACAAACAATCATACATATTAAAATATTTTCTTCTGTATTTATTAGCACTGTTTGGCAGAGAATATATAACTATAAGGAAATATCATTTTAAAAAAGGTTAGAACCACCGTCACTGCAATTCTGACAACAGAAAAGTTTATTTCATTAGTCACTTTCTGATATCAAACCAATAATAATGATGTAAATGATCATACTTATTATCTATCAGCGACAATTACAAAAGGAAAAAACATATTCAGAAAGGATTTTATTATTTTTTCAAATGATGCAATGCATGTTTATTCTTCTCTCGCTTACTCTTGAATCTCTTATCACAAATATCACAGATATATGGTCTCTCTGAAGAATGAATAAGCAAGTGTCTATCCAGATAGTTCTTGTGACTAAAGCACATTAAGCACACTTCACATTCAAATGGCTTCTCTTTAGTATGAATTCTTAAGTGTACCCTTAGATTATAATTGCTGCCAAATAATTTTCCACAAGAGTTACATTTATATTTTTCATTATGTACATTTAAATGATGAGATAACCCACTTCTAGTACTAAAATTCTTAGCACAAATACCACAATTATATTGATTTTTCTTGCTTCCCTTTTCACTCTTTCCAAAATTCATTTCACGTCTAAGGTGTCTAAGTTCATGTGCATGCCTCACATTTTGGGTCTTAAATGTTTTATTGCATTTGTCACAGCTAAAGGGTCTTTCATCAAAGTGGACCCGTACATGGGTACCCAAATTCTGCTTTGTTGCACAACTTTTTCTACATATATCACATATAAATTCACTCTTCCTCTTAGAAAGAGGACATTTTAAATGAGACCATCCAGTTTTTCTAACATCCAGAATGCTCTTTGACATCTCAGAAGATAGTGATTCGTCTCCTGGTACAACATTTTCCCGTAGATCTTCCTCATGTATCCTCTTATTGGCGTCTATGATCTCAACGGAGATACCTTGAGTGGTGCAAATGCTCTCTCCCTCAAATGAACTCCCAGCAGCTTCTTCTGAAGCCTCCAAACTCAACATATTAGATAAATCTACAGACCCAGGGGTCTGAAATAAAGAAAATTATCAGTATTAGTAATGAACAAAAAGACTGATGAATAGGTATTAATAAATTAGGACACTCTTAAAGAACTATTGACTGCCATATACAACAAATCACAGATAACCATGTAAGTTGATACAGAGATATGATTATCTTTTGTCAATTGCTCAAAAATATTCCTACCGTACTTCTTTATTCAACTCATAAATTAATACTTTGACTAAGTAATTGAAATTAAAATTTTTCAGATATATTTTTAAAACATAAATGGTCATAAAAGATCTTAAGATTCAAATCACAGTTTCTATCATAGTCTAACGAAAGTGTAACTTAATTAAGTCCATTTCTAGATACAGGAATCATAAATGCTCCATAAGCATTCAAAATTTCATCTAATGTGCTTTCTAAATAGAAAGATAATATTAAATAATTAAAAAATGTTGTTAAAATATTACGGAATTCTTATATTCCAGGAATGATGTTTTGCAACAAGTATTTATGGTACACTTGCAGTTGGCAAGTAACATATTTCCATTTTAAATACATGCACAATAACAATACATGAAAGCTATTGTGACTTCACTGCATGATAAAATTGGAAGAGAGAAAAATATTTCAAATAAATCAAAAATAAAAAAGAGAGATTAGTATTTAGCATTCACTTTGGTTCAAGAAAAACAATATCAATTTAAAAAACAAAATGATTACTTACTTCTTTTAACTGCTGACACAAGTCTTCGTGATTGCAGTTACCTTCAATCTCATGAACTGGAACTTTCTCTTCTTCCTGGAAAGGAGGTTTAATGAAGAAAATTAGCAAAGTTATTCAAAATTATGTTAAATCTTATTTATATACTGAAAAACTCTCTAAGGAAAAACAATTGGTAAAATTAATAATTACATCTAAGGTTTTCTATATTAAAGGGCTTTTATAAAAATGGTAAGTATCACCTAGCTCACCTGTAGAAAGCAAATGTAAATCTGTATTCTTCCAACCTTGTTTAAAAACTGGTTGTAAAAGCTGTGAAATGCAGCAATAAAATTCTCTTTTATAAATTCCTTTTTACCATCTCAAAGGATAGTTTACAAAGAAATATCTCATCTCACTAAATCCACAATGGAAAGTCTCATAAAATATGTGGAAAATAGACCATCTACATGAAATTCAAATCTAGAATGACACAGTTTAACAGTTTTCTTTGAATAAAAATGCATTCTGTGGAATTTTTAAAACATTTAGCACTTCCAGGGATGGAAGATATTTCAATATTTAGTTACTGCTAGTAAATGAACTTTTGTACCATAACTGAATGAAATTTCTTTCGATACGGTTTTTTATTATGTTTCGACTCTCATTATCAAACACAAGATCACTCAATTGAATCACTCACCACTTCAGTTGATTCTAAATCATCGCAATCATCTTTTTCAAATTTCTGTAGACTTTCAGCTATAGGTCTCTTCAAGGAAAAAAGGAATTTATACTTTCAAAACCATGAAATGAGATATTATATTACCAATTCGCTTTCCTATTACTCAGTCTCAATGTGGTTTTCCCATTTTAAGACATTTAAATAATCTTTAACTAGAATCTACAAATGAAATAGCTGTCTTATAGCAAATGTAACTAATTAAGAAATATTCAGATTTTTAGTGATATTGCTGCTGAGAAGTGCAATATAATTAAATTATTAGTATATATATATATATATATATATACTAATGAGAAAAGAGAAGTTAATGCATACATTTTTAATTTTTTCAGATATTTATGGTGTTTTACGGGACACTAAGCCACAGGGCAGGACCATATGTTTTTCTCTTAAGGAATGTTTTCATTGGTTATAAGACTATAAGTTAACTATGCAAAAGATAAATACATTTATAAAGCAGTGAATAAAAGTAATTTATGATTTCTAATTAATTTTAACTTATTTGAAACCCTTCGTAAATCATTGTGAATTGGAAACAAGTCAACCAATATATAAATCATTATCATCAGGCATATTAACCATAAAAAGAAATGAAAATAATAATTTCTGATGATAAATAAAATTAAATATCCGTGTTTTGGCTAACAAAAACAGATATACATCATATACTATACAAAAATACTTTTTAACAGAAAATTCAAGGAAAATGTAGCATCTGCTGTGAAGTAGAACATTAGAAATCACAAATGGAAGGATAGGGAATGGAGAACAATTAAAATTTCTTAATGAAAAGTCTGAATGGGAACTTGAAATTTGTACTTACACTTGTAATATCAGCACTTTTGGGTGTCTCTTTAGGCATTTCCCACTCCTCTATATCAATGTCTTCCTTAATTTGAAGCTATAAATTATAACAATATATTGGATTATTCTCTAAATAGTGCTTACTCCTCTAAATTATTTAAATAAATACTGAAGACCTACTTCAATAAGGAACTTAATAAATGAAGATATCAAAGATACTATATTAAACTGTCTTTAAAAAAAAAGAGTTCCTTTACTGGAATGATTTACATCAAAATATATAATAGACCATTCACTACTAAAACAAAACTCACCATATCATCAGCATGCTCTCCATTTTCACTGCCTTCAACTTCACTTGCTCTATCCTGAAATATCAGAGAAGTAAATTCATTCTTTACCTAAAATTATCATTATATATTCTTGAATGCTAATGTTGATCATTTGAGTTATGTATCCATACAATTCGAATCTCTTGAGCTTTCATATTACCAGCACTGCTTCATGAGAAACTCTATTTTTACTTCTTATATTCAAATAAAATGATAAAATGGAACTAAATACAAAATAAAAAGAACTCATGCCCCTGCTTTGTAACCACAATGCTTTCAAAATCCATTAGCAGATAAATGTATACATACACATATCTCTGAGTGAATAAGTGATCTTAAATGAAGTATTATGAATGAAAATATAAAATATTTAATTTATCATTTCTGCATTTACCTGCATGACTATCTCTCTAGGGATTTCCGATTCCATAATATCTAATTCTTCCTTTATTGGGACCTAAAGATGAAAAGAATGTGTATTTTATCAAGGTGAACAGATTGGAAAGAAAATTATATATCTTTGTATTTGCTAGCAAAAATATCAAATTCACATATTTAACAGAAATATTAAAAAAACCTCTGCCATGGAATGCATTATAAAAAATAATCAAAGGTAGATTGGAAATTGAGGACTATGTTTTTGCATATAAACTTCTAAGTTTAGACAAAACTTTTTAAATGAAGACTTAGAAAATGTTTCTGGAATTTGTACTTACAGCTGCAACATTACCACCACTTGTTTTCTGCTTGGGCATTTCCCACTCCTCTATATCCATTTCATCCTTAATAGAAAGATACAAAAAAGAAAAATCTCAAGGATTATTCTCTTAATATCAGTCATTCTTCAAAAATATTAATAAGAAAACTAAGGAATCAATTCAATCAGTAAATTAATTAAATGTTATAACAGAAACTAAATTAAATTCTGTTTGTTCAAAATAAATACATACTCTTACCAGAATAATTTATTTATATTTATATAAAAGACAATTTACTTACAAAACAAAACTCACCATTTCATCAGCGTGCTCTGCATGCTCACTGTTTAGATCTTCACTTGCTCTATTCTGAAATACCACAAAAGTAAATGTATTATTTACTTAATAATTATCATTTCTGAATTATAAATTTTACATTATGATAAAAATAGTAATACCATTTGATTCTCTTGTGCATTCATATAATCTGTATTTCTTCCCTGTTTACTAGAAATTCCATTATTAGCCTGTAAGGTAATATACATATAAAGATATATAGCCAAATTGTTGTTCCCTCAACAAATAGTAAATAATAAAAAAATATTCCATGAATAGAAAAGGTATCTGAGAAATTAATTTCACAAAATACATGTTTTCTTAGGCCTACTAAAACACCATACCCAACTTTTCCAAATTGAGCATCAAAAAGAAAAATGTAAATCCAGTAAGAATGACAAATAAAGTATACAGAAATGAGATCGTTAATTTCTAATTTTAAAACATCACTGAGAAACATTGGACACAAATTAAAAGGATATCCAATTATGTAATTATAATATTTTTATTGGAATTGATCATAAAACAATTAACTTTTTGCCTAATATATTTTCAAATAAACATACCATTTGCGTAGAATCTGACTCCATAGAGGTGTCATCATTCTCTTCATCGTTACGATTGTTAGAATCCTAAAAGTAATGTATAATAGGACAAATAATCGGAATAAACACTTTAAAGTATTGGGAATAAACAATAACACTTAAGTTTATACAGTCGTTCACAGCAATATTTATTAATGCGTACTCACAGGTCTAGTTTCTTTCAGAAATTTCACGATCTCTGCCTCAGCAAAATGCACATTTTTCTTGTACGTGTCGAATTCGAGCATTTTCCAAGAACAAGGAGCACATATTTTGGGCGGTAGGACATCATCGGGGAGTATCTAATCCATAGAAATGAAATTGATAATCACGTAAAAACAAACAAACGTAACACCGAGTTTTGCAACAACAATATACTCGATCGGTAAGTAAACAACGATATTAAAAGTCGACCGTGTAAACTATCAGGACAACAACTGAGATGAAAGTTCTAATTGGGCATTGCTTTTGCGAGACAGAATGCTTGGGTATATGTAAACAAAGGATTAATATCAAAAGCACTATTGTATCTCATTCATGGTAAGGGTTCTAATGATTGCTGCTAAACGTAGATTTACGTAGAGCAAAACTTATTGGAATAATAAAGCAAAACTATAAGCAAACACAACAAACCTACCTTTAGATCATAAACAAAGTTCAGCACTCTGTAAAGTAGATCGCCAGAAGGAGAATGACTGGAGAAGATATTACTGAGAGTAAAACATTCCTTCAGGCAAAGTCTACAGAAGTTATCCAACCTTATTTCACCCATCTTCGGAAAGTTTAACAGATGAAGTGAAAATAAAAATATGAACCACACAATATATATATGAGTAATGATAAGAATTTATAAACGCTTAGTTATCATTGAGTTAATCCAGGCATGTCTTAAAATCTCAGGACAACAACAAACAAGTAACGTCCGCTCAGAGAGACCATGAAATGGCAGATTGTCGAACAGCTCTTCTAATGAGCAAGTAGTTCCGGGTTCTGTCACAAGTAATATCATGTAGTGTGCAGATTATCTTATTACAAACTATTAACTGAGAGTTTTGTCATGTAACTATATAAATAAGAAGATCTAGAATTTCTTGGATCTAAATTTAAATTTGTTCATGGAAAATGTTAGTTTTAGCGGATAATTGGTTGTGCTTATGTTTGGTTTTGAAAGATTGTTAGATATCGTAGGTATTAGTTTTAACGTAGTCTCTTCCATATAATTTATTATAAGGTTTGAATCCGTGAAATGTAGTCGCAGAGCAACAAACTTTCAAATTTCACGATTATAGATCACGATGCTTTTATCAATATTTTTATAGAGTGTTAATATTATTCTTATAGGTTTGTTTGTTTTATATCGCTAAGTTCGCCGTTCCGTTTGTGGGTATTTGTGTGGTGATGCATTATCCCATAGCCCTGGCTCTTACCTCCCCTTCTTTCGACAGTGGCAAGCCTCAAAAAAGTCCCGACTTCAGGCGGTAGATATCTCTGCCTCCGTGCTATTGTGGCTCCCAATTATGGGTGAAAAAATTACTACTTCGATTTGTAAATAAAGATTTCCAATATGGCGAGCAATCGTACGTAAACACGAACAACTGTGAACAACAAACCCATTTTTTGTTTGTTATGCAGAGTTGTTGTTCCGAGATTCGTTTATTCCTATCGCTGACGATAGCTTAATAGTAAGTAACTATTTTATGCATGCAAATCGAAACCATCACTCTTAAAATTATCCATTATTTGATTGAAGACGAATATCATTCACTAGTAAACGAAAATATTCCAATGCTATTCGTGAATTGTATGCTGTTGATTTATATATAACAATGGTTAAAATGGATTAAACTGTAGTATAAATCATATCGCGTCTGAAGGCACTTTTGGCGCTGGTAAAACTTAGTCTCTTCATTATTCCATCTCAATGCTCTGAAAGCCGTATCGTGCAAATGTTGAGAATTCTCCTTTAAAAATGTATCTTACTCTATCTCACTCCTGTCCAAAATGTGTCCTCCTTGCTTAAATTCTCGGCAAAGTTCTGCTACCGCTCCACCCGGAAATTTATATTTAACCTCAGTTCGAAAAATCTTCAAAAACGGGATGAAAATGATCGGAAATCTTGGAAAATAGTCATTTTATAAGGAATTTTCCTGATAAACTGTAATTTTCACTGCAATAATTACGTATATTTCAAGTGCTCATTCTTTACCCTTTGCTTTGGTATAACAATCAAAACATTACGATAATTTGTAATTTGTACCGCAATAATTTTTGGGATGTGTGTAGCGAAAGCAGAACTTCATTCTTCAAATTGTCTTAAACATTTTCTGAACTCTGTATATTTCAATCCAAGGTTTTATCATCTAACTTCAGGCTATCTGGTGCCAGCATCGTCTTTCGTGGGAGAACATGTATTCTGTTGATAAGCCTGATAAATGCCTACAAAATTAGGAGAGACTTATGGAAAACCCTAAGCCAGAAATTGCTACATGCCGAATTGGAAGATTCAATTCCAGAATTGTCCTACCAGGTAAGCTTGTTGTTAAATGTGAGCGTAATTGCTGAGAGAGAAGAGCTCCTTAAAGAATACTTAAGCGAGTCGTTATAGTAATAGCGATTAACTATTACTACACCAAAATATAATTGAGTAAAAATGCTCTCTCTATTCTCTTATAACTTACATCACATGAGAAAATCTCTGTTATATTATCAATAATAACATTACTGTTAAGAACAGAGCATCAAACTCACCAGGTGTTAGGATTAGATCAGTAAAAGGGACATGCTCTTTGATTGAGAATATTCCTTCTTATTACACTACTTAAGGTGTTGATGTTAATAAATCCGTTTTTTAATCTTAAGCTTGCTTAATGTAATACAATATTACTTGTTAGCAAAAGGTTCTATTTATTCTGTATATAGATGATTTACCAGGGATAATGAGACAGTGTAAAATTAATTTGTTTGCAGACGATACATTGATTTACCTATATGGTGTTAATGTACAGGATGTATTGGAATTATAAATTAAGATAGTTATAATAAAGCTAGCAAAAAAGGTGAGCCAATTGTACAAATTAAGAAAAATTCTTTCAAAAGAACGGAAGATCTTTAAGTAGATTGTGATGCCTCATTTGAGATACTGCTCAACTGTCTTAACTATGGCAAATAAACAGGAGATAGCAAAGTTGCAAAAGAATTTTAATAAGGGAAAGAGAGCAGTATTAAAAAAAATGAGAAATGAAAATATTTATGCTTTGAGAAATGAAAATATTTATGACAAATTTAATTTTGGAAAAAGTGAAAAGGGAACCAAAAAAATGCTGTATTCTTGTGACTTATGTGCAAAGAAATTTAGTTCTAAAATTGGGCTAAGGAGACATTCTAATATGCATAGTAGTAAATATAAATGTAGCTCTTGTGGAAAATGTTTTGGGGATAGTTCTGTTCTAAGGAATCACTTACCAACTCACACAAAAGAGAAGCCATTTGAATGCAAAGTATGCATAAAATGTTTTAGTATAAAGAGTAATCTGAATGCTCATTTGCTGATTCATTCTTCAGAGAGACCATATGTCTGTGATATTTGTGATAAGAGATTCAAGAGTAAGCGAGAGAAGAATAAACATGCATTAAGTCATTTGAGAAAAACATGATATTCTTATTGTCTATGTTTTTCCCATTCGCATAGTCATATATGTTTCTTTTCTTAACACTGCTAATAAATATGCAAGAAAAAATTTAATTTGTATGATTGTTCAATATTCCTAAATCCTTTAGCTTTGAATTGATTTGTTTTTAAATTTTATCAACATACTGAATGTTACAAACTTCGCAATACAAATTTTTGCATAACGTGCTACCTTTTGAAGTGGTTATACAAACAAATTATTACAGATTCCAAGAAATACTAAATTCTTAATTAATTCCCCTTTGAGAGAAGTTTCTGAGCTTCACAAAGCTCTACTTTTTATAGGTCTTCTCAATTGGACTACATACAGTAGAAGTCTGTTATAACGAGCATGGCATATAATAATAGTCTCGTTATTGCGAGTGATCTCTTGCTCTGCCCTCTGCCTCCATGCTGAAAGGACGGAATTATACAATTAACAATACAAATAACAAATATCCATTAATACAAGCAGTCTGAAGTACCGATATAACGAGTGCCACATTCCTAACTATCGGCCTTTAATTTTGTATATAGTGTAATAATCAATATAGTGTCTACAGTCCAAACATCAATAGCAGACTGGTGGAACGTTTTTAGACTACAATGATTTGTAGGCAATTATTTTACGTACACCAAACCAAATCTTTAACTGAAACAATCATCTTGATAATTCAGTAAGAATTTTGAGTAATTCTTTGACTTTTCTGAAATATTTCACTTCCATTTCAAACACTTACGTTATTGTCGAAAGAACTAAATAAAAGAAGTAAATTCATCACCTCTGCTACAGTTTTCGTTGTAAATATTCTCATGAAAGATTCTCTTTATCGAACAGCACTGATTGCATGAATTTTAGGAACGGACCTTGAGGCTGCATGAACAATCCGATGCCCTTCCGTCTATTTCATTAGGGAAATAAATACTTTTTAATTCACATACATTTGAAGCATTTAGCCACTCTGTACATGCAACTTATATTAATAAATTTTTAACCGTATGAAGAAGGCAGTAAACAGATATTGAAGCATTAGCATAAACTTTTATGGTAATTATAAAGTTCTCTTCAGTGTTATGCGAAGAATTATTGTTCAGTTTAATAATATTGACTAAAAATACAATTTAACAACAAAAGTTTTAAAATTAATCATATATAAGCTTCAGTGGCGATCGGCAAGACCTACCTCGACCATGTTGCTGGTTGCACTTCCCATGAATCTACATCATACATTAGGCAGGTGACGAAAAAAAAAACGTCTTTCACATAATTTGAAATGGAAACTATAAGTAAAATATTTATTGATATTAATGTTAGTATATTATTTTGATCTTGAAAACCTCTAGAGCCATGATTTACTGCTTATTTGGAAGCGTGTGACAATTTTGAATTGGGTATAAAAATTAAAATTAAGCTTAAAATTTGATAACCATAGTCATAATTCTAGTTTATATTTGGTCTTAATGTTTTGGTTTTACAGAGAAAAATCAGAGGTAGGTGTCCCTTAACTATTTGCCAACCCCAAAATACTTACCTCGCTTATTAATGTCATATTCATGGCTACCTTTAAACAAGAATGAATCCTAAACGTAAAATTCTTTCTGGGTGGTACTTAGTGGAGATGCACCGAAGTTCAGCTTCGGCAGAATATTCGGCCAAAATCTGGCATTCAGCTTCGGCCTTTGAATGGCCGAAAACTACATGTAATTTTATTAATGAAAATTCTGGGGGAATTATGATTTAAATTACAATTTACAGTATATAATTAAATTTGTTTGGGATTGCTGCGCATGTGGAAGACGGTTTTGGGCGTTTGTGGTTATGGGCAGTCATGGAAGAACGCTCAAACTGGTTCTGGATTGCCTTCGCGAATACAGCTAATACGATCACTAAATTACCCATTTCAATAACAGCACTCGATATAACTCACAATGTAAACAAAGTTGCGCATTATACCCATTCCCTTCAAAACAATACAATCATCCGTTACACAATCATTCCACTCAGAAATTACACGCGCGAATTGAAGCTGCATCTTAATGCACAATTAATTACCTCGTGTAGAAATAATAAAAAGGGACTTAACACCCAGAACTTATCATCAGTATCATTTTTACTTTCTCCATATACGAAGTATAGAGAAAGTATTGTTTTCATGAAAAAATTCGACTTCGAGATTTCAACGGAAATACATGTTTTGGGGTCCCTAGAACACGATTTGACCATTTTCGGAATGATGTCTGTGTGTATGTGTGTGTGTGTGACAGTGGGCGCTCTAACGTGAAAACTATTAGTCGTATCAACACCAAAATTCATATATAGCACTGTGGTGTGTGCTGTCAGAGTTGATTAGTTTTTCAAGTAAATCGGTAAACCGGAAGTCGAGCTTCATTCATCAAAGCTCATTTCCGGTTTTCAAAATATCTCCATAAATATGATATATAGGTATATTGTATACCCAATAAAAGTTTTAGATAATCTGTTTTACTATAACTTTTGTATTTAAAATATTTTTGTATCACCAGTTGATTAGGAGTTATTCGTGAAATACTGATCAACCGGAAGTAGCTGATTATGTACTTTGTGGGCGCTCTAACATAAAAACGGTTCGTTGGATCAACACCAAATTTCATATATAGTATTTTGGTTTGTGTCGTTAGAGTTGATTAGATTTTGGAGTAAATCGGTTGACCGGAAGTCGAGCTTCATTCTTCAAAGCCCATTTCCGGTTTTCAAAATATCTCCATAAATATGATATTTAGGTATATACTATTATTTATAAAAGTTTTAGAAAATGTAATATACTATGACTTTTGTATGAAACATATTTTTGTATCACTGATTGTATAGGAGTTATTTGTGAAATACTGATAAACCGGAAGTTGCTGATTATGTACGTTGTGGGCGCTCTGGCCCTGGGGCAAAATGCCACTTCATCGTTTTTCATCGTACATGTCCCGAAAAACATTATTTATAATGTTTGTGACGTAAAAGGTAATAATAAATAAATTAATTACTCATCTTCAAAGTTTAGATGGAATATAGAGTTCGAAATTACTGTCGTAAATAAATATTTACATCTTATGTATGGAGAAAGTCAAGTGCTGGCCACATCAGATTTTTAACTTTAGCAGACGAGGATAAGGCTAACCAATCAAAATTTTACGTTGGTACAGTTCTCACTGCTCACTGCACTCACTGTTACAAAAGGTAAAGCATGACAATGTAAGAACATTAAACGTTTTTACTGAAATAAAAATAAGTTAAATATGAATATTTTAGCTATGCAATGAAGAATAGGCATTTCAACTAACATTCCTGCATCATCATCTTTTCGTTTTTGTTGTTCATATCGAATAACTCTTATCGAATAATGTATTCCAAAATTCACCTTTAGTGCTGTATATGATTTTAAATTAATTTATTCCATGTAGCCCATGAGTTTTTCAAAAAAGAGCTCTATTTGGGAATTCTTCACATCTTGTGAGGATGAATTGAAGGCAGAATGTCAAATTTGCTGCTTCAAAATTTCACGTGGAGGAAAAACACCAAAATCCTTCACAACAGCATCAATGATTAACCATCTTCGAACAAGGCATACTAAGGAGTACAATGAGTATAAGGAAAAGAATAAGGATTTAGAGAAAGATGTGGCACCTAAAATACATTATCCTCTTGCTAATCCACCCTCAAAACAGCAAACTTTACTAGAATGCTTCAATGAGGCTAGTCCTTAAAGTTCTGAATCAATTGAAACAAAAAGTTAAACAGAATGCTTGCTGAGATGGTACCAATAGATTGCCAGCCATTTTCAATAGTTGAAGATGAAGGATTTTTGAGATTTGCACAAGCTATGAATCCCAGATACAAAGTTCCTTCTAGAAAACATGTAACAGAAAAAAATATTCCTGAGGTATATTCTGCTGTGCTCAAAAAGATAAATGAAAGAATTAAATGTGCTAAAAGTATATCTTGTACAACAAACATTTGGACATGCAGAAACAACCAGAAATCTTTTTTGAGTTTGACAGCACGATGGATTGACAATGAATTTAACCATGATTCTGCTTTACTATAGCTTGCCGAGAAATTCTTGGAACTCATACAGCTAACAACATAGTAAAACTGATTGAAGAAATACTAAAAGAAAGGCAAATAAATAAAGAAAAATGTCATGCAATTGTCACTGATAATGGAGCAAACATGGTGAAGGCTATGAGTGATCTAGGAATTACAAGCATAAAATGCTTTGTTTACAGATCAGTTTTAGCACATCGCAACATAACAGAATTACTTGCTATGAGCAGAAAGATAGTAGGTCACTTCCATCATTCATCTTCATCCAATAACAAACTACCGGAAATACAAGAGATTTTGGAACTGCCATGTCATTCACTTTAACAAGATGGAATAGCAGCTATTACATGTTAAAAGGGCTGCTTGAACAGAAGAAAACAATAATATTGTTTTTCGCTAATAAAAATATTAACATAACCGGACTTACTAATGATCAATGATTGCTTGCAGATAGAGCAGTTTGTTTATTGGAACCTGCTGAAGAAGTTACAAAACTCATGTGCCAAGAGAATGCAAGTATTTCTTACATGATACCTGCTGTTAAGATATGTCTGGCATTCTACTCAAGGAAAGGTTCTGAAATTGGTTTGCATTCAATAAAAGCTAAGATGCAGATGGAAATTCAGAAACGATTTTGTGACCATGAAAGCCAATTACATAACTCCATTGCCACATTTGTAGATCCTAGGTATAAGGATTAAATATTTACAAGTGAAGAAATTATGCACCAAGTGCATGCAAAGATAGTAGAACAAAAGAATATGAATGAGTACTCGGTTAAATCTTTTTCTGGAAATGTGCAGATAGCAACTCCATCAAGCAGAGCACATAGCTTCAACATATGGGATTGCTTCAATGAAATGGCTTCGACTTCAACATTTGCCAGATCCCCACCTACAGAAGTTGAAGAGGAAATAAGACTTTACTTAAGTCAGTCACTATTAGAGAGGAAAGAATGCCCAACAAATTGGTGGCAACATCACCACCAGCAGTACTCTATACTAGCAGAGATTTCCAAGAAATACCTTTCGTCACCACCAACCTCTGTGGATAGTTAACGTTTATTCAGCATTGCAAATCTGCAGTAGTGACCGCAGGAGTAATCTGGCAGCAAATAATGCAGAAAAATTATTGTTTCTTCACTATAATCTTAAACTCCTAAAATTTGATTACTAATTATTAAATAATTTTTTAAAATATTTCTTATATTTCTTGTATTCTATAAATTATTTCAATGGGGTAATATTCAGCTTCGGCTGAATGCAGATTTTAAAATTCGGCTACTCGGTATTCAGCAAAAAAGAGTATTCGGTGCATCTCTAGAAATAATATATAATTGTACCTTTACATTGGTAATTTGGTTTATCATTTAAACCACTCAAACACAAATCTTGATCATCGTCGATTTTACCAATCAAATAACCTGCAATATCACTTTTAAGCAGCCTTGTACAGTAGAATGATTTTCCTTAGTTACCTGCACCATATAAAATTATGAAGGAAATAAATGTGGAAAACTAAATTAAAAACTCTGCAAGGTATTTCAATGTCAATAGTTTTTCTATTCGAAGGAATGAAAATAGAAATATGTAAGCAGTGATTTTGGTGGTCTTTAGTTGGCTTTTGGTAAGAGGTGGTTCTTGCCCTTCAGAAAGTTATAATACTAAACTTTTCTTTCATTACTTGCAATTTAATATGAAAGCTTCTGTGTATTCAAGGTTTTTCTTTCAAATTAATAGAATTGAATAGCCAATACACAGTTCTGTTTTCCAAATTTACTACTTTATTTCTTAAATTTGTTAAATTCTGGTCTACATTAAAAATTCTAGATCTGTTTTCTTCATAAAGGCTGCAGAGAGAAGTGAACGTAATATACATTAAACATAAATAGAAAATTATATCAAAAATTCTATATCATGGTGAGTAAGTGATAAGTTTTTTATTTACATAATTCAGTATATCCAATATTAATCTAACTAAGATTTATTCAGAAAGAGAAGGTGTTGGGTGTAAAACAATTCAGACCTTCTGAACATCCTGCAACATTAGTACTTCCTCACTGCTTAAAAAAGGAATTTGTGTCAAGAAAAATATACACCATTAGCAACTGAGTCTTATTTACTTCTCCTCTTCCATTGGTTCCAGTTACTTCATCTGCAATAAAGTTATATGATATTGTCATTCACCCAAAGGATTCAATACTTAACTATCATATTGCAGTAAATGATCACCTAGGAAAGCTCAAAACAAACTTGACATATGCTAAAGAAGAAAGGATGGAGATTAATTCAAATTAATACATACCTATAAAGTGCCACAACTGGTACAAGCTGTCACAGACCTTTTCTCACATTGACCTTCAATGAAGTTCTATGGTGGTGGTTCTCTATTTCGCCCAATTAGTTGAAGTATAGAGAAATAAGGATTATTGATAAATAAAGTGGACTGTTATTTTGCCGAGGGAATGTATGACTCACCATATGTTGAGTGGAGGTGCCTTCTTGCTGTATTTGTCTGGTATGCTGATGATAGAGACAGACTGCTTCGACTACCGACTAGATACTTTCAAAAAAGTGCACACAGAGAAAAAAAACACAAACGAAAAAGGGCTTTCAAATTTGGTAAGGCACACATTCCCCTGGTGGCCAAAAGGAAAATAACAAACTGGAGCGAATACGAAACATAACCACCCACCAAATTTGAGAATCAAATTTTTAAACTACATTAAATGAAATTGAAAACTTATTGGTACTTATCTCAGGAAAAGGCTTAACAATTATGTACAATAGAAAACATGATAACAAAAAAAAATATCTTCAATATTGGGTAGCTCAAAGGGTGTTAGAAACACAAGATAAGCTAAAGAAAAGAAAGGGTAAGGATGCCCGAAGCTTCACTTTGGAGAGGGCGGTCACCAAAGACAAAACAGTGATTACTGAAAATTTTATCGGAAACAACTAAATAATCCATAATAATAACTAAATTTTCTGGGGTTAACCTTCATTGGATAAGTCCAGCATACTGATCAGAGTAGCCAGATTTTTTTGGCATCGAAGTTGATTCTTCACCAAAACATTCCCCATAATTCTTTATTTTGGGAGATTGCTTTCACCTCCTATACTCCTTCTGTTTCACAACCTGGACCCTCTGATCAAAATAAGACATCTCCAACCAAGCGCTCTAACCTCCCTTGCCAACTTGTAATCATCTGAAATTATTCAAATGTAAAGTGAGGCAATTGAATATCCACCTCCAATGGAGCATGGAACAGTTCCTTTTGCAGGAAATTTCGAGCAAAACTTGTCACTCTATCTCCAGAGTTCTGAAGATAAACTTTCAAAAGTTTCATTACAGATGCTGGTCACATTCAAATTCTCCAAAACTCCATTGAAATATACCATCTTCCTCTTCCTAAGTTTCATTACATTGATATAGCCTGTCCATGGCATTAGGCAGTAATTATTTCCTCTTCCTGTAAAAGCCACACCTGTAGTACTGTAGAGATTGGCTTGGTGTTTTAAAAACTAGTAGTATCTCTGCATGAGGTTGTACCAGATTTACAATATTCCATGGCATTCCAAAATGAAATTCATGAATGCAAAATATATACATAGCTATAAACAAATAAACCAAATCACAAACCAACCAACTAACCTTTCTCTGCTATTAGGAAAATTTCCATACCAGTCAGTATTGACATACTTTAGCCGGAATACCAAATTCTCTATTTTCCTCTTTAACCCTTTGAGTGCTATGCAGAATTGACTAACATCATTTGTAAATTGCAAGGCTATTTTACAAAGAATTGCAGACTTTTTGGAAAATAATCTATTAATCCAATAATAATCTAAATATTTTGGTAAAAATTTTAGAGGATATAGAAATCATTTTTTATTATGCAATCTATATTTCAGAAATAAATCAAAAAAGTTATTGCAGTAAATTTTTTTACATAAATAGCTTTCGAAATAAGAGTCGCTCAGGGCGACACCGGAATTTTAACGGAAATTTTCCAACGTTGCTGGGAGCGAAGATGGCAGTCAAGGGATAAGATATTCTAATAAAAATCTGAAAAAATTCTACATCTTCTCAAAACCAAAGACTTAGCAAATGGGCAATCCGTTTCCCACAATTCACCACTTGGGGGAATATGTTGCATACTATCACACAGAGGATGCAAAGTAACAACTAAAATGCCATTCTACTTAAACCATACTTATATATACAGAAATTCATATAACTACTTTAAAAAAGCTAGAGATGATCTATCTCCTATGAAATATAATGTTTGGAACAATGTCCTTGCACAGGTATTGGCACAACTTTGAAAACTAAGTATTCTGCTGACCAAATTTTAGGTTTAAATTAATATAGAAGCCAATAGAACACCAACCCTACCTGATTTAGCAGAAGCACCATAAAGGTGTGGCAATTTTACGATAATCCCATGCCGACATGGATGATAGTGGTGTGAGTGGCTTGACTAATGTGGCAAAGGGTGGTGCCCATGACCCTTGTTCACTATTTATACATCGTGGTGTATGAACACAAAGTACTCTGGATCTGTTTGAATCAGCTGAAGGTTTCCGCAAAAACCTCTGAAAGGCACATCAGCCAGCCCTCAACATCAGTTTCCTGCTCAACTGTTTGATTGTGAGCTCAAGGGGGTCTAGATGAAGAGTTCCAATAGTCAGTTAGTGGTTTTTACTGGACATTCTACAAGAGCACATGCAACGTGATGGTGGTTTGAGAGAGATTGCGACGTCTTGTAAATTTGGAGTCTTCCTGAATTGACATTCATATTGAGTGATTATTTGTACTAATGTTCAATGAGTGGTTCAATTTGACTGATATTTTGTTGTATGATATTTTTTGTAACCTGAATACTATTACTTATTATATTTAGTGTTGAAAATTATTTTCTGATTGATATTTCACTGTCGATATCCTGAGCTGGTTGCTGTTCATAGTAGTAATTGAGTCATCGAATGGTTTTCAGTTTCTTTTCAAGTTCTGAATTCCCCAGGTTGGCTCAAAGGTCATATTACTTTTTAAATGGATGAACATAAACATAAGTTTGCCCATTCCTTGTAACAATGTTAGATACCTTGCATTAACTTCTATCTCAAAAAATAATTTTCATATCTTTTAATAGACACTGTGAAGTTATTTCAATACCATTAAAACATAATCAGGTTAAAGGAGCCTCATTGGCAATAATCTCACAGCCTTAATAAGCATTAACTTTCTGCTTTATGAACTTGAGTCACAATTCCACTTCCCTTTTAATTATAGTTTTATTACAATTTTACATATTGTCATAGAGAATTAACGTTTTTTTTATAGAAATGCATTAGAACTTTGTAGCATAGAAACAAATATAATGATTTCATAAAAAGTTTAAAAGTACTTTCACTGCAATTCTGACAAAAGGAAACAGTTCTCTTTTAAGTCATTTTCTGACATCAAACCAATAATTACAATCTAAAAAAGATACTTATTATCTATCAGAAACAACAATAAAATGGAAAAACAAAGCAAGCAAGAACTTTATTTTTTCCTCAAATGAAGTAATGCATGTTGATTCTTCTCTTGCTTACTCTTGAATCTCTTATCACAAATGTCACAGACATATGGTCTTTCTGAAGAATGAATAAGCATATGTCTATTAAGATGACCCTTATGAATAAAACATTTAGTGCATACTTCACATTTAAATGGCTTGTCTTTTGTATGAGTTCTCGAGTGAATATTAAGATTATATTTAGTCCCAAAACATCTTCCACAAGAGCTACATTTATATTTATTACTATGCTGATTGGAATGTCTAAATAGCACTTTTTTAGAACTAAAATTCTTTGCACATAAGTCACAAGAGTACAGCATTTTGTTGGTTCCCTTTTCACTCTCGCCAACACTCATTTTATGTCTCAGGTGTCTAAGCTCATGTTGGTACCGCACTTTATCCTGCTTAAATCTTTTAACACATATTGTACAGCTGAAGGGTCTGTCATCATAGTGAACCCTTACATGGTCACCCAAATGATGTTTTGATATACAACTTTTCTTACATATATCACAAATAAACCCACTCTCCCTCTTAGAGAGAAGGGCCTTCAAATTCAACCGTCCTGATTTTGTAACATTCAGATTGTTCTTGGAAATCTGAGTAGATAATGATTCCTCTACTGGTACAACATCACCTCTTAAATCATTCTCTGATATCCCCTTATTGGTATCCCTGTTTTTGTCATAGATATCTTGAGAAGTGCAAATGGAGCTGCTCTCACCCTCAAATGAATTGACAACAGTTGCTTCCGAAGCCTCCAAATTTAAACTATTCAGTAAATCTGATGAACCAGTAGTCTAAAAGGAAGAATTTTAGTAATCAGTATCAATATGAAACCAGTTGAAATAAAATTAGTTGCAGCATAAAGGAATTGAAAACAAAAAGATTGACGAAGGGAAATGAAAATTAGAAAAAGGTAAGGCATAAATGAATTTCAGATAAAATGAATTACTTGCAACCAAATAAACTGAAACTGAGATCTGAAAATTATTTCTTGCAAATTGCTCAGAATATATTTTTTCAATACTGCTTCATTCAAGTCCTTAAATTAAACTTTGACTAATCCTTTGAAACTAAAATTTGACAATTTTATATTTATGATATTTTGTAATCCTAAACTTGCTTAAGATTGGATTCCTCAAACTTTAAAGAATACCACATTTTAAGCAATTGTTTTGGGGGAAATTAAATGGTCTGATGAAATGGCTGATGCATAATAGTTTCCCCAATGTATACAAAAGAAATATTAAAAAATATTTAAAAACTATTAGATTAGTCATTTGTTATTCATGGACACAAATAATGGATATAAGCATTTTGCCAGTAATGAAAATTATTATTTACTGATAAGATAAAAAAAGAAGTGATTTAATATTCTCTACCTAATTTATTCAACAGGAGAAAATATATAAAATCATAAGACTTTAATTAGAAGAACCCAAGAAATGAAGAAGAAAACTATAAAATCAGCACAAGATTAAAAAACATTCTTAAGGAAAATTTCCATTAACGATGAAGCCAAAACAATATAGCAGATAAAATTAAAATTAAAAATCAATAATTTATTTTGAGAAGTAAAAAATGCAACACTAATAGATTTAACCTCAGCACTAATTGTAAAATTATGTTCTTTACTTTTACTTAAGAAAGTATCAAACAATTGTAGACTTATAGATCATGAAACATATGTACTTGAGAATACCATTATGTTTTTTAAGGACATGGCATCAAAAAGAATTGAACTCAGTCTAAAGCAACCTTAGGTTTAGCACTATTAAAATTGTGATTTAAGAAACTATGCGAAAATGTAAGAAAGATATCAGCAAAGAATATTTTGGATGAAGTTCTTTGTTTAACCTTACTTCACTCCTCACAATGACAAATTAAATTTATTTTGCAAATCAAGGATAATTTTTCTGATTTACCTCAATAAAATAAGAGATTAATCAGAAAAAAAGATGGGCAATCACAGATTATGAACTTAGAAATATATAAGACATGATGCCTAAATTTCTTACGGAGAAACTTGATCATACATTGATTCATAACTGTTCTTTCTATCGGTAGTTTCAAGCACAATCAACAATCCTTATTAATTGCCATGTCCTTCATTTCCTTATATTAAACCCTACCTCTTAAGTCAGCTAAAAACTTCTTTCTGTCTTCACCTATGCCTTTTCCCCTGAATCCTACCCTTAATTACAATCTTAACAATCCCTCTCCCATCAATATTTAGCCCACATATTCCTTCTGATGAAGATTAATCATGTAAAATAAAGCCGTATCTTTCAACCCTCTCTTAAACCTCAATGTTTACTTTCCTATTAACCAAACTATGAACTAAATTGCAAATTACAACTTTTACTGAACTGTTGCATAAGGTTTAGGTATGATCTGAGAAAGCAGGTACATGTAAGTCAACACCATCAATAGTTTAAGTGGCTAGACTTAAGAAATACAGAAGAGAATACTTTCTAGGTGTATTTTTTATATAATATGTTGGAAAATAATAGACTTTAGCATCTTTTAAATCAGTTCCTTACAAAAATCAATGCATACAGCATAAGAAAATAAGACAGAACACCCAAGATTGCTATTGTCCTCCTATCCATTAATTTTTCTTAACTGAGAAACTCATTTAAAAATTTCTATTTAATTCTGATATTTTTGTAAACTACTTCTATTAATATTATTATTAGTATGAACAAAGAACTGCCACTATATATGAATAAAGAATAATCTATATCAATTGATACAAGAGACTCACCCCTTTTAATTGCTGATGTAAGACTAGTTCATTGCATTTTTCTTCATATTCCTCTTCAGGAAGTTCAACTCGCTCCTTCGAACAAAGTTTTCAATTGCAAAAATTAGTACAAAAATATCAACTTCATGGAGTTTGTAATTCAGAGGAGCCAAAGCAGTATGAAATCAATAGATACATAGTACAATAAATTACAACTGAATTGTTTATCTCAAAAGAATTTCTTTTTTTGAAATTTCAACATTACATTTTTCTAAACTCACCAGTTTCTTCAAGAGAGACGAATAATTGTTTTTATGAATATTAGTTTTGAAATTTTAGGTAATTATTGATATTATGATAATTTTAAGCATTAGCTATGAAATACAATCATCAAATATTTCCAATACCTAATAACTGATGAGGATGTTATAAATTAAATCATAGCACAAAGGAGTATATTATTTAATATAATCACTCACCACAGCATCTGATTCATTATCATTATAGTCATCTTTGTCGGCTTCTTGAAAAATCTGTTTGGCTTCAGGCACCTGACCCATAAAGAACATTCTCTAATTATGTAAATAAACAGAGCAATAATACTTACTACTTCATTATTATTCTACTCACCTTTAAGTCTGTCTCTGCTGGCATCTCCCATTCCACAATATCAAATTCTTCTTTAATGGAGACCTACAAGGCAGAACAATATTTTTTTAAAAAGGAGATATCTTTGAACTTGATTAAACATTCTATCGAATGCCTTAAGATTCATAAAGTTATGGACAATGAAAGGTAAGCTCTCTCAGGCAAAACATCGCCTATAGAGTCATATAATGATATTTATGTATGCATGCAAAATTTACGAAAAACCTGGGATCAAATAAATTAAACAAATTCCACAAATTATTTACCTCAGTGTTAACAGGTCTCTCTTCCCTTGATACTTCAACTTCACTAGGATCATCCTGTAATAGGAAAAATTTATTGTAAAATCTCCATTGACATATTTCATATGTGTATTAGAAAATTTAAGACCATCAAACATTAGTAACTACTTTAAACATTTTATTTTTTTAAATTTTCATAGTCATTTCCTTAAATGTTTACCTCCATCTTTCATTGAACATGTCTTGATTGTTTTTCTCCATATGTAATTGCAATAATTTGAGTGTTTGATTACAATATATAATTTTATTGATGACTAGCTAAAATTTGACATGTATAATTGATATATCTTATGCTAATTTACTTGCCCTACGTTATTTTAATTATTATATTTGATCATTTTGTATATAAACCTTGTACTGTACTGTACTTTAGTTAATGTGAACTAAATTAGGTACTCAAAACTGTATACTTTAGTAGAGGGATTTTCCCTCATATTATGAAAAATAAATCAATTATAACGCATCTCCACTCCTACTCACAGATTTTAAAATAATATCAGCGATAAAAGTTTTGCCATTAAAGTCACTTCCGTCGTCAATACAACATTATCGTTATAACCTTTGCTCGAATGCAAAAAACAGAATCGCAATATCAAATACGAAACTCTAGACCAGATAAATTACATTACATACAACTATCCTAAGTACTAGCTCAAATCAACGTAATAAGATAGTTATCAAAAGTCAACTTACGGGTCTTTTTTGGCTCAGAAGTCTCATAATTTCAGCTTCGGCAGAACGGACATTCTTCTTGCATGCGTCGAATTCTATCATTCTCCACATGCAAGGGGAGCAGATTTGAGACGGAAGACCATCATTCTCGAAGATCTAAAATATTAATAAGCAACGTAGAATTACGGGTTAACATAAATTGTAAACTATGTTTAAAATACGAAAGTAAACTACTTTAGAATCAGAAATCACTTTCAAACAGCACAAATACAACCGAGAAGTAAACAGCAACCATTCACAATAAATATCTTATTTCGTAGGTAAGACGTCAACAAAGAATCGTAACAGACGACATAACAAGAGTTATAAGTAAATAATTGTCTACAGTGTTTGCATTCTCAAAGAGAGATAGCACCTACATATTCAATCAACACACGTACCTTCATCTCGTATATAAAATTAAGAATCTGATACAAAGGATCCCCAGCTGCAGAACGCTGCGAGAATATGTTTGTTAGTGAAAAACCTTCCTTCAAACACAGTCTACAACAATGACTCAACCTTATTTCACCCATTTTACAAACTTCACTGAAATGGAGGCACTAAATATTCTTCAGGAAGGAAACAATAGGTATTATCCATATTTATAATATTATATAAATCCAACGATTTCATGCAAAAGAATCGATAGCATACTTACAGAGTGAGCTGATATTAAAGAGAAAGCTGAAATATGGTAACAATCTTCCACTTTATTTGGTGTTGAGATTGTCTATTGTAGCCTGAGATTAACAACTGACATTAAAATTTATACTAAGATAAATATTAATAGTTAATCGAAGGTTTTTTCAACGTTATCTACCATAAACAGCAATATACTCCTAGGTAGTACCGAAGTTTACCATAGGATACTTAGCCTCCGATGTTAGATCATAATGAAAACAAATGAAACAAGAAACAGGTCTTCAATAACTAAAAACACTTTTAGAATTAAATTTTTATTTAATATGATTTATAATAATCATACTAATTATGAAATCCATAATGATTGATTTCAATATTGCCAACTACCTCGGAGGCAAAACTCCGAGTTTGGTCCTTACCTACAATTTCAAATACTTAATATTAAGAACAAAGAAAAACACTCTCAATTTACAGTGAAACTAGTCATTATATATACCACCGTCGATGATATCTCTACATATGTGCATTATAATTTAAGTACTAAGGGGAGCAGCACTTTAATCTTGTCATTCGGCTCAATAATATGTCTTCAGGTTCTTTTGTCACTGCATTCCAATCCAAATCAACGTATTTTCTGTTGCAACGGCAATACGATGAACTAGAGATTCATTGTTCCCACTACCGTTAATCATCTCATCTGCGCTCGCAGTGTTTGTGAACATTTCGGAGATAGAACGCAGACAGTAACCTTGATCTCATATCTTGTACAATTCATAGGTTTTGTAACATAACAGTAAATCTAACCGAAGATGAGTGAAATAACTTCAGACCTTTGTAGGCTTTGTTTGAAGGAAAGTTTCACACTACATAACATCTACTCCAGCCATACTACATCAGGGGATCTGGTTTACCTTGTTTTGAATTTCGTTTATGACTTAGAGGTAGGTACTTTTATATGTTTACTGTATACTTGTTACGTATCGATGCTCCGCATAAAAACTTCTATGCAGTGTTAATTCTAGTTGATTATTATGATATGTACATAGCTTAGGTGAGATTATGGCATTTTGTGAATCATAAATACGTTAAGTATTATTTGAACGTTATGCTTCGCGAAAGCAATGCAGTTACTTCTTTTCCCACTATTAACTCGTTCTTGTTCTTCGTAGTAAATCTTTCATTGTTGTTATTTACAGTGTGGGATTAATATTTATATCGCTAAGTTCGCTGTTCCGTTTGTTGGTATTTGTGTGGTAATGCATTATCCTTTCTCTTCTTTAGATAACCCCCGACGACGGTCTTTTAACTCAAATATGTGCTCCGTGCATGTGGAAGATGTTGGAGTTCGAAGGGTACAAGAGAAATGTTCATTATGCGAGAGTAGAAATTGTAAAATTGTTGAGCAAATTAAGAGAAGTAAGTACGACAATAGCATCAATTAAAATAGTTTTTATGTTTTGCTGTTTTTTCTAACGTGCATTGATATAATTGCTTAACTATATCTTACGTTTAGGCTTCCACCGGAGGCTGTGGTAGCCGTGAGAGTGATGAAAGGCCTATTGAATCAGATTTTGCACAAGAGGTATGTTTATTGCTACTAATATTATCAAGGCGTTACATTTATATTTAGGTCGTAATAAAAGGTAAGAAAATAAGGTAGTTGTATCTGGTGCTGACCTCATTGATGAGTATATTGCATTGTAGAAATGAAAACTAAAATTGAAAGATGCCCCAGTTGTAAGCTTTGAATTTGTAGCACAGACAATTAAGAGAATATAAATGAATAGAGTTTTAATGAGACTAGACTAGCCCTTTACAGATGTTTAGTATACAGTATATATGTAAAATTAATGTATGTACAAAATGTATATTAAAATACAACAATATACTTTTTGTTTAAAGTTAAGGAAAATAGAGGTAATAACAAGTCAAGCATTGCTTTGGATCAGTTTTGCTTTAACATTTAATTTCCATAAATATAAAATTAAAAAATCTGATGTGGCCAACACATGACTTTCTCCATATATAAGATGTAAATATTTATCTACGACAGTAATTTCGAACTCTATATTCCATCTAAACTTTGAAGATGAGTGATTAATTTATATATATTATTATCTTTTACGTCACAAACATTATAAATAATGTTTTTCAGGACATGTTCGATGAAAAACGATGAAGTGGCCTTTCGCCCCAGCGCCCAGAGCGCCCACAACGTACATAATCAGCAACTTCCGGTTTATCAGTATTTCACAAATAACTCCTAAACAATCCGTGATACAAAAATATGTTTCATACAAAAGTCATAGTAAATTTCATTTCCAAAAACTTTTATTTCTAATACTATATACCTAAATATCATATTTAAGGAGATATTTTGAAAACCGGAAATGAGCTTTGAAGAATGAAGCTCGACTTCCGGTTGACCGATTTACTCCAAAATCTAATCAACTCTAAACACACAAACCAAAATACTATATATAAAATTTGGTGTTGATCCGACAAACAATTTTCATGTTAGAGCGCCCACAAAGTACATAATCAGATACTTCCGGTTTATCGGTATTACACGAATAACTCCTAATCAAGTGGTGATACAAAAATATATTAAATACAAAAGTTATAGTAAATTACATTATCTAAAACTTTTATAAGAGATACAATGTACGTATATATCATATTTATGGAGATATTTTGAAAACCGGAAATGAGCTTTAATGAATAAAGCTCGACTTCCGGTTGACCGATTTACTCCAAAAACTAATCAACTCTGACAGCACACACACCACTACTATATATGAAGTTTGGTATTGATACGACTAATAGTTTTCACGTTAGAGCGCCCACTATCACACACACACACACACATACACACAGACATCATTCCGAAAATGGTCAAAACGTGTTCTAGGGACCCCAAAACATGTATTTCCGTTGAAATCTCGAAGTCGAATTTTTTCATGAAAACAATACTTTCTCTATACTTCGTATATTGAGAAAGTAAAAAGAGAATGCCATTAGAATGTTTTCTACTAGAACTGTGCTGTATGGTATTCTGACTAGGTTTTTATTTATAAAACCTTTTTTTGTGAAATTATGCGTTACCAAGCAAAAACTTAGAACTAAGGCAAGAGGAAGGAGAACTATTCACTGAAATAGTGTTTGAAAAGCAGATATTTTAACATTTTTCATATTAATTATTCAGATCAATAAGTAATTTATCTTATAGAATCATACTCCTTTCATAAAGATAACAAAATAAATTGTCCAAATAATTTTCATAAAAGCAGCAATCTCAATCCATAACAAAGCAAATGATGTATGTAATTTTTTTTATAAAATTAATTTAGAATTTAATCTTAATGTTTTCTTTGCATTGATGAGAGGTATTAAAAATTATTTTAAAAAATGTGTCTCAAATTTTTCGAACATGATTAAATTAATTATGGATTCGAAGTCTATGTTCATATTTTAAAGGAGCCAAAACTGTTTGGGTGGCAAAACCTTAGGCAGTAGATAATGGATGGTTTATTACCTGATTGCAAATTGGTTCATCATGGTTGTAAATAAATATATTTAAAGTTGTTATAGATTAATCCATGTTCATTGTAGGAATTAGGCTAAACTATATGCTCGGATCGAAGTCAAGTTAAAGTTTTGTTTCTTTTGTGAGTTCAGAAGGACAATCAGCTGATCAAATTGTTGGGAAACTAAGAATTACAGGTCAGTGCATTGCTTTAGTATTTATTGATAAAACAAATCTCTTTCATATTAGATATTACCAAGAGAAGAGCCCATTCAGGACGAGAGTGATCTTATAGTAGACAAAGAGGATGAGAATCAGGTAAATAGGATTTTCCCATTAAAATTATTTGGATGGATCAGAAATTTCTCATTAAAAATATAATGATCTCTAATAGGAAACAAATTATTTTGTAGACACATTTTTCATATATGCTGCAGTAACAGTACATAAGTAAAATAATGGAGTGTTTCATTAGTTTGCAATTGTATTTCTTTAATAAGTTACTGGAAACTTTATGGCATAGAATTGTAAAGATATTGAAGTTGAGGATTTGAATCTAAAGGGTGTTTATATATATATATATATATATATACGAGTAAAATGTTGCTTGCATACTGCAAGCAGATCGACAAAACTATTTTCATGTCAGCATCATATCGGGACGGCCATCAAAAGAAAAAAATGGATTGAAATTTTTCTTAAAATTCGCTGAAATTCCATCGTCTGGCATCGAACCCGGGTCATTACTGTGAACTTACTATGCAGCACAATAGAACATAACCATCTCTAACTAAGTGTGAAAATTTAAGCAGAAATATGGGCTACAATTGCCTCAAAAGACGTTCTAATTTTCACGAATGTAAAGTGCTCTCTGGATTCGATCCAAGGACGATCTTGGAAATCTAAAACATGTTTCTGAAAGTTATTTATCATCTCTATCTATTTGCCGAATTCCAAGTTTCTATATTACTGGGAAAGGTTTCAAAATAATTCCTAAAAATCGAATCAACTTCTGATTGCAGAGACACCTGGTGTCGAACCAAGGACACATTGATAGCTGTGAATGCACTGTTTGATTTGTATGAACTTGATCTTTCTATATGCAAAGTTTGAAGTCGATATCATGCCGGGAAGTACCTAAAATTTGTTTCCGTTATCTCCTTAAGAAATGCATAGAGGAATTTAAATGCCCCTCTGGGATCGAACCAAGGACCATCAGCGAATATGTAAAATTCGATTACGATATATTTTTATGGTATCTAACCTCATACTGAATTTCAAGTTTCTATGCCATCGGAAAAGGGTCCAAAAAAAATCTTAAAAAATCGCCACAATGCATTTTAAACGGCCGATATTTGCCCCGACCTAGCATCGAACCAAGGATAATATTCGTAGATGTCTTTATGGTTTACTTTAGATATGCACGGCATCTAGCGATCCCTCGAATTTGAACTCTCTACCTTTCCGGGAAGTGCCTCAAAAAAATTTTTGAAAATCCCCACCATGTAATCTTATGGAGAAAATCGGGACTTTGGGGCCTTCTGGAATCGAACCCATGACACCGAGGTTCAATGTCGGCTTTTTCCTGGAGGTTACACGTTATGGCCAATACGTCGTAAAAATTTCAAGTCGGTGGCACTTGTAGAACATGGTTAGAATTTTGATCCCCTATATATATATTATATATATTATCTATTATATATAGATGCTTCTCCGGATTCATTCATGGATATACCTATATAGATAGATAGATAGATAGATAGATAGGATACTAATTCACAGCCTAAACCAAAAGCGGCATTGACTTGAAATTTTTACGACGCATTGGCCATAACGTGTAACCGCCAGAAAAATTGCGATTTTGAACCTCAGTGTCATTAGTTCGATTCCAGAGGGCCCCAAAGTCCCGATTTTTCCCGTTTAAATGCATTGCCGTGATTTTCGGGAATTTTAAAAAAATACTTCCCGGATAGGTAGAGAATCAAAACTCATGGAGCCTATATATATGGTCATGATCTATCGAAAACATATGTGAGTTTCACGGAAAATATCTTAGGTTCGATGTTAGGTCGAGGCAAAAATCGGCCGTTTAAAATGCATTGTGGCGATTTTTAAGATTTTTTTTGGACCCTTTCCCGATGGCAAGAAAACTTGAAATTCGGCATGAGGTTGGAGATCATACATATATTTCATAATCAAATTTTACATATTCGCTGATGGTCCTTGGTTCGATCCCAGAGGGCCATTTACATTCCTCCATGCATTTCTTATGGAGATAACAGTAAAAGGTTTTAGGTACTTTCCGGCATGATATCGACATCTAAATTTGTATGATATAAGATGAAGTCCTAATAAATCATACTCTGCATTCACAGCTACCAATATTTCCTGGGTTCGACACCAGGCGTCTCTACAATCAGTAAATTATCCGATTTTTAAGAATTAATTTAAACCCCTTCGCAATAATATTAAAACATGAAATTAGGCATATAGATAGAGAACATAGATACATTTCAAAAACCTGTTTTAAATTTCCTAGATCGTCCTTGGTTCGAATCCAGAGAGCTATTTACTTTATTGAAAAGGAGAACGTCGTTTGAGGCAGTTGGAGCCAATATATATGCTTGAATTTTAACACATATTAAGAGATGGTGATTTTCTGTTGTGCTGCATAGTAAGTTCACCATTAAGACCCAGGTTCGATGCCAGACGATTAAATTGCAGCGAATTTTAAGAATAATTTCAATCCTTTTTTTTCTCTTTTGACGGCCTTCCCGATATGATGCCAACATGAAATTAGTGTTTTCGATCTGCTTGCAGTATGCAAGCTACATTTTACTCGTATATATATAGGTATATCCTGAGAAACGTCTATATATAATAGATATATATATATATATATATATATATATATATATATATATATATATATATCTGACAAATTTAAACATGAAAGAATAACTCAAAATAGAGCTTGATAAATTGAAATTAGAAATATTGAAGAAAAATCTTATAAGCCATTGAATTAAAAAATATAGTAAGTTCTCAGTATCCATTTATATGCATGTCTATTATTCATTTTATTTCCAAGTGAATAATTTGTAAAGTAAATAATTATATAATTAAAAATTTGGTTGAAACATAAGGAGGTAAATTCTTTTTAGCTTCATATAAATGAAGACATGGAGATAGTGGAGAGGCAGATGCCTGAGGAGTTGAAGAGAGAGGAAATGGATATTGGGGTATGTAGAATTTGTACTACCTTTTTGGCAATAAAATTTTAACTTCTAAATTTGGTATAATTCTACAAAATTGTTCTTTTCTTTTAGGAGAGTTGCATTGAGTCAGTGTTGCATACTTACCAAAACCGTATAACTATTGATTGTGCATTAACTTCATCAACAGTTGTGAGTATTGCATTTGTTTGTAATTCATACTTATTATGCTTACTTTGACGGGAAATTAAAATCTAAAGAAAACTCACTACATTTTGTTTGAAATTTTACTTTCGTGCTGTACATAGTACTAATGCCTTTCCTCCCTATTTATCTCTTAATAAAACCAATATTTTTTCTAAATAGATATTTCAAGGGATGGACTTAGAGCTGAAGCAAGAGGAGAGTGAGCTACATCTTGACCAAGTGGATCTAGTTCAGGTAATTATAATTCTTGGTATTTAAGAGTGAATATCTTCATTTAATTATTGACCCTTGAATGAGAAATATATCTAATTCCCAGTTTATGTCATAGTGTTTACAAGAACTCAAGGGGTTTGTGTGCGTAAATAATGTAACTCGGAATCTAAATGATATATAATTATATAGATATTGATCTAAGGTATGGAATTCTAAGGGTGTTAATGATTACAAAATGCTATACATATCTATATGTCCAATTTTAACATCAAAGGATTACTCAAAGTAGAACTTAAGGGCTTGAATGAAGCAGTATCGAAGAAATATTTTCTGAGTGATTTGCAAAAAATACTATTTAGATCTCATTTTCAATATGTTTGGTTGCAAAAGAATCATTTTATGTGGGAGTCAATTACCTATAAAGTTCCTCAATTTTTTTTCATTTCCTTCATCAGTCTTTATTTTTAATTTTCTCAGGATCCAACTAGTTTCATTTTAAGCAGTATTATTTTAACTTTTTTCATATTGATACTGAATACAACAATTCTCCATTTCAGTGTACTCAGTCATCAGATTTAAAGAATGATTTAAGTTTGGAGGCTTCAGAAGAAACTGATGGCAATTCTTTTGAGGGAGGGAGCAGCTCCATTTGCACTCCTCAAGATATCTCTAGCAAAATCAGGGATACCAATAAGGGGATGACTGAGAATGAGTTAAGAGGTGATGCTGTACCAGTAGAGGAATCATTATCTACTCAGATCTCCAAGAACTTTCTAAATGTTACAAAATCAGGACATTCTAATTTAAAGGCCCCTCTTTGTAAGAGGAAGAGTGGGTTTATTTGTGATATTTGCAAAAAGAGTTTTCAATATAAAGTACACTTGGGTAGACATGTAAGGGTTCACTATGACGACAGACCCTTTAGCTGTACTATATGTGATAAAACATTTAAGCAGGAAGTAGGGAGGGTTAGCCATGAGCTTACACACCTGAGACCTAAAATGAGTGTAGGAGAGAGTGAAAATGGAATGAACAAAATGCTCTTTTCTTGTGACTTATGTGCCAAAAATTTTAGTTCTAAATTTGGGTTATGGAGACATTCAAATTTGCATACTAATAAATATAAATGTAACTCTTGTGGAAAATGTTTTGCGGATAGCTTTGTTCTTAGGACGCACCTAAGAACTCATACAAAAGAGAAGCCATTTAAATGTGAAGTATGCTTGAAGTGTTTTAGTCAAAAGTGTATTCTGAATAGACATTTGCTTATTCATTCATCGGAGAGACCATATATCTGTGAAATCTGTGATAAGAGATTCAAGCGTAAAGGAGAGAAATCTCAGCATGCATTATATCATTTGAGAAAAGAATGAAATCCTTACTATGTTTGTCCCTATTGAAATTGATACTTACAGATAGTAAATACTTTTATGTATCTAATAATTATATGTTTGATATCATAAAATGAATTTTGAAAGAATCTGTCCTGATATCTGGATTGCAGTGCAGGTATTTATTCACTTTTTTAAGTGGAGTTTTTTTAAGCTATATATGTTCCAATGCTACAAGGTCTAGTAAATTTTCCTGAGAAAAATTTCATTTTGTATGCTTGTTTGTAAAAGAGTGAGTTGAATGTTCCCAATTTCTGAACTTTACCTTTAAATTTAATTATAAAAAAATGATCAATATTAAAAAAAATACAGAATCGATAAATATGTTAATAAACAACTAGCATATTTTTTTCCTAATTAGAGATTATGCAAATGGAAAATATTACAAGGTTCTAAGGAAGAATTAATAATAATTACCAATAAATATTCCTTGAATTAATTAATATTAATTATTATTCTTGGAGAATGATTTTATAGCATGAAAACGGTTTAAGTATTATAGGAGTTCTCTATTATATGAGACATTTAAACTTTATATTTATGTTGATATAATTGGTTTATTGAACTGAAAGATAATTATTTGTATAACTACCATTATGATCAATCAAAATTATAGCATAGTATGCATTTTAGATGCATATTATTTTTGTAAATAAGGAAATTATTTCTTCTTGACTGTTTCACCCTAGAGCTAGAAATCAATTGCGGTGAAGAACAACTATGACAAAGGTTTGGACAAAACTTTCCTTAAACCATTAATTTTATTTTATGTATGCTTATTGACATTTTCTTTTAGGAGTTAGTTCATTCATAGAAGACCATAAATTGTCATAGAAGAGATAAATAGATTTACTTTTAATGGTACACTTTGACCCAATAACAATATATATTTTGTTTACAACATGTAATAGCATAATCACTGGCATTCAAAATTTAAATTACTTTCATCTAAAATCTCTGCTTTATCAGACTATCAATAGAAATCTAAAGAAATGACCGTAACCCAATACTTGTACACTGGTGTACATTGAAATACACAATTAAAGTATCTTTATAAATTTGTGCAAGATCATCTCATTGAAAACGGGTGTAGTGATGTGCTTCATTGCATAAACAGAAGGACCAAGACCTATGTGGAAGATATTCTGAATCTTCATGTGGATGTAGTATTAGTAGAGACTGTATTCTACTTTGTGCAGTCAGAATTCTCAATCATTGTCTTAGCTTTCAAAGAGTACAGTAATCTTTTACTTAAAGTCTAATCTAAAACTTTTGCAAATTTCTTAGCATTTCTTTACTTACATCAGCAAAAAAGGTGATCACAGAACGATTTATCATAATCATAGTTACGAGATCATTTTGTTGATAACTGATAGGCATAGCAATGCTGTACAAGAAAAAAGTGGGCAGAAGTTGTCATAGTAATTTAACTTTGGCTGCAGATAATAGTAAAAACTGCATGGTAGTGCGCCAACCTCATGTTCAGAACTTAAAAAGAAACTATAAATTATAATGACTTCACAAAAAAGGGATATATAACCACCCTGCAATTGTTACAAATTGGAATTCTACAATTTCATTTTAATTTTATTTTCTTTAATTCATAATCTACTTCACACTTAATCAATCACCCTCAATAAAACATTATAACTGTGTGTGGCAAATTAAATTAATTGTAGCTAATTCTATGATTTCAGTGATTTAACATTTATTTGAGCAAACTTCAAGGTAGTAGAATTAGAAGGATAAATAAGATGAGTCTCTATTAACGTAAACTATTTAAATATATTATGAAAGATTTACAATATATTTATTTTAATGTTCTTTTCTTCATCACCAAATCCTAAATCAACTTGTTCTGGCGCCTGCCAAATTCAAATAGTTCCATTCCTTGATGACTGGGTGATGAGGGCAGCACAATGCAGGCAGATTACAGAGCCATAGGTGTAGAAATGCTGAAACTTGTCAACAGCAGAAGAATGGAAGAGAGGGAAATTAATATGTTACAAATATAAGGATCCTAAATTAAGGCTAATGAATACACTGGAACCAACATTGTTATCTGAGTAGTATTCATTATGTATTTAATGACGATTTTGAACTATATTACTTCTAATAACAGCTCTATATATTTCTTGTTTGCAATTATGTCCTCTATCTTATCATGCAGAGACATTCCCAAACCATCAGTTCCATTTAATGTTAGTTAAAATTATTCCATCTTGTAAAGAATGTAAACAAGATGTGAAAAATAATATAAGATTGGAAATAAGTCCCCAATTGGTCAAACCTTTTTGGGGGTTACCATCAATTCAATGTAATCATAAGACTGGTGCTGTTGAAGTTACATAATTAACTTACAAAAAAAACTCATAAAAGAATTGAAGTGGTATAACAAAAATGGATAAAATTGTGTATTCTTTACACTTGTTCTAAAAAATATAATATCTGTAAATTTTACAAAATATACCAGACATATATATATATATATATATATATGACATTAATAAAGCATAATATTACTATATCTGTCAAGTAATACAATTATAACTTCTTAAATTATTATATTAAAAGAAATCTATCAATATTTTCATTTACAATTTACAAGTACTTGGCTAACTGTACAAACTTATGACAATGTCTCTCATTTTTTATTTCTTCTGGAAAGAAATTAAAAATGTTTGGACCTATTAAACAAAAGACCTTTTGAAAATACACAAATTTGGTTCAATAAATGGTGCATTTCCTTTCCTCAAATATTAGTGAATTGCACCATCGGAGATAGTTCGAATGTTACCTCTCATAACAGAAATCAACTTCAAAAACAAAAAAGATATACAAGAATTGTAATGGGAGCAATGCTAGATTTAGAAATGATGGACATGAATGCTCAAGTTTATTTTTTATGCAAATTACTCTGATAATCCTTTTTGCAGGATCAATAAAGATTTTATCATATTTTTATATGCACTCTCCCAAATTTTTAATCGAATAATTGATTTTTATTGCGGTAAAGCACTGTAGATAACTCTTTTAAAGGTAACTCTACACTTATTAAGTTTAAAATAAAATTTTCATAAACAAAATCTTAAATAAATGGAAACAGATAATAGGAATAATCCATTTCAAAAATTGGTCTACAAAAACTCCCAAATATTTTAAATTACAAATTACAAAAAAATTACAATTTTCAGACAATAAATGAAATTTCTGAGAATAGGTAGGATGATAGAATTAAATTATATCATCTGTACAAGGATGATTTCCTATATTATAGCACATGTACTTTGTTTTTTTGCTAAACTCTATTCCATTGTAAGAAAACCATTAACTGAGACAGTCCAAATCTTCTTTTACTTTATTACTAATTATATTCCAATTTTTTCCTTCATAAAACAAAGTAATGTCATCAGCAAAGGCCGTTAAAATCATTTTGAAATCACGCTTACATTCACAGGCCAGTGATATACAGAGATGGGTAGAGTACCGAAGAAAAGTAACTGGGCTCAGTTACAGTTACTTTTTAAAATTTGTAATCAGTTACAAGTAAAAGTTACAATTTTAAAAAGTAACTAGTTACAGTTACTTTTTGTAAAACCTGAAAACCGCCAATGAGATTTATGCAGGAGGATCAATTGATGAGTTTCCTTAAAATACAAATTCAACGCGATGCATTTAATAATGACAAAAAATGCATTTTACCTATTATTTCCTGAGGCAGTAGTACAGTTACAGTGGATAACATAATGAAGACTAAGGAGATAATTGTCCGCATTTTTCACAGAAGTTAC
Source organism: Sympetrum striolatum (assembly GCA_947579665.1). Taxonomy (NCBI): domain Eukaryota; kingdom Metazoa; phylum Arthropoda; class Insecta; order Odonata; family Libellulidae; genus Sympetrum; species Sympetrum striolatum. Next base: position 1,832,087 of record CANPUZ010000001.1, on the reverse strand, counting down.
CTTACGATTGTAGTTTTAACCATAGTTAGAATACAAATCGATAATGTGTAGGGATGTACTATATTTGGATTAACTTAGCCTTTTAAGATTAATTACGATTAACCTGTCTAATACAGACATTCAAGATTGTGACCAAAATTAGACTAAATGCTCAAATGCTGCAAACATACAAAAGAAAGTAGCCTCTAACCCATAAATCAATAATACGCTCCTTCAAATTTTATTAACTCTGGCGAAGACACCATGCAACCAGGAGAAAACCCGAAAAAAATAAGACAAAGGGGTATCAAAAAAGTAAATAACCATCTAAAGATGACATATTTGCATACTATGATTAAAGTCACATGATGGACACCAGAAATTTTGCACTAAGTTTTCATGGGGTGATTACTTTAGGAAATATGGAGAAATAATAATACAAAATTAAGTAACTAACATAACAGTAACAAAATTAAGTAACTAACGAAACAGAATCAGGTTTCACTTTGTGGCATTCATAAATACAAAACGGCTTCATGATAAAATTCTTTTACTACACCACAAATATAGTTATAAACACGACCAGGTTTCGTAGCCAAGCTACATCTTCAGGTCAAAGGTGTAGTAAAAGAATTTTATCATGAAGCCGTTTTGTAACTAACATTTTCTTTGGCTTTTCATTTTATTTTTTCATTTATTTTACAAAATAATTGCATTTCAAATGCCTCATCTCCTAAATTAGCCCTCCTTGGTGCAAGAACCTCCTTGCTAATGGAAAACAAACGTTCAACTGGGGCACTGGATGGTATCCCGCAATTGAGTTTTACGAACATATCTTTCATTATTGGATATGACAATAATATTGACAGACCAGTTCCCACATTCCCAAAATAAGCCTCGACCTCATCGAAAGCTGGGGCAGGTTACGCAAAGTTTGCATCTTACCGCCATATTCTCAGTGCCCGAGCCTTCAGTTAAATAAAAATATGGCTCTAAATACCCGAAAGTAAACTTTTTCTTGGATTCAGCCATTTCAGGTTACCGATGGACAATGATTCAGTTGTATTTTGCGAGATGGAAGGATCAACGCGAGTATCGAAATCTGGACGCACCGATCAGCACCGAACAAAGCTCCTCTTCGAAGTGAACGAAATCGTCGAAGTAGTCAAAATCGTCTAAATGTGCTAGGATCTCGAGGATTTTGAGATCCTCATTAGATTTTCCGGTGTAAACAGCATAGTCTACAGCGCTCACTATCGTAATTTGGCATAGTTATGCGCGTAGAAATACGTGTTCACACCAGTTCACACAACGTTTTTGGTAGTCGTAGTGGGAAAGTAACGATTACTTTCAGAAAGCAATGAGTAGATTACAAGTAATAGTTACATTTTTTTAAATGTAACGATTACAAGTAAAAAATACCTGAAATGTAATCGTTACCGGTAACTGAGTTACTTTTACTCAGTTACTCCCCATCTCTGGTGATATATAACATTAATAATATACGACCTGATCCAGATATTTCCTTTCTTAAGAACAAGTGTTAAGAATACATATATTTTTTCTTTTCAGTTCAATCACTTCCATTCTTTTATGATTTTTTGTAAGATAATTAGTTACCTACTTCAGCACAAGGCTTTTGTATATATAGAGTTGATGGTAACCCCCAAAAAGGTAAGACCTATGTCCATCTTGATATAATTTTTTCATGTTGTTTGTTTTCTTTACAGGATGGAATAAATTTACTTTACTTTGAATGGAAATGTTACTTTGATACTCTATATGCTACGATAGTTGAGATAATTGCGACAAAGAAAATATAGAACTGTGATTAGAAGTAAGATAGTTCAAAATCAACATTGAAAGTCATAAAGAATTACATAGATAATTGCATCAGACCCAGTGAATTGATATGCCACATTTTATGTTCCCTTTATTTTTAACATATTAAATTCCCTCCCTACAAGTCTTCTGCTGTAAACGAGTTTCAGCTTTTCTACACTTATGGCTCTGCAGTCTTCCTGCATTGTGCTGCTCTCATCACCCAGTCAACAAGAAAAAGAACTATTTGAATTTGGTAGGCACCTGAACAAGTTTCTTTTAAACTTGGTGATGATAAATAAAAATGAAAATAAGGGTATTGTGTAAATATTGTACAATATTTAAATATATTATATCAATAAAAACACATCCAATATATCCTCCTATTTGTACTATCTTGAAGTTTGCTCACATAAATATTATATCACTGAAATTATTGAATTAGCAACAATTAATTTAATTTGCCACACACAGTTATAAAGTTTAATTTAGAGAAAGTGACAAATAAAAAAAATACATGGCAGAATTACATAAAATGTAAGTTTTACGTCTGTACTTACCCTTTTTGATACTTTAGAATATGTTTGAAGGCTAATTAAAATTTGTCCAGAGGTCTATTATATAACAGAAACAGGTTGTCCTATATTATATCCGTTTTCATATAATTATCATAGAGACACAACAATAGATGAAGAGATAAGACTATTCAATCACTGCGTTAACAAGTGATCTCAGATCAGTGATGCCAAGTGAGATCAATCTTAAGTTTGGATAATAGATTGAGATGCAAATGAATAACAATATTCCTGAATGATTTTCTACACTTCCATTGAGCTAAAGCTTGCATTTGAAACTTTTAACTTGTATGCCGTTTCTTTAAAATTAGAAGGTTTACACAGCTTTCCTATGCGGCCTCATGTAGTTTACACTTTTTCTTATGGCAGGCAATATCAAAGTGAATGTAAATGCAAAATAAAAATTATTAAAGCTCGAGTGAATGTCATCAAGATCATCAGACCAGGTTGCAAGGCTTAATTTATTCAAAAGCTAGGAGATATTTTAATCACAATAAGGGCAATATCCAGGGGCAGATCAAGGGGTGCGAGGGCCCATAGGCAAATAACTGGTGGAGGCCCACGTAAAGGTGGAGAAATCCAACATTTCATATTTATTATAAATGGTTATGGAATTACATACAAATTCAGTATACATTTGACATTTGCTGTTACATAACTTCAGTTCTCTTATCACTTATGATCAAATTATATTATATATATTTTTATATTATATATAAAAATAATTCCCAAGTGGTGAAGGCCCCCAGATGGTGGAGGCCCCTAGGCAAGTGCCTTCGATGCCTAGTGGCTGGATCCGCCCGTGGCAATATCAATAAGTTATAATGGACACAGAGTAAGAAACAGGAAAAGTTGAAGTTATACGAAGATAATGTGATATTCCATAGTCAATTATAGCACATACAACAATATATTGTACTGCATTCGAGATTATTTAATCAATTAGTGTCATGGAGTATTAAGTTTTCAGAGCAGGCTCCTTTATTTGCAGCTGCAAATTTAAAGATTACAAAAATATTAAAAATTCTCTTCCCTTATTTGAAAGTAGGTCAATGTTTAAACCCCCAGTAACAATCAGAGAGGAATTTTTCAGGAAAAGGCAGACTGAGTCTTAGATATCAGTTAATTTGCCAGAAAAACATGACAACTAACTAGAAGTGAGCAATGGATGGCATAGATAAAGAGAACATTTTCATCTTTATTAAACTTAATTAATATAATCTCAAAACTAATTTCAGCTGATAAAGTTTAGCACTCAAAATATTCAACTGTTGAAGGTAGACTAAACTTTACTTGAATCAATATATCACTGTTTTTATGTATAGTTCATTAAAAAACATGTGCTATAGCAGGGGTGGGCAACAAGTTGATTGCAATCGACTTGTAGATCGCAAGGCCAATATTGGTAGATCGTCAAATGCTCCCAATGTCTGGGATGGAATTCTGTGTAGCATGTACTTTAAAGCGATTGTGGAAGACAAAACTTTCTAGCAACAATCAATGCATTCTGACTATTTGCCAAGCTCATAAACTCCAAGGATCCTGACATTGTGATCTTTGTCCACCCAGTACAATACATTGTGACTTATGTGTAACACTTGCCACCAGCGAAATAAGCAAACACAACAAATACGACTTGACTCATCAAAGAATACAGTCAGTTAGGTTGAATATTTGGAATGTCATAAGGTTGCTTTATTTCTTTTGTACTATCCAGTATAATTATTAATCAATATTATTTTTCCTTGGTGACCACATTGAGTTTTAATTCTTCTTCTGTATAACATGTATGTACCTCTTCTTTGTAAATTGCTTTTCTTACCTACTCATTTACTTGATAAGTGAGCATTTCTGGCCACAGATGTCTAAACTGTGGTCATTACACTGAGAGAAAGATAAGAGACTCTATTATAGATGTATTGGGATTTACATTATTTCTATTTTAATTGAGAAGTTAGTATTATAAACCATAATAAATATATTGTAACTTTAAAATACTTCTTGTAAATTTGAATTAATCTATATTAGATTTGAATATACTTATATTGCAGTCCTCGATCATCAGTTTTGTTATTATTTTTCTAAATGTAAGGGAGATAATTGCTGCAGTTCATAAGTTTTTGAATTTTCTAGGAAAATATTTAATCCAATATTTATTCTTTAATTTTCATATTTCTACATATTCTAGCATTATCATGGACCTGAGTAGTAAACCAAAAATTTGAAAACATATAGCTTAATGAAAAATGGGAACTCGATTACTTTTTTACAATGTTGAATGACTAATGTTGTCGTTTCTACAATGTCATCGTTTTTACAATGTTGAATGACTAATGTTGTCGTTCGTTGTCGAAGAACTGAGCAAACATAAATGTAGGAACATAAGCTGCAATTAACATATCAACAAAGTATTTTTAAAAAGCAAAGTTTGAACTCACAAGCAGTAACTACTGCATCCTTCTTAGTTGGCTATCTCTCAGCAGAAAACTGTAAGCCATTTTCCAAAGGGGAATTTGCGAAAGAAATTGTTTTGGAAATGCAAGATTCACATTTTAACCATTTTAAGAGCAAGACAGAAAATGTTAATGTAATTCAAGATTGAATCCTTTTTTCCTTTAAATAATTATAGTTGTTATCTTTTACATATGTAGATAAGCCCTTTATCTATATTTTGTACGAGGTCTACTCAGCAAGCTATTAATAGAGTAGCAAAATGCAAGTCATATTATACTTTCTTGGTAAAATATCCTGGCCCAAAAAAAAGCTAAAGTTAAATATTGAAATTAAATTCTCAGCCATACTGTGCATTTTTATAACAACTTTTTCATATTTAGGAACAAAGAATTCAATAACTTAAACATTGCAGTTGATAAAAAACTCAATATCATTTTAAGTAAGAAAAATCTATCTTCAAATAGTGTTGAAAAATCAAATTTTTTATTTAATGCATGTACGAAAAGCTTCTATCAAAATTTGGGTCTGGGTTTATATTAATCTGGGTAATTAACTTTCTTCATAAGCCTTTGTCTCAAAAACTTAATAAGTGCTTTAAAAAATAATATAATTTAATCATCTACCCAAACCTCACTGGAGCGCACCATATACTGTAACACAATGTATAAATGAGGTATGCATTTTACTACCCTTCTTCCCCCTTATACTATGCCTATGATAACAAGTCAATCACGGCACACTTTGAGATAAGAAGCAGGTCATACATAAAGAAAAAATGGCCACCACTGCACAATTGTATAACCAGGTAGGTTACTTCACTGCTTATCAGTATGTGTTTGCAAAGGACAGACGTAAAATAATTCACTTATTACTACAGTAATCTGAAAAGTAAATGATATACTACTAAGAATACCTACAAAAAGTCAATCTTTGAGAAGTTCAGAACATGCTCTTGTCATTTAATATCACTCTGTCTTGAGACGCTATGCTGAGCAGACGTGGGTGCTTGGGGGGTCCGAGCAGGGGAAGGAGAAATAGCTATGGGTGGGAACAAAGCGTCTTTTCTTAAGTGTAGAAAATGCAGCAGGAAACTTACAAATGATGTTCAGTGCACCATTTGTGAAGTGTGGTGCTATATCAAGTGCTCAGGTGCCGACATACCTTCGCTAGACAAGTGGAATTGTGGAGATTGCAGTAGGCAAGAGGAGAGTAACGTGTTGGAGGATAAGGAGAAGCTGATTGAAACACTGAGAAAGGAGTTGGATGCAGCAAAGGAGAGAATAAAAACATTAATGGTGGAGAACGAGGAACTGAAAAACAGATGAAAAGAAACTCACAGATTTGCAGTGGAGAAGGATAGTGCCGTAGAAGTAAGAACAGAAGAAGGTGAGTTCAAAAATTCATTTGAGAACAAAGTTCGAGTCATTGGTGATTCAATGATTCGTCACGCGGCTAAGTTTTGTAGGGAGAATGGTATAGTTGTTGAATGTCTGCCTGGAGTAAGAGCTGAGGAAATGCAAAGGAGAATAGAAAATGTTGAGGAAGAGCCAACGGAGGAGGTAGTGGTTCTTCATCTAGTGACGAATGACATAAGAGGGGCATGGAGTGATGACCATGTTTGGGGCAACGTATGGGATTTGTGCACCACTACTAAGACCAAGTTTAAGAGGGCGAAGATTGTGGTAAGTGGCATAATAATAGTCCTAAAGAAAGGACATCAGTGACAAAAGAGTGAATTGTATTAATGATGGTATAAATTGGGTGTGTGAAAAGCAAGGGGTTTACTTTGTTGATCCAAACTGTTGGTTGGACGAAAATGACTTGGGAAGGGATGGTCTACATTTGAATAGGAGAGGGAGATACCGGTTTGGTCGCCTTCTGTAACATAGTTGAATCATTTGGAAGGATCAAGTGACTGAAAAACGGAAGAGACATTGTAAGTAACTGAGGAGACATTATGTGTGGCAGAGTTGAATCAGGGAAACTAAATAACGGTGCGGCTGGTGTTGTAGCTCACGATGTGAAAGATTACAAATATAGTGTCTGTATGTAAAAGTAGGGAAGGGCCTGTGAGGCTTTTGCAAGTAAACTGTCGTAGCATTAATAATAAAGTCCATGAATTCAATACCTTATTAGATTCAAGTAACGCAGATATAGTCATAGGTACGGAGTCTTGACTAAAAGTGGATATCAGTTCGTTAGAAGTATTTCCTAAAACTTTTGAAGTCTACAGAAGGGATAGAGAAGGAAAAGGGGGAGGCGTTTTCATATGCGTTTCTAAAAATTTATCAAGTATATTGGTTTCAAAAGTTAAAGATTCTGAAATTATTGGTGTAGAAGTCGAAGATAGGGTTAGCAGGCAAAAGTTTCATATTGTTGGGGCGTACCGACCCCCCGAGGATGACCTAAGGGTTTTAGAAAAGCTTGTTGAAATGACCTGTAATGATAAGGACGTAAACAAATCGATTATAATAGCAGGTGACTTAAATCTACCGCAGGTAAACTAGTCTGGAAAGAAAGGGTCAGGAGGGAAGGCTCAGGAGCTGATAAATGCTATTGTTGGTGATGGAGGTTTTGTACAAGTCGTTAACAAGCCCACGCGAAAGTTGAACCTTATAGATGTTTTTCTTTTAAAACCAATAGAGTTACTCCATGCATGCAACGTATTACCAGGTATTAGTGACCATGAGGAAATATACTTAGAGATCTTCTGCAGTAAAAGTAATTTTAATAATACCAAGGATAAAAAAGTTTACAGTTTCCACAAAGTGAACATGAATGCTTTCTGCAATTACCTTACAGATGAATATATGGGGTGGGAAAACGAAGGATCTAATACCGAGGACATATGGAACAATTTTAAACTAAATTTTTTATTTTACATGTAGGCATAGAAAAATACGTACCAACCAAAATTTTAAAGAAAAGTGAGGATCTGGAATATTATAATGCTGAGATTAGATTGCTAAAGCGTAAATCAAGAGCTTTATATAGGAAAAGAAAAACAGAATGATATAGAAGTGAATTTTCCGGTTTTCAACATAACTAGCAAAGATATTCTAAAGAAAATTTCCAAACTAAAAAATAACAAATCCAAAGGACCAGATGGAATACGCTGCGAAGCCATTAAATTGGGTGGACATGAATTAGTACCATATTTAAAAAGAATTTTTAATGTAAGCATAAACAACAGTCAAATTCCTGAAGATTGAAAATCAGCTACGGTGGTTCCTATACATAAAGGGGACAGTGAAATGCTAATAAAGAATTATCGACCAATAAGTCTAACGAGCGTAATTCGTAAAATCTTCGAAAAAATAGTTGCCAATTATCTAAAGAATTTTTGGGAAAAAGAGGGATGGATTAACCAATAACAACATGGTTTTAGAAGGGGTTTTTCGTTTGAATCGCAGATGTTAGGATTACAACACGATTTAGTAAATGCTCAGGAAATGGGAGAATAGGTCGATACAGTAGTTATTGATTTAGCAAAAGCTTTTGATGTTGTAGACCATGAAATTTTATTACAGAAAGTGAGCACAATGAACTTAGATCCAGGAGTAATAAGATGGATAGATTCTTTTATCAAATGTAGGAAACAGAGAATAAAAATTGGAAATAATTTATCCGATGAAATCATAGTACCATCAAGCGTAGCTCAAGGTAGCGTGCTGTGGCCATTACTCTTCTTGATATTTATTAATGACTTACCAACGGGAATAAAATCAAAAATTCGTTTATTCACAGACGATTGTATTATATATAGGAATATAAAAAATGAGAACAATTGCTTGGGACTTCAAGAGGATTTAAATGCCGTAAATAGCAGGGTTTGGTCTAATAAATTAGAAATTAATACAAATAAATGTAAAGTCATCAGTTTCAATAGAAGTAAATATCAACACGCATATCTTCTGGGGGGGGAAATTCTGCCTTGTGAGTATACGGTGAAATACTTAGGTTAAACATTCAGTAGGGACTTGAAATGGAACGAAGACATAGAGCGAATAATTTTGAAAGCCAACTAAGTATTAAACTTCCTAGTGCGTACTCTTGATAAATCAAATAAGAATGTTAAGGAGGCTGCATACAAATCATTTGTTAGGCCAATTTTGGAATACGGGGAATGCCTATGAGACCTGCATGAGCTAGGTTTAAAGCGAAAAATAGAAAAGTTACAGAGAAAGACGGCAAGATTCGTCCTAGGCAGATATGCAATATTAGCGTTACTCAGATGCTAGGAGAATTAGGTTGGGAAAGGTTAGAGAAGCGGAGGTTCAAGAAAAGGCTAGCTATATTTTTTAAAGTACATACAGGAGTTAAATCATTTGAGGAATTGTCAAACAAAGTCTCTATGGCAAAATTTCACGGCAAAAAAGACCATAGATACAAAGTAAAATTAATAAAACAGCGAACAAACATCAGTAAATTCTCTTTTCTTTATCCTGCTGTTAAGGATTGGAATGATTTGCCTGCAGGAGTCTTGGAGCCTTTCGCAAAACATCATAGGGAGTTTGTGAAAAGATTGGGTAGAACTGTAAAGGATGAGTGAGCTTGACGTTTACTAGTACATGTGAAGTGAATCAATATATATTTTTCTGTAATTCAACATTTTTGATGGGATATATGATAATATGTGCAATATATGCATGTGTTACCACCAGACGATTAGTCCACTTGTACAACTTTTTACAATAATAATAATAATAATCATCCCAAGGAAATAATAAAATTTTCTCTCAGCATATACTCTTTTTAGGAAACAAATTAAGCTGCATTATGCATTGCCATATGAGTTACAATTTGTATTATGTTTGAATATTGACCAATTTTTTAATTAATATTTTTTAGATAAAATTAAGAATTAAGAGATATTTATTACAGACTTTTACAAATAACCCTGAAACCAAAAATTTCTTTTCTTAAAAATATATTGCAACTGTTTAACATGGAAACATTTATGACAATAAGGAAAAATAATTTTAAAAAGTGAAAAACTAGCTGTTCCACAATTATGACAATAGAAATATAGTTTCATACATGAGCGATTGACTTTAACAGTAAATATATATTTAATTGAAGATAATAATTGATGATAAAATTATAAAGATACAAATATATGAATATAGTACATGAGCATCTGAATAATATTTTACTTTATTATCTTTCTTCTACTTATCGTTTAAAAAAACCTTCTTAGTAGTTTTTAGGTTAAGATTGATCTACGCAAATCAAACAATTGATGTTATTTATAGACAACATCGTTATTTAGGACATATTTGATTGAATGCAATGCAATCATGCTTATAGGATAGTCAACATCAGACTAATACATTTTTCTCAGCTTGGAATTATTACCTTTCTAACTTTTTCTCTTTTCATTATCAGACTGCTCAAATCAAATTGAAAGTTATGATTAAAAAAACTATAAAGAGGCACTAATAATTACACATCTACAACTACAAAAGTAAATTCAAATCTAAGGATTTTATTTTTTTCTCAAATGGTATAATGCATGCTGAGTCTTTTCTCCCTTACTCTTGAATCTCTTATCACAAATATCACAGGTATGTGGTTTCTCTAAAGAATGAATAAGCAAATGCCTTTTGAAATTACTCTTATCACTAAAACACTTTAAACACACTTCACATTTAAATGGCTTATCATTAGTATGAATTCTTGAGTGAATACTTAGACGAGTATTATTACCAAAACATTTTCCACAAAAGTTACATTTAAATTTATAACTATGTGTATTTGAATGATCATTTAACCTTCTTTTAGAACTAAATTTTTTTTCACATATTGAACAGGAAAAAAGTTTTTTTTTGCTTCCCTTTTCACTTTTTCCTGAGCTCATTTTATGTCTCAGGTGTAGAAGCTCATGGCGATACCTCACCTCATCTTGCTTAAATCTTTTATCACATACAGAACAGCTATAGGGTCTGTCATCATAGTGAACCCTAACATGTTTACCCAAGTATGCTTTATATTGAAAACTCTTATTGCAAATATCACAAATAAACCCAATCTTCCTCTTTGAAAGAGGAGCCTTTAAATTAGACCGTCCTGATTTAGTAGCATTCCGAATGCTCTTTGAAATCTGAGTAGATAATGATTCTTCTACTGCTGTAACTGCATATCTTAAATCATTCTCAGGCATCCCCTGATTGGTATCCCACTTTTTGTCATAGATATCTTGAGAAGTGCAAATGGAGCTGCTCTCTCCCTCAAAGGAATTGACAACAGTTGCTTCTGAAGCCTCCAAACTTAGACAATTCTTTGACTCTGATGACACTGTAGACTGAAATGAAGAACTGTAATAATCAGTATCTATATAAAACCAGTTAAAATAATACTGCTTCTAAAAATCAAACTATTCCCAGCATGAAGAAATTGAAAAGAAAAAGACTGATTTAGAGAAATGAAAAAAATGAGAAACTTAAGAGATAAAACTACCTTATAAAATGAATCATTTTCAACCAAATTAATATTAACTGAGATCTGAATATTATTTTTTTGCAAATCTCTCAGAAGCTATTTCTTCAATACTGCTTAATTCAAGTCCTTAAGTTCTACATTAACTAATCCTTTAAATTTAAAATATGATAGACATACATTTGTAACATTTTGTAATCATAAACATCCACAGGATGAGTCTAACGTCGGGAAAGTGAAGAAAAAAAAAAAAAAAAAAAAAACGCAACCCGCAGAGCACTGGTGAGAACTTTTCGCCAGCTCCCCTTTAACTACATGTATTTTTGGGGTTTTATTTTCCTCTCATATGGGACTCAGGAGCTTGTCTATTCTATGAAATGGACGCAGATAGTTTAAATGAACCTTTTACTTAACGATCATGTTCGATTTTTTTCTCAAAGTCCTCTTGATTCTTTTCTTCATGGAAAATAAAACATGCCTGCAATGTAAACTTCTCGGATGCCGGTGTCGTCTGCTAGAGCGATATAAAAAACGAATCATCTGCCAACCTTCCTAAAACTGTATTAAAACCTCGTTGATTATTATAATGTTAATTTTATGTATATTATAATGCATTAATCCGACTTAGTTTTTAATTGATCAATACCAAGTATGGCATAAAAATTCCTTAATAATCGTTTACCGCAATGAGATAAAGCTACTCTATCATACATTATAATAGCTTATCAGTGTAATTATAGATTTTCCGCTTGTGCAAATGTTTGTTCTAATTCATAATTGGGGCTCAATGCAGTAAAAGTTGTCAAATTGACAAATCTGTTCTTAAAGCCAAATGCACTGCAATTGGTCATATTGAAGGCAGAAACAAGCCCCTTCTTATTTAACTATTAAACCTTTAGAAACGCGAAAATAACAAAATTACTTCGCGTTACACATTGCTCAAACTACAATTTGTGTTCCAAAATGTTCGAATTACTCGATCAAACCTTGATAACTCTGTATCAAAGCCGCAAAAACACGAAAAAACAATGTGTTAGTATAGGGAGATGCGAAAAGTTCTCACCAGCATTGGGAAATGCGCAATTTGCCGCTTTACCCCTGGCTTCACTTTTGGTCGCTAGAGGGAGATAGGATATGCTACCCCTGTGTAAACATCCGTAGGATTCCATTCCTCAACATCAATATCTATATATTTATACATCACTTACGTTTAGGATACATTATTTTCAGACACAAGCTCTATAAGTTTACGTAAACACTATGAGATACTCTGGGAAATTGACATTATGCTAATTCAAGATTCAATAACTAAATTAAGATATTCACTCCACCATACCAAGAATTATAATTACCTGAACAGTATCCCCTATATCAATAGTTAGTTGACTGCCCTCTTTCTTCAGCTTTAAGTCGATCCCTTGTAATATCTAATTTGAATAAAATATTGGTTTTATTAAAATACATTAATAGGATGAAAAGGCATAATCACTATGTACAACATGACAGTAAAATCTCAAACAAGATGTAGAGAGTATTCTCCAGATTTAAAATTTACTGTCAACGTAAACATAATAAGTATGAATTACGAAAAAATGAAAAACTCACCACTTTTGATGAAACTGACGCACAATCAATAATTTTATTTGGGTCATTTTGCAATACAGATTCAATTTCATTCCCCTAAAAGAGAAAAATTGTAATGTGAAATTATTTCAAATTAAGTAGATAAAATTTGATAGACAAAAACATACTAAATATTATACTCACCCAAATATCTATTGCTTCTCTTTTCAGCTCCTCAGGCTTATGCCACTCCATTATTTCTACTTCTTCATTAATGTGAACCTAGTCGAAAATTATAATTTCTTTCAAGATCTCAACCAAATAAATATAACTTTGAAATACTCATTAACCTTTTAAATACCAATAGTAGAACAATTTATCAACCAAACTAGTTTATAGTATATTGCTTGTAAATGTAATTGCTGATATATTAAAGATAATAACAAAATTTAGAATAACAACCGAGGCATCTCAAAAACTTTACTACCAGTATTGTGATTCTATACCATATGGACCATATACACAGCATATAAGCTGAACAGCAAATGCTATATTATTCCCTTTTCAATACCTATTTTAATTTCAAAACTGTTCCTTGAAAATGAAGGGTTCCATAAACTCACGGAATGAGTAGAATCAGATGGAGAAGAGCAAATAGAGCTGCGCTCTCCCTCAAACGTATTTCCAACAGTTTCTACTGAAGCCTCCAAACTTATAAGATTCTTTAATCCTGATGACCCAGTAGACTGAAATGAAGAATGGCAGTAATCAATGTTAAACCAATTAGAATAGTATTTTTTCTTAAAATCAACTAGTACCAGCATAAAGGAATTGAAAATAAAAAGACTGATGAAGGGAAACAAAAAAATTGAGAAACTTAAGGCAATAATCACATCAAAATAAAATGAATAATAGACATGCATATAAATCGATACTGAGAACTGAATATTAATTATCATCAATATATTGATATTCATTCTTTCAATTTCTCAAGTTCTAATAGGAGTAATTCTTTGAAATTAAAATTTGACAGGTGTAACATTATTGCATTTAATAATCATAAACATTCTTAAGATTAAAATCCTCAACATCACTATCTATATAATCATACAAGTAAAAGTTGCTTGCATTCTGCAAGAAAATTGATAATACAAATTTCAAGTCTACATCATAACGAGATGGTCCTCAAAAGAAAAAGAGGGATTAATAATTCTAAAAATGTAATGCAAATTATATTAAAGTGTAGAAATAGGCATAGACCTAGTGACAAACTCACTCATATTCTGTATCAGTTTCACAGACATAAAGAAAGAAGAGCACGTTCCCTGTGACCCCTATGAATTTGTACCTCCTATATTACCAGGATGTAGCTTAAAATAATTTCGATATTGAATCAAAAATAATTAGAAATTCTGGCAACATGTTTGTAGTAGTAGGGATGCCTGATGACAAACCCAGAATCCTTTATAATATGAGAATACATGTATTTCCCTGGTAGAACTAAGACTTATTCACTTCAAATTTTGAAGTCAATATCATAAAGGGACGTTCCTAAAATAAGACTCCATTATCCTCATCTCAAACACATGGCATAATGTTAACGGCTCTCTGAGATCAAATCAAAAATCTTAAATATCCAATCAGTTGTTATTTGTAGATGCCCAGTGGCCCAAGACAAGACCAGGACATATTAGCAGCTTTGAATGCACAGTATGACTTGATCTTATGTAATGCAAACTGTAAAGTTGTTATATTGCCGGGAAATACCTAAAATTTGTTTCTATTATCTCCATAAGAAATGCATTGAGGAATGTAACTTGCACTCTTGGATTGAACCAAGGACCATCAGCAAATTGCTAAAATTAGATTATGAAATATATTCATGATCTCTATCTATGTGCTGAGTTTTAAGTTACCATGTCATTGACAAAAGATTGAAAAGAAAAATCTTAAAAATTGTCACAATACATTTTCAAGGAAAGATAAGGCCCTGTCCTAGCATTGAACCAAGGATAATCTTCTAACATTTCTTTTTGATTTTTGTTGGATATGCACAGCTTCTAGCAATCCCTTGAATTTCATTTCTCTACTTTTCCGGGAAGTGCCTCAAAAAAATTTTCGAAAATCCACACCATGAATCTTTATGGAGAAAATCACAACTTTGGGGCCTTCTGGAATCAAACTTATGACACTGAGGTTAAAAGGCATCTTTTTTTTCTGGAGGTTAGACGTTATGGCCAATTCGTCATAAAAATTTCAAGTCTGTGAGACTTGCAGAACATGGTTAGAATTTTGATTCCCAGTAAGTGAGTGTAAGAATATATATCTATGTGTATCCTGAGAAATGTCAATATATACTAGATATCTGGAGAAAGGTCTATATATAATATATATCTGGAGAAATGTCACTATATAATAGGTGTCATAAAGTTTCCGGTTATTTTATTTTCTTATACAAACAATATATCTAACCATACAGTATGGCAGTCCCAGAAATTGACATATTGCTCATTCAAGAGACAATACAAAACCATGGCCTCACCTCAAGTATACATGTAGTGTATGGGACTCCACGGACAAATGTCATATTCAAGAAAAAGAGAAAGTTAAATGAAAGGGGTTATGATTCGTAGACCATTGCTTTTATAAATCAGTGGGTCTTACTAAATTGATACAGGATGTGATTTATTAAAAGTTAGAAGATTAATTCATAGGATAAATTTACTAATTAAGTTCAGAGAAATTACAGTCTCAGAAGATCTAACCAATAAAATGCAACCTCCTCTTACTTGGGCCGTTATAAGACTGCGAAGAAGATTAGTGGAAAAGATACTAGTACGTATTGTATCATAACTCACTTTTTCCACGAATAATACACAAAAGCAACCAACTAGGAAAACAGAGTCAAGGAGCTTAAACCCCTTGCAACACACAGAGAGGTGGCCGATCTGGGTACCTACATAGATATTGATCAATTCTGGAAGAGAAATTTTCCCTGAAAACTGTCTAAAGACAAATACTGACGTATCCCTAAATTTTTACATTCTGAGTTTTATAATCTGTGAGTAAAGAATAATTACATCCATAGCAACTGATACTGACTTACTGTAGTCAATTCCTGAAAAGCGATTCCTTCCTTATGCTTATTAATCATAATAATCAGAATGTGGTTCAAACTTTTAAGCATAGCACATTTGCAGCATATGTTTTGGCAAGAAGTGAATGGTCTGATCAATTGGCTGAACAATGCAGACAAAAGAAACATTGAAAAATATTTTTTTAAATATTAGACTTAATTTATACACACAACTTATGGTTATATGCATTTTGCTAGTGATTAAAATTATTATTTCCTAATGTTACAAAAAGCAAAAATAACTGATTAAATATTCTCTATCTGAATTATTCAGCAGGAGAAACGATATAAATGATTAAACCATAATAAGAAGAACCCATCACTTGAGGAAGAAAACAATAAAATCAGCAAAAGTTATTCTTATGGAAAGCTTCAATTGAGGTTGAAGCCTGCAAAAATTAGCAGATAAATAAAAATTAAAAATCAATTATTTATTAAGGGAAATAAATACATGAAACACTGAAAGATTAAATCCCAGCAATATTTGTAAAATAATTAAAGGTAATTAATTTAATTTATAATTAAATATTTGTAATAATTCAAGTCATTATGGCAAACAAGTTGCGGCAAGGGAAATGAAGACTAAGAATGATGACATTTTGGCATCAATAAATTCTTAGAATATGAGCTTTTGTGCCAAGAAGGTCAATTTTTCTTCAAATATGGTATAAAGTAAGGTGAAGAGATTGATTGCAACCAAACACCTTATTCAATTTAATCACTCACCTGTTCTTCTGATTTCAGCTCATGATAACCATCTTCTTTAAATTGCTGAATTGATTCTGGAATCTGATACTATAAGACAAAAATCAACAGTTGAATGATAAATGAAACAATGAAAGTTGTAGTTTATCGTCAATGCATTTACCTCCATAACAGTCCCTATTGGCCTTTCACTCTCCACAAAATCTAATTCTTCTTTAATTGGGACCTAGAGAAAAAGAACGATTTTTGTCTATCAAAGATAACTCATTTGAAGATGAAAACAGTATTATATTTATGGTTTTGAGATATCCCTATATTGAGTTAAGAAGCCTAATTTTGTCTAATAAAGAGTAATATGAATTTACGAATGCAAACTGAAGTTAGGAATAATCAAATCTCATAATTATTATTAATTATCGTACATCCAATAATAATACTTACTTCGGAGTGAATAGTATCACACTCCATTCCCACTTCACTTGCTCCACCCTAAAAATATACAGAATTTAATAAATATTTTGTCTCTCTTAGACACTATTTTGTCTAATATCAACGGTATTAGATATACCATTTCAGTTACTTCAGCCTTAGTTAATAAAGTATTGTTTTGAGGTTCTTCCGGACACTAAAATTTATTCCAGATTATTGTAAAAACAAATACATCGCAGATAAAACCAAGGAACGTGAAAGATCAGGAATATTCATACTTAAAAACGAAATCAGATAATTAAAGAAACCAACTTACAGGTCTTGATTGGTTTAATAATCTCATAATTTCAGCTTCAGCAGAACGGACGTTTTTCTTGCATGCTTCAAATTCTATCATTCTCCACATGCAAGGGGAGCAGATTTCAGAGGGAAGACCATCATTCTCAATGATCTACATCAAAAAATATAATATTTTATGACATCAACAATGATTGAGAGGTTAGAATAATCAAACTTAAATAGTTTTGAATGAGATATTACTTTAGAATTGCTAGCTCTACAGATCGCTATAAACTACAATAAATTTAAATACCACAAACAAACACAAACTTCGATGTTTCTTACAAAGCAGTTGATTATCGTCTATAAGATGTCAACGACAATTATCAACGTAAAAATTACAAAGTGAAGAACTAGAAATTAGTATTAGAAACATAACATTTCCATAGAAAGTAGCAAGCAAATTCACATCATCAGACATACCTTCATCTCGTATATAAAATTAAGAATGCGATATAAAGGATCTCCAGCTGCAGATCGGTTCGAGAATATGTTTGTGAGAGAAAAACCTTCCTTCAAGCACAGCCTACAGCAATGATCTAATCCAATTTCGCCCATTTTACTAAGCTTTACCGTAAATGAGGCACAACAAAAGAACTGGAATGCAAGCAATAAATTTTATATATAATTATGCCGATGATTTCCTGCAGAACATCGCTCTCGTACTTACAGTGAGCTGATAACGAATGGAAAACTGAGAACCGGAATTATAGGCATACGGTCCTTGGTGTTTTTATGGCAATTTGTATCTCGAAAGTAATAACTGACTATATATTTTATGTAAAGACTCAATATTAATATAAATAACACGGTATTTTCTCTCTAGTGAACGGTACACATACAAAAATTGCAAGGTAGTATGTAAGTTCGCCGTAGATGTCTCTGTCTACGAGATAGGGATATAACTTTGAACAGAAATCTAAAGATTTAATAATTATATTTGTTTTTATACTCAAAAGCTTACTGGTAATATTTATTTCTATTCCATATGATTTATTGTCCTATTTTAAAATCTGTAATTATTGATTATATTTTATGTCATCGTGGAAGCAGAGCCCCCACCGTGATTCTTCCTTACTATCTCGAATACTACATTTAGAGACGACAACATTTAGAGACGACAACATTTTGGAAAACATCAATTTACAGTTTTTTTAAACATTAGATATATCAAGTGTCAATTATAACTTAGCAATAATACATTATATTTTAATCTTCAAGAAAGCAGCAGCTTAATTCCGTCATCCGGCTTAGTATTTACCTATTCTCCAACCATCTGTAAGTTCGCTAGCGATGTTTTGTGTAAAATCATCATGGATAATAGTTCTTGTTTGCATTTCAGTTCTTTTGTTTAGCCTTATTTACAGTAACGTTTAGTACAATGGGCGAAATAAGGTTGGATAACTGTTGTAGGCTGTGCTTGAAGGACGGTTTTTCCCTCACAAACATATTCTCGCACAGTTCTGCAGCTGGAGATCCTCTGTATCACATTCTGAATTTTATTTATGATACAAAGGTATGTATGCTGATTTTAAATGTATGTACTATTTTGCTAAGGCAATGCTATGTAATGACTAACGTCTACTTTCTTTCTTCGTTATTTGTTCCGTTAGTAATTGTCTTTGACATCGTAGGTAAAGTATTCCAATTTTTCGTTAGATATTACGAAAGCTGTGTTTGCTTGTGACTTAAATGATTCTATTATACAAGGAAGAAGTGAACTAGCTATCAATAGTGATATCTCATTTAGATATAATATATTTTGAAATTTCTAACCTTCACTTTTATTGTTTATGTTACTTTTTATCAAATTATGTTTTTATGATGTAGATATCGGAGAATGATGGTCTTCCATCTCAAATCTGCTCCCCTTGCATGTGGAGAATGATGGAATTCGACGCATGCAAGAGAAATGTCCATTCTGCTGAAGCTGAAATTATGAGACTGCTGACTCAAATTAGACCTGTAAGTTGGATTAAAAAACAAATCAGATTTCATTGATGTCTGTGAATATCTGTCGTTATATCTCTTTTCCTCATAAATTCTAACGTGCATTATCGAAACTAATGCTCTCATTCGTTGTTTTTAGCATATTAACGAAGTTTCCAATCATGGAGCAGTTTTAGTGGCCAAAGAGACTGAAATGGTATGATTTTTATAAGTGATATTTCCTATAAAAACTTTGAATGTTCAAGAAAGGAAATAAAGATATATTTTCTTATAGGATAGTGCAGGTGAAGTTGGAACTGAGGGTGGTATTGTTCATTGTAAGGTAAGTGTCTTGTTAATATTTTTCAATCAATATTAAGTATAGAAATTGGTGTTTTTGTTTTTTAAAATTCAAAAATAATATATCTATATTGCATTACTCAGCTGCATCTTTAATTAATCCTTTAGAAATCGGAATATGAATTTTTGAATGAGTTATTTTTACTAATAGAAAGCTAATTCATTCGTAGGCTCCAGTTAAAGAAGAGATAAATGTATTGGAATGGGAAAACCCCTTAGAGACTGAAAAAGAAGTAAGTGAATTGATAAAATAATTGTTCATTTCATTGTTTTGTTTGTATAAATTCTTTTTTCTTTGAAGGAACATATACCTGAAGCCCTACAGAAATTTGAAGAGGATGATTGTGATGATTTAGAATCAACTGAAGTGGTGAGTGATTCAAATGAACAATCTTATGTTTGATAATGGTTGTTTCTATATTACGAAAGACCATATTGAAAAGTACTTTATTCATTTATGTTACAAAAGGTCATCTACTAATATTAGCTTAATATCAAAATATCTTCTAACCCAGTAACTGCAAAGTGAAGTCACCTGAATTCTGCCTTATGTATTGTTATTGAAAAAAATGTGAAACTGTATATAGTATTAAATTTAAGGTACAGTTTAAATACCTCATCTTTCATTTAATCTTCTACTGTGGATCATGTGAGATGAAAGTTTTCTTGAAAAAACCGTTTTGAGATGGCAAATAAATTTGCAAAAGAGAATTTAACTGCTGCCTTTCACAGCTTTGACTAACTGTTTCTAAACAAGGTTGAATGAATACAGTTTTATATCTATTTGCTGCAGATGAAGTTGCTGATACTTACCATTTACAGAAGGTCTTACTTTTGTAAAACCTTTGGTATACGAAATAATATTGTTAACTGTTATGCCTAACAGATGTTTTCAATGAATATATAAGATTTACTATAAATGAATGACTTTCCTGATTTTCTTCATTACACCTCTATTTAAGGAAGCAGATGAAGTTCCAGCTCAGTCAGCCAATCAGCGAGTTTTTTGTCTGCCTTTAGGAGAAGTAAGTAATCTGTTTGTAATCATCATTTATATGGTTTTCCTGGAATCGGAGATTGTTTAGTTACTTATCTCTATATTTACCTTTTTTCATTGATGTGCAATCATTTTCTCTCTTCTAATTTTATCATGCAGTTGAATCAGAATATCTATTGTATTGTTATTTTACATGCATGCATAAGGGTAAAATTCTACTTGCAAACTTCACTTTCCTCAGGAATTCTTTTGCGATAAATCATCATAGAATATTACTCCTCCCTGATATTTAATCACTGATTTCCCATTATTCTCATTGTTAATTAATATTTTTCTCATTAGAAAAAACTAAACTTGTAAGCTTAAATGTATTCCTTACAGAAAACATTGATGATTCCTGCATTGAACACTGGACTGTATTCAGTAATGTCTTATGTCTGACTATGGTTGAATCTGTTAATGAGTCTATTATTCAAATTTTAGGATGACATCATTTTTGAAAGTATCTTAGAAAGCAAATTTTATTTCATATACATTTCTGTAGCGATACTTTTGTTCTTCTTGCTTTAAATCCACAAAACTATTTTGGATACATGACCATCTCTTATTGTTGCTGAAGAGTGGCAATTAGACAGTTTTTTTCTAATTGGCTTAGTGTGTAAACCTCATGTAGAGTTAGGTGTATACTCATCGACTAAAGCTGCGATTTGAATCTAATTTTGAGTTTATGTAATTTAAATCTAATTTCAAGTTTGTTACCATAATGATAGCTGAATAATATTTAGATGGTAAATATTCTATGAGTTTTACAAGTTCTCAAGTTTTCAGCAAACCAATTTAATGCTAATTTTTTATGGTCTAGAAGATTTTAAGAACATTCAAGATATCTGGTTTTTGAAATTCGTTGTTTTACTCTAACTGAATGATAATAACTATTGTAACAAATGTATTTTTCTCTGTTAAATAACTATTCAGTTATTCTAGGGAAATAAATTCTATATCCAAATTATCTAAGTTGAATTGAACTGAAGTCCTAATTTGACAGTAATTTCAAGACATTCATAAAAAATCATAATGCAAACATAATGAGAAAGCGTATGCTCTGAGTGTAAGTAAGTGCTCTGAGAAATACATCTACTTCAACATTTCTAGATCTGATTTTCCCTGGATTTGATGAGGATAGGTTTGTTTAGGGTTATGTTCTTAGTAATGGTTTGTTTTTATTGTAATTTAAAAGAGGAGACCAATACATTTTATCATTTATAATTGAACCTAAGTATGTCATATTCTATATTTTATATGCACTGTATGGAAATATATCTTTGAGTAAGATATTCTAAAAAAATCCTGAAAATGGTTGAATCCATATTTATTTTGTCTCAAATGTTTAAAAATATATAAAAATTCTCCTTTTCAACAAGTTGGTCAAAATACAAGCTGTTGAAATGGAAGAGTGAATACACAGTGAAAGACTTTCTTCTGAGATATTAACAAAAGTAAGTAATCGGTTCTCTATAGCAATATATTACTTTCTATGATTCATAGATTATGGAAGTCAGTAAACCTCGAGAGTTTCTCAGTTTCTTCGTTACTTTGATTTAGTTAAACTTATTTTGCATTGATATTGATCATGATACTTCTTTTTATTTCAGTCATCTCAATCATTAGATGTTCCTAATGCTCTGGGTTTGGAAGATTGTGATAAAACTGCTGTCAATATAGGTTTAGGAGAGAGCAGTTCTGTAACCAACATTCCAGAGAACAATATGAGAATCAGGGTGACCAGTAAAAGGACATCTGAGAAAGATTTAGGAGATGATGTTATACAAGCACAGGAATCTCTATCTGCAGAGCAACCAAAAACTGTTCGAAATCTTTCAGAACCAGGGCCATCTCATTTAGAAGCACATCTTTCTAAGGTGAAATATAGGTTTATTTGTGATTTTTGTAAAAAGAGTTTTCAATTAAAGTATCACTTAAGTAGACATATAAGAGTTCATTATGATGATAGGCAGTTTAGTTGCAGTGTATGTAACAAAAGTTTTAAGCAGAATAATGGGAGGCGTCTACACGAGCTTAGACACCTGAGGGATACAATGAGTGTTGGAAAGAGTGAAAAGGCAAGCAAGAAATATCTGTTTAGCTGTGGTATTTGTGGAAAGAATTTTGGTTCTAAATCAGGGTTATTGGCTCATTCCAATGAGCATAGTAATAAATATTCATGTAGCACATGTGGAAGGAGTTTTGGCAGTAAAACTGATCTTAGGAGACACTCAATAGTTCACACCAAGGAAAAGCCGTACGAATGCCAAAATTGTTTTAAATCTTTTAATGTTAAGGGAAACCTGACTCGACATATGGCTTCTCATTCGTCTGCTAAACCATTTTCATGTACCATTTGTAAAAAGAAATTCAAGATAAAGGCTGACAAGAATCTTCATGAATTACTGCATTTCAGGAAATAAAATCTTAAAATAGTATGATTTTCTCTTTTTAATTCTCCATATATGTAGTATAGAAAAAGTATTGTTTTCCTGAAAAAATCTACTCAAAAATTTCAATGGAAATACATGTTTTTGGGGTCCTCTGAACACATTTTGACCATCTTTGGAATGATGTGTGTGTGATTGTGGGCGCTCTAACGAGAAAACTGTTTGTTGTATCAATACCAAACTTCATACATAGCACTGTGGTGGGTGCTGTCAGAGTTGACTTGTTTTTGAAGTGAATCAGTTAACAGGAAGTCGAGCTTTATTTTTCGAAGAACATTTCCGTTTTTGCAAACTATCTCCATAAATATAATATATAGGTATGTTCTATTGTTTATAGAAGTTTTAGAAAACGTAAATTACTATAACTTTTGCATTAAAAATTTTTTTGTATCACTGATTGCTTTATGAGTTATTTGTGAAACACTGATAAAACAGAAGTAGATTATTATGTGCTTAGTGGGTGCTCTAAAATGAAAACTATCTGTCATATCAACACCAAATTTCACATATAGTACTTAATTTGGTGTCATTTGAGTTGATTAGTTTTTGGAGTAAATCAGTTTACCATAAGTGGAGCTTTACTTTTCGAAGCTCGTTTCCATTTTTGCAAAATATCTCCATTAATCTGATTTATAAGTATATACTATTACTTAGAAAAGTTTTAGAAAATATAATTTACTATCACTTTTGTATGGAACAAATTTTTGTCTATTAGATCTTTTAGGAGTTATTCATGAAATATTGATAAACCCGGAAATTGCTGATTATGTACTTTTTCGGCACTGTGGATGGCAGGCCAATTTCATCGTTTTTCATCAAGCATGTCCAAAAAAACATAATTAATAATGTTTGTAATGTAAAAGATAATATGATACGAATTAATCAGTTATCTTCCAAATTTAGATTGAATATAGAGTTCAAAAATGCTGTCATAGGTAAATATTTACATCTTTTATATGGAGAAAGTCATATGCTGGCCACATCAGATTTGTAATTGTACCTATCAGAGATCATGAGCACCTATTTTTATCTTTTTACATCATTATTTTTGGGTTGATTTTTATAGTCTGCATAGCAAATAGGATTTTACTGCCTTTTTCAGCTCCATTATGGTTACCTTTGAATATATTTCTACGACCATTAGATTCTTATAAGCAATTTAGAACTCCTCTTATAAAAGCAATTGATGCTAAATTGTTGAAAACTATATTTCCTAAAAAGATAATTTGTTATCAAAAGGAAAAGTTCCTTTTATCCTATATCCAACTGTTAAGATATTAAGACAAACTTTTATTATTGTATGTCAAATGAGGCCAAAATTTTGGGTATCAATGTTTGTTTGAATATAGCATTTGCAAAACTTAAAAATCCAATCTAAAAACAGTCCTTTATTATTCCTTATTGTCCATAGTAAATATTCCTGCTGCTCCTGTGATGGAGTTTCACAAAGTGACATCCTCAGTGCTTGATTATACACACAGTAATCAACTTATCAATTGGGACAAGTTAAAAGATGTGAAGGAAAACAGAGTGAGGAAAGTCTTCCAGTGCCAAAAAGTTGAACTTTCTACTTTTACGTACACAAGGATTACTGGCACCGGTAATCATTGCATGTGGAAATGCAGCCTTGCAGGGTTTTATAGGTTAGGAATTTCTCCTTGATACTTTCAACTGAGCTATTTTTTCTGAAATTTTCAAGTAAATTGAAAGTATTTCAATCTATGAGCAGCTTGATCGAAATTAGAACTATAGAAGACAATTTTGTTGTTAGGGAAAGATGAAATACCAGTATTAAGTACCTCCCAGAAAGAATTTTACCTTTAGGATTTATCATGGCTTAAAGGTTGGCTTAGTATGACTCTAATAAGTGAGGCAAGTATTGTGAGGTTGGCAAATAGGTAAGGGACAACTACGTCTGATTTTTCCTGTTAAAACAAAATAATAAGACCCAATATAATCTAGAATTATTACTGTATTTATCAAATTTTAAGCTTGATTTTAATTTTTATACCCAATTCAAAATCGTCGCACACTTTCAAATAAGCTCTAAATCTTTAGATGTTTTCAAGATCATTAAAAATATAATAATATTAATATCAATAAATATTTGCTCATAGTTTCTATTTCAAATGACGTGAAAGACGCCTTATTATTGTCACCTGCCTAATGTATGATCTAGATTCATGGGAAGTGCAACGTGGTTGAGGTAGGTCTCACCAATTGGCACTGAAGCTTACTTATGATTAATTTTACCCCTTTTGTTGCCCGTGCTGAGAGGACTGGGAATTACGTCCATTATAACGAGTAGTCTGAAGTATCAATAAAATGATTGCCAGGTTCCTAACTATCGGCCCTAAATTTCATATAAAGTGTAAACATTGATACAGTATAAAGAATTGATACAGTCCAAACATCAATAGCAGATTGGTGGAACGTGTTTAGACTACAATTACTTGTAGGCAATTATGCACACCAAACCAAATTGTCCACTGAAGCCATCATCTCGATCAATCAGTAGGAATTTTAGGTAATTCCTTGTCTTTTCTAAAATATTTCACATCCATTTAAACACTTAAGTTATTGTCAAGAAAACTAAATTCATGACCTCTGCAACAGTTTTCAAGGCAAATATTCTCATGAAAGATTTTTTCCATCAAACATGCACTGATTGCATAAATTTTCTGAATACCTTCAGGCAGCATGAACAATCCCATGCCCTTCCTTCTATTTCATTATGAAAATAAATATTTCTTAATTTACATACATTTATGTATTAGCCAGGCCACGCATTTGGTCATTCTGTATGTAAAACTTATAGTACTCAATTTTTAACCATATGAAGAGGGGAGTAAGCATATATTGAACCATCAGCATAAACTTCAATGGTCATTAAAAAGTTCTCTTCAGCATTAAGATTGCTGATTTGAAGAGTTATGGTTCACCTTAACTAATAATAATATTAACGAAAAATACAATAGAACAACAAAAGAGGTAAGATTAATCATAAGTAAGCTCAGATCCAATCAGCGAGACCTACCTCGACCATGAGGATTAGAACCAGGCTTAAAGGTAACAAGGCAAAGAGACGGAGCAGACATTATATTGTTCATGCTCTATGCATTTTTTTGGGTGTCTGTCTACGAAGGTTGGCTTGGTCGCTAAAGTTTTGCAGACTATCCTGTCAGTGTCTTCAGGTCAAAGAATTAACTTTGACCCTTAACACCATCTACCTATTGTATGATGTAGATCATAGGTTGGGAACCTATGATCAACATCATACATTAAGCAGGTGAAGATAATAAGATGTCTTGCATGTAATTTGAAATGGAAACTATAAGCAAATATTTATTGATATTAATGCTTCTATATTCCTTTCATATTGAAAACCTCTAGAGCCATTATTTAGTGCTTATTTGGAAGTGATCGGCGATTTTGAATTGGGGATAAAAATTAAACTCAAGCTTAAAATTTGATAAAAACAGAAATAATTCTAGTTTTTATTGGGTCTTAATTTTTTGGTTCTACTGGAAAAATCAGACGTAATTATCCCTTACCTATATGCCAACCACATAAATTAATTACTTGCAGAAGCCAACAATTCCAAAATACATTTCTATGATGACGATGACATTTCTCTGCCCACTTTTATCTTGATTTGCCAATGCTGTTCATAAGACCAAATAGTTCTCATAACTAAAATTAAGGTGTGTGTTCGCCTTTTTTGGCAACATATGTTAAAGGTTAGCATTAACGCATTAGCAGTTATTGCAAAACGTACATAATCGGACCATAGGTAAAAGATTCCTCCACAAACTCATGGTTATGACAAAGTTTGAGGCTTCTAAGGAGACAAAGGTGGATGTAGTCTCTTTTTATGTAACATCAGAATGAAGATGCAAAAAGGTTCCTGGGAGATTCCAGGTCCCCCTACTAAAATGAGGCATGTCATCACTAGACGCATCTCAAGTGAGAATATATTGCTCAAAAAGAAATATACTTTAATTTGGAATTTTTAAATAAGCTAGTATGCAAGGAATGTTTTGCTGCCAATTTCTAGAATTATAATCAGAAACCATATTAACAAAAATTGAAGAAGTAGATGAGAGTAATTTAATTGCCCATGCCATGGAGCACACAATTTTAAATTACACTTATATTTATATTGAATGGAAGTGTACTTTTAAATATTGAAACTGTTCTTTGCCAGTTTAAAGTCTTGAAGAAAAATACTACCTCCTTAAAGAAAATGCCAAGAAGCAGAGATAAAATAAATGGAATTGTTCATGGAAAGTTTCCGTCCCAATTATTGGTTATGTTAAAATCTAGGTTCCAAGGTTAACAAGACAAGTGAAAATTATTACCATTTATGCAAAAAAATTATGTATCCAAAACAGGAGTACCATGCAACAACCTTTGCTTTTCAGAATGGGTGAGCTATGACTTAGTGAAACCAATAAACATGTTTATAAAAAATAAGACAGTTATATCAACATAAATATAAAAACTAAATGTGTAGCATAATGGAGAACACGTATAAAAAGCCAAACCTTGTGAAGCTAATTTTCTGCAAGGATAATTATTAATATAATAACTATTCCATGGAACTGGTTATATTTTCTCTTTGCATCACCTCTTTAAAGGAAGCACATTATGCTGTATATTGCCAAAGTTATTAATTCTGTATTTCCTTTAAATTTTGATAATTTTCTCAAATTAAATTTAAAGGTAAAATAAGGAATTTAGGAATATTCAACCAGCACTACTACAAAGAATCATCCAAAAATAAAAGGTTTCTTTTAATAATTTAAAATAACTTGTTTTTATGGAAATATATATGGCATTAAAATAATATAATAATTTATTTACACTTTAAATTGCATGATGTCTGACATTGGAAGTTAATTTACTTTCATCTATATACACTATTTCTACTTTATCTGATTACCTGTTGCAATCATAAGAAATGACAGCAAGACATTGCTTTTACTAAGGCTTCTAACAAGATCCATAATTAAATATATTTCTATTGTCACTTAAAATGGTCTTTTTCTGACTTGCCAGAGTTCTCCCAGACAACTTTCTACAGTCTGCTACTTCATGTGGATGTCATATTAATAATGATTACATTCCTCTGTGTCCCATCAAAAGCCAGAAGAAACAGTGAGGTGAAATATATCAGCTATGACGAAGCAATTACTTTAAAGAAAGGGAGCTTACTTTACCTTTTATATAAGCTGTACCCAGCACAATACCTTAGTAAATATTTTCCTCAAATGCACAAGATATGTTCTGATCCATTCACCTGAAATTACTGAACTCCATGAACAACGCAGTTAGGGCAAGCTTGTCAATCTCCCATAAATATCACACTACCAGATTCCAAATAGCATACCAAATGTTTCTCTGTGGACTACTTTATCTCAAAGAGTAAAGTATGATTCAATATTTTGGTTAATTGCTCAGCATTTCTCAAATGTTAGTTTAGGTTTTTCCATTTAGGTTTTCATTGATAATGTCAGAAATGGTGTTTAAGGGAAGGAATGGTAGGGTCCAGAAGTCGCAATCTTGACAAACAGCAGACTAACCAACAACTATTATTAATTTCCTCTATCAGCAAGTGTTTGATTATGCAGGCTGACAAATTTTAATTTTATTTGGAAACATGGATTTTCTTGTCCATAGGTAACTGTAGATTGAGTCATAAACTCCAAGAGCCCTCAAAATTCAGAATGAGTCTATTGTACATTTTAGTGCCAATAAATAGCATCAAGATTACAAATGTGACTCAATATATTTAATTAGCTGTTCTTATCCAATTTGGGGTTGTTGATTCCAGTATGGAGCTCACATAAGTCCTTCTATGTAAGGTGTGTTGTTATTTTTACTATATTAATTTTTCTATTGCTTCACCTTTTTGCTCATGTTACACAGAAACATTATAGGTACCTTTTATGAATAATCCAGAGTAGGCAGAAAGTACACTAATTGAATTTTCAGAAAATGCTTCCATGAATGTTCAAAATGAACCTTTAGTGAATACTCTTGCAACTATTCCAATAAACCTCATGGATTTCCCTGTTATTATTACTTCAGTCGGGTACTTTATACTGAACAATTATATTCTTGTTCTAAATCAATTAAGAGGGGTTCTGCATTACTATTCAGGTATTGTTATACCATAGTCACTTCAAGAATAATAATGAAAGTGGAATTTTTTCAAATATATAGTATTGGAGCAAAGGAAAACAAATGCATTCTCAAAACTTATATACAGCGGAACCTTGAATAATGGACACTCTCACTAGTGGGCACCTCCAGATAAAGGGCATGAAACACTTTCCCCAAACTGAGCTCATAAGAAACATTAGTGTGTATACCTCTCATTAACGGTCACCATATATACCAGTCGCGGACAGTGGGCCTCCTCATTTCTAACCCCCATACCTCCCATTAGCAGTCAGTTGGGGTTGGTATGATGAGTTGAAATGATAAGACATTGGAACAAGGTGGCTATAGAAAAGGGTTGGAAGTGAAGCAATAGTCGTGTTTCTCATGAGGCACCCAATGGACTAGCGTATTCAACCAATGAAGAAGGATTAGAGAAAAAGGATTATTAGAGAAAATTTAACAATCAGCTGAATTCCTTTGCTACCTCACCTTTCACTTTACTTATTTCAACAGTTCTGTAGCTCCATGGAATGCCTCAGGAGAACCACCTCTCCTCCTGCTTCCTCTAACACTTCCCCAAGTCCATCTATTCTGCAATCGTTTATCATATCCACTCCCCCTCCTACAACAAGCCAATAGCATGCCATCCCTTGACTAAATAAGTTATCTTCATGCAATGAATTGGAACACAAAGTTTACCAAGTTGCTGGATAACATTTCCTACAACTGTTCCTTTATTTCTTCATATAATTCCCTTTGTCATTGATAAAATGGCGAATAAGTGCAAGTGGCTTACAATTGAGGAGAAGGTGCAGATTTTGGAGGATTGCCAAAAAACAAAATCCATCCTTATAATGGACTTCTACTGTATTAAAATCTCCAGCAAAAGTTTTAGGTTCAATAATTAAATGCTCATTGATACTTAGTTCCATTACTTGCCTGCTCTTACCAATGTGACTTTCACCAGTTTGTTCTTAAAACAAGCACCATTGCCCTTTTATATTGCCATTTTATATTGCCATTAAATTTTTCAAACTATCAAATAAAAAAAATTTGATGAATGCTTTAATAGAGTTTTTAGACTATTTCTAAATTTCACGTTTGCATTTCTTAACCTCTCATTGTTAGGGTACTGAAGAACCTCTTTATATAAATTATTTCTCTTTCAATCTTATGTATCAATACATCAGTAACCCACCACTTTAGCTATACATTTTTAATGTTTTTTTTAGTGCTCTTATTAGATTAATCAGTAACACAAGACTTTAAAAAATCAATCATTAAATCAAAGGCTTTCGTCACATCTGTTTCTCTTAAAACTGTTGTGTAATCAATTTTTACTACCAATTCCTAAATAGAAACATAATTAATTTTTAACACTTGTCAACTGGTCAATATTTGTCTTAAATAGAGTATGCTCCCTTCCAGTTAAAATTAAATGAAGCATTGGGTGATCACTTTTATATAAATGTACAACATTAATGAAGGAATAGTTCTCGGGTCTCCAGCCGGGTGCAGGCTTCGGATAAAAGCGACGTTTCGGCCACATCCTTCGTGGCCATCTTCAGGAACGAAGTGCAAGTGCTCGAAGTTGGTCCGCTTATATAGGGGGGGACTCAGTTCCCTTTTCCACTTCTGTGACTGGCTGGCGCCAACGCGTCGTCTCTCGACAATCTGTCTGATGATCGGCTGCCACATTTTGTGTAGGTTGAATCCTTTGTCTCTACTTTTGTGATTGGCTGGCGCCAACGCGTCGTCTCTCGGCAATCTGTCTGATGATCGGCTGCCACGTTTTGTGTAGGCTGAATCCTTCGTCTCTATTAAAGTTGTTCTCTTCTAGTTGAATCTCAATCGATTCTTTAATTTTACGATCCCAGAACGAAGGGGCTTTCTACAGTACTGTCGTCTGGCTGAAGTTGATGTTGTGTCCTTCTTCAAGGGAGTGTTCTGCGATGGCCGATTTTTCAGGTTGTTGAAGACGAATGTAGCGGGAGTGTTCTGCTATTCTGGTTTCGATGGTCCGGCCAGATTCTCCAATGTAAGCAGCCCCGCACTCGCATGGAACACGATACACTCCAGGGGTCTTTAGTCCAAGTTTGTCCTTTACTTTCATCAGTTGGCTGCCCAATTTTCTAGGGGGCATGTGGATGGACCTGATGTTATGTTTGGCCAGTATCCTAGCAATAATTCTGGACACCGGGGCTGTGTACGGGAGGTAGGCAGTGGCTGTTGGTTTCTCCTCCGGTTCTTTACTTCCTGGACCGCAAACAGCCTTTTTAAGGGCCCGGTTTATTTCCCTCTGTGGGTATCCGTTTTGTAGAAACGTCGTCCTTAGATGTTTTAATTCTCCGGGAAGGCTTTCCTGGTCCGAAATGGTATATGCTCTGTGGAATAAGGTTTTGAGGACGGAGTTTAATTGAGCCGGATGATGGTGACTGCTGCCATTCAAATAAAGGTCCGTGTGCGTAGGCTTACGATATACGCTATGCCTTAGGGTGCCATCCGATTTTCTTCCTATGAGGACGTCCAGGAATGGGAGTTGGCCGTTTTCTTCAATCTCCATTGTAAAGGTGATATTAGGGTGTCTGCCGTTCAGATGGTTGAGGAAATCTCCCAGTTTTTCTCGTCCATGTTGCCATATCACAAACGTGTCATCCACGTAGCGAAAATAGCATCTTGGTTGCCATGGTGCTGTGCTGAGCGCCTCCTCCTCGAACTGTTCCATGAAGAAATTTGCAACCGCAGGTGAGAGTGGCGATCCCATTGCTACACCGTCAGTTTGTTCGTAATACTCTCCTTTATACAGGAAATATGTGGAATGGAGAGTATGACGGAATAGGTTTACTAGCCTTTCATCGAAATGTTGCTCCAACATGTTGAGCGTGTCCTTGATGGGCACTCGGGTGAAGAGAGAGACCACATCAAAGCTCACCATTAGGTCCTCCGGTTCTAATTTAATTCCCCTGATTCTACTCACAAAATCCGCTGAGTTTTTGATGTGGCGTTCGTTTTTCCCCACAAGCGGACATAGTTGTTTTGATAAATATTTGGCTAGGAAGTATGTTGGGGAGTTAATTGCACTCACGATTGGCCGTAATGGAATCCCTTCCTTGTGTATCTTCGGTAAGCCATACAGTCTGGGGGGCACGGCGGCTTGCGGAAGTAGATTCTTACATGTTTCCGGCGGGAGGCCTGTCTTCTTGAGCAGGAAAGAAGTTTTTCTCACTATAGATGCAGTTGGGTCCCGTTGTATCCGTTGAAATGCTGGGTCGTCGAGTATTAGACGGATCTTCTCATGGTAGGCCTCTAATTTTAGAAGGACTGTTGCATTCCCCTTGTCGGCAGGTAGGACCACGATGTTAGGATTATCCTTCAGTCGTTGCAGTGCGTCCTTCTAAAGCCAATCACAAAAGTAGAGACGAAGGATTCAGCCTACACAAAATGTGGCAGCCGATCATCACACAGATTGCCGAGAAACGACGCGTTGGCGCCAGCCAGTCACAGAAGTGGAAGGGGAACTGAGTCCCCCCTATATAAGCGGACCAACTTCCAGCACTTGCACTTCGTTCCTGAAGATGGCCACGAAGGATGTGGCCGAAACGTCGCTTTTATCCGAAGCCTGCACCCGGCTGGAGACCCGAGAACTATTCCTTCAGCAATTACGCCGGGAAAAACAGAGATCTTTTCTTACAACATTAATATTAATTTCTAATTTGTATGTATTACAAAATCTGATGAAAATATGATCTAAGCAAGTAAATGAATTTGCACTCGCTCTGCGGGCAGATCTAATAAACTTTATAAGCCATATGATGATAAGAAATATGAATAGTAATCTGAATCATTATTTGTAACCAAAATATTTTTATTAATATCGCCAAAGATCAAAAGATTGCCAATTTATTAACGGATTACAGACTCATTATAATTTACAAATTGATATATGAGAACATTTCGGTGTCTATACACAGTTAATATTCTGAAATCAGCAACATTAATTTCTAAACTTAACAGTAAACAATCAGCAGAAAGTATATTTATTGGAATAAGGCTACATCCTAGATTACCTTTTACATATATGAGCACCTTTAGCACGACTGATATCATTACATTTGGCAAAAGATTTGTAACCTGGAATATTATAAAAACTGATTTCTTTTATCCAAATTTAAGATAAATCATGATAGTGGGACTGAAGTTGACATTCTTTAACCTGCCGTTACTCGCGCAGGGTGTTTCTACACCCCAGCCGTTTTCAATCAGCCTCTATTTTTAAACGCTTAGGTTTATTGACCCTTCTTCTCAGTAGCTTCATTTTTTTATGTTCCCGACATTTTCTGCAAAAATCGTGATTTTCTTGCCATTTCTTGCAGAGATATGACGCTTTTCATTTGATAATACTCCTATTTTTGGTTAATTTTCCGAAGTTCATGTTTTATTAATTCTTTTACGGGCTTTTATTTGAAGTTTCATGTTTTTATTCGTTTGTTCCATGATCACTAAGTAAATGTTATAACTCATGAATGTTATTGGTAAATACGTTGATGTAATTTTATCTCACTTATAATTGAAAACACCAATATGAAGTCAAGCATTGTTAAACTATGAAAATTTCTCCAAGCGTAATTAGTAATATTAATTAGTGCAAGGAATTTTTATTAAGAATAATTATTAAGTCTTTCTTGTAACTGATAATATTTTCCATTTGTATATGCTCGAATTAGGAAACAAAATAGGCTAATTTTTGTATTTTCAAATGTTTCCATTCTATATTTTTTTCAACATTAAATTTATAAGATAATTAAAGAAATTAGGAATATTCAGCCCACTCTTTTACAAACAAGCATACAAAATGAAATTTTTCTCAGGAAAATTTACTTGTCCTTGTAGCATTGAAACATGTCTGGCTCTAGGAAAAATTACTTTAAAAGGAGTACAACTACCTGTACTGCAATCCTGATATCAC
This sequence comes from Sympetrum striolatum, assembly GCA_947579665.1. Lineage (NCBI taxonomy): Eukaryota > Metazoa > Arthropoda > Insecta > Odonata > Libellulidae > Sympetrum > Sympetrum striolatum. The sequence continues at coordinate 1,797,736 of CANPUZ010000001.1, read as the reverse complement.
ACAGTTTCTTTCACAATTAATTTTATAATATCAAAACAATAACTATTATATAAGGAAAGATATTTATTATCTGTAAGCATCAATAACAAAAGGGGCAAATATAGTAAGGATTTCATTATTTTCTTAAATGATATAATGCATGTTGATTCTTATCTCCTTTACTCTTGAATCTCTTAGCACAGATTTCACAGACATATGGTCTCTTTGAAGAATGAATGAGCAAATGGTTATCTAGAATATACTTTTTAGTAAAACATTTCAAGCACACTTCACATCTAAATGGCTTCTCTTTTGTATGAACTCTTAAGTGTTCTGTTAGTTTATATTTATTGCCAAAACATTTTCCACAGGAGTTGCATTCATATTTTCTACTATGCAGATTGGAATGACTCCATAACCCTAACTTAGAACAAAAATTCTTTGCACATAAGTCACAAGAATACAGCTTTTTTTTGGTTCCCTTTTCATTCTTTCCTAAACTTGTTTTACCTCTCAGGTGTGTAAGCTCATGTCGTAGCCTCGCAAAATCCCACTTAAATTTTTTATTGCATATATTACATTTGAAAGGTTTTTCCTCATAGTGAACCCTTACATGGTTGCCCAAGTGTACTTTTCGATGAAAACTGTTTTTGCAAATATCGCAAATAAACTCACTCTTCCTCTTAATAAGAGAGGCCTTTAAATTAGACCATCCTGATTTTGCATCATTCAGAATGCTCTTTGAAATCTGAGTAGATAATGATTCCTCTACTGGTAAAAAATCACCTCTTAGATCCTTCTCAGGTATCCCCTTATTGGTATCCCTGTTTTTGCCATAGATATCTTGAGATATGCAAATGGAAATGCTCTCTCCCTTAACTGAATTGCCAACAGTGTCTTCTGAAACCTCCAAACTTAAACAATTCTGTAAATCTGATGACCCAGTACACTGAAAGGAAGAATTAAATTAATCAGTATCAATATGTAATAAGTTAAAATAATACTGCTTAAAACCATACTAGTCCGAGCATGAGGAAATTAAAGATAAAGACTGATGATGGGAAAGGAAAATGCTTTAGGAACTAAAGAGATAATTGACTTCCAAATAAAATGAATCATTTGCAACCAAATAAATTGAAACTGAGATCTGAATATTATTTTTTGCAAATCGCTCAGAAAATATTTCTTCAATACTGCTTCATTCAAGTCCTTAAGTTCTACGTTAACTAATCCATTGAAATCAAAATTTGACAGATATATTTTTATGACATTTTGTAACCATAACCACCCTTATGATTCCATTCCTCAACATAAATATCTATGTAATTATATATCATTATGATTCAAAGTTACATATTTTTTACACACAAACTCTATGTGATACTGAAAACATTATGATATTCTCTGGGGAGTTGACACATTGCTCGTTCAAGAGTCAATAAATAAAAGAAGATATTCATTCTGCCATACCAAGAACTACAATTACCTCAACTGCATCCCCTTTATCAATAGTTAGCTCAATCTCTTTTTTCTTCATCTGTAAGTCCATTCATTTTATTATCTATTTATAAAAAATATAGCTTTTATTAAAAGAGATAAATAGAAAGGAAAAGCATTAAAGCTATACACAACATGGCCGTTGAATCTCAAACAACTTGTGCTGAGTTTACTTTAGATTTTAATTTTCTGTCAAAGTAAACATAATAAGTATAATTACAACCAAATGCAATACTCACCACTTTTGATGTAACTGGAGCAGAATCAATAGCTATAATGTCAGTCTGGTCAGTATGCAATTCAGATTCAACGCAACACTCCTAAACAAAAAAAAAATTCTATGGAATTATATCGAATTCAGATGATAACATAAGATGGCCAAAAAGGTACTATATATTATACTCACCCCAAAATCCATTGCCTCTCTCTTCAACTCCTCAGGCATCTGCCACTCCACTATCTCCATGTCTTCATTAATATGAAGCTAAAAAGAATTCATCTCTTTATATATTTCAACCAAATTTTAATTTATATAGTTATTTATTTGGAAATAAAATGAATAATAGACAGGTATATAAATTGATACTGAGAACCGATATATTACTTTTTATGTAATTGTTAATAAGATAAACCTCAAAACTTCGAAACTTCTTATTTTAATTTTTCAAGTTCTTTTTATGAGTAATTCTTTAGTGTTAAAATTTGACAGATGTATTTTTATAACATTTTGCAATAATTAACACTGTTATTGCAACTTCTATGAAATGTATGTATCAAATAATTTTTTTTCCTATTAGACGTGGTAGGATTCTATATGAGAAATTTTTGATTCATCCAAGTAATTTAATTGAGAAAATCCTATTTACTTGATTCTCATTCTCTTATATTAGATCACTATCCTCTTGCTTAGGCTGTTCTCCTGGTAATATCTAATATGAAAGAGATTCATTTTTATTAATCAATACTAAGGCAATGCACTGACATGTAATTCTTAGTTTCCCTACAATTTGATCAGCTGATTTTCCTTCTGAACTAACAATGAAAAAAAAAAGGTTTACTTGACCTTGATCTAAGCATACAGTTTGGCCTAATTCCCACAGTCAACAAGAATTAATCTATAACAACTTAACATGTATTTATTTCTAACCATGATGAACCAATTATTAATCCAAGTGATAAACCATGCATTTTCTACTGCCTAAGGCTAACCTTTAGCATATGCACCCAAATAGTTTTGCCCCCTTTAAAATATGAACATGGAGTTCAAACACATAATTAATTTAATCATATTTGAAAAACTTACGTTATGCATTTTTTAAAACAATTTTTAATACATCTCAGCATTGTTAAGAAAACTTTAGGATAAAATGCAAAATTAATACACTATAATATAATAATACAAAAATATTACACCTATAATTTGCTTAATTATGCATTGAGATTGCTGCTTTTATGAAAAATATTTGGATTATAAAATTGGTAACCTTTCAGAAAGGAGTACGATTTTTTAAGATAAATTACTTATTGATCTGAATTGTTAATATGAAAAATTTAAAATATCTGCTTTTGAAACACTATCTCAGTGAGTAGTTCTCTTTCCCCTAGCCTTGGTTCTATGTTTTTGCTTGGTAACACATAATTTCACAAAAAAAGCTTTTATTAATAAAGACCTACACTCAGAATCCCATACAACTCAGTTCTAGCAGAAAACATTCTAAGGGCATTCTGTTTTTACTTTCTCCATATACGAAGTATAGAGAAAGTATTGTTTTCATGAAAAAATTCGACTTCGAGATTTCAACGGAAATACATGTTTTGGGGTCCCTAGAACACGATTTGACCATTTTCGGAATGATGTCTGTGTGTATGTGTGTGTGTGTGTATGTGTGTGTGTGACAGTGGGTGCTCTAACGTGAAAACTATTAGTCGTATCAACACCAAAATTCATATATAGCACTGTGGTGTGTGCTGTCAGAGTTGATTAGTTTTTCAAGTAAATCGGTAAACCGGAAGTCGAGCTTCATTCATCAAAGCTCATTTCCGGTTTTCAAAATATCTCCATAAATATGATATATAGGTATATTGTATACCCAATAAAAGTTTTAGATAATGTGTTTTACTATAACTTTTGTATTTAAAATATTTTTGTATCACCAGTTGATTAGGAGTTATTCGTGAAATACTGATCAACCGGAAGTAGCTGATTATGTACTTTGTGGGCGCTCTAACATAAAAACGGTGTGTTGGATCAACACCAAATTTCATATATAGTATTTCGGTTTGTGTCGTTAGAGTTGATTAGATTTTGGAGTAAATCGGTTGACCGGAAGTCGAGCTTCATTCTTCAAAGCTCATTTCCGGTTTTCAAAATATCTCCATAAATATGATATTTAGGTATATACTATTATTTATAAAAGTTTTAGAAAATGTAATTTACTATGACTTTTGTATGAAACACATTTTTTTATCACTGATTGTGTAGGAGTTATTTGTGAAATACTGATAAACTGGAAGTTGCTGATTATGTACATTGTGGGCGCTCTGGGCGCTGGGGCAAAATGCCACTTCATCGTTTTTCATCGTACATGTCCCGAAAAACATTATTTATAATGTTTGTGACGTAAAAGGTAATAATAAATAAATTAATTACTCATCTTCAAAGTTTAGATGGAATATAGAGTTCGAAATTACTGTCATAAATAAATATTTACATCTTATATATGGAGAAAGTCATGTGCTGGCCACATCAGATTTTTTTATTTGATTTTCAGCGGAAGTAAATGTTAAAGCAAAACTGATCCAAGGCAATGCTTAACTTGTTATTATTTCTATTTTTCTTAACTTTAAACAAAATTTATGTTTTATTTTAATACACATTTTGTATATATATTTATTTTACATATATACTGTATACTGAACATCTGTAAAGGGCTAGTCTAGTCTCATTAAAACTCTATTCATTTATATTCTCTTAATCAACTGTACTACAAATTCAAAGCTTACAACTGGGTAATCTTTTAATTTAAGGTTTCATTTCTACAGTACAATATACTCAGCAATAAGTTCAGCGCCAAATGCAGTAACCTTATTTTCGTACCTTTTATTATGACCTAAATATCAATTTAATAACTTGATAAAATAAGTAGCAATAAACATACCTCTTGAGCTGAATCTGATTCAATAGGACTCTCATCGCTCTCACGGCTGCCACTACCTCCAGTGGAAGCCTAAACGTAAGTTAAACAATTATATCAATGCATGTTAGGAAGAACAGCAAAACATAAAAATTCTTTAAATTGATGTTATTCTCATACTTACGTGTGTTAATTTGCTCAACAATTTTACAATTTCGACTCTCGCAAAATGAACATTCCTCTTGTACCCTTCGAATTCGAGCATCTTCCACATACACGGAGCAGATATTTGAGTTAAAAGACTGTTAATTATTGATGTTGTATTATTATCTATTGCGTAAATACTTTGATTTCAATGATATGTTATCTATTGTGCGTGTATTTGTAAAAGTAATTCATTGCCTGGGGGAGGTATTTGGAGGGGTTTCCTTCCCCTCTTTGGGTGAAGACAATTGTTTGTAATTTAGAATTTCCCCCTATAGAACTGCCACCAAGCCTGATGGCTTTATTACAGCTTAATTTTAATAAATAAATAAATAAAGTTTGCAAGCAATGTCTCTTAGCATTAGTTAGGACTCACCTTGAGTATGCATGTAGTTTAGGACCCCTCCGAGAAATGTCATATTTGGGATTTTTAAAAAGAACAACTAAAGGTGATATGATTTGTAAATAATAGCTTCAATAAAAGAGAAAATACTACTTAGATGATACAGGATGCAGGATAAGAATCACTAAAGGTGGAAGACCAATTCAGAGGATGAATTTACTAAATAAGTTAAAAGAAATAACAATCTCATGTGATGTACCCCATTAAATGTTACCCCCTGTAAGATGGGCTGTTCTGATACTGCAAGGAAGATTAAGGAAATAGATGGTAGAACAATTCTTTTCAAGAATTCAGTTTTTCAGCATATGATATGTGAAAGGGATCGATTAGGAAAATAGAATCAAGGTGCCTGCACCCCCTGCCACACCCCAAAAGATTGTATTCAGTGTTCTTACATAGACAAACACAGAAATTGTCAAAAGCAGAGATGAGTTTCATAATCTGTGAGTAAAGGATAATTATATCTATAGCATGATTACTTACTTACTCAAGTAAATTCCTATGAAGAGATTCCTTCCTTATGCTTACTAGTCATATTAATCAGAATGAGGTTCAAACTTTTAAGCATAGCACATTTCCTTTAAGCATATAGAACATTGTTCAAAAGCAATCGATTAGGAAAATAGAGTCAAGGTGCTTGCACCCCCTGCCACACACAGAAAGGTGGTTAGTCAGGGTTCCTACATAGACATAGGCCACTTCTGGAAAAGAAATTTTCCCCAAAACTGTCTCAAGAAAAATATTAACATATCCCTAAATTTTTACATTCTGCAAATAATGCTAAACATCATTATATTAGTAGAAACATAAATATTTTTAATTCAACCTATTCTAGATAATTTGAATGATAAAATGATAAATCTGAGAGCATTATTCTTATTTATTGTGCATGTTCTGTGTTCTTAAATAGGCAAACACAAAAGCTCTCGATATCTGAGATGAGTTTCAAAATGTGTGAGTAAAGGATAATTATATCCATAGCAACTGATTACTGACTTACTGTGGTTGTTCCTGTGAAAAGATTCCTTCCTTATGCTTATTAATCATAATATGGATCAAAATTTTAAGGGTAGCACATTTTGGGTGTTTGTTCTGGCAAGAATTGAATAGTCTGATCAGTTGCCTGATGCATAATAAAAATGTAGACAAAAGAAATATTAAAAAATATTTTAAAATATTAGACTTCATTTTTTTATTTGTGCACACAAATAATGGATATATGCAATTTTCCAGTAATGAAAACTATTATTTTCAAATATAATAAAAAAAAATAACTGTTTTAATATTCTCTACCGAAATTCTTCATCAAGAGGAAATATATAAAACCATTAGACTATAATGAGAAGAAGCCAACACTTGAGGAAGAAAACTATAAATTCAGCAGAAGTTCAAAAAACATTCTTATGGAAAGTTTCCATTGAGGATGAAGTCAAAAACAATTATCAAATGAAATTAAAATTTACAATCGATAATTTATTAAGAGGAATAAATACATGCAACACTGAAAGATTTAATTCCAGCTCTATTTGTAAAATAATGTACTTCCCTTTGAGATACGAAACTATCAACCTATGGTAGACTTATAGGTCATGAAAAATATGTACAAGAGAATACCATTATCTTTATAAAAAGCAAAGACTATTTTGGGTGTACTTCTTTGTTAAACTTATTCTTAATAAGCTGGTAATTGCCAAGTATTACTTCACTCCTCAGGATGACAAATTACAAGTATTTTGCAAATGAAGGACAAGATAATCTCAATAAAATAAGTGATTAATCAGAAAAAATTATGGGCAATCACAGATTATGAAAACTTTGTCAAAAGATCTTACAGAGAAACTTGATCATACAATGATTCAAAAATGTTCTACCTTTCGGTAGGTTCATGCACAGTCTAAAATCCTTATTAATCATCATCTCATTCATTTCCTTATATTTAACCCCACCCCTCGTGTCATATAACAAATTTTGTCCATCTTCCCCTCTGTTTTTTCCCCTGAATCTTATCCTCAATTGCAATTTTTACCAATCCCTCTCGCCTCAATATTTGGACCACCCGTTTCTTCTGACAATGATTTATCATGTCAATTAAAGCCCTCTCCTTCAGCCATCTCTAATACCTCGGTGTTAATTTTCCTATCAACCCAAATAACTCTGAACCAATTTGCAAATTACATTGACTACTGAAGTGTTGCATAAGGTTTACCTTTGATATGAGAAAGCAAGTCCATGTAAGTAAACACTGTCAATATTTTAAGCAGCTAGTGGTAAGAAATAGAGAAGAGAATACTTTCTAGGTGTTTCTTATATAATGTTTTGAAAAATAACAGACTGTAGTGTTTTTAAAATCTGTTTAATAGATGAATAAATGTAGACAACAATGTAAAATTAAGAAATAACACCCAAGATTACTTCTGTCCTCCTATCCAAAAAATATATATTTTTTAATTGTATTAAATTTTGCTTTTATTGTAAACTACTACCATTATTATTATCTGTTAAGGATTTGAATTTTAAATCAATACATTAATACAAAATTATTAATTCATTTTTTCTCCATTTGTTTTATGGCCGTTCCGAGGACAAAAGTCAGTTCTATCACGGCAGTCAGTCACTAATCGGTCTCGTACTTTGCACTTTATTGAATAGATGTATTGATTTTGTATATTTTGTAGACTCTTGGAGGACCTTGTTAAATCTAATACAAAAAAATTCATACACCAGCAAGTCAAAGAGTCTATCAGGGAAATAAGCATTTTATATCTTTTTCTTAGGAATACCCCGAACGAGTATCTAACACATCTGTTAGCGATGGAATATCTAATCACAAAGCCATAATTATAGATTTCGGCCTTAACTTGGTAAGGCACAGAAAACCTAAGCTCAGAGTTTATCTTTACCCGCAAGCCGATTTCGAAGGATATCGTAGTAAATTCATATGCGAATTTCCGGAGTATGAAACGCGTGCGATATGTTTAAATACCGAGGACACCTGGAGTCTTTTTGTAAGAACAATGCGTGACCTTATGGATAAATTTGTACCCTCCAAACTTTAAAATCAAATTAATGGACCTAGATGGGATAATAACGAGACTAGGAGAGCACTAAAGAAACAGAGGCATTTGCATTCCAAATTAAAAGCCGCTGCGAGGCAACCGAACAATATCAACACAGATCAAGTAAAGAGCAAACACAAGGAAGCAAACCCGGAAACTAAACGAACTATGCGAGATGACCTCTCTCAATATAAAAAGAAGATTTTATACGAACACTTGGAAGAGGACCCAAAAGCATTTTGGTCATAAGTTCGTGAGGTCCAAGGTAAAGAGCAAACTGTTGGTTCATTAAAGGATACTAGCGATAATATAGTAAACGATGCTAAAGGCAAAGCTAATATCTTGAATGATTTTTTTCAAAGCGTTTTCACGTCTAACGATACATCAAATACTCTCTCGAATGTTGATAAACCTGAATTGATGTCAAAAATCACCTTCAGAGAAGACGGCATCACTAAACTAATGCAACAGATTAAACCGAATAAAGCTCCAGGTCCTGAAGACATACCGGCTCGAGTTGCGGAGAGTGTAGCACCTTTTCTTAAAGTTATATTTGACAAGAGTAGGAGCGAAGGAAAGGTCCCGAAAAATTGGAAAATTGCAAATATCACCCCAGGACAATCCAGCTAATTACAGGCCTATATCTTTAACATCACTGTGCAGTAAAATTATGGAACATATAATAGCTAGCTCTTTAATGGTTTTTTTTTAAACGTCCAATTTCATAATATGGAATCAACACGGTTTTCGTAAAACTCGTTGTTGCGAGTCTCAGCTGGCTTTATAAGTGCACAATGTTCTAAACTCAGCTGAAAAAAATAAGGGAGTTGATGCGATATTTCTAGATTTTTGGAAGGCTTTAGATAAGGTTCCTCATCATAAATTGCTGCACAAGTTAAAAGTTGCAGGTATCAATGAAGAAATTATTAACTGGATGAAGACTTTCTCACTGATAGAGACCAATGAGTAGTACCGGATGGTATAAGTTCAAACTTGGTTAAGGTGACCTCTGGCGTCCCTCAGGGCAGTGTAATTGGACTGTTGTTATTCTTAGTATACATCAATGACCTCAGCAATCACATTAAAAGCAGTGTTAGGATATTTGCAGACGACACAGTCATTTACAGGGAAGAAGTTAGTTCAGAGGATAAATTAACCCTTTCGAACGACTTAGATAGAATTATGAACGGGTGCGATAATTGGTAATTAGAGCTTAATGTAGAAAAGTGTTCGGTAGTTAACTTCTTCGAAAGTAAATCTATAATAAATGATTATTCATATAGCCTCCGAGGGGTAAACCTAATGACAGTAGAATCGGTAAAGTATCTTGGAGTAAATCTCACGAATAATTTATCATGGAGTGCCCACATCCGAAATATATGTGGAATAGCACTTAATAAACTAGGCTTCTTCAAAAGAATAGTCGGTAGGAGCGAAGAAAAAGTTAGGGAGAAATATTACTTAGCGTTGGTTAGGCCTCACCTTGAGTATGCATGTAGTGTATGGGACCCCGCTGAGAAATGTCATATTCGGGATTTATAAAAAGTACAACAAAAGGCGATACGATTTGTAAAGAATTGCTACGATAAAACAGCGAGTGTCACTCAGATGTTACAGGAAGCCGGATAGGAATCATTTGAAGATAGAAGAAAAATTCAAAGAATAAATTTATTAAATAAGTTCAGAGAAATTAGGTTCTCAGATGATGTAACTAATATAATGCGACCCCCTGTTATATGTGCCGTTCTGATACTGCAAGAAAGATTAGGGAAATAGATGCTAGAACAATTGGTTTCAAAAATTCATTTTTTCCGCGAAGTACACACAATATCAACCACTTAGGAGAATAGAGTCAAGGTGCTTGCACCCTCTGCCACACCCCAAAAGGTGACTTGCAGGGTTCTTACATAGACATTTAACCTTGCATGTGTTTTATTACACTCTGCTAACAGGTTGTGTGCCCAGTACCTAGGTCAGGGGTATTCGCTATAAGTTATTGAAAATGGTTCACTTCTATGCTGTGCTATTTGCATGAACATCAGGTAAACGTGTGGAATTTTAAAAGGCAGACTTACTGTTGCCAAATTTATTTCCACAATGGCTTACTGTCCCAATTACAATTACGCTCTGCTAACAGCTTATGGTCCCAGAACAAAGAACTGTCACTATATGTGAATAAAGAATAATCTATATAAAATAATACAAGAGACTCACCTCTTTTAATGGCTGATAAAAGACTTGTTCATCGCATTTTTCTTCATATTCCTCTTCAGGAAGATCCAGTGGCTCCTTCCAACAAAGTTTTCAATTGTGAAAATTAGTACCAAAATATCAACTTCATGGATTATTTAATTCAGAGCAACCAAAGCAATATCAATATATACACGATATCCAATTAAAACTCAATTGGTTATCGCATAGGATTTCTTTCTGAAATTTCAACATTAAATTTTTCTAAACACACAAATTCCTTCAAGAGAAAAAAAATAGTTTTTCAGACTATTTATTTCAAAATTAATGATGATTAATGCTATTATATTTTAAGCATTAGCTTAGAAACGCTATCTTAAGTTATTTCCAATTCCCAATACCTAAGGATGTAACAAAGTAAATCATAGCACAAAGAGAGCATAATTAAATATAATCACTCACCACATCATCTGATTCAAAATCATTATAGTCATCCTTGTCAGCTTCTTGAACATGCTGTGCGGCTTCAGGCACCTATACCATAAAGAACATTCTCTAATTATGTAAATAAACAGAGCATTAAAACCAACTACTTCATTATTATTACACCCACCTTTATGGCTGTATCTGCTGCTACCTCCCATTCCACAATATCAACTTCTTCTTTAATGGAGACCTACACGAAATAACATTTTTATAAAAAGAAGATATATTTGAACTTGATAAAACATTCTATCTAACGTCTTAAATTTCATCAAGTTGTGGATAATGAGAGGCAGGCTCTCTCATGCAAAACATTGTCTATTAAAGAGTAATTAATAATATGTATATATTCATACAAAATTAACAAAAGATGTAGGATCAAATAGATTTAACAAAATCCACAAATTATTTACCTCAGAGTCAGCAGGTATCTGTTCCATTGGAACTTCAACTTCACAAGGTTCATCCTGTAGAAGGAACAATTTATCGTAAAAACTCTATTTACATATTTCAAAAATTTGTTATAAAATTCAAACCATAAATATAAAGTAACTACTTAAAACATATTATTTTTTTAATTTTCATAGTTATTTCATTAGATTTTTACCTCTATCTTTTATAAATCATGTCCTCATTGTTTTTTCCATGTCTTATTCAAATAATTTGAGTGTTTGATTTAAATTTATACTCTTTATGATGGCTTGCTCTAAATTGACATGAATAATTATTATGTTATGCTAATTTACTTTCCCAGTATAATGTTAATGATAATATCTGATCTTTTTGTATTATCTACCTTCTACTTTACTGTACTTGAACTTATATGAAGTAGCTTATGTACTCAAAATTAGATGCTTTTTATAAGAATTTTCCCCTATATTATGACTAAATAAATAAATTCTAACGTACCTCCTCTCCTACTCATAGATTTTAACATAATAACAGCGATTAAAGTTTTGCCATTAAAGTCACTTCCGCCATCAATACTAAATTATCGTTAAAACCTTTGCTCAAATGTGAAAAACAAAATCACAACATCAAATACAAACCTCTTGGGTAAATTTCTAGATTCCCAAACTGCGTGAAACTAGAACTTTACAAACTGGGCAAATGTAAATTTCTAGATATACCAGATAAATTACATAACATACAACTACCATGATTATTCGATCAAATAAACGTAAAAAGATAGTTATAAAAGTCAACTTACAGGTCTTGTTTGGCTCAGAAGTCTCATAATTTCAGCTTCGGCAGAACGGACATTCTTCTTGCATGCGTCGAATTCTATCATCCTCCACATGCAAGGGGAGCAGATTTGAGAAGGAAGACCATCATTCTCGAAGATCTAAAGCATTAATAAGTAACGTATAATGACCGGTTAACATGAAAGTAAACTATGTTTGAAATACGAAAGTAAACTATTTTAGAATCAGAAAACACTTTCAAACCGCACGAATCCATCTGAAAAGTAAACTGCAATCATTCACAATTAATAGCTTACTTTCGTAGGTAAGACGTCAACAAAGATTCGTAACGGACGACATAACAAGGCTTACAAGTTAATAATTGTCTATAGTAGTTTCATTCTCATAGAGAGATAGCACCTACAATCAACACACGTACCTTCATCTCGTATATAAAGTTCAGAATTTGATACAAAGGATCTCCAGCTGCAGAACGCTGCGAGAATATGCTTGTGAGTGAAAAACCTTCCTTCAAACACAGTCTACAACAAAGACTCAACCTTATTTCACCCATTTTACTAACTTCACTGAAATGGAGGCACGAAATATTCTTCAAGAAGCAAGCAATAACTAATATCAATATGTAATATGTTATAAATATAGTATTAAATCAATCCAACGATTTCATACAAAAACATCGAAGGCGTACTTACAGAGTGAGCTGGCATTAAAGAGAAAGCTGAAAGATGGAATCAAACTTCCGCTTTATTTGATGATGAGATTGTAAATTGTAGCCTGAGATTAACAACTGAGAGTAAATTCTTTACTAAAATAAATATTAATAGTTAAACACAGGTCTTTCCAACGTTATCTGCCGTAAACAGAAATATACTGCTAGATAGTACGGAATGATACCGTAAGATGCTCTGCCTCCGATGTTAGGGCATAATTAAAATAAATGAAATGTGAAATACGTTAATGTATAGCGACAGTAACCTTGATCGCTCTCAAATCTTATAGAATTTATAAGTATTGTAGCATATAAACTGTTATCCTTTCAGAAGATGAATGCGATTACTTCAAATCTTTGTAGGCTTTGTTTGAAGGAAAGTTTCATACTGCATAATATCTACTCCAGCCGTACTACATCAGGGGATCTGGTGTATCGTGTTTTGAATTACGTTTATGATTTGGAAGTAGGTTCATTGTGACCTTTTACGTTTACTGTATACTTGTTACATATCGATGCTCCGCATTAAAACTTCAAAGTAGCGTTAATTTTAATTGATTATAATGATATGTACATATCTTAGGCTAGAATTTTATGATTGATAAATACGATAGGTATTACTGAAACGTTTTGCTTCGCGAAAGCAATGCATTTCCTTAATTTCCATCTAAGAACTCATTCGATTTAAAAATGTATTTGCTTTTATTAATATTTTTATAGAATATTAATATTATTCATAGTGGTTTTGTTATTTTATATCGCTAAGTTCGCTGTTCCGTTTATTGGTAATTGTGTGGTGATGAATTATCCTTTCTTTCCTTTAGATCATTCCCGACGACGGTCTTTTAACTCAAATATGTGCTCCGTGCATGTGGAAGATGCTCGAATTCGAAGGGTACAAGAGAAATGTTCATTTTGCGAGAGTAGAAATTGTTAAATTGTTGAGCAAAATAAGACCCGTAAGTACGATAATATCATTAATCGAAAGAATTTTTATGTTTTAGTGCTCTTCCTAACGTGTATTTATATATCTTTGTGAATTTTCTGTTACGTTTAGGCTTCCACCGGAGGTTGTGGCTGCCGTGAGAGTGATGAAAGGACTATTGAATCAGATTCTGTACAAGAGGTATGTTTATTGATTCTAATACTATCAAGGCATTAAACTGATATCTAAGTCGTAATGTAAGGTACGAAAAGAAGGTAGTTGCATTTGGTTTTGACCTTATTGCTAAGTATCTGGCATTGTTGATAAGAAACCTTAAATTTTAAGACGACCCAGTTATTGGCTTCGAATTTGTAGTATAGTTGTTTAAAAGAATATAATAGAATAGAGTTTAAAAGGGGCTGGACTAGCACTTTACAGATATTAACTTTACAGTAGATAATACAGTATATTATTGGTATCAAAAGTGAAAAAATATTAAATTACTACAATAAACATATTGTTTATAGTTAAGAAAAATGTAGGTTATAACAGGTCAAGCATTGCCTTGAGTCAGTTTTGCTTTGACATTTACTTTCCCTGAAAATAAAATTTGGAGATCTTTCTTAGAATGTTTTCTGCTACAACTGAGCTGTATGGTATTCTGACAGTAGTTCTTTATTAATGAAAGCAAATTTCTATGAAATTAGATGTTACCAAGGGAAAACATAGAGCCCAAGCAAGAGGAGGTAGAACTCATGGTTGATATAGTGGCTGAAAAGCAGGTAATTAAAGTTTCTTCATATTAATTATTCAGATGAAATAATTTCTCTTAAATAATCTGACTCAGTATTATAGTTTGTTCTCAATACTTAAAAGTGAACATTCCGATTATTTGTCCTTTTATACATAACATTTAGGATTCTATCAATCGTAAAGATGAAGAAAACGATGACTCATCTGTGGAATTTGATTCTACACAAATGGTATGTTTATTGAAACTAATATTATTGTAATGTATATTGTTGTTAAAATCAATTTGAATCAAATGATTTTAATTAACTTGTATCCTTTTGAATAAGCATCCAATGTGGCTCAGTGTTGTGATAAAATTAGAATTTTATTTTCCCATTTCTGGATAGTAAATTTGTCATTCTTTCTGGATTTTTTTATTTCCTTTACATAATTAATTTGAAAAATTTGGGTTTGGTGTTTTGGTAGGAATAGGAAAACATGCATTTTCTGGAATAGGAAATCTCAAATAGCATTTCTATTCATTGAATATTGGCTACTATTTACCATTTGTTGACTAAAAAGTAATATGGAAATATCTCTCCATATGTATTACCTTACAGTCTAACAATGGAGTTTCTAGTAAAAAAGGAAGAAATACAAATTATATGAAAGCCCAAGATAATCAAATGGTATTGCTATATTTATCATAATGTAAAATTTATAATTCAGAAATATGAAGAGATAATTATTAGGTAAGTAATACATTTTCCTCTGTGATATTTCAGAATAGAGCAAGTGAAGATCAAGACATTGAACATGGAGAGCACACTGATGATATGGTGAGTTTTGTTTTGGAAGTAAATAGTCTTTTATTTAAATGTAAATTGATTATTCTACTATGAGGATCTCTTTATTTTAAACAAATAGAATTTAATGTAGTTTCTATGGCAATTTTAATTAAATAACTGATTGAATTCATTCCTCATCTTCCTTATTAATAATTATGAAGAATAACTGCTATTTAGAGAATAATCCTTGATATTTTTATTTGTTCTCCATTTCGAATCCGTCTTTGATGATTTTTTTATTCCATTCCATGGCAGTAGTCATATTTATTAATATTTCTGTTAAATATGTGATTTTAGGTAATTTTGCTAGCCAATACAAAGATATATAATTTTCTTTCCAATCTGTTCACCTTGATAGAATACATATTCTTCTTATCTATAGGCCCCAATAAAGGAAGAATTAGATTTTGTGGAATCAGAAATACCAGGTGAAATGGTCTTGCAGGTAAATACAGTAATGATAAATTAAATCTTTTTTGTTTCATTTGTTATGTACATTTTGTTTAACCTTGAAGGATCTGATTCCTGTGCCATTTCAGCATTTTAATAAATATGGTTATCATGAGCTGATACCAAGAGGATAATGTGTGATTAAAATGAATAAGTCATTTTGTAGTAATAATTTCTTGCACTTATTTAATGAGCAATTGAAGAAATTGATATTGTTGATACAATGTCAATACAATCTGCTAAGAACATCTTGATGATAAAATGTACCTTCTATCATGTGAAGTATTAAAAAACATTTCCTTAAATAAGTAGAAAATATCTCTTGGAATGGTTGTTCTAAATCCTCTGGATCAAATGATTAATATATAAGAAATATCTTATTTTACTTGTGTTGTATTATTATAGACAATATTAAAAGAATTGTATGCGCTAGCAACTTTAATTGTTTAGGCTGTGAAGTTAAAATAATGGGTTTAAAATTGCTGATGGTGGGTTTCTTTAGATACCCTGGTACAAGTTTTGTGTATGGCGACTTACTTTACCTTTCAAAATTCAAAGTGATGATTATATGAGTAAGCTTAGCACTGAGTTGAAGAGATAGATATCAACAGATTTTATATTTCCATCATAAAGAATAGTACACGTACAGCGTCTCAACTTCTCATGTGTCTGAAGATGAAAGAATGCTTCATGTGTTCCTTATCTTGGCCCTGTTTGGTCACTGTTATCATGCCTATTGATCTTGGAGCTTAATATTACGCTTATTAGAGCTTTGAGTAACTTTATTATAAACTCGTTGAAAAATCTATCCCAGTTAATCAAGGAATAATTGCATTTAAGATCACTTATTCACTCAGAGATATGTGTGTGTATAATTTTCAATTAATGGATTTTGAAAGTGGTAAAGCTACATAGCAGGGGCATAAGTTCTTTTTATTTTGATTTTAGTTTCATTTTGTCCTATTGCCTAAATATAAGAAGTAAAAATAGATTAACTCATAAAGCAATGCAGGTAATATAAAAGCTCAATAGATTCCAATTATATGGATATATAACTCAATTCTTAAACTTCAGCATAAAAGATTGAGGCAAATACTTAGCAAAATAACTATGAAAATTTTATAAAATTATATATTTAATATAGTTACTATTGATTTTTGGACTCAATTTTGCTAACAAATGTATGAAATCTTTCTATATAGTTGTTCACAATAAATTGTTCCTTCTACAGGATGAACCTAGTGAAGTAGAAGTTGCAATGGAACAGAGACCTGTTAACTCTGAGGTAAATAAATTGTGGAATTTGTATAATCAATTTGATCCTAGATAATTCATAAATGTTGTATAAATATATAATTATATTTAATTGACTCTTTAATAGGCAATGTTTTTCCTGAGAGAGCCTGCCTCTCATTATCCAAAACTTTATGTATCTTAAGACGTTAGATAGAATGTTTTATCAAGTTCAAACATATCTTATTTTTATAAAAATATTGTTATTTCTTTTAGGTCTCCATTAATGAAGAAATGGATATTGTGGAATGGGATATGCCAGCAGAGACAGTCATAAAGGTGAGTAAAATAATAATGAAGTAGTGTGTATTAATGCTCCGTTTATTTACATAATTAGAGAATGTTCTTTATGGGACAGGTTCCTGAAGCCCTAAAGCATTTTCAGGAAGCCGAGGAAGATGACTATAATGATATTGAATCAGATGATATGGTGAGTGATTATGTTTAATAATACACTCTTTTGTGCTATTATTTACTTCATTATATCCTCATCAGTTATTGTGAATTGGAAATATTTGAAGTTATAATTTCGTAACTTATGTTATAAATTATCATTAATCATCTTAAATTTCAAAATTAATATTCCTAAATCAATTTTTATCAGTTTTGAAGGAATTGGTGTATTTAGAAAAATGAATTGCTGAAATTTGAGAAAGAAATACCTCTGAAATAACCAATTCAGTTTTAATTGAATATATTATATATCTATTGATTTCATACTGATTTAGTTGCTCTGAATTACATATTCTATGAAGTTGATATTTTTGTACTAATTTTTGCAATTGAAAATTTTGTTTGAAGGAGCCACTCAAACTTCCTGAAGACGAATATGAAGCAAAATGCAGTGAGCAAGTCTTAAGTCAGCCATTACAAGAGGTGAGTCTATTGTATTTATTGATATACATAATTCTTGATTCACATTTAGAGCCTTATCTTTGTTCATGATGATAATTATGGTAGTAGCAAAAACAAAATTAAATACAATTTTTTCAAAGAGTTACTCAGTTGAGAAAATTTATTGTAAAGGAGGACAATAGTAATCTTGGGTGTTATTTCTTAATTATTTATGCTCTCTGCATTGATTGTTTTATGGGACAAATTTAAAAGATACTCAAGTCTGTTATTTTTGAACTTATTATAGAAATGACTACCTAGAAAGCATTCTCTTCTCTATTTCTTACCTTTAGCCACTAAAACTATTGATGGTTTTGATTTAATAGTCTTACTTTCTCAGATAATAGCTTTACCTTATGCAACAGTTCAGTAAATGTTGTAATTTGCATTTTAGTTCATAGTTTGGTTGATAGGAAAGTAAACTCGGAGGTTTAAAAGATGGCTGAAAGAGAGGGCTTTATTAACATTAATTAATCATTGTCAGAAGAAATGGGTTAGGTAAATATTGAGGGGAGAGGGATTGTTAAGGTTGTAATTGAGGGTTGGATTCAGGCAATAAAACAGGTGAAGACCGACAGAAGTTTTTAGGGACTTCAGGGATGGGGTTTAATATACGGAAATGAAGCAGATTGCAATTAATAGGGATTGTTGATTGTGCTTGGAATTACCAAAAGATAGAACAGTTATGAATCAATGTATGATCAAGTTTATCGGTAAGATATTTAGACATCAAGTTTTATATACATCTAAGTTCATAATCTGTTATTGCCCATCTTTTTTTTCTGATTTATCTCTTATTTTATTGAGGTTTTTCAGAAAAATTGTCCTTGATGTGCAAAATACATTGAATTTGTCATTGTGAAGAGTAGATTATTGCTTGGAAATTGCCAGCTTACTAAAAATAAGTTAAACAAAGAATTACACCCAAAATACTCTTTGCTGATATCTTTTCATCACTTACCCTTAGTTTCTTAAATCATAATTTTAAGAGGACAAAACTCAAGGTTGCTTTACACAAAGTTCAATTCTTTTTGATGCCATGTACTTGACAAACATAATGGTATTCTCAAGTAGATAATTTTCATCACCTATAAGTCTTTAATTGTTTGATAGTTTCTTAAGTAAAAGTGAAGAACATTATTTTACAAACAGTTTTGGGGTTAAATCTATTAGTGTTGCATGTTTTACTTCTCAAAATAAGTTATTTATTTTAAACTTTTTTGCTAATTTGTTTTGGCTTCATCCTTAATGAATATTTTCCTTAAGAATGTTTCCTAATCTTGTGCTGATTTTATAGTTTTCTTACTCAATTGTTGGGTTTTTCTCATTAAAGTCTAATGGTTTCATAATTTTCTCCTGCTGAATAATTTAGGTAGAGAATATTAAATCAGTTATTCATTATTTATTATATCTGGCAATATTAATTTTCATTGTTGGCAAAATGCATATATTCATTATTTGTGTCCATGAATAAAAAATTAAGTCTAATATTTTTTAATATTTCTTTTGTATACATTGGTATTATGCATCAGCCAATTAGTCAGACCATTCAATTTCCATCAATTGAATGAATTTTGATGCTTAGCTGTTATTCGAAACATGGATTGATTTATCTTTGTGAAATATCTGTTACATTTAGGCTTCCACCGGAGGTTGTGGCAGCCGTGAGAGCGATGAGAGTCCTATTGAATTAGATTCTGCACAAGAGGTATGTTTATTGCTACTTATATTATCAAGGCATTAAATTAATATTTAAGTCGTAATATATGGTACGAAAAAAGGTAGTTGCATTTGGTGCTGAACTTATTGCTGATTATATTGCATTGTAGAAATGAAACCTAAAATTGAATGATGACCCAGCTGTTGGCTTTGAATTTGTAGTGGAGTAGATCAATAGAATGAAATAGAATAGAGTTTGAAAGAGACTAGACTAGCCCTTTACTGAGGTTTATTGAACAGTAAATAGTACAGTATAAAATTGGTAGCAGAAGTTTTATTTTAACATGCAGTGAAGTATCAATATCCTTCATACATTGTTATTGTGCATGTTTGTAAAATGAATACTTTTTGCTATGCATCATTCATAGAATATAACTCCTCAGTTACATTCAAACCACAATTTTCTATAATTTTGTATTATTTTTTTCTACAATGCTGGTGATGGAGGGGTTAATCTTGCATAGAAATGGGGCAGAATTTATATCATCTTTCGTCATTATGTAGAATATTTACATGCTAAATTTTATCTGGATAGTTTTTGTTCCTACGAATGAATGCTTTTGATATCATTTCGAATTTATGATTTATTTATAATCTCTCCTTTTCTCATAACTTTTTCAAGAGATTTTTTTCTTTACTGTAACATTCAGCAAGAAATAATTTTTGTAAATTTATATTTGAAGTATCTCAAATTTTATAAAAATATATCACATATTTTCTTTCAAGGAGTTGGTCAAAATAGAAGCAGCTGAATCTGAGGAGGGAATTAACAATAAAAGAATTTCTTCTCAGCAATTGAAAAAAGTAAGTAATCTGATACTCAAGGATATTGTCTTCAATGATTCATAGATTAGGGAAGTCAACCAGCCTTGAGAGTTTCTCTGTTCCTTCATTATTTTGCTTCAATTTAACTATTTTGCATTTATTTTGATCATTATGTTTCTTTTCATATCAGTTATCTCAATTACCAGAAGATCTGAATTCCAATTACGATGCTACTGCTGGTCGTGCTTGCTTAGGAGAGAGCAGTTCCGTTCACACTGCTCGAGAGAACAATGTGAGAATCAGGGACACCAATAAAAGGACAACTGAGAAAGATTCAAGAGGTGATGCTGTACAAGCACAGGAATCTAAATCTGCAGAGGAACCAAAAAGTGTTCTAAATGTTACAGAATCAGGGTCATCTCATTTAGAAGCCCCTCTTTCTAACATGAAAAATAAGTTTATTTGTGATTTTTGTAAAAAGAGTTTTCGATTTAAGTGTGACTTGAGTAGACATGTAAGAGTTCATTATGATGTTAAGCTGTTTAGTTGCAGTGTTTGTTGCAAAAGTTTTAAGCATGATAGAGTGAGGTATTACCATGAACTTATACACCTGAAACATACAACGAGTGTTGGAAAGAGTAAAAAGGGAACCATGAAAAAGCAATATAGTTGTGAAATTTGTGGGATGAATTTTAATTCTAAAAGTGGCTTAACTAGACATTCAAATAAACATATTAATAAATATTCATGTAGCAAGTGTGGAAGGAGTTTTGGCAGTAATTATCATCTAAAGAATCACTCAAGAGTTCACACAAAGGAAAAGCCTTTTGAATGTCAAAATTGTTTTAAATCTTTTAATCTCAAGACAAACCTTACTAAACATATGGTGACTCATTCATCTGATAAACCCTTTGCTTGTGAGGTTTGCAAAAGGAAATTCAAGAGAAAAAATTCGAAGATACTACATGAATTAGTGCATTTGAAGAAAAAATAAAGTCCTTTAGTGTTTTGTTTTTCTCTTTTTAATTGTGCATATGAGATTTTCTTAGACCTATATTTCAAATCCGGAATTTAGAACTCCACTGACAAAATGATTTGAAACTAAAGAAAACTACAGTAGAACCCCGGTAATCCGGACGAATTCAGGCACATAGGCGTCTGGATTAGCGGGGTTTCCGGATAAGCGAGGTTTTAAAAAAATAACGTAAAAGGAAGGATTGTTTTTTACGCCTCTTCTCTCATAGCTTTTTAATGAAAGTCATGTTTTAAGAAGTGATACCTTGCTGCAACTGAAAATTTATTGTCTTTCGAAATTGTTTAGTCTCGCACATATTAAGCATTCCTCTAATGGAAAAATGCTGTCTCAGAAAAGTATCACAACTTAGACGTATTATCACAATAAACGAAATACCTTGCTCTCCATCACATCATTGCAGCCAATAGAGAAATTTTTCAAATAGTCTGTCCACCTCTCGTTTCTTGTTACTATGTAATATGCGTGTTTATATGTTCACAAGAAGAAGTTGCGGGTTTGCATAACTCCCAATGGACCATCCGGATTACCGAGGGTTCCGGATTAGCGAGTGTCCGGATTACCGGGGTTCTACTGTATGTGGAAAACTGAATTTTCTAAAAATTCACTGTCTGTCTTATTCAGTATCTAATTTATAGTCTATTTTGACATAGTTTCATTATCGTTTTCAAAATGCAATCACCCTTTTTTTGGGTAGCAATGTGTATTAGAATAGAGCAGTTTCAAAATAAAGCAAATGAAGAATTATTGGCAAACTCTTAAAAGTCTTTTATGTTAAATCTGATGATATTTCTTAGAAAAAACGATTCCATTTCTGTAATCAAACCATACATATAAATTCCAGCAAAGGTTATAAGGATCAATTAATAGCTCAAAACATGTATGAAGTAATCAAACCTCCAGACATTCATTAGTCTAATAAAAGTATATACTGGCATATAATTAATCAATAAACCATTTCAAACCTTAAAATTCAACACATTTATTCTTTGCAAATTATCATCATTTCCTCATTTGGTATTTTTATTTTATAATTTTAATATATATTTTGATGTTTTTTTTACCAAAATATGGTCAATAAGCACATCATGGTTCATTTTTGTTATAGAATCAATTGTTTGATTTAGTTTTCAAAGTAAATAGATGTTTTTTTAGCCAGTTTGTCATTTGATGTTGCTCTCTTATATTAACGTTATTTCTATGATACATTTTAAATATCATTGTTGCTCTGTTTTGTAACACATTTTTAATTGTGTAGTTAGAGTTATACCAACAAATTGCACTTACCTAATAGTTATGCAGAGGCGTGTAATTGACATTGTTTCTGAAAGAAATACCTGGTGTAATGGTATGAAACCGGAATTTTTTTGTAAAAATCACACATCTTTTATTCAAAAATTATAAAAAATATTTTATTCTAAATAATCTCCATTGGAATTAATACATTTTCCTCACCTTTCTGGCAGGTTGTGAAGTCCATGCCAAAAAAAAAAACAATTCTTTCTTTGAAGCAAACCAGTTGTGGAGCTTTTCTTGCAAATTTCATGCAATTTAAAGTGTTTTTTGGCAAGTTTGTGTCCCAATGATGCAAAAAGATGGTAATCGGACTGAGCCAAGTCTGCAGAATAAGCCACATGTGCTTATATTTCCCAATTGAATGCCTTGATTGTATTCATGACCCATTTTGCTGTCTCTGAGGGGGCACTTTCATGAAGCAAAATGAGTTTTTGTTGCCTGTTTGAATATTCTAGACATTTTTTACTTATTGCTGGATTTAAATCAAACAATTTTTATAGCAATCAGTGTTAATGGATTCACCAGGTGTTAGTAGCTCACAATACATTACACCATTTTGATCCCACCAAATGCAGAGCATTGTCTTCTTTCCAAAGCGATTTGATGTTTCAGTGGATGTCGATGGTTTGCCTAGTTTCACCCATGACATGCAACACTTTGGATTTTGAAAATATATATGTACTTTTCATCATACCACTCGATGGAGAAATGATTTTCTTTCATATCTGATCAGCAGCATTTGTCAGTAGGTTTTTTTGATTTTCTTGCTGTCTTTCATTCATCATCTGGGACTCATTTTCCCACTTAATGAATCTTTCTAATAGCTTTCATATGAAGAGATACTGCTTTCTGCGTCACATTAAATTATTCTGCAAGTTCTTGTTAGGTCTGAGTATAGTCTTCATCGAATAAGGCTTGCAAGTCCTTGTCTTTAAACTTTTTTCAGTGCTTTCCTAGGGCTGTTTCTCACTTTCAAATCACCACTTTTAAATTTTGAAACCAATCCAAGCACTGAGTTTTGCCAAGAGCATGTCCCTTGAAAATGCTGGCCCAGACAGATACAATGGACAGTTGGGCAAAAGGCAAGGAATGGCACCTTCTTCCACTATAGGCAACTTTAGAGGAGCTCAAACTGTCTTTCTTGTCTTCTCATCAAAGGCAATAGCTTCCTTCTTGATTTTGCCTGCTCTGAAGTGAAGCTCACAAAGCTGACATTTTGAATTAGGTATAGTATTTACAACGCTGGGGATTATATCAATATTTTTCCAATAGTTATTTCAAGTATTCGTTTGAAAAATAAAATAAGCTATTGTAAATCTAATTAATGTTTTAAGAATAAGCTAAGACATTGAATTTAAATTGTTATTAAAAGGTAAGAGGAAAGTTCTCATTCTTATAATGGATATTTTTCATATTAACCATCAAATTTCCCAAGCATTGATTGCACTGATACCACAGAGTATGCAGATAGGCCAAACTGATGGCACGACGTGTAATTTCGTGTAACTCATATTTCGCAGCTTCAACATGTTCAAAGCAAGTTATAGTCAAGTGAGATTCAAATTAACTATTGTTCTAAAGTAAAAAGGCTAGATTCTAATACTTAGTCATGTTCTTTTGACAGAAAGATCTGTTTAAAAAACAGTAGACTGTATGCCCTCTTAATATTTGAGCGTTATTGAATTTCCAGCTCCTTGGCTTCAAATTCAAATTTTTTAATTTCTGTATTTCACTTAATGAAACATTGCTTTAGCTTATTTGCTTCCAACAGGAATTGAACCTGGGAACGCTTTCACCAAAGGCAAACACAGTGTCCACATGATTATCTGGGAGCAAATCTGTTAAATTCTTTATGCTGAAAAACTAAAATATCATACGAATATAAAATTGATTAAGTAAGTCTCACAACAGACATATTCATGAACAATATTATAACTATGCTTGAGGTACGGTGAGAAAAAATTACCTTCTATTTGTTTCACAAATATTTTAATCAACATTCCATACAATAGAATTCGCTACATCAATTAACATTTCAATTAATCAGTTGATTACTGTGTGTATAATCAAGCACTGAGGACGTCACTTTGTGAAACTCCATCACAGGAACAGCAGGAATATTTAGTATGGACAATAAGGAATAATTTCCAAAAACATCAAAGGAAATTAAAAAGGGAGCCTCAATATGTACACGCAGAATTTGGAGACCAAATGATTCCACGGTCAAGTAATCTGCTCCATCAATTTGGGGTTCTTTGAGGAGAAATGAGGAAACATGTTTGTGCAAAAATAAAAAGGGTTTATTCGGATAATCTTACATCATTTGCAAAAAAGTTGATGCTTTCTAGCGATATCTGGTGGAACTTCTCCAAAATAAATTGGTAATAAAAGAACTGTCTGCATTCAAGTAGCCTTTTTTAAGTAAAGGCTGGAAATTCAACCCACTCCTCCCATGCCCACCCACTGAATTCGTGGATAAGGCCATGGAAGTTGTGGCCTCCAGACATCCCTCAATTAAACACAAGTGTGCAGAAGCTTTATCCTATCACCCTTCTTCCCTCCCTCCTCCTTCTTCAAGTGAGGTTTCTAATCTGCAGATCCTGCAGAGCATCAAGAAGACTGTCAGTTCAGCCGACCTTATCATCAGCAAAGCAGACAAAGGCAGTTGTGTGGTTATTCTGGACAGATCAGACTACATAGAAAAGTGCTGTGATTTCATATCGAACAACGGTATCCGCAAACACCAAGTGATCCCATCCCCCAATACCAAACCCTTGTGAAGAAAAAAGTGCTTGCCTCTAAAGTTTTAGACGATAGTTGCAAATATCAAGTGCTTAGGATGAATCCCCAACCCTCAAAGCTTTTTGGCTTGCCTAAAATACTCAAAGCTAATGAGACGGTCAGACCTGTCATTTCAAGTGTTTTTGCCCCATCCTGAAAACTTGCTTGGAAACTAAATAGTATCCTTACAAATCTTGGGGTATTCCAACCCAAATATACAGTTAAAAATTCTGTGGAATTGTGCTCTATCCTAAAAGACATAAAGTTTCCCCCTAACTGTAAATTAGTATCCTTTGATGTAAAAGACTTATTCACCAATGTGCCCATCAACGAGACTCTAGATATCCTTAGGTCTATGTTAGTGAAAATCAATTGTGAAGTGGATTATATCAAAGACTTTTTAAACCTACTCGTGCGTGTGTGAATCAAAATTACTTTATTTATAATGGTACATGTTATAAACAAGAGAAAGGCCTTGCTATGGGCAGCCCTCTCTCTCTGCTACTAGCAGATATTTTTGTAAATGAAATCGAATGTTCACTTTTAATTCCAACTGTATATACCTTCCCAATATTGTGTCTTGGCATCGATATGTTGATGATATTCTCTGTATCTGGAAAGGAACCAATCGCCAGCTCCTCCATTTCCTCAACTTCTTAAACTCTCTTCACCATTCTCTTATTTCCACACATGAACTTGAATCCAACCAGTGGTTAAATCTCCTGGCTATTAATATTAGTCTTAATGATTGTGAAATGTCCTTTGCAATCCATAGGAAGCCTACCTATACGGACCATGCCATCCCCTTTTCATCAAATCATCCCTTTTCCCATAAACTAGCTTTCTTTCACTCTCTATTTCATCGCCTCCTCCATATCCCCATGTCTCCCCAAAATTTCAGGAAAGAACTTGATACCATCCATTTCGTCGCCGAAAATGGACGGCTTCCCAAAACATCTGATGGACAATTTGCTTCATAAAAAACAAAGGCAGTTCACCATTAATCAGATTAATTCTCCTGTTTCTCTTCCTGAAACCCCCCTGTTTTTATAGATTAAAACTTGTGGATAGCTTCAGTTTTAAAATTAATAAGTTTTTCCCCTTTGAGAATTTC
Source organism: Sympetrum striolatum (assembly GCA_947579665.1). Lineage (NCBI taxonomy): Eukaryota > Metazoa > Arthropoda > Insecta > Odonata > Libellulidae > Sympetrum > Sympetrum striolatum. Next base: position 1,771,026 of record CANPUZ010000001.1, on the reverse strand, counting down.
CCCCCAGCCTTTTATAAGAGCTCCAATCTCCGCTTGCACTTATGCAACAGTCAGGATAAAACTCATAAAAAATAATCAGGAATATATAGACTGGACCTCGAAAGTAGTTACATTGGCCAGAGTGGTAGGGCCATAGCAACATGTGCTGAAAAACACAGAGCGTCCTTCCTTAACCCTTAAGACGTGGGAGTATTTTTCTTTGGCAACAGTCGTGTGTGGGAGGAAACTTAGAGAAATGGTCCCTTCTCCTGGTGGGTCAGACTAGATGCAGCAGGTAGAAAACCCCCATAATCCGGGCATACCTTTTTCCGATGCCCACGGACAGGGTTATTCTTCAAGATTTTTGGTTGCTCCTCTAACGTGGAAGCAATTGCCAATTATTTAATAGTCTTATTTTTTTCCATTGATGTTAGCTGATTTATTTGATAGTTATTTAGTTAGTAGATACATTGATTTTTAACGAGTGAGGAAATATAAAAGTACTTGTGAACTGCAAATCTAGGAATTATGCCAAGACCAGAAATCTCCCGGGAAGGGTTTTCGACATTTAAGACAATGCAGAATATTTTGTGAGCGTGTGTCTCATTCATATGACCACCATAAATTGGGGAAGGCCAAGATTGGGTAAGGAAGAGCAGGTCAAACGTATAAGAACGTTTTTCCCGCAGTTCTCGCACTTCGGCTGGAAAACGTTCATATACATTCCCCACAGTTTAAGGGTTTAAAATTCAAAACATTCCCATTTTGCAATACATTTAAACGAAAGTAACCACAGAGCATCATTTTCACCCATTCTTCTAAACGTAGCTTCTAAAGGCAAAAGGCTCAACCTCCTCGAGCAATTGGAAATACACCGCCACATGCAGTTTTCCAGGAACCTAGTTAATGAGCTTCTCTTTAGGGAAAATAAATCCACCATTTTTAGGTCCATTCTTTCTTACCTCCCTCCCCCTCCCTCACATTCTTCCCGACAGCCCCTTCACTCTCCTTGCCCCTCCCTTGTTTTTACTTGTATATACACTCTGTGGAAAATCTCTTCTGTTTACCTGATGATGGGTTGAACCCCCAAACCGGTCATGTTTTTTTTTAAATAAAATTCTGGATGCAGACAGCTCTTTTATTTTGAATTTACTTCCACATTTGTTTTTTACATTTTGAAACTACACTATTTTAATACATATTAATACCCATAAAAAGGGTGTCTTCATTTTTCAAATGATAAAGAAACTATGTCTTAATAGAATAACATTTTAATTGAACTAAATGCTGAATTTTTAGGAAACTTAGTTTTACACATAATTTTCTTTACTTTCAAATTATTTTGTCAGTGGAGTTCAAAAATCCTTATTGGAATATATAGGTCAAAATGGTCGAGTGCAAGAATTTAGTGAGGTGAGCAGTGCGATGTACAAAGTACCTAGGGAAAGAGAATGCCTCCAGCATCACAGAGAATTGCTAGGTAGAGAGCAAAAGGAATTTAGAAAGAGAAAAGAATTACTTGGTATGGGACAACGCATGATGTTGGGAAGTTGGCAATGGCACATATTTCGCTTCTGGAAAGATTGTTCCCAGATTTTTAACAGTTGGTGGCATTAGGATTCATGTCTGAACAATGGGTGCAGTGAGTGGAATGGGTGGCATTGGCCTATAAGTTGGATCATTCTATGCTGTTTGGACACGCTGTTCAAAGTTACCCGGGTCGACGAGACTATGGTTACACATTGTAAAGGAAGGTCTAGTCGTGGGAAGCGTTCAAAAGAAGACTACATTGTAGTTTCCCTTCGGCTGCCAATCTAGCAGACATCCACCTTTGCCTTACAAGGAGAAAGAAGGAAGCCAATGTAACGTACGAGGCCTATGAATATTCAATCAAAGACATAGTGAGATGTGGAGAAATAGACGAGGTATCCGCAATAAAATATATTTTGAACGGGATAACAGATAGAGAATTGGTTAGATCGATGGCTATGAGTGAATTTAAAAAGTTGAAGGCCTGCTTGCGAAGATCAAAAGATACAAGACATTACGGAAAGAGCGAGGATGAGCTTGAGGGCAGCTGTCCAACCAGCCTTATTAAGAGGTAGACCAGGAAGGGCAGGAGAAAAGATATTCACAGCTGAGAGGTGCTTTAATTGTAATTAGCAAGGTCATAGGGCCAAGGATTGCTACAAGACAAAAAATGTTTCAACCGTACGAAAGTGGGACATTTGATAAAATATTGTCAAATAAAGATTTAAAGACACCATCTGTCCTCAAAGGAAGGAAATGTAAACAGAATTGCTACTGCCAAAAAGCAAATAAAGGATGAGTACCACAAATGGGTAAAAATATATGGGAATTAGGTGGTCGGGTTCATTGTCCTACGAAGCAACGTGGTAACTCTGAGAGAAGACATGGCAAGAGATTTTATTTCCAGACATGCCGGCGACGGTTAGTGGGTATCGAAGGGAATGCATGCAAGGCAATTGGCTCAAAATAGATGGCTCTTTGCATAGATGACATCAGCATCAAAGTAGAGTTGTTGATAGTCCCCAAGAGGACACCATGATCATCGGGCGAAGCATTCTTGACCAAAAAGGAATTTGGATTCAAAAGGGTGATGGAAGATTAAATATAATATGGGATTCATCGGAGCCAGAGGAAAATGAGTTAAAAGAAGAAGAGAAAACACTAATAGAGCCAGGTGAAATTAATGTGGGAGGAATTCTAAATGAAGCAAAGACGCAACAGATTCGCAATGTGGTCAATAAATACTGACAGTGTTTTGCCAAAAACCTTGAGGAACTAGGGACTGTCAGTTTAATCAGTTTTGAAACTGAGTTAAATGATGAACAACCGGTGAATTTACGACCTTATTGGTTACCATATTCTCAAGTAGGAGGAATGCAAAAAGAGATAATTGGATTAATGAAACTGGGAATAGTACAAGGGCTGACTTCAGAGTATGCAAGTCCCGCATTGTCAGCAAAGAAGATCAATGGTGATAATAGACTCTTTATTGACTACCCAGGATTGAACAAGAAGATTAGAAAGGTGAAGTGTCCCGTATCAGCGAATGAAGAAAAACTGGAGAGGCTACCTGGAGATAGATTACGACATTAGATATGGCATCAGGTTATTACAAAATACTGATGTCAGCTGAGTCCCTTCACAGACTTCACACAACAACACAACTTCACGTCACAACAGTGGGCCTATACAAATTTACCAAAATGCCTTTCAGTTTGTTAAATGCCTTGGCAGAGATTAGTAGGATGATGAGAGAGATAACCCAAATGTTAAAGCCAGGAGATGTAATAGCGAATATGGTTGATGTGCTCATTCCAAGCAAAACAATTGAAGAAGGGCTTGAGAAACTGGAATGATTGCTGAAAGTTCTCAAGAAGGTTACGCTTACCGTGAAAAATTCAAAGTTCGAGTTCTTTAAAGAAAAAATTGAGCATTTAGGATTTGAGATTACTAAAATTGGAATCAGACCAGGTTAAAGGAAAATTTTAGCAGTGAAGGAATTTCAGAGACCAGAGAAAGTACATGACGTAAGGCGATTTGCTGGATTGACCAGTTTCTTTAGAAGATTTGTACCAGGATTTGCCATAATAAGCAAACCATTGACTGCATTAATAAAGAAGGAGTTTGAGTGCATGCAAAATCCAGAAAAGGCATTCCCGGACTTGAAGGCAAAGTTGATGGAAAAGCCAGTTTATTATCATATTATAATATATATATATATATCATATTATATACATACATATCATATAGCCATATTATTATATTTATTATACCATTATCCGACATCAATGCTGAACATGAAATTCATACTGAAGCAAGTAGACAGAGATTGGCAGGAATCTTACTACAGCATCGCGAAGGAGAGACATGGAGACCAGTTGTATATTTTAGTTGACAAACGATGGAAACTGAGAAGGCCTACCATAGCTATGAGCTAGAAGCCTTAATAGCCATTGAGTCAAAAGATAGATTCAAAATTTACCTTCTGAACAAAAATTTTACAGTGGTAACCATTTGCAATGCATTGAGAACAGCAAAGAGCAAGGAGTTTCTACACTTAAAAAGTTACAGAAATTGCAGATATTGAATTCCCTGGGATCTCACAATGGTTATTTGATTCAAGTGCAACTGACAGGAATCTGAGAGAATTTGATGAAAATCAAATTGAATTAAATTTTAAAAAAATATTAATTTTGAATAATCTCTGGTTAAGGAAAGGTATATAAAGTATAACAACAAACTGATTACTTACTTCTCTTAATGGTTGACAAAAGACACGTTGATTGCAGTTATCTTCAAATTCCTCCACTGTAACTTCATCTGCTTTCTTGTAATGAAGTAAAATGAAGAAATTAGAATACAATTATTCATTTCACAGTAAAGTTTAATTAAACAGTAAAATCGCATCCATGGCATAAAAATTAGTAATATTACTGCATTTACCCAAGGTTTTTCTTAAGAAGAGCCTTCTGTAAAATATATAATGCATATGAAAATGTGTATTCCTTCCATCATGTTTAAAATAAACATTGAAACGGAGAAAGGAGAAAAAAAAATTAACATTCAAAATTAGTTCTCCATCTCAAGGGAACTTTTTATAGAAAACCTTTATCTCCTATTTTACACAGTAGGAAACCATAAAAAATATGATGTATTTACAGAATATACGTTAAATTTAATCTTAGAAAGACAATATTACATTAAGATCTTGCTTATAGATGAACTTATGAAACATTGATAAAATACATTTCAATTAAGCTAGGTTGAAATACTCAATAATAAAGAAATAAATATTCCATTTAATAACTCACAATGTCAGTATATTCTAAGTCATGAAAATCTGCTTCTTCAAAATGCTGAACAGTTCCAGGTATTGGTTCCTTCAAGAAAAATAGAAATTACGTAACAAATAAAAAAATGAATTACTCAATTTTATTATCAATTTACTTACCTTTATGTCAGTCTCTATGGGGTTTTCCATTTCAAACACATTTATTTCATCTTTAATTGTAGCCTACAGATAAAATAGGTTTTTTAATAGTAATGACTACTCATTGAAAAAGTTCACAGGTCTAAAAAAACATTAAAAGATGCAGTTGAGTAATGTGGTTTCAACATTTTATTTGTGAAATTTTGAGATAAATCCATTAAATCAATACCAATATTAAAACATGCATATAAAATTAAAGAGCAATTACATCTCAAACTGAATAATTATTATTCATAATTGACTTCAAACTTACATCAGAATGAAAATTACTTCCCTTAATTCTAACTTCCACAGCTCCATCCTAAAAAAATCACATTTTGATACCTCTTTAATACCTTTCATAAATTGTCTTTGATAATTACAGCAGTAAAATACATACCATTTCATTGTCATCAGACATTATTACTGAACGATGGTTTGAAACTTCATTCATATGCTAAAAATATAACGAATAGCCCTATTAATGACAAAAATACACCAAAGAATGTATCAGAAAATAAAAAAAGAAATATTCAAAAAAAATCATCGAGCTCAGATACTTTTCAGATGGAAACTTACAGGTCTTGTTAGGCTCATAAGTCTCACAAGTTTCAAAGTTTCAGCTTCAGCAGAACGGACGTTTTTCTTGCATGCGTCGAATTCTATCATTCTCCACATGCAAGGGGAGCAGATTTGAGACGGAAGACCATCATTCTCGAAGATCTACATCATCGAAAGATAATATTTTGGTGATAGATTAACATCAACAATAAAAACGAGCATAGTAATACAAAAATGAACAAGTTTAAAATAAGATATAATTTTCGATTTGCAAGTTCGATGCCGAGCTATATACAATACCTAAGTACAATAACTTAAGTCACATGCAAAGACAGTCTTCGTAAGATAATACATAGAAGATGATTATTGCACGTAACATATCAACGAGAATTTCTACCAGAAAAATAACAAACGCATTTTGTCTGTAAATAGCACTGTCATAAAAACTTGAATATCAAGTCCCAATCATCATACGTACCTTGATATCGTATATAAAATTGAGCATCCGATATATAGGATCTGCAGATGCTGAACATTGCGTGAATATGTTCGTGAGTGAAAACCCTTCCTTCAAACACAGTCTACAACAATTATCCAACCTTATTTCTCCCATGTTTCTAAACTTCCCTGTAAACGATTGGCAAAAACTACTGGAATGTAAACAAGAAGTATTATTTGTTATTATATCTTGCATTTGGTACAAAGCATCGCTACCCTACTTACAGGCGAAGCTAATAGCAAATAAAAGAGCCGAATGACGGAATTCTAGTACTGCTTCTCTTAGTTATTAAAATGTAATGTATTACTTTACAGTTATCCTAGAACCTTGGTTGAACGAATGACTCATGTAACGGTAAGTTAATGATTTTTCTAATGTTATCATTCTTAAACACTAAGTACTCGAGATAGTACGGAATCTACGGAATGATAACGCACGTAGCCTTCATTTATCTCAGAGGCAGAGCCAAAATCGTAGGCAGAACATCCAACGGTATCCTTCCGTACTATCTAGGAGTATATTGCTGTTTACGGAAGAGAACGCTGCAAAGGCCTTCGTTTAACCATTAATATATATCTTAGTAAAAATTTTACTCTCAGTTGTTAATCTAAGGCTACGATCTACAATCTCAACACAACAATAAAGCGGAAGTTTGTTTCTATTGTTCAGCTTTCTCTTTAATATCACCTCACTCTGTAAGTACGCAATCGATGTTTTTCTATGAAATAGTTGGATTGATATAATACTATATATATATATATATATATATATATATATATATATATATATATATATATATAATATTATATTTGGTAAAATTGTCGCAGAGGACTGTTTGGGAGAAATTCTGTATCTCCCTTAATAATGGATATACATCAACAAAATTAACATCATTTTAAAGATAAAGGATGGCGGCATATATATATGTATTTGAAACCCTCCTAAGACCCTTCATTTCCGAGATATTTTGTTTCAAAAATGACCTTTTTTCGTCGTTTTTTGACTCATTTCGCGCCATTTTTGATGTTTTCTCGGTTCCCCGGTAGGGCAATTTTGACTTATTTCAACTCTAACACACCCATTTCCCATTACCTACTCGCTTACGGGCCTCCTTGAGTGAAAAGGGGTGCTGGGTGGGTGTAATATTCGACTGATTTACTTGTTTTTTCCCAATTTCCTACTCGGTTACGGGTTTCCTTGAGTGAAAAGGGGTGCTGGGTGTGTATAATAATCGACTGATTTACCTGTTTTTTGACAATTCATGACTCGTTTACGGGTATTTTTGAGCCAAAATTTTAAGTTAAAACTAACAATATCCATTATTATTGCGCATTACTGCTCCTTCAATTGCTAAAAACAGGCATATTTTACTTAAAATTTAACTTGTATTCCCTGAAAAAATCATCGAAATAGGGCTATTTCTAATAAAAAAATATTTTTTTTCAAAACGGTCTTCATCGACAAATTTACCCCGTCCGATTTATAACCAAACGGTTCTTTTCAGAACTAACAATTATATCAATACGAAGATTGCTGCTAATCTATTAACATACTTCAATCCTGCGTTTCTTTTCGCTGTTGTACTTGTTCTTCTCTTCGTTTAGAATAATTAGCAATTTCAGCAATAATTTTACCATTTCTTCAATATAATATGTATATATCATACGATAAAAATTTATTTATCTCTTAAAAGACCTTGGAAGCCAACTTAGCTTGCAAACCAACTATAGCTTGCGATCCGAACGTGAGGGTGACTTTCTTTTTCTTAACACAAAGCAACATTTGCGACGAAAGCAGTGATTTACCCTTAAAAGACCTTGGAAGCCAACTTAGCTTGCAAACCAACTATAGGTTGCGATCCGAACGTGAGGGTGACTATCTTTTTCTTAACATAAAGCAACATTAACGCCAAAAACAATGTCTTCCGTTAAAAACTTAAATTAATTAGTTTTTGGGTTAAAGCATAGTTTTTACAATTTATTTTTGATTAATTATGGGTAAAGTGGATTATTTATACCTCATTACTACGATGTAAATGAAGGAATACCGCCCACCCAACTCAACCCATCCACTTCAACTACAACGTTTGTTTACGTGCATACTGTTAATGATTAACATAATCCCTGATTATTTACTGTATTTTCTGGATAATATACCTCATTTTTTGGCTTCATTTCATCTTTTCAGGTTATTATTTCATCAGTTTCTTTAAAAGTTAGCGCCCGTATGAGAGCTAATATTCGAGATTTTTTTCTACTTCCAAGAGGTGAAACTCGTCGATCACCGCGACATCTGGCGTCCAAACGCCATAACTAACACTTCAAACATGGCCTACGGAGGCCATTCCAGTACCTCGGTCACTATAAACGATATATCTCAGTAATTACACGAGATACTTTGTTGTTATCACTTGCGTAATAAGCCGCAATATTTCAAGTGTCTTCCCTGAAAAAATCATCGAAATAGGGCAATTCTTAATATTAAAAAAAAAAAATTTTCCAAACAGTCCTCTTCGACAATTTTACCTTATATTTGGATAATACTTATTGTTTGCATCTTGAAGGATATTTTGTGCCTCCATTTCAGTGAAGTTTGCAAAATGGGTGAAATAAGGTTGAGTCATTGTTGTAGACTGTGTTTGAAGGAAGGTTTTTCACTCACAAACATATTCTCGCAGCGATCTGCAGCTGGAGATCCTTTGTATCAGATACTTAATTTTATATACGAGATGAAGGTACGTGTGTTTATTGGATATGTAGGTGCTATCTCTCTTTGGGAATGCAAACACTGTAGACAAATACTTATACGCCTTATTGTGTCGTCCGTAACGAATCTTTGATACGTCTTACCTACGAAAATATGCTATTTATTGTGAATAGTAGCAGTTTACTTTTCGGTTGCATTTGTGCTTTTTGAAAGTGATTTCTGATTCTAAAATAGTTTTCTTTCGTATTTCAAACATAATATACATTGATGTTAACCCGTAATTATACGTTACTTATTAATGTTTTAGATATTCGAGAATGATGGTCTTCCTTCTCAAATCTGCTCCCCTTGCATGTGGAGGATGATAGAATTCGACGCATGCAAGAAGAATGTCCGTTGTGCCGAAGCTGAAATTATGAGACTTCTGAGCCAAACAAGACCCGTAGGTTGACTTTTGATAACTATCTTATTGCGTTGATTTCAGCGAATGATTGTGGTAGTTGTATGTAATATAATTTATCTGGTCTACAGTTTCGTATTTGATGTTGCGATTTTGTTTTTTTGCATTTGAGCAAAGGTTTTAACGATAATTTATTATTGATGTTGGAGGTGACTTTAATGGCAAAACTTTTATCGTTGATATTATGTTAAAATCTATGAGTAGGAGAGGAGGTACGTTAGAATTTATTTATTTATTCATAATTCGGGGGAAATTGCATTTACAAAAGCATACTATCTGGAGTAAGTAAGTTAGTTCATATTAGCACTAGTACAGTAGAGTACAGGGTAGATATACAAAATGATCAAATATAATCATTAACATTACATAGGAAAAGTAAATTTAGCTTGAACTATATCAATGATACATGTAAACTTTTAGCAAGTTATCGATAAAAGTATATATTGAAATCAAACACTCAAATTATTAAATAAGACAGTGAGAAAAACAATTACGACATGTTAAATAAAAGATAGAGGTAAAAATTTAAATAAATAACTACGAAATATTACATAAATTATATATTTAAAGTAGTTACTATAAATTTATGGCTTAAAATTTGCCAATACATGTATTATATATAACAATAGAGTTGCTTGCATTAAAATGTTCCTTTTATAGGATGAACCTAGTGAAGTTGAAGTTGCATTGGAGCAGGGACCTGTCAACTCTGAGGTAAATAATTTGTGAAATTTTTATAATTTTTAATTCTAGATTTTTTTTGTAAATATTGTTTGCATGTATAAATATCATAATTTGACTCTTTGATTGGGGATATTTTGCCTGAGACGGCTTGACTCTTATTATCCACAACTTTATGAATCTTAAGACGTTAGATTGAATGTTATATCAAGTTCAAAAATATCTTCGTTTTAAAAAAAATATTGTTGTCTTGTAGGTCTCCATTAAAGAACAATTTGATGTTGTGGAATGGGAGATGCCAGCAGAGACAGCCATAAAGGTGAGTACAATAATTATGAAGTGGTATATTTAAATGCTCTGTTAATTTACATAATTAGAGAATGTTTTTTATGAGACAGGTGCCAGAAGCTGGACAGCATTTTCAAGAAGCCGATAAATATGACTATAATGATGTTGAATCAGATGATTATGTGGTGAGTGATTATATTTAATGATACACTCCTTTGTGCTATGATTTACTTCATAACATCCTCATCAGTTATTGGGAATTGGAAATATTTGATGATAGTATTTAAAGCTAATGCTTTAATTCATCATAATATCAATAACCACCTAAAATTTCAAAATTAATATTCATAATAACAATTATTCGTCTCTCTTGAAGAAACTTTTGTGTTAGAAAAACGTAATGTTGAAATTTCAAAAAGAATTTCCTTTGAGATAAACAATTGAGTTTTAATTGAATGTATTATGTATCTATTGATTTCATATTGCTTTGGTTCCTCTGAATTACATATTCTATGAAGTTTATATTTTTGTACTAATTTTTGCAATTGAAAACTGTGTTTGAAGGAGGCAGTCGATCTTCCTGAAGACGAATATGAAGAAAAATGCACTGAAAAAGTCTTTAGTCAGCCATCACAAGAGGTGAGTCTGTTGTATTTATTGATATGGATTATTCTTGATTAATAAAAAGTGACTTCCTTTTTCATGATAATAATAATAGTAGTAGTTTACAACAAAACCAGAATTAAATAAAAATTTTTCATAGAGTTTTATGATTAAAAAATATTTATTGGAAAGGAAGCCATTAGTAATTTTGGGTGCTATTTCTAAATTTTATTATGCTGTCAGTATTGATTCTTGTCTTGAACTGATTTATAAGATACTCAAGTCTGTTGCATTTCAACATATTATATAAAAATACACCTGGAAAGTATTTTCTTCTCTTTGTAACCATTAGCCACTTAAGCCATTGATGGTGTTTACTTACATAGGCTTGCTTTCTCAGATCAAAGATAAACCTTATGCAACAGTCATTTATCGTTGTAGTTTGTAATTTAATTCGTCAGTGATATCTAGGTATGTTAATCAACAATAGTCAAATTGATTGGGTATCAATGTGTGATCAAGTTTCTCTCTTTGATCTTTAGGAATTTAGTGTCATACATTTATAAGTTTATATCTGTGATTGCCCATCATTTTTATGATCTATATCTTATTTAATTAAGATTATCTTGTCCTATATTTGCAAAATACTTTGAATTAGATGTTCTGGGTAGTGAAGTTTTATTTCGAAATTGCCAGCTTACTATGAATAAGTTTAACAAAGAATTAAACCCAAAATACTCTTTTATAATACTTTCTCATAGTTTATTAAATTGTAATTCTAAGAGGAATAAATCCAAGGTTGCTTTAGATTGATTTCAATTCTTTTTGATACCATGTCGTTGATAAACATAATGGTATATACATATTTTTCATGACCTATAAGTCTACAATTGATTGAAAGTTTCGCATGTAAAAGTGTAGAACATCATTTTACAAATAGTGCTGACATTAAAACTTTCAGGGTTGCATGTATTTGTTCCTCTTAATAAATTATGGATTGCAAATTTTAATTACATCTGCGAATTGTTTTTGGCTTCATCCTCAATGGAAACTTTCCATAAGAATGTTTTTTGATCCTGTGCTGATTTTATTGTTTTCTTCTGATTAAAGTCTAATGGTTTTATATATTTTCTCCTGATGAATAATTTAGATAGAGTATATTGAATCAGTTACATATTTTTTATTATATTAGGAAATGACAATTTTCATTAATTGTTCATGGATTTATTATTAATCCATTATTTTGTTCATGGATTAAAAAAACTGAAGTCTAATATTTTTTAATATTTCTCAACATTGTTATTTCTTTTCTCAACATTGTTATTATGCTTCAGCCAATTGATCAGATCGTTCAATTGTCTTCAAAATAAACACTACACATGTGCTATGATTAAAAATTTGAACCAATTTCTGATTATTATGACTAATAAGCTTAAGGAAGGATACCCTTCACAGGAATTGACTAGAGTTAGTCAGTAATCAGTTTTTGTAGATATAATTATCCTTTTCTCACAAATTAGGAAAGTCATCTATGCTATTAGGAGTTTCTATGTTTCTATATTTTGGAACCCTGAACACAAACATTAAATAAGAATAATGCTCTCACCTTTATTATTCAAAAATCAAGAATAGGTTGAATTTTTAACTAATTATGTTTCCAATAAGATAATGATATTTAGCATTAATGGCAGAATGTAAAAATCTATGGATACGTCAATATTTGTCTTGAGACATTTTGGGGAAAATATCTTTTCCAGGAGTGGTCTTTGTAGGAACCATGATTAACCACCTTTTGGTTATGGCAGGAGTAGCACGCACCTTGACTATATTTTCTAAATCGATTGCTTTTGTGTATTGTTCATGGAACAAATGAAATATGAAACAATTTGTTATAGCTTATATTTCAATAAACTTCTTCGCAGTATTACAACTGCCCATGTAACAAAAGGTTGCATTTCATTGGTTAGATCTTCTGAGACTTTAATTTCTTTAAACTTTATTAGTAAATTTATCCTATGAATTAGTCTTCTATCATTTAATAATTCCTATCCTGTATCAACTGAGTCAATCTTACTGATTTATTGAAGCAATTGTTAATGAATCGTATTGCCTTTCATTTTACTTTCTCTAATTCCTGAATATCATATTTGTCAGTGGGGTCCCATACACTACATGCATACTTAATTTGAGGCCTTCGTTTGGTAAATATCTTCTTCTTTTAACTGTCTCTTGAATGAGCAGTAAGTTAATTTCTGAGACTGTCATACTGTAGGGTTAGAAATCAGATTTGTGTAAGAAAGTAACGCAACTGGAAACAATTATGACTTATAAGTATATAGATATTGATGTTTAGGATTGAATCTGAGTGTTTATGATTGCTATATGTCATAAAAATGAACCTAACAATTTTAATTTCAAAGAATTACTATTAATAGAACTTGAGGAATTGAAAGAAGAAATATATTTTTAAAGATGGACAGAAATAAATATTTACTTCTCAGTATTAATTAATATATAATTGTTATGCCTGCCTATAATTCATTTTATTTAAAAGTGAATAATTCCTTAAGTTTCTCAATGTCTTTCATTTCCCTAAATCATTCTCTTTCTTATGAATTCCTTTATGCAGGTACTAGTTGGATTTTATGAAAAAATTATTCTAATTGGTTTAATATTGATACTGATTACAGCTATTCTTCATTTCAGGCTACTAGGTCATCAGATTTAAAGAAGATTTTAAGTTTGGAGGCTTCAGAAGAAACTGTTGGAAATTCATTTAAGGGAGAGAGCAGCTCCATTTGCACTTCTCAATACATCTCTTACGCTAACAGTGATACCAATAAGGGGATGCCTGAGAATGATTTAAGATCTGATGTTGTACCAGTAGGGGAATCATTATATACTCAAATTTCAAAGAGCATTCTGAATTTTACAAAATCAGGACGGTCTATTTTTAAGGCCCCTCTATATAAGAGGAAGAATGAGTTTATTTGTGATATTTGCAAAAAGAGTTTTCATGGAAAAGTATCCTTGGGTAGACATGTAAGGGTTCACTATGATGACAGACCCTTTAGCTGTACTATATGTGATAAGAGATTTAAGCAAGAATCAGTGAGGAACAATCATCAGCTTACACACCTGAGACCTAAAATGAGTGTTGGAGAGAGTGAAAAGGGAAACAAAAAAATGCTGTATTCTTGTGACTTATGTGCAAAGAATTTTAGTTCTAAGTTGAGGTTATGGAGACATTCAAATTTGCATAGTAATAAATATAAATGTCACTCTTGTGGAAGATATTTTGGGGATAATTCTGTTCTAACGAATCATTTAAGAACTCATACAATAGAGAAGCCATTTAAATGTGAAGTGTGCTTCAAATGTTTTAATCGTAAGTCTATTCTGGACAACCATTTGCTTATTCATTCTTCAGAGAGACCATTTCCTTGTGATATTTGTGATAAGAGATTCAAGAGTAAGCGAGATAAGACTCGACATGAATTATATCATTTGAGAAAAAATAAAATTCATACTGGCTATGTTTGTCCATTTTATTGTTTTTGCTGATAGTTAATGAGTTCTTTTTTATATCCTAATTATTGGTTTGATATCAGAAAATACATATAAGAGATCTGTTTCCTTTTGTCTGAATTGCAATGAAGGTACTTTTAAAGTTTTTTTAAAAATGATTATAGATGTTGCTATATCACACCGCTATATCACACATCTAATGCATTTTTAAGAGAAAAACTTCTATTTAGTATGATTCATAGTACAATTTTGACATTATTATAACTGACAGATAAGTGGAATTGAGACTCAAGTTCAAAAAGCAGAAAGTCAATGCTTAATAAGGCTCTGAGAGTTTTACCAATGAGGCTCCTATAACCAGATTACGTAACACTGGTATTGAAATAACTTCACAGTGTCCATTGAAAGACCTTAAATTTTTTTTTTTGAGATCGAAGTTAATTCCAGGTATCTAACATTGTTAAAAGAAATGGGCCGAATTGTTTCAATGGTCATCCATTTAAAAAGTTATATGGCCTTTATGGTGCTTCTGCAAAATCAGGCAGGGTTCGTGTTCTATTGCCATCTATATTAAGTTGAACCTAAGATTTAATCAGCTGATTAGGTAGATTTGAAATTTAATCCAATACCTGTGCAAGGACATTGTGGGAAAGATTATATTTTATAGGAGATATATCATCTGTAGCTTTTTTAGAGTAGTTATATGACTTTCTGTAAATATATGTTAGCTTTAATTTTTGTTATAGTAGGATTACATTTTAGTTGTTACTTTGCATCTTCTGTGTGTTAGTACACTGCATATTCCCCCAAGTGGTGAATTGTGGGAAAAGGATTGAACATTTTCTTAGCCTCTGGTGCTGAGAAGATGTAGATTTCTTTCAGATTATTATGAGAATATCTTAATGAGGAAAATAGAGAATTTGGTAGTCCGGCTAAAGTGTGCCAATACTGACTAGTGTAGAAACTTTGCTAATAGCAGAGAAAGTTGAGTTGGTTGTATATGATTCGATTTATTTGTATGTAGTTATGTAAATATTTTGCATCCATGAATTTTATTTTTGAATGGCATCGAATATAGTAGAGCAGGTGCAACAGTATGCAGTGATGCCACTACCAGTTTTGAAAACACCAAGCCAGTGTCTATGGTGCAACAGGTGTGGCTCTTACAGGAAGAGGTAATAATTTCAGCCTCTTGCCATCAACAGGCTATATGAATGTAACGAACCTTGTGAGGAAGATTTATATTTCCAGGGAGTTTGGTGAATTTGAATGTGACCCGCATCTGTAATGAAACTTTTGGTAAGTTTGTCTTCAGAACTCTGGAGGTAGAGTAACAGGTTGGGCCCAAAATTTCCTGCTATAGAAAATGTTCAATGCTCCCAGAGAAGTTGCTATTTTATTACTTTACCTTAATTTTGAATCTTTAGAGATGATTACCTCTTTGCCAGTGAGGTTTGAGAATTTGGTCGGAGGTGTATAATTTTGATCAGAGGTCCAGGTTGTGAAGAAGGAGTATGGGAGTTGTAAGCGTTCTGCGAAAATAAAGAATTATGGGGAATTATTTAGTGAAGAATCAACTTGGATGCCAAAAAAGTCTGGCTACTCTGATCACAATGCTTGACTTATCCAATGAAGGTAAATTCAGGAAAATTTAGTTAGCATTATAGATTATTTAGTCATTCCCGATTAAATGTTCTGTAATATGCCAGTTATGGCAATCCAAAGGTATGTATTAGCTTGAATTAATTTTGATCCTTCCTTTTTTAGCACATGTCAAGTTTGTTTCAAGCTTTCCCAGAAGATCATTTACTGTAATATGATGGTTAAGTATTTAAGCCTTTTGTTGAATGAAAATATCATGTAACTGTATTGCACTTGAAGTAACTAGCAACCAATGGAAGAGGAGAGGTAAGTAACACTCAGTTGCTAATGTTGTATATTATTATTGACACAAATTCCTTTTTTAAGCAGTGAGGAAGTACTCAAATTGCTAAATGTTTAGAAGGCATGCATTTTTTATACCTTACACCTTTTGTTACTGTATAAGTCTCAGTTTGATTGATATTGAATTGACTGAATTATGTAAATGTAAATAAAAAACCTATCACTTACTAACTGAGCTTTAGAATTTTTGATATAACTTTCTAATTATGTTTTAATGTATTTTATTTTCACTTCTATCTGCAGCCTTTATCAAGAAAATAGATCAGTAGTAATGGATGGCTCCTTCTGACTTCTTGGTAGTAGTAAGAAGTAGTTTTTTCCCGGTGAGTTGGTAGTAGTTTCTTCTTGGTTCTTGGTAGTAGTTCATCAAGCAAATGCCACTTATATCACTCACGCTTCCCTTCTCTTCAGCTCCTGCCTTAAAATCTTATTCTACGAGGACAACCACAATGGCATCTTTAATTCTGGTAAGTTATTTCTCATGTCTTATTGTATATTTGGCTCCTTCTGAATTGTAACTTTGAATGTTTGCTAGTTTTTTTATTTAGATTTGATGAGTCTGTTTAATCTTATGATGATAGTCAGAATCAAACTATTGTGTCTATAATTAGTTTAGCTGTTACATATTCATAGTGAATTCAGTCATTTCAGCACTTTGAAATATTAATTTTCTAATTCTATATCCTAATATTTGAAATGTTTGTGTCAAGAAACCCTTAGAAATCTCAACTTTTGTTTCAATAAAGTTTTATTTTGTCCTTGTCTATAAGATTTACAGAATTTTAACATATTTTACGTGTATCCTTCTCCCAAAAACATTAGCTGTTTAATGTTTGTGGCATTGTACCGTTATTTTTAGGTATTCAGAATTTAAATAGTGAGATGAAAATTTAATTCAACTCTGTCATCTTGAAAAAGTGGGAAAGAAGCCCTTTTAGCTCAATCTGTTGATCCAAAAAAGCTTAACAAGGCTCTTACTAATCTTTAGGTTGTATTTAATTGCAATATGCATTTGTTAGAGCTTATATAATTAATATTATAATAAAGTTTTAAATAACTCATATTTTATATTTTCAGATTAAACAAGGAACAGAGGAAGGTGAAAATTATGTCAAAAGGCAATTGAGACCCAAAAATACAGTTTGATCAAAAGTACCTTATTTTATGACATGTTTTCATCATGATATAGTTCAATTATTAAACCATTTTCATATGTTTTAAATACATTTGAGGCATATTTATTCCTTGCAAATTATATTTATTTCTTCATAGGTTTTTATACGAAAATGTTATATGTATTTTGATATTTTTTTATAGAAAAAGGTCAATTAAGACACCATGTTTTTTGGTTTATATTATTGTTATGAATTGACTCGGCATTAAGTGTTGGAAGTTAGTCAGTTAGATTTGATATTACCATTATTTTTATTATAAATTTAAAAACTATTGTGTTTGTTTGATAATCTGTTTTTGCGTAGCCTGAGTGATAACAAGGAAAGAAACTTGTATATTAGTTAAGCAGAGGCAAGAAGTTGACATAGCAGCTGAAATAAACAATTCTAGCATCTAAATCTTATGGAGTAAATATTCCTTAAGCTATTATATATTTATGGATACTGTAGTTTTTCTTCCTTTAAATGGATCTAGGGAGGAGGTTTTGCCTCATTTTTTGGGTCGACATATATGCTGAACATAGGCTAAAACCTGAAATTCGCCTCAAAATGTCAACTGATACAGTACTTATTGAAGGTGATACCTCCCTACATAGGGGTTCCCAAGATACATGAGTTTTGTTTTATGACCTTTGAGGATGGAGACATTGCCTTTGAAAGGTACTTTTGGTATTCTAAATTTGAGGCATTAGTTTCTCGCTTTCTTCAGCCATCTGGAAATAAGAGATGGAGTGCCAACAAAGATAGCTATTGGAGATATTTAACCTCTAATTCATTATTATCTGTGTTCCAAAATTTCTTTCTTTATATCTCCAATATGAAGACATTTGGTAATTTGGTTGTTTTGTAAATTTATTTATTGTACTCTTGAAAATTTTCTCGTCACATAATGTTCTGTTGTATAGATTGTGTTATACAATGAGATCTTACTTTGCATTTAAAAAACATAAATTGTGCAAAATATTCATATTTTGTTTCTTATATACATGCTATTTGCTTAAAGACCCAGAAAGCCTTCGATGATGATTTAAATTGTGGTTTTAAGCAAGAGGAATTTTCCTCTGATCCCCAATGTAAAAGGTGTTTCCTACTGTTTTCATGTATATACATGTATTTAAGCTTTCAAATATTGAAGTTTTTTCTTAATATTTTATGCATTTTTGTGTAGGTAAAGGTAATCGAGCTTTTAAATGTTTACATTTTTCCTTATCATATATTTAAACAGTGAAATATTTAACTTTTCCAGGTTAAAACATGATAAAAACATAGAAAAACTATAAAAAACGGTTCTTCTCAATGAGGGTCCCTCCGTACTTAATAAATGAGTAAAGAATTGGCTGCATATTTTTTTATTATTATAGTAAATTCACTCATGGCGATAGAAAATGGAAAAGTAAATAATTTTACGCTGCTTCTTACTTAAATATCTCATAAATGAATATTTTTATTATTTTTTTGCTTAATTTGCTAATGATGCAGGTTGGATCGTCTTCTGTAATTGAATAACAGGTTCTGTCTTTTAACCTTCTTCTTTTTTGTTTTATGAGTAAATGAATTTGATATGGAAGAAAATCTTACTTATATAAAATTTTATGAATAATAATCCTACCGAGATGTCAATGTTGTGGCCTCCTTTAAACGACATTAGCACTAACCAATGTGATTATACCACATTAACAACATTTGCAGCCAGAACGATGCATGGTGAAGAATGGCAAACATGCGGCATGTTTGCTTGGCCCTAACACACAGCAAAATGTGTCTTGAATATTTTCAAGGCGTTCAATTGGGAAATAATAGCACATATTGCTTATTCTCCAGACCAAGCTCAGTCTGATCACCATTTGTTCAAATCATTGGGACTTGCACTTGCTGATCAACACATCGATTTCTATGAAACTGTACAAAAAAAGTTCGACCACTGGTTCGCTTCAAGGGAAGAATTGTTTTTTTGGCATGGCATTCATTACCTGCTAGAGAGGTGGGAAAAATATATAAATTCCAATGGATATTATTTTGAATAAAATATTTTTTATATTTTCTAATATCAGATATGTAATTATTATAAAAAAATTCCAATTTCATACTTGTACACTTGGTATTTCTTTCAGGTGCCATTACAACTACACACCACTGCATAAATATTAGGCAAGTTCCTTTTTTTGGAATCACTCTAGCCACACAAAAATGTGTTACAAAACAGAACAACAACTTAATTAAAAATTTATCATAATTATAATGGTAATTTAGAGTAGCAACAACAAATGACAACCTTGCTAAAAACTATATCTATCAACTCCCAATACTAAGTCAAATAATTGCTTATATAACAAAAAATAACCATAATGTGCTTATTGACCAATTTTCGGTAAAAGAAAACGTCAAAATTTACATAAAATTTGTAAAAGAAAACATAAGGGTGGAAATGAAGATAATTTGCAAAGAATAAATGTGTGAAATGTAATTGTAAGACATGAAATGTTTTATTTATTAATTATATGCCAAAATATACGTTTATTGGGCTCATGCATGTCGGTAGGTTTGTTTACTCCAGACAAGGGTACTGCTATTAATTGATATTTATAACCTCTGCTGGAGTTTGAATGTATAATTTGATTACAGCAATGTAATAATTTTTTCCAAGAGAGCATATAACAGATTCAAAATATCAACATAAAAGGTTTTCAAAGTTCTTAAATTTTTTATTATATTTTGAAACTGCTCTATTCTAATACACATTGGAACCCAAAAATAATGGTCACAGCATTTTGCAAATGATAATGAAACTATGTCTTAATAGAGTAAAACTTGGATACTGAATTAGATAGATACTGAATTTTTAGAAAATTAAGTATACCACATAAAATTCTTTCGTTTCAAATTATTTTGTCAGTGCAGTTCAAAATTCCTTACTCGAATGTAGAGGTCTGACAACATTTTATAAAAGCAATTAATAAAGAGAAAAACGAAATACTTAAGGAGTTTATTTTTTCTTCAAATGCAGTAATTCATGTCGCTTTTTTAATTCATTTGTCTTGAATTTATTTTTGCAAACATCACAAGCAAAGGGTCTATCAGATGAATGAGTAATCATATGTCGAGTAAGGTTTCTCTTGATATTAAAAGATTTAAAACAATTTTGACATTCATAGGGCTTTTCCTTAGTGTGAACTCTTGAGTGAATCTTAAGATGATAATTACTGCGAAAACTCCTTCCACACTCGCTACATGAATATTTATAAATTTGTTGATTTGAATGTCTTGTTAAGCCACATTTAGTACTAAAATTCTTTCCACAATTTCCACAAATATATTGCTTCTTCATGCTTCCCTTTTCACTCCTTCCAAAATTCATTGTATCTTTTAGGTGTCTAAGCTCGTGTATATGCCTCACATTATTCTGCTTAAAACTTTTGCCACAAACACCACAACTAAATAGCCTTTCATCATAATGTACCCTAACATGAGTAATTATGAGACCCTTGTATTGAAAACCCTTCTTACAGATATCGCACTTAAACTTATTTTGTATGTTAGAAAGAGGGGCTTCTAAATGAGATGACTCTGGTTCTGTATCATTTAGAACACTTTTTGGTTCCTCTGCAGATCCCTCTACCGGTACAACATCATCTCTTAACTCTTTTTCAGATGTCGCTTTATTGATGTTCCTGATCATCACATTGTTCTCTCGAGCAGTGTTAACGGAACTGCTCTCTCCTAAGCATATACGGCCAGCAGTATCATCAGAATCAGAATTCGGAACTTTTAGTAATTGAGATGACTGAAATGAAAAACATAATGATCATAATCAATGCAAAATAGTTTATCTGAAGCAAATTAATGAAGAAATAAGGAAACTCTCAAGGCTGGTTGATTTCTCTTATCTATGAATCATAGAAAAAGAATATCCTTGAGTATCAGATTACTTACTTCTATCAATTGCTCAGAAGAAATTCTTTCATTGTACACTCCCTCTTCTGATTCAGTTACTTCTAATTTGACCAACTCCTTGAAATTAAATATAAGATGTATTTTTATAATATTTGAAATATAGATTTACAAAAATTATTTCCAGCTCAATGTTACAATAAAAAAAAATCTTCTTGAAAAAGTTGAAAAAGATGAAGAGATTCAAAATAAATCATAAATTCGAAATGATATCAAAAGAATATACTCATAGGAATGAAAACTTTTCAGATAAAACACAGTAAGTAAATCTTCTACATAATGACAAAAGATGATATAAATTCTGTCCCCTTTCCATGCAATACTTACCGTCTCATCATTAGCACTGTCTACATTCTTTACGTCCTGAACTTCTGTCACTACATTCTGCAAAAACGAAGTTCCACAAATTATCATTTCAAGTGAAAGTAAACATCAGTTATAAATTATGATCAAACTATACATTCACCAATTCAGAAGACCTAATTTTTATACAAGAATTAAAAGTTTAACTGTCACTATAACAAACTTTTTTAAGATCAAGTCCCAAAATGAAAAAAAAAATCATGCACAAAAATACATTAAATTCTAAATTACCTCAATATCTGTAGCTCTTACTTTTAAATCTTCAGGCCTCTGCCACTCCAGGATGTCTGTTTCTTCTTTCATTGGAACCTAGTAAGAACAACAATTTATTAAATCTTCTTAGAATATAATATCTTGAATATCGAAACAAAAAAGGAGTGAGATCACATTAAAAATTCAATCTCACCTCATGGCGGTGAAAAAGATCTGCAACCTATTTGAATTTTACAGTATCATCCAAAATAAAACAATGAATATATAACTAATAGAAAACATGTGATGTATTTTTGAGTGTTCTTTTAAATCAGTTCCTTAGAAGAATCAATACAGACAGCAAAATAAAATTAAGAAAGAATACCCAAGAATACTACTACTACTATTACTATTATTGTGAACAAACAACTCTTAATAAATATGAATCAAGAATAATCTATATAAATAAATACAAGAGACTCACCTCTTTTAATGGCTGATAAAAGACTTGTTCATTAGATTTTTCTTCATACTCCTCTTCAGGAAATTCCAATGGCTTCTTGAAATGAAGTGTTCAATTGCAAAAATTAGTAAAATAATATCAACTTCATGGAATATGTAATTCAGAGCAACCAAACCTGTATGAAATCAATAGATACATGATATATCCAATTATAAACTCAATTGGGTACATGAAAGGAATTTCTTTCTGAAATTCCAACATTACATTTTTCTAAACACAGCAATTCTGTCATAAGAGATGAATAATTGTTTTTATGAATATTAATTATGAGCATTATATATAAGATAATTTTAAGCATTAGCTTTGAAATGCTATCATCAAATATATCCAATTCCCAAAAACTGATGAGGATGTAATGAAGTAAATCATAGCAAAAATTAGTATATTATTAAATATAATCACTCACCACATCATCTAATTCAACATCATTATAGTTGTATTTGTCAGCTTCTTGAAAATGCTGTGCGGCTTCAGGTACCTGGCCTATAAAGAATATTCTCTAATTATGTAAACAAACGGAGCATTAAAACATACTACTTCATTATTATCACACCCACCTCTATGGCTGTCTCTGGTGGCATCTCCCATTCCACAATATCAAATTCTTCTTTAATGGAGACCTACAAAAAATAACTATTTTTATAAAAAGAAGATACGTTTGAACTTGATTAAACATTATATCTAACTTCTTAAGATTCATAAAGTTATGGACAATGAAAGGTAAGCTCTCTCAGGCAAAACATCGCCTATTAAAGAGTCATATAAAGATATTTATAAATGCATACAAAATTTACGAAAAACCTGGGATCAAATAAATTAAACAAATTATTTACCTCAGTGTTAACAGGTCTCTGTTCCCTTGATACTTCAACTTTACTAGGATCATCCTGTTATATGAACAGTTTTTTGTAAAATCTCTATTGACATATTTCATATGTGTGTTAGAAAATTTAAGACCATAAATCATTAGTCACTACTTTAAACATTTTATTTATTTTAATTTTCATAGTCATTTCCTTAAATTTTTACCTCTTTCTTTTATTGAACTTGTCATGATTGTTTTTCTCCGTATGTAATTGCAATAATTTGAGTGTTTGATTTCAATATATAATTTTATTGATGACTAGCTAAAATTTGACATGTATAATTGATATATCTCATGCTAATTTACTTGCCCTACGTTATTTTAATTATTATATGTGATAATTTTGTATATCTACCTTGTACTGTACTGTACTTTAATAAATGTGAACTAAATTAGGTACTCAAAACTGTATGCTTTGTCGATGGAATTTTCCCGAATATTATGAAAAATACATAAATTATAACATATCTCCACTCCTACTCACAGATTTTAATAGAATATCAGCGTTAAAAGTTTTGCCATTAAAGTCACTTCCGTCGTCAATACTACATTATCGTTATAACCTTTGCTCGAATGCAAAAAACAGAATCGCAATATCAAATACAAAACTCTAGAGCAGATAAATTACATTACATACAACTATCCTAAGTATTCACTTGTAAGATACCCAGCGGAGGGCTCCGATCATTTTGGACTCACTGCTATCTAAAGCCGGCGCCACACGATGCGTCGAATGTTGGGTACAACGTTTCATCCAATGTTTGGGTCAAATGATTCGACAGTTGATGAGGCAAACGTTTCTGCCACACGATGTGATGAATGTTTGATCCAATACGTTTGGTTCAAACATTTGCTCGCTGCTTCATTTGCTGCGGGATATGGTGGAAGATAGGAAGATATGCCACGGCTGCTGCCAAAGTAGTGGTATTATACTGTTCACAGTTATTACTTGAAAATTTGAAACATAAAAGACATGATAGAAGGTGGTGATTTATCTCTACATAAATCCAAGAAAGGTAAGTAGCAAGCAAATATTTTCAAACAACGTGAAATTACCTAATGTTGACTCAATGAATGAGAAGGAATTAAATATAATATGAGAAAACTAATATTATTTCTGGTACAGTGGCTCAGTCACAATAAAAATCTGACGTTCTGAAATTCCGTTCACTTCTCACGAGCCCGTGTGGCCGAGAGTCCAACCTCCCAACCGAGTTCCCTCGAATGCTCGAGACTTCCTTTGACTCGGGTCACAAAGACCGACAACAGTCAGAACATCTTCCAACGCGAACGTTTGACGCTTGACATTGTAAGCTCGATATTCGATACTCTGCTACACAATGCTACGAACTATCAAGCTTCCAACGTTGGAAGGTGTTCGTAGCATCGTCTGGCGCCGGCTTTATAACCTTTGCTCGAATGCAAAAAACAGAATCGCAATATCAAATACGAAACTCTAGACCAGATAAATTATATTACATACAACTATCCTAAGTATTCGCTCAAATCAACACAATAAGATAGTTATCAAAAGTCAACTTACGGGTCTTGTTTGGCTCAGAAGTCTCATAATTTCAGCTTCGGCACAACGGACATTCTTCTTGCATGCGTCGAATTCTATCATTCTCCACATGCAAGGGGAGCAGATTTGAGACGGAAGACCATCATTCTCGAAGATCTAAAACATTAAAGATAACGTATAATCACGGGTTAACATCAATTGTAAACTATGTTTGAAATACGAAAGTAAACTACTTTAGAATCAGAAATCACTTTCAAACAGCACAAATACAACCGAGAAGTAAACAGCAACCATTCACAATAAATATCTTATTTCGTAGGTAAGAAGTCAACAAAGAATCGTAACAGACGACATAACAAGGGTTATAAGTAAATAATTGTCTATAGTGTTTGCATTCCCAAAGAGAGATAGCACCTACATATCCAATCAACACACGTACCTTCATCTCGTATATAAAATTAAGAATCTGATACAATGGATCTCCAGCTGCAGAACGCTGCGAGAATATGTTTGTGAGTGAAAAACCTTCCTTCAAACACAATCTACAACAATGACTCAACCTTATTTCACCCATTTTGCAAACTTCACTGAAATAGAGGCACATAATATCCTTCAAGATGCAAACAATAAGTATTATCCAAATATAAAATGTTATATATATAGTATTACATTAATCCAACTATTTCATAGAAAAACATCGATTGCGTACTTACAGAGTGAGCTGATCTCAAAGAGAAAGCTGAAAGATAGAAACAAACTTCCGCTTTATTTGATGTTGAGATTGTGTATCCTAGCCTTAGATTAACAACTGACAGTAGAATTTTTACTAAGATAAATATTAATCGTTAATCGAAGGTGTTTGCAACATTATCTTCAGTAAACAGCAACAAACTCCTAGATGGTACCGAAGTATGCCATAGGATGCTCTGCTTTCAATGCTTGATCATAATGAAAAGAAATGAAACAAGAAATACGTCTATTCAATAACTAAAATCAATTGGAAGATTAATTTTTATATATTATGATTTATACTAATCATACTAATTATGAAATCGATAATGATTGATTTCAAAATTGCCATCTACCTCGGAGGCAAAACTACCAGTTTGGCCCTTACTTACAATTTCAAATAGTTAATATTCAGAACATATAGGATATGGAAAACTCTCAGTTTACAGTGAAACTAGTCCTTATATTTGCCTACGGTCGATGATATCTCTACAATTGTACATTTTAATTCCCTGCAATCCAATCCAAATCAGCGCATTTACTGTTGAAACGGCAATAGGATGAACTAGAGATTCAGTGGTCACCCATCCGTTGACCCTCTCATCTACACTCGTAGTGTTTATGTAGATTCCGTTGATAGAACGTTGATAGCTCTCATATCTTGTACAATTCATAGGTTTTGTAGTGTTTAAACAGTATTACTATCCAAAGATGAGTGAAATAACTTCAGACCTTTGTAGGCTTTGCTTGAAGGAATGTTTCACGCTACATAATATCTACTCAAGTCAAACTACATCAGGGGATCTGGTTTACCATGTTTTGAATTACGTTTATGACTTAGAGGTAGGTACTTTTATATTTTTACTGTATACTTGTTAGGTATCGATGCTCCACATTAAAACTTCTAGGCAGAGCTAATTTTAACTGATTATTATGATATGTACATAGCTTAGGTGAGATTATGGCATTTTATGAATGATGAATACGTTAAGTATTATTTAAACGTTAATCTTCGCGAAAGCAATGAAGTTCCTTCTTTTCCCTCTATGAATTCATTCTGGTTCTTTGTTGTAAATATTTCATTGTTGTCATTTACAGTGTGGTTTAATTATTTCATATCGCTAATAAGTTCGCTGTTCCGTTTGTTGGTATTTGTCTGGTGATGCATTATCCTTTCTGTCCGTTTAGATAACACCCGACGACGGTCTTTTAACTCAAATATCTGCTCCGTGCATGTGGAAGATGTTGGAATTCGAAGGGTACAAGAGAAATGTTCATTTTGCGAGAGTCGAAATTGTAAAATTGTTGAGCAAATTAAGACACGTAAGTACGACGATAGCATCAATTTAAGGAATTTATAGTTTTGCTGTTGTTTTCCTAACGTGCATTGATATATATTTGTGTATTATCTGTTACGTTTAGGCTTCCACCGTAGGTAGTGGCAGCCGTGAGAGCGATGGGAGTCCTATTGAATCAGATTCGGCACAAGAGGTATGTTTATTGCTTTTAATATTATCAAGGCATTATATTAATATTTAATTCGTAATATATGGTACGAAAAAAGGTAGTTGCATTTGGTGCTGAATATATTGCTGAGTATAATGCATTGTAGAAATGAAACCTAAAATTGAAAGTTGACCCAGTTGTTGGCTTTGTAGTGGAGTAGATCAATAGAATAGAGTTTAAGAGAGACTAGACTAGCCCTTTACAGAAGTTGATTAAACAGTAAATAATACAGTATAAAATTGGTATCAAAAGTTTATAAAATATTAAAATAAAAGATATACCTTTTGTTTATAGTTAAGAAAAATATAGGTTATAAGAGGTGAAGGTGGTTGTTAATATATATATTTAAAGTTGTTATAGATTAATCCATTATTATTGTGGGAATTAGGCCAAACTCTAAGCTTAGATCAAGGTCAAGTTGTTTTGTTTCCATTGTAAGTTCAGAAGGTCAATCTGCTGATCAGATTGTAGGGAAACTAAGAATTACATGTAGGTGCATTGCTATTGTATTGATTGATAAAACAAATCTCTTAATTAATCTCAATATTAGATATTACCAGGAGAAGAGCCAAGGCAAGAAGAGAGTGATCTAATGGTAGACAAAGAGAATGAGAATCAGGTAAATATGATTTTCTGAATTAAATTTTTTGGATGAATCAGAAATTTCTCTTTGAGAATCCAACCATCTCTAAAAGGCTGTATGATAGCTGTTGAAAAAGGATAAATAGGACATTATCTGTTTTTCTAAAAGCTGTGTTTATGGCCATTTTGGCATTGAGTTAAATTACTAATGGAAGTAGTACAGAAGCCTTAGTTTTTCGTTTACTATTTTCTATTACTTTATTATTTATAAAATATCATCTGTTACATTTAATGGATACATGCAGTTTCTTGAAGGTACTATTGTTTGCTTATCTTTTCTGTGTGCTTACAAAATTTGATAAACATACGGATAGAATGTACTACCATTGATACTTACATGTTTAATGAGTAATTGACAGTTATGGTTATTAATGTTTGATTGGGAAATATATGTGTCAATTTTTTCCAGGTTAAAATCAAAGAAGAGATAGATATAGAAGAATGGCAGATGCCAGAGGATTTGAAAAGACCAATGGATACTGAAGTGAGCATCATAATTAGTATCTTTTTGGTTTCAATTGAGATTTTTTGATTTCCCGAATATGATCTATTGATATTACTGTTCTTTTCTTTAGGGAGATGGCTCTGAATCATTACTGCATTCAGACGGAAACATCATGAATATTCATCAAGAGTCAGCTTCATCAGAAGTGGTGAGCATTGAATTTATTCATTAATCATAAGTATTATGCTCACTTTGACTGGAAGTTAAAATCAGAATAATGCTGAAAGAATGTTGTGAGGGGTTTTATTTTTGTGTTGTACATTGTGTGATAACATTTTCTTTCATTATTCTCAATTAATGAAAGCAAATTTTTTCCAAATTAGATATGGCCAAATATTAACTTAGAGCTGAAGCAAGAGGAGCTAATTATTGACCAAGAGGAAGCAATTCAGGTAATTATAATTCTCGGTATTGTAATTATGTTCTAATATATATCTACTCTTTAATGTCCATTTCTCAGACATTGCTATATATTTATTTGGGTTACAAAAAGGGTTTGTGTAGTAAAGTAATTGTAACTGGGAAACCTCATGACATATAAATATATCACTGTTGATGACGTGTAATGGAATCTTAAATATATTTATGATTACTGTATGTTATCAAAAATATCTTTCACATTTTAATTTCAAAGAAATACTTGAAATACAACTTAAGGAATTGAACGGAGAGGTATAGAAGGAATATCTGCTTAGCAATTGACAAAAAATAAAAATCAGTTCTGAGTATTGAGATTAATTTTGTCTACAATTCATTGTATAAGGATGTCAAATATATATTGAGAGTTTTTCAATTTTTTAATTTCTCTTCTTCAGTCTTTTCTCTTGAATTCACAATACTGGATGCAGTTTTTTTTAAGTAACAAAACTACTTTAACATGTACTGATTACTACTTTTCTTCATTTCAGACCCCTGGGTCTTCGGATTTAACGAATATGTTGTGTTTGGAGGATTCAGAAGAAGCTGTTGGCAGTTCACTTGAGGGAGAGAGCATTTGCTCTACTCAAAGTATCTCCGTTGAGATGAGAGGCACCAATATGGGGATACATGAGGAAGATCTTAGAGATGATATTGTACCAATAGAGGAATCATTATCTTCTGAGAAGTCAAAGACCATTCTGGATATTGGAAAACATGGACAGTTGCATTTAAAAGCCCCTCCTTCTAAGAGGAAGAGTGGGTTTATTTGTGATATTTGTAAAAATAGTTATACAGGAAAGCAGAATTTGGGTAGGCATTTAAGGGTCCATTATGATGAAAAACCATTTAGCTGTAATAAATGTGATAAAACATTTAAGTTTGACAATGCGAAGCATCAACATGAGCTCAGGCATATCAGAGACGAAATTAATTTTGGAAGAAGTAAAAAGGGAACCAAGAAAAGGCTGTATTCATGTGACTTATGTGCAAAGAAATTTAGTTCTGAAAAGGGGCTATGGAGACATTCTAATGTGCATAGTAGTAAATTTAAATGTAGCTCTTGTGGAAAATGTTTTGGGGATAATGCTGTTCTAAGGAATCACTTAACAATTCATACAAAAGAGAAGCCATTTGAATGCAAAGTGTGCTTAAAATGTTTCAGTCAAAAGGGTAATCTGAATGCCCATTTGCTTAGTCATTCTTCAGAGAGACCATATGTCTGTGATATTTGCGATAAGAGATTCAAGAGTAAGCAACAAAAGACACAACATGCATTACATCATTTGAGATAAAAATGATATTGTTGTCTATGTTTGTCCCTTTTGCATAGTCAAATATGTTTCTTTTCTCAACACTGCTAATAAATATGCAAGAAATAATTTGTATGGTTGTTGAATATGCCTAATCCTTTACCTTTGAATTGGTTTGTTTTTTAAACATATGGATTTACAAATTTTGTTACGTCGTTGGAAACATCATGAACAGACAGAAACATCATGAACATCCATCAAGAGTCAGCTTCATCAGAAGTGGTGCGCATTGCATTTGTTCATTTATCATAAGTATTATGCTTACTTTGACTGAGAATTAAAATCTGAATAATGATCAAAGAATGTTTTAATGATTTTTATTCTGTAGTGTACATTGTGTGAAAACCTTTTCTTTTATTATTCTGAATTAATGAAAGCAATTTTTTTTCAATTTAGATATCTCAAAATAATAACTTAGAGCTGAAGCAAGAGGAGCTAATTATTGACCAAGAGGAAGCAATTCAGGTAATTATAATTCTTGGTCCGGTTATGATGTTCTAATATATATATACTCTTTAATGTCCATTTCTCTGTCTTTGCTATATATTTACAGTAGAACCACGATCCATCGTCCCCGCATTTGTCGTTTTCCCGGATTTATCGTTTATTTTCTATAGTCCCGACTGAGGCCCATAAGGAGACATGTAAAGTAATACCGCATTCATCGTTCATCAAAATATTATTTTCCCGCATCCATCGTTCAGATTTTTGGTCCAATCGAGGAAGAAAGACAAAGTATTAGGAATTGCAACAAACATTTTCTTTGAGAGCTTGGCATGAACTTTTTTTAAGGCTGCCGTAGCACTTGCTCAAAACGGCCGATTTTTTAAACACATCCGGGCTGTTTTAATATATTTTATCCTATTGGAGAGCTTTCACATGGGTGCGTGTATGAGCCCTGTTTGTCCATCTCAGTTTACTGGCATATTTCACCCTGTTTGTACCGTTTCTAGGAGTTCACTACGTTCTTTTTTTCGAAATCTTTAGAGGTTTTCTTTAGATAAATTTTCTTTTTAATAGTGTGAGCTGAGTCTACATTTCCGGTTTTGATCGTTTTCCCACATTCATCGTCTTTTTCTCTCGGTCCCTTCAAAAACGATAGATCGAGGTTCTACTGTATTTGGGTTGCAAGTAGGGTTAGTGTAGTAAAGTAATTGTAACTGGGAAACCTCATGACATATAACTATGTCACTGTTGATGTTGTGGAATAGAATCTTATAAATGTTTATGATTACTGTATATTATCAAAAATATCTTTCACATTTCAATTTCAAAGAAATTACTCAAAATACGACTTGAGGAATTGAACGAAGAGGTATAGACATATCTCAATAGACATTTGCTTAGTCATTCTTCAGAAAGACCATATGTCTGTGATATTTGTGATAAGAGATTCAAAAGAAAGCACGATAAGATTGTACATGCATTACATCATTTGAGAAAAGAATAAAATCTTTATATGGCTATAAAATTGGACAAACATAGCCAGCTTGTTTTTCTTCTTAACATTGATAAAAAATATGGAAGTAATTTTTCTGCTGAAAGCGGCTAATGAATATGGAAGAAGCAAAATTAATTAGTATTTTATCTTAGAATCTATATATTTTTAAATTAAAGCAATATTTTATCGAAAAACTGAATGTAAAAATTTGGTAATGCAAATATCTGCTTAAAGAGCTTCCTTGAAAGAGGTTATACAAAGAGAAAATATTACTGATTCCAAGAAATATAAATTATTTAATAAATCACGCTATCATAGAATTTTCTAAGCTTCACAAAGCACAACTTTCTAAAGGTCTTCTCAATTGCACTATGTACAGTAGAAGTCCATTATAACGAGAACTGCATATAATGATAGTCGCGAGTGATCTCTTGGTCGTTGTCCCTTTCTATGCTGAAAGTATAGGGAATTACGTCCATTATCACAAGTAGTCTGAAGTATCAATATAACGAGTGCCATATTTCTAACTATTGCCCTTAAGTTTCGTAATAGTGCAAGAATCAATTTAGTATAAACATTGTTGTAAACATCTCCATCAATCAGTAAGAATTCCAAGTAATTCTTGGTCTTTTCTGAAATATTTCACTTCCATTTAAACACATTCATTATTGTCAAAAGAACTAAATAAAAAACTAACTTTCATCACCTCCACTACAGTTTTCGTGGAGAATATCTCATGAAAGATTCTCTTTATCGAACAGCACTGATTGCATAAATTTTGGGAAAGGACCTTGAGGCAGCAACAACAATCCCACACCCTTCTGTCCATTTCGTTAGGAAAAATATATTTTAATTTACATACATTTCAAGCATTTTACCACTCTGTAAATACAACTTATATTACTCGAATTTTAACCGTATGAAGAAGGCAGTTAGCATAAATTGAACAGTCAGAATAAACTTCTATGGTCATTATAAAGTTCTTTTCAGCATTAAGATCGCCGCTGCAAAGAATTATTGTTCAGTTTAATAATCTTCACTAAAAATACAATTTAACAACAAAAGTTGTAAAATTAATCATAAGTAAGCTCACTGCCGATCGGCAAGACCTACCTCAACAACGTTGCTGGTTGCTCATCCCATGAATCTACATCATACATTAGGCAGGTGAGGAAAAAAAAAACATCTTTCACATAATTTGAAATGGAAATTCACATGCAAATATTTATTGATATTAATGTTATTATATTCATTTCATATTGAAAACCTCTAGAGCCATTATTTAGTGCTTATTTGGAAGTGATCGGCGATTTTGAATTGGGGATAAAAATTAAAATCAAACGTAAAATTTGGTAAATACAGTTATAATTCTATTTAATATTGGGTTTTGTTTTGGTTCTAAAGGGAAAATCTGATATAGGTATACCTATGTGCCAACCCCACAATACTTGCCTCGTTTATTAGAGTCATATTAAAGCCAGAATAAATCCTAAAGATAAAATTCTTTTTGGAAGGTACTTAATATTGGCATTTCTTCTTCCCCAAAAACAAAATTATCTTCTATTGTTCAAATTTCGATCAAGCCCCTCATAGATTGAATTACTTTGAATTTACTTAAAAATAGCTCAGTTGAAACTATCAAGGAGCAATTCCTAACCTTTAAAACCCTGCAAGGCTGTGTTTCCACATGCAATGATTACTGGTGCCAGTAATCCTTGCATCCATAAAAGGAGGAAGTTTAACTGTTTGGCACCAGTAGACATTCCTCACTCTGTTTTCCTTCACATCTTTTAACTTGTACTAATTAATCAGTTGATTACTGTGTGTATAATCAAGCACTGAGGACGTCACTTTGTGAAACTCCATCACAGGAGCAGCAGGAATATTTACTATGGACAATAAGGAATAATTTCCATTGACATCAAAGGAAATTAAAAATGGATCCTCACTATGTACACAGAAATTAGAGAATTAAGGATGCCAAGTTCAAGTTATCTGCTCCGTCAAATTGGGGTACTTTAAATAGAAATAAAGAAACATGATTATGTAAAAATAAAAAAGGTTTATTAGAATAATCTTACAACATTTGCAAAAAATATGATGTGGCCAACATATGACTTATGATACTTAAAATGTTTCAAGCAAAAGTTGTAGTAAAATACATTATCTATAACTTTTGTACATAATTGTATATACCTATATTGCATCCTGACAGAGATATATATGAAAAACTTCCATTTCTGGATAAACAACAACTTCCAGTTAACTAATTCAAGAATAACTCTGCAACAATCAGTATTACAAAAAACTGTTTCAAACAAAAGTTGTAGTTGAGTATACTATGCATAACTTTTGTATTTGATTGTATATTCATACATTAAATTATGACAGAGACATTTAAGAAACAAAATTAAGTGAATAATTTACAAACATAACTAAAATATTGTAATAATTTTTCAATAGTTTATTGATATCCCATCCCATGATTGATGTTTCAAGTTATCCTAGAAATATTGTAAAATACTTTCGAAGCAGACTACAAAATTATTTTAACTTTTTACATGATTTAATTCTTTTGCTGCATAAACAGCTTTGAGATATTTGCATTTAAATTCAGTGAAAGTTATGGAAGTTAAAATGGACCTAAGGTTAAAAACAGACATGTATTCACTGAATCTTCCATAATATTCTCTCAAATTCAATCAATAATCAACACTTTATGTAGAGAGACAGCTTAGAATGAACATTAATTAGGAAAAGCAAACTTTATACTTCATATAAATCAAGATATTGTAACTTAGATCCCTATTTCGTCATGGGTGGACTTGACGCACCTCACACTACACATGCAGCCTTCGCTGATCAATGAACATAATCTTCTTAATATAATAAAAAGCTATCGAGTGTTCATTCCTCATCATATGTGGAAATATATGTGTATCTATGTAACCATGGATATAGCGTTATAAATAGACAAAATAAAAAGCATTGCTCAGTGTATGTGTTCTTTATTTGATTTTTTCACCTTCAGTTTTGAGTTTCATGGAAATTTAAACCAGAAGTTACAAGGGAGATCCAGTTTTTATACCAAAAATGATTATATTAATAATGTAGATAGTTAAATTAAATACTAATTAAACAAATAGAAAAAACGTTTATGTTTGTTATCCATTAAAATATAATAAAACAATTCTCATAAGTCATACTAATGCGTTTTTTATATCAATTCTGATTTAAGCTGTCTAAAAATAATTATCATATGTTACTAACAAATTAATTTACAATATTTTACTAATGCAAATTTATTTTCAAAGTGGTTTCACAAAGAATTAACTAATAAAATAAATAACAACTACTAAGAAACAGTTAACATATAAACAGAAATGAGAAAGTATAAATATACTCATTCATTTATCCCCAAAGAAAATAATAATTTATTTTGATCACATCTTGGTCGAAGCAAACAGATATTTGGGGAAAATGAGTCAAAAATTAACTTTAACCAGTGCATTTCATTGAAAGTATATACCAAAGGGGGAGTCTATCATCAGAAAAGAGAAGCCAAAAATAATGCAGCCGCAGAGCACTGGGGTGAACTTTTCGAGGGCTCCCCTTTAAGTAAATGTATTTTTGGGGTTTTATTTTCGTCTCATAAGGGACTCAGGAGCTTGTTTATTCTATGACATGGACTCGGATAGTTTAGATGAACCTTTTACTTAACGATCATGTTTGATTTTTTTCTAAGTCCCTTGATTCCTTTTATCATGGAAAATAAAACATGCCTTCAATGTAAACTTCTCGGATGCCAGTGTCCGCTGCTAGAGCGATACAGATAACGAATCATCTGCCTACATTCCGAAAACTGTATTAAAACCTTGTTGATTATCATAAAGATAATTTTATGTATATTCTATTGCATTAATTCGTCTTACTTTTTAATTGATCAAAACCAAGCACGGCGTAAAATTCCTTAATAGTTTTTTACCGCAATGAAATAAAGCTTCTCTATCATACATTATAATAGCTTATCAGCGTAATTAGAGATTTTCCACTTGTGCAAATGTTTGTTCTAATTCATAATTGGGGCTCAATGCAGTAAAAGTTGTCAAAATGACGAATACGAGAACTTATACACCATGCAAGATCTGCAAGTGCAGCCGAGAGCACACCAAAATGTTCATTAAAACGCCGTGGATTAATACTAACGTTCGTTCTGCTTCATAGAGTTCCAATAATGAGTGAAATAATAAAATTAAGGAAGATGCATAGATTCTAGTTAGGAAAATTTTGTGGGGGCAGCTGTTCTGGTGCACAGCAATTGACCATGCAGCAGGCAGAAACAAGCCCCAGCTTATTTACGTATAAAACCTTTAGAAACACAAAAATAACAAAATTGCTTCATGTTACGCATTGCTCAAACTACATTTTGCGTTCCAAAACGTTCAAATTACTCCATCAAACCTTGATAGCTCTGTATCAAAGCCGCAAAATCACGAAAAAACAATGTATTGATATAGGGAGACACGAAAAGTGCAACCGAGCATGGCTAAATGCGCAATCTGCCGCTTTACCCCTGGCTTCACTTTTGGGCGCTAGAGGGAGATAGCAATACTACCCCTGTGATTTAATACCATACAAACAAACTAATGCAATTATAAATATCTTCCCTATTAGATTTGTTTCAAAACTTTAGTTAGAAATCAACAAAAGACAGCAACAAATCTTAGTTGCCTATTATTTCATCCATAACATTAATATTAACATCTGCTTTTGCATGCCTTGTTTCATTTGTCTACTCGTTTGCCCTCTTATTGGTTGAGATGAAGCATGTGACCATCACCTTCGGAAATTTTCCCATTAAAGTAATAAAGTGGCCTTTTAACTCAATGTGCTTTACTTTATAAAAAATAGCAACTGAATTTAGGAGTTAGGCAACCACGCCATAGACATACTATACTATATAGATCTCGAGTTGATAGGAATTTATTTTCTTCCATATTTTTTCAACTTCATTACACTTACCCTATATATTTTTCTGTTTGGCATTTATAACTAGCATAATAAATATTATACAAACATTAGAGGGTATGCGTAATTGAGTTTGAAAAAAAATTCTTTTACATCATGGGACACTCTACTAGACTCTACTAGAAGTAATCATAATAATTTCAAAAACTCGACATTGCCTGAATAAACTACGTAACTTATTGTGATGAAACTACAGTGAAAAATCTGCAGACATCAGCTCTAACCCTAGTAGCACAATTTGTGATCACAACATGCTTGAAGCATTTCAGTGAAACATTTTAGAAATTTTTAAAATGTGCCTAGCACATTTTGGGTTTGAAATTTATGCTGGGTAAAAATGCGCCAGAAATGTGACGTCAACATTTCGGTTAAAATAGGTTGAAAATGTGCCATACACATTTTAATGTAAATCTTTCAAGCGCTCGTTATATTCCAGATAATACTGAGTTTTTCACAAAATAATCAACGAAAACACAGAATATTATACAAGGTTTCAAATAAAATAAGGTTCCCATTAGTAAAAGAAATCAATGGCTACGTAATAATCGTATGTTAATGAAGTATAATTTAAAATTTATTTAACATATATGTATAATATACCTCCAGTTTTCGTTGATTAATTTGCAAAATACCAGGTTACATTGGAAATTTATCAAGTCTTCATTAGCCCTTCCTTTTAATTAAACTAGGTAACTATGAATTCTCTTTTCAGCTGAATGATGCATTATTAACAATAATACTTTTCGATCACACATCAAATTTCCCTACGGACAAACAAACAAACTTTTTCATAATCCCTTACTTTTAATTAAACAGCTACCCACTTGGCAGAATCACATCTCAGAGATATCTCGAATGTCTAACAAAATTTGTTGGAGATGTTTCAGTGACCTTTCATGACGTCTCCAAGGTTTTTGAAAACACGATGAATATTAATAAAAAGAAACCTTTCTAAATCAATTATCAGCTGAATTAATATTAATAATACTCGATCTATCATTTCACACACATCTCATTCCATCACTCTCTTCAGCAGGAAAACAAAGTAAAAACAAGAGATTAAGCTATGGTATTTTTTGTTTATTAAAACAAAAACATATTCAACAAAAATTGTCCCAAATCACGCGAGTTGTCAAAGGTCACGAAAACAACTACATTCAGAAAATTTTAAAATTATACACATGCTATTTTATAGTTTAACACGAATACACACATGGAATCGCCAAACGTTCCCACCATTCACACAAACCGCCAAACAGCACTTAAATTGTTAAACCACACGATTTTTACACAAATTCAATTTTCAAACATTGACATCTATATCTTAATCCTTATTGATATGAAAATTCTCACTTCCACAAAGGAAATTACGGGTATACACTAAAATAAGTGAAGCCAAGCTTGGCTAACGACATCAACTGCCAAGGAAACAAGCCACCACAGTTTGTTCTTCAACTGATATAGCAAGCTGCATCCGTTAGGCACGGTTTTAAATTCACCCATCTGATGATTTATGGTCTGCATCGATGATCTTTGTCTGATTACTTTGATAGATTATCAATTCTTGATGAGTTTAAGAACAGTCTGCTGGTTTTTCTGCTGTTTGACAAAACGGCTACTGTTACATTTAAAACTTGTTCCATCTCCATAATTCTTTAACCTCGAGTTGAATTCAGCAGATCTGTCGAAACGTAAATCATTGCATCGTTTTTGTTCATTGATTGTTGCATTATAAATATGTTATATTTCCCATTGTAAGTTGATATTTACTGGCTTTTATGAGGTTATTGATATTAACATTTGAATGATCCGCTACTGTCATCAGCGCCATATATTATATATTGACTCTTCATAGCGAATTAATTATTTCCATGAAAGCGATGGACATCGGTGGAAAGCATCATAAATCCATCGGTGAATAAAGAAACGGTTGATGGATCCATCAATGACTTTAAAAACGGATTGATGGATTTACGATTCTATCGATGAATTTTAAAAATTGCCTATTGCTGAATAAGAATTTTTATATAATTTCCTTTCTTTAAGCCCTTGTCTCTACTACAAATGACCACTTTCTAATTTTAGTTGTCAAAAGGAAAGAAAAGCTGCATTCAATGAAAAATTTTTATAATTATTAGTTATAGAAGGAAGTGGAATGAAATTTTGTACAAACATGCTTGTAACATGTTCAGAAAAACGTGCGCTCTAAAATCACCTTAAAACATTTTTAGCACATGCTCACGTTGTGATTCTGAAACATTTTAGCTAAAATGACTAAAATTCCCTAAGCACACACTCAGCATCTTCGGCGCTACTAGGGAAGTATATCTGCTCATGCCTAATGGTCTTTATTTCCTCATACAAATAATACAATTTTCTACTCCACAGCCTTCTTTATAAAGTTGGAAAATTCTGAAAGGGATGTTAATGATATTGTTGTCGTCTATTTAAAACCAGTTAATTACTCCTCTTAAGACATGGAATAATTTGAATGGATGAACATGACAACTTACATGTTGAGAGCACAAAACCTAACTAACTATTCATTTCAATATGTCTGCTCTAGTACAGCACCAATAAAAAACTCAAAAATACAAAATTCTAACAATTCAACCAAAATAAACAACTTTAACAAATGAAGCCATGAGTAAAACACTTACTTCATTCTCTTCATTGCACTAACCTTAACCCATGTGATCTTCATAATAGTCAGTATGTTAATCACCGAGTTCCAACCAATCAATTAACTTAAACGCACTTCAAAAACCATATTAATGGAGTTTCACTCACTGAGTCCAAGTTATTGTTCAAAAATTGGAAAAATCTAAACGTTATTGGTGCTGGAGAGGAAACAAAACCTTGTGGGGGTTTGAAAGAAAACGAATGACTTCATTAATTTAGGATTGTATGCATTGTACAGTAATTTATGATGCAATAAACATAACAATTATTATAAATGATAGGTATCACAATTTATAAACAGCTGAATATCCTGCCATCAGGTAACTGGATACCATATGACTTAAAGGTTGATCAGCAATGCTGACGAAAATTTATGGGCAGAGTGCTAATAAGAATTTCAAAAGAATATAGTAACAGCAGGAAAACTTTGCATGGATTTTCATGGTTCTATTTCTATACAAACACTGAGAGAACGGACATTTTCATAGCTACGAGATGAATTGCATGTATTCTAGGTACAGCATAAGTTCATACAGGAATACTTACGAAGATAATATAATAAAGACATTTTTATAAATTGATACTAAACGTTAATGAAGATCATTTTACCTCTTAACGGTCAGGGCCTCGAGTGTGTAACTATCACTTCGAGTGAGAAGTCCCAAAACAGTGAGAAGTCGGCCATGTTTTTGCAGTAACGCGCGAGATCTCAAAAAAGCATTTTTAGATCTCACTAAGTATCGAAACGAGTGTGAGAACGTAATGATCTCAAAAAAGGTGTAGTTACGTCGTTACCGGCAGTGACAACATGGACGGGCATCTTATTTTGGCTGCGGTTTTGGAGGAGAGACGTAGGAAAAGTAAATAATTTAAGAGTAACGAGAAGGAGATTGATAACATTGATAGACAGTAACAATCCCTTCAATGTGGCGGACAGCGATTTTATCAAATTATATCGCATCCCTAAAGTAATTGAGGAATTATCGGATTCTTTGCCGCCCGCTCGAAGATGCACGTCAATACCTCCACATTTTCTAGTAAATACACACGGTGCTTTACTTTTACAGAATCAATAAATAGCCATTAATTGTGAATAAAATAATCACCTTACAACTAAGAATTTTCATTTAGAATCTTATTAGTGAAAACGTTTTTAAGATCGTTCATTCTTGACATAAATGTAAGCTTAAAATCAGTATCTTCGGGTATTTGTCAGTGTTACATCTTTAGATTTTTGAACTAACTGCTTATACATTGTGAAATCAAAATACTTCGAGTAATAAGCCAAGTAATTTATTAATAGACGATTGTAATTCACGTTTGAATCAGTGTGTGTTGCCTTAAGTGTGTCGCACTAGAGTGAATTTAATATTATTAGTATATACTTTGGTGAAAAGTTTGGGTAAAATTATCGGAAATCGGGCTATTTCTAGTATAAGAAAAAAATTCCCAAACAGTCCTAAACAATAGTTTTACCAGAAATTTGTGTACTCTTCTTCTCGTAGGCGTTTTTCTTCACATTTAAGCTATGAATATTTTTTTAATTCAATCCATCACCAGTTCAATCTTATTAGTAAATAATAATCATAAATAATGTTTTATTTGATATTGAAAAGGAAAAAAATTGTCGTGGATACAAAAAACGTAAGTGAATCTTAGGAAATATTTATTATTCACAGCATTAACCCTGTCACAAATAAAATAGATGTGAAAAACTAGTGCAAATCTACTGATAGAAATAACTGAAAGATGTAAAAGAGATACTTTTATCATAAATGCATTGCATTCTAAGATGAATGACAATCTCCTATCCTTTGATTGGGAAAGTATAGTGTATTTCACCGCTGATATGATACTTTCTTTAATACAATTAGTTTATTTATCTATGTATTTTTATTGTACAAAGC
The DNA here is from genome assembly GCA_947579665.1 of Sympetrum striolatum. NCBI lineage: Eukaryota > Metazoa > Arthropoda > Insecta > Odonata > Libellulidae > Sympetrum > Sympetrum striolatum. The sequence continues at coordinate 1,730,023 of CANPUZ010000001.1, read as the reverse complement.
ATGAGCAGTTCAACGATTTATGCACAAAGAAGATATACATCTAAAGAAGCTGATAATTCGCTTACATTTATAAAAAGAATATGCCCACTTAAGAGCTAAAAAGAAACTATAATACAAATATACATCTTTATATCCATGAGAAACATTAATAGTACCAACTTTGGTAAAATAATTTTCTAAATCAAGACATCAATTCATAAGTATGTAATGAATACCACTTTTAATGTATTTAACAATGCCTGAACTCCTAATACCCTTGGGATCAACCATGTTGAGCCTATTTTGAAGTCTTGTAGCATATGTTTTGAATGATAGACCAATTTCAACTTCAATCCTGTCTAGCTTAATTATTGCCTTTGATTATTAAACACATCCAAACACTTTAATGTCAATAAAAAGGATTGTTCTCACCTGGGACATTCAACATGATTTAATCACCAAAAATCTGGTTACATATCATAGTAAATCTTAAAAACATTTTAAGATGGTGTTCAGGAGGATGCTATATATAGAAAATTTAAGAAAGCTAATGATTCTATCAGCATTAATCACTTATTTGGTAAGCTACATTGATAGGTTATCCTGCCAAACTGAAAGAAAGCTTGTCGTGAGAATTAGATATCTTAATTCTTGTGAATCTATCTAGTTCTGTGTTTTTACAATTAGTACCTTCCTCCACAAATATTTGCGACACATGAACCAAAATCTACATGGGATCAAATAAACACAATGAATCCAGCTCATTTCCTCGCTTTCAAACATTCTAACTAATTTAGAATTTCGTATAAATATTGTATAATTCAAAACTTACTACTTCACATTTGTTACTACATTATAGATAAAAGCTTAACCTATACTACTGTTAGTGTACATGAAAATAATTGGTAGACTAATATATATGCGTAAAAAACCGATCTTTTCCGTTCAAATCCAATTGTCTACTCAAACTGTTACACGGAGAGAAATAAATAGACTCGTTATAAGGTAATTACATAAGTTACAGAACACATTGACTTATTTTCTGAAGGTTTAATGCCTATATAATTACCGTATTACACATATCACGCATATCATTTGCATAATACAGGTAAATCGTAGAAATTTAATTGACTTTCATGCCTTATTTACTACTAGCAGCAGCCGAAAATTACATTTCTATGACGACTTCCGCCCACTTTTGTGAATGATTTGGCAACGCTGCTCCTAACAGATGTCACTGAAATGAAACGGCGCGATATTAGGTTAAATCGTTCCGACATCGCTTTTCATCCAGTGACAAACGTTACGTTCTCACTTCTCACTAAAATTACACACTCGCAGCCCAGGTTTGCGCTATGTCATTCCGAAAATCAACATACTAAAGCTGTCCTGGATGCCCAATACAAGAGGCATTTTAAAGTTATCGATAACCTAAAATATAACATCGTAAAATAATCACTTGTGTAAATGACAACAACATTATACTATGTGAATATTATAACAACTTAAATATGCATACGTTATTTAGAAAGAAAACAGATGCTCGCCCTAATTATTCGTGTAGCTATGTAAGAATTGATACATATATGTTAAGAACTAATATAATGCCCAAATAATGCCACACAACGTAGTCATGTGTTTTGGTGATCAAATACATATCCTAAATTGTGTTAATAGTATAATATTAACAGAAACTTCCCGTTTTCACCATTTTTACATCTATGTAATATTGGGTTTTACGAAATCTTAACGGTCTCAATACATAGCAAGATATTATCAAAATCAATTTACCTACCGTTACTTTATCCAAGAAAATGCAAAGAATGCTACAGCTTGATGATCAAATGCAAAACATTTAGTCAGATATCATGCAATTAAACTTCATCTTCGCAAAAAAAGGATTCTGATATAACGTTTAACGCAGGCCTTAAAATGCAATTTGCGAACAGTTAACTTCTCAAATCACGCACAACACCTTTCGCCCCATGGTCGCCAATGTAACGATGTCACCATTAAATTTAGCAAACTTGTTATTCCATTTATATATATATATATAGATAATTGATTTGGTTTTACGACATCTCGCATTCAATCGATCATTTTCGATTGATTTGACTCACTTCTAGATACTCCTGACATTACATATTTTATTTACTTCATCATAAAATAGCAGAAGGACCCTGTCGTAAAATAACTATTATTTATATTATAAATTTAATTTTTCTTGTTTTTGACCTAGTATTCCTATAACATTAGATACAAATTTAAGCTTAATTATTCCATTTCTCCTTGTAAGCGAGTTATTAGTCACAAATAGAGTTTATGAGCAACATTTTCAAAATCGGATTGGTTGAACTGCTGAAGGAAAAGAGAGAGAAACAAAATAAAGTTATTTGCACATTGAGACAAGCAGTGCCATCTATTTTTCCCTGTGTATTTTAAAGGGAGAGTTTGGCGGCAGAAACGGCGAAGGACCAATTTGAAACAAATGACAGGGTGTTTACCATTAGCATCACAGATATATATTACTAGATAGGCAGTGGCGGTGGAGGGGGTGAAGCCTCGTGATGCGCATGGCGGCCATCTTACGATCACCGAAATTTGAGCGTATTCGTATTCTATTTCATAGGAGCAGGACGTAACACTACGCGATAAACGGAATTAATGGCTTGAATTAGACCATCAATTACAGATAAAATAACCATTATTCTCCATTGAGTTATAGTAACCGAGAGAAATATTTTTTTTCGAAGTATACCAAATGTTAAATGATAAAAACATACTCCGAGAGCGAAACTAAGGTAGCATTGTACACAAAAGATTAAAAATGTTTCCGCTATTTAGATTATGATGAACATTCCTTAATAACTGACTGATTTAGAGTCGGAGGTTGCAATCATTTTATCGACAAGGCGGAAGATATTAAAAAAGAAAGGCATTTATAATAAGTGGTATTTATTTATTGCATGGCACACGGACGTCTCTGTTCGTGGAATAACCGTAACTGGGAAATTATTTATGATATTGATGTTTGAAATATGAAGTTTATGTCAGATATAATTCAAACAATAGAGATTTTCAAGGCTATATATTCTAGGTAAGAATTCTGCAGCTTCATACATAGATTAGATACGGTTAAATTCTGGTTATAACGTCCCTCACTTTTACGCGGTTTCGAATGCTTCGAATGTACCGCGGGTTTCACCATGTCCCCCGATATGATTACATTGACTATTTTCTTTGTTAGTGGTAGGTAACTTTGTGGCGAATTTTTTCTCAACGTGCCGTAACTTCCAGCAATTATGTCAACGCGGTTGGCGGCACATTGAATTATGTAACAATCAAACGCTGAACACTATCGCGCTAAAGGAAAAGATCAGAGTACATATTTTATTAACTTCTATGAAAGTGGGGTCAGGAAGTGGGAGTAAATCATTAAAACATCATTTGCTAATAAATTACTTATGAAATTTAGCTTTAGTGTTTTGTTTCCCACGCAGTTTCCCGTAATAATGCAGGTGTAAACTCATCCGTCCCTCTAGTTGTAACCGAATTTTACTTTATTAGTCAGAGGCAAAATATAACTTCATTGCTCCAACAACGTTGAGGGAAGGGAATGAAGCTCATACCCTACCTCAAACCAGAACGTAATTTATTACGATTGAACTTAACAGTTTAAAAACCATAATAGAGGTTAATTCCATTTTAAAAGGTTTTAACTGGAGGCAGTAGTTCACACTCTAATGAAGATTAATCTCCCAAGACAAACCAATCCATATCAAATTCAAACACACAACTACACCATAGGAATCAAGGAATATAAAGAAACAGAAAATGTCCATTTAGAAACAATCTTTATTTACAATTCATTTGTCTTTACTGACACTACACTGAAAAAAACACTGGTTGAATCATCCAAAAAACTAGCAGAATCAAGTACTAGAAAACAGCATAGGTTTCTGTTATGGAGGGCTTCCGGGAAAGTTTTCCATCTTCTGGTGCCATGATCTTAATTCTTGATGGCAATGGCAATGCAGCACCCAAAAGGAATTAATGTCACTGAATCATCTGTAAAACCGAAGTAGTATAAAAATTTATTGTCAACTGTAAGCACATGACAGAAATTCACATAATGATATCACTTTGCTGTCCATTTGATGACTCAAGTAGTTTTCTTGATTGAGGATCTTTATTTACTTTTGGGTATAAAGTGAGGGATTACTCTATTTTCTCCAAAAACATTTCTCTATAATGGAAATCTATAAATTCGTATGAGAAATTAAGACCTGTAGTATACATTTTATTTAAACACAAAATGCAATTGAAAATTGCTCAACACTTACACAGCAATTATTAAACACAGGACATAGATGTATTTTAATTGCTAATGATGAGATAATAGTAAGAAATTACGATAATGTCCTAATTTATCTTGAGATATATCATTAAAATTAGGAAACAAATTGCTTCGCACCTTAATATCTAAGAGTCTATTATTGCAATATTAAGTGAATATAGAATACTTAAGTTCCTTCCACACATATGTATGTATAAAAATTATATATTCCTTCTGTGGTCTAATGTACAATTGATTTATGAGGCTTAATTCTATAGGTGAAGTTCGTCCCACCGAAAAAAAATTCTAACAAGCCGAAATGTTTACACTACAAAACGGGAGATTTTTTTACTATACATACCAGCAAATACCTAATATTTAATAAGAATTGAAGTCAATTAATTTAACAATATACAATTGTAAGTATGTAATCGAAGTGAATAAATCTACTGATATTTCTCTATATATATTAATTATTTTACGAAGCAAGAAACTATCAATCCCAATAAGGATTTCTTTAATTACAATTGATGCTACAGATACAAAATATTGCTTTTAACTTTATGGCTTGAATAAATTTAATCAAACAAGGTTTGAATCCTTTCAAAAAGTTATTTTTCTTTGAAAATAACGAATCGCTTGCAAACTTTCAATTTTGCACGTCTAAAGTAGGGCCAAGTCACGAGATTTTCCGGTAAAATTTCACTTTAGGACTGTTTGGGAGAAATTCAATATCTCCCTTAATACCGATGATATTTCGACTAACTGAAATTTTACCACGAGATATAATGTGCAAATGCCTGCATAAATTAATATAAATGCAAATTTAAATTGGTGGAATCAGTAAATAGTCTCAAAGTACAAGCTAACATCAACAATGCGGTTCTGTTGGCTAGAAGTAATTTATTTATTTACCTGTGTAAGGACACATTTTCAGCACCAGGAGTTTTCTTCCTCGAAGTATACTTGAAGGTGCATCCCCACACAACACAATGGTTCACCATTCTTCCTATTTGCAGAGGAAACAACAGAAAAAGTCGGCACGAAATCCTATGCTTTCAAAGCCAAGATGGGTTCAGGAGGGTGACGGTAAGATGGCGGTTACGCGCAAAATTTCTCTTTTGCTGGCTTCACCGCTACCTACGGAAAAGCATAGGCGCTGCCTATCTAGTAATATATATCTGTGATTAGCATCTACCCTTTTCTTTCTCGTTAGGAATCTATCAGGATCAGGGTTGTGCAAGTACTATCCTTGGCCAATAGAGGGGCCTGGAGCATATTAGTCCCTTCCCCGCCAGCTAGATGGTGCTGGTGGCGCTTTCCCGAATGACGTCGCCTATTCCTTCTTACAGTCGGTTTACGTTGAATTGTTTTTTATTTTGAAAGTAAATTAATATTAAACGTAACGCGGTAAATTTCTAGAAGAGAAATTTACCGCGTATTATGTACTTTCTATAAAAAAACGAAAACATGACAATTTCAAGTCATTATCACAATTAAATAGGCACGGCAATGAATTAAATCGCACAGAAAATTAATAGTTGCATCGAGTTCGCCTTCATTTGGTAGGTTACTGAAAGAAAAATAAAAGACGAAGAAAACCCCAGGAAATATGCTGTAAATACAAAATTTTATTGATGTAAATTCTTTTAAAACATAGACATACATACATAGATACATTCCTTTACAACTGCAAATGACAATGAAAAATGTTTTCTATAGTTAAATACGAATGATATCTGAACAAGTCTAAGAGAAGTAAAACAATTAGTTAAATTGAAAGTACAACCTATTCCCCATTCACTGATGAAAGAAGAAAAATGTATATTCACCATGAATAACGAATATTTTAGAGAGACTTCTTTTTACTACAAGTTTTTAGTACAACCAGAGGAATAAAGTTCTTTTAATTACACTTCTCACTGTATTCAACAATCTATCTCGACCATGTTTAGTTATCACATGCCTATAATCTGCATCAGGTTAGAAAAAACCATCAACCATCACTGGATAGACACAGATATTTAAAAAATTAAACAGCAAATATTCCCAATTCAAATCAGGGAAATAAACAACTGCAAAAATTATTAGTAAATCCATCAGTCTAAACAAAAATTTTCACCTCAAAAGGGAACAGAATACTAAATAAAATCAGTCAGACAACATCCATATATTTAGACTAAAAATTCTCACCTTATATGCCAACATTCCCATAGATTTTAAGTAAATATTTATTAATTCACTGAATTGATCTGAAGGATGTTAAAGTTAAGGATAATCATGGTGTTTAACTTCAACTATTGACAAATGCAATACCTTAAACTAATAATAGATTCTAATATAGATATAATAGAATAATAGTCAAAATATACATAAAAACAATTGGCGGCTTTAATTAAGTTGTCAATAATGAAGATTAATGAAAAAAAAATAGTATTCATGTGGGGGAAATTTAAGTCTATTTTTGATAAAGGCTGAAAAAATATTTTAGCCTATGATAAATGATTGAAGCTACATAGTATATGTACGAGTAATATCCTCCGATGTTGTGTGAATAATTTTAGGGAAGTACATCACATTTAAAACCAAATAATAAAAAAAGTAACGTCTGCACAACCACCGGAAATTGTTCTAACAATATGACTTCTAATAATTCATAATATCTTTAGCTGTATATGAGGTGAGAATGAAAAACTGCCTCATATGGTAGAATAGGAAAAGTATGAGAACATAATGAATGTATCTACAGCTAGTACTGCCTTCAAGATAGATTAAAATTCACGAATATGAAAATATAATTCATTTAATTGCCTCGCAATACTTACAATATTAACAAATAGCTCAACATAAAAAAACTATTGTGGAAAATTCCTTATGATATCTGCTTTCGTCACTGTAGTTAAGGTCTTCCTCTTGTGTATGTGATTTCTCAGGTGGAGCACTTTATCACAGGATAATCCTTCTAATAACCAATCTCTTTCTCTTCCTTAAAGCTTTTTTATTCTAGCAATTTGTCTGCAATGAATCCATCAGATTTCTGACACATCTCCTTGTCTTGCTCTAAGAAATCAACAGAAACCGAATAATTAAAAATTTGCTTCTCACTACAAAACTATCCGTGTTAAGTAAAATGCAAAGAAACAAACGTGAGTTACAAATAAAACTTTCAATGATAGTAGTGGTGAGTTTTAAGAAGACTAAGGTAAAATTCATTCAGATATAGGAAATTAAGTTGTTTGCGTAAAGTAAATAAACACAACCATAACAAATGTGGGAAAATTTAATCAGATATGCTTCTTGTAAGCAAACTTAAATGTTAGGTTATTAAATACTAAAAAAATTACTAAAGACGGTAAAAAGCTTCACTTACCTTTCCTTTACCGAGCTTAACAACAGCAGATAATCTCCGGACTTCCAACATTTTCGCGGCATGGAAGATTTAACCTAACCGAGACTTTACGTAGAACATGAAATACAATGTATAATAAAGGTCTCCGGAAGAAGAACCGGTAAAATTTCTTTTACCGAAGAGGTAAAATTTCACTTTCAGAACCAATATCTTCGATAAATCATATGGATTCTCCTGTAAAACACAATTAAGAAATTATATCAAGGTGGAATTCTGTTTGGAACGTATGATATAATAAAACAAAGCTAACTACATTTACTTACAATTCTGCTTCCTCCGAGAGTGAAAAGGTGGCATTATCTCACTACTTCTGTGCTGTTACAGTATTTGGCGCAACATATCTCATGCTATATTTCCGAAACCGTTCTCGATAACTTCAAAACATTCCGAAACCCATCAACCGTTACTAAATAAAGATACTACCAAAGAAAACTCAGAACAGATTGAAATTAGTGCACTAGTGCTGCCATCTCTGCTCCCTGAAAAGGGAAGGGACTATTACCAGATTTGACAAATGACTGTGTTGCACAGAGTTGGCAAAGCTAACGAGTTTCACGTACCGGAACAACCAA